>JBBLXW010000024.1:0-644549 GCA_037893235.1 Trichoderma afroharzianum | reverse complement strand
TATTATAATAATAATAATAATAATAATAATAATAATAATAATAATAATAATAATAATAATAATAATAATAATAATAATAATAATAATAATAATAATAATAATAATAATAATAATAATAATAATAATAATAATAATAATAATAATAAAAGTAATTTAATAAGTTTAAAAATATTTAAAAAATAATATATAATTAATTTTTAAATAGCCTCCCTTTTTTAATTTAAGTAAAAGTAAAAGTAAAAATAATAATTTATTAGTAAATATAAATTAATTAAAAAATAATATATAACTAATTTTATAATAATTACTACCTCTAACCCCCCCTATACCTTTAGCCCCCTTTAGTTTTAGTTTTAATTTTAATTTTAAAAACTTAAGTAAAAGTAAAAATAAAAATATATTAGTAAATATAAACTAATTAAAAGATAATATATAATTAATTTTATAATAACTAGCCCCCCCCTTTAGTCTTTATTACTTAAATATAAATAATAATAAAAAAAATAATAATAAAAAAAAATAATAATAAGTTAAAATAAAGTAGAATTTTTAAAGTAAGTTAATTTAAAATTACTTTAGTTATATTTTATTAATAATTAAAGCTTTATAATTTAATTTAGTATAATAAAAAAATAAAAATTATATATATTATTAATATATAATATTACTATAGCTTTATAAAAAATATTATTTAATACCTAAAGTATACTTTAATTAATAAATATAAAAATTACTTTTAATTTTTTTTTATATATTTCTATATTAATTTATTTAATAAATTACCCCTTTTTTTATATTAATAATACTTACTTAATTTAAATTATATTTAAAAATCCTTATAGTAATAACTAAAGTAGAATTATTTAGGAATTATTTTTATATTATTTACTTATAAATTACTTATATTAAATTTTTTACTTTTATTTTTTTTTTTAATTAAAACTTAAATTACTTTTTTTTTAACTTAAATTCTTTCCTTATAATCTTAAATATATTTTCTTTAACTTTATTATTTTATTTTATATTTTTAATTTATTAATAATTAACTAATATTTATTAAGTTAATAATATTTTCTTAGAAATATATATAAATTAAAATAAAATTAATTATATAATAATTTAAATATACTTTTAATATTTTTATAAATTAAATATTACCTTTAAAAAAGAAAATTATAATATAATTTTTATTTTATTATTAGTAAATTTATTAATAATATTTTAAAAATATACTTTAAACCTAAATTTAAAATAAATTTTAAAATTAAACTTAGATTTTAATTATTTAATTATTTAATAAATATTTTATTTTTTATTTTATATTACTTAATTTAATTATATATATTCCTTTTTTTTTATAAAAAAATAAATTAAAAATAATTTAAAAATATATATAAAAATATACTTATATTATTTATTTTAGTAAATAAATTAACTAATAAATAAAATATTTTAATAAATATAAAAAATACTACTTACTTAGTAATTAATATTTTCTTAAATATAGCTTAAATTATATAATTAGTAGCTAAAATAAATTAGAATTAATTTCCTATTATTTTTAAAATATAATTTACTAATCTATATATATTTTTAAAATAGTATATTAATTACTTTAGTAATATAAGATTTTATATATAACTTTAATTATATTAATATAAAATAATAATAAATTTTATTTATTTTTACTAAATTAACTATAGTAGGGATTTACTTTAAAATATACTTTATTACTAAGCTTATAAATAGCTTAGGAGGAAATAAGTAAGATACTTAAAAAAATTAGTTTTAAATTAAATCCAAGCTTAATATAATAGTAATTAAAAAAGGTACTAATTAAGCTAATAGATTAAAAAAATCTATTAATACTAGCAGCCTAGGCTAGTACTATCTTTTATAATAGCTTATAAAGGTTTTTATTAAAATCCTATTATAATTATTCTTTTTTTTATAAGCTAGCTTTTAATAGCTATAGTAAAAGACTATAGGATATAATAGCTTATTAAAATTACTTATTTTAATATATTAGCTATTATAATAATAGTTAATATAAATTTTTAAATTAATCTTTATAAACTTAATATAAAAAATTTAAAAAAACCTTTAGCTTAATTAAGCCAGCTTTACTATTACTTTATATTAAATTTAAACTTATAATCTTTAAAAAACCCTTAAGTTACTAATATAATTATAATAATAATTAAAAAAGGTACTAATTAAGTTAATAAATTAAAAAAATCTATTAATATTAGCAGCCTAAGCTAACACTACCTTTTATAATAGCTTATAGGGGTCCTTATTAGAATCCTATTATACTTAATAACTTATATTTAAGCTTTTAACTAATCTCTTTATATTTATCCTTAAATTTAACATTAAGTAAATTTATTATTTTTAAAAATAATAAATTTAAACCTTAGTCTTAACTATTTTATTTTTTAAGCTATTTTTTAATACTTTACTAAAAATAAACTTTATAAAAATAAATTATACTTCTTATATATTATAGCTAAAGTTAATAATTTAAATTAATTAATTATAAATATATAAAGAATCCTTTTAAAATTAATTTAAATTTAATTTTAAAAAAAAATATAATATTTACTTAGTAAATTTTAGTAATTTTAATTAACTATAATATTAATTAAACTAATATTATATATATATTATTATTAAACTTTAATATTATAAAAATACTTAAATATTAAGAATACTTTTTAATATATAAAAGTAAAAATAAAAGTATTTTTTAAATTTATATATATTTAAATAATTAAGATAATTATATAATTTAGTTAAAAAATATTTTAAAAATAATTATAAAATAACTTTAATTTACTTTTTTAAAAAATTAAACTATACTAACCTTAAATAACTTTAATATTACTTATAAAAAATAAATATTTATAATTTATATTTACTATAAAAAATATAAAAGATTTTTATTATATAAGTTTAGCTTAATCTTTATAAAAGTAAATAATAATAAAGTCTTTACTATTATTATTTATAAATTATATATATTAATAAAAAATTAATATAAAATTATAAAAAAATTAATTTATAAATAATTTTAACTTATTAATCTTAGGCTTTTGTAAATTAAAATATATTTTAATGTTTTTTTTAGTAATTAAGAAAAACTACTATTTAAAAAAAGCTATTTAGAAAATATAAAAGTTTATATTTTTATAAAATAATTTAAAAATAATTTTAATTATTAAAACTATAATAGGATTCTAATAAGGACCTCTATAAGCTATTATAAAAAATAATACTAGCCTAAGCTACTAATATTAATAGATTTTTTTAATTTATTAACTTAATTAATACTTTTTTTAATTATTATTATAATTATATTAATAACCTAAGGGTTTTTTAAAAATTATAAATTTAAATTTAGTATAAAGTAGTAGTAAAATTAACTTAACTAAACTAAAAGTTTTTTTAAATTTTTTATATTAAGTTTATAAAAATTAATTTAAGGATTTATATTAACTATTATTATAATAATTAATATATTAAAATAAATAATTTTAATAAATTATTATACTTTATAATTTTTTACTATAGTTATTAAAAGCTAGTTTATAAAAAAAAGGATAATTATAATAAAATTCTAATAAAAACCTTTATAAACTATTATAAAAGGTAATATTAACCTAGGCTACTAGTATTAATAAATTTTTTTAATTTATTAACTTAATTAATACCTTTTTTAATTATTATTATAAAAACTTTAGTATATTTAAAAAAGTATTTTTACTTTATATTTTTTATAAAATTTTATAATTTTAAAACTTAAAAAAAATAAAATTATAAAAAAGTTAATATTTAATTATTTTAAAGTTAATTTAAGATTAATTTATATTTAATATAATTTAAGGTTACTTAAATTATATAAAAATATTTTAAAGGTTTATTATAATTACTTAAGGTATTTTTTTTAATAGTAGTAGTAGATAGTTATAAATCTTTTATAATATTATAATAAATATTTTTATAATATTATTTATTATTAATAATATAAAAAAATACTATTAAATAAAGTATAAGTATTAAATAAATTAACTAGGTTATAGTATATAATTTACTTTTATAAAAAATTAATTTAAAATTAAATCTTAAATATTTTAAATAATATATACTATAAGTTTAGTATTTTTACTTATTATTATTAATAAAATAATATTTTTTTTTAAGTTAAATACCTTAGTTTTTTATAAAATAAAAGTTATTTTAAAATAATATAATATATATTTTTTATTATAAAAGCCTATATAATATTAATAATTTAGGAAATAATTAATATATTTAATTTAATATTATATATATATTATAATACTTTAAAAATTAATATATATATAAAAAATAATTAAAAAATAAATTATATATAACTTAAAACTAATATAAAACTATTTTTAACCTATAAATAAAAAGAAATTTATTATAATAAATATAAAATTAAAAAAATTAATATATAGCTTATATAAAACTAAAAAAAAATTAATAATAAAGTAAAATAATAAAATAATTATATATACTTTATAGTTTTTTATTATAAATTAAGTATATATAAAAAAATTTATAAAAATTTTACTTTTTAAATTTTTTTTTTAATTTTTATATAATTTTATTTAGTAAAAAAAATAAATTTATAAACTTTTTTACTTATATATTTATATATTATTTATTTATAAAAAATATTATTAAATAAAATAATTAAGTTTTTTTTAAAAAAATTAATATATTTAAAATTATATTAAATTTAAAAAAGTTAATTTTAAAATAAAAAAAAATTAATTTTTAAATAATATTTATTAATTTTTAAAAATAAAGTTTTTTTTTAAAAATATTAATTTAAGTAAAATAATATAAGTAATTTTATTAATACTTAAATAAAAATATTTAAAAATAAAAAAAATATAAAAAAATAATATAGCTTAAATTAAATTAATTAGTTTTATAAAATTTAAAATATATTATATTAAAATTAATATTAAAAAAGTAAAATATAATAATTTAATTTAAAAATATTAATATTATAAATTAAAATTAAATTTAAAATAATTCTTTTATAAATTTATTTTTAATATAATTAATATTTTTATTTAATAATTTTAATTTTTTTTAATTTAATAAATTAAAATATATATTATTATAAAGTAAAATATATTTATTAAAAATTAATAAATATTAAAATATATTTAATATTATATTATTTACTTTAGTTTATATTAAATATATAAAATTAATATTAAAATTAATTTTAAAATTATAATTAAATATTAAATTTATTAAAAATTAATTTATAATTACTTTTATATACTTTATAAAGGAATTATATTATAACTATAATAAAAGTATTTTAATAATAGTTTTATATTATACTTTATAAAGTAATTAAACTTAGTAAAAATTTATTTATAATTAACTAAAGCTTAATTAAATAAAAGGGAATATTAATTATCTATAAGTTATACTAAGTATAGCTTTACTCTGCTGTAGTAAAAAAAAAAGCTATGCTAGGTATAGGGACAGGTTACAGGGGGGGGGGAGGGCACAGCTTATGTGTATACTCCAAATAGAGCAATATGGCTATTGTATCGATTTAACTCGGAAAGGTTCGGACCATGCATTCGTTGTGCTTATACTTTGATCGACAGATGCCACCCTAAGCGGGAGGTCTTTGCAAAACGTCCAGTGACATTAAGGGATTGGCTGAGCAGACTACCTAATGCTACGCCAAAGATGTGGTGCAGCGAAGATGAAGAAGATATGCCTAACAGTATAATCTTGATGAGGCTTCTAACCTATTGATCACCTAGAGCTTGCAAAGAGTCTCAGCTTCTCATTCATGATAGTAAAGATGGTCTGAATATCTTATCATTACCTAGGTAGTTAGAGCTTGAGCTTACACGATCTAAACCAAAATGCTTTTAAACGCGTTCATCAGTCAGAATGGGTACACTATTGAACTTGGCCAGTTTTACCTGCCAGATATTATAATATGGCTCCTACACCATACCGTCTTTACTACTAAGAAGAGACTGTATTTGTTTGTTCGTATCTTGGTCTTCTAACGGCCAAAGTGTAGAGACGCCGATTCCCAAGTTATAAAGCGTACCCCGATACAAGATCCTCTGATTACTAGGCTATACTCAAACGGCCAAACGGCCAAGAGCAACTCGTTCGCTCCTTTGGTCAAAGCCAAATCGATGATCTTATTATTCTCAAAGGGGGTGAAAAGATCAACCCTTTGGCCAGAGCGCGGTAAGCATAGCGGTGTTTCGTTACCTTCGCAACTTTACAGCAGGTCCGGAAGAAGGATCACTCGCAGGAATAGTACAAATCTCATGACTGGTCATCAAATTCTATCGCGTCTTGCATTTTGTGGGACACCCTCGATTTCAGGGATCTGTTGTTCTAACTTTAGAATTCCACAGTCTAAACACCAAGTCCAACTTGACTGGTAGACCAGTGGGCCGTGGTAGCATCAGCCTTATTCTTCTACCTATCAATCAACGGCTCATCCCCCTCGGCCATGCAGCAGACACTGCATCTGCAGCTCATTGCATGACCCAACCACATCTTCCATCTTGTGGAACTAGAGTTGATCGAATGGCGCAGCGTGTACCTATCACTGCTTGGTTTGCGAACCTTGTTATGTACATGACATCTTGAGTTTATATTCCCCTCTCGGCCTCTTCTCTTCAAACCTTGTTCATCAGCACAACTACCCGTGAGCCTCCATGTAAGAATTGCACTGCATATATTCAAGCCGAATGAGATGGCCGTTAAAGAGTACAATCTCGCTGTCTCTTGTCTAACCCGGTAAATAAATGCCATCTATGAGATCATGTCACTGTTAATATACCCTCATCGACATCGGCATCTCTTAGTAAACTCATTCCTACTGCGATACGCTGACTTACATGTGAATTTACTCTTACTGCTAAGCTACGAAATGAAGAGACAATTGCGCCACGGCAACCGGTACCCGTAATTGCTTACTTCAAGGTTTTGTTATACCTCAACTAATGCATGTATTACAGGCATCTATTTTATCACAGCTATAACTACATAGTAGATGCTTAGGTCCTATGCGTTGGCCGGGGAGTAGAAATTGAATCAAACTTTTCGGACGGTGCCTGGTTGGGTATTGCCATGGAAGCTCCCACATTATAGAGTGCCGCATTCCAAGCCGCACAAGGATTAATGAAAGTAAAATGTATCTTAGGCCCGTCTACCTTGGCACGGGCGATTTGATGAGGAGGTCACCATAAATGAATCTTGAGGGGAAAAGGAAAAGGCGGCGTGTAATCATGTCAGAATGCATGTGCATTTGCAGCTGAATAGAGTATTGTGTAAAATAACCGTATAATGTAATACATATTAATATTCAATTCGTCAAGTATTGGATGGATGGGCTGCATTTACATGTACACATTAGTGAAAGACCAACCTTGGAAGTGCTAATACGGCCTGCCATGTGGCGCGTGCATCTCTCCTGGTGGTGCTGAAGATACCGCTAACGTGCCTTAATCGATAACGCCCCAGGCCCCCTGCCACCAACTTAATCCAAGGAGGTGGTCATTCGGTCATTATCGTCACCACCACGCAACAGCAAGAGCTTGCCTCAACCATTCTCTTCCCCACGTGAATCGGCTGCTGCTGTTCGTGGGATTGCTAATTGTTTCCTCGTTTACGGCATTCAATCTCGGCTTCAGCACATGCCCTACGATACTTGTCTGCACTGCCGTCATTCTGTTTTTTTTGGAGGCAACGAGCCTTGACCGTCCCTCCCTTTTCCGCCTCGGCCTCTGCGGCAGCTACAACGTCGCGTGCAAAACCTCCAACCACACCCGACAATCATCATCTCACTGGTTGTCTGGTTACGTGACGGGACTGCAATTTGGCCTTTGAATTTCCATTGATACTCTCTCTTTCCCAGTGGCTCCGGCGTTCGATGATGACCTTCTGGCAATAAAACCACAAACCCACATCCTACATCCACCATCCACCATCCCCCAACCCGCCACCCAACAACTCGCATACGACCTTGATTTACTTCTCCTAACATCGAGCTGTTGGCAAGTGACCATGGCTCCCGAACATAAAGACGAGTCCGTCTCGCCAATGACGAGAACTCCCGACGCTCCCTCTCCAGCAAACGCAGAATCACAGCCCCGATTTCAGCCGCCAAAGTCGAACGATGGTCTGCTGTCCGCGACTCCCAATACGTCAGAGCAACAACTGGGCGAAGGAGCCTCCCCCAAAGTAGCCAACGATTATTGGAATGGCGGTTTGAGCCATCCTGATCCATTAGCTGCTGGAGAACCAATTCCCAATTCCCAATCACCGCCGCCGCCAAAACAGCAAGACATACCGGCCGGACTCGATTCCAGTACCCAAGAGACTTTGCAGGCAGATGCAGGACGTACTATCCAGTTTGCTGAACCTGATTTCCAACCCCCGGGATCGGTGCCTTTGGAAGAGCCTGATACGCCAACCCGGTCCCGAACAAGCCTCATGTCCAAGATCAAAGCTCTTACAGCCAATACCGGCTCGCAGACCCCAAAATCCCTGAATACACCGACGTTTCCGTCCGATTTCGGCACGCAATCGTTCCCCAACTCTCCCACAGCCTCTAGAGTAACGACCCGAATTCCGGAAGCTCTTAATGAAGAGCAATCCGACGCCGATGCCGATGTCGAAACTGCAGATGAGGCCGCCATACCTGGTGCTGTTAAGAAAAACAAGCGAAAGAGCCGGCGCTTCAAGAAGGGCTCTGTGTCCAACTTCCCAAACCTCGGCCGGTTTCCAGCCGACCTAGATGCATTAAGCACATATGATCGCCTGCTGAGGCGCCGGGCAAGCATGCCAGATACGACACAGCCCGATCATGCGGTATCCGATGGCGAGATTCCTGCGAGACGAAAGCCCTTTAGACGGGGCTATTCTTGGATGAATAATACAATGAGCCCCCCGGATGAAGATGTAGAGGATCTGGACAACTCTACCGCCGTCGGGCGGCGCAACGGTCATACGCGACGCATCACTGTCTTTGGTGGTGGAGGCATGTCTGACGGAGATGCGCTGACCCCTAGGAAGCACTTCTTCACGTCAGAGCGAGCTGAGCGAGCCTCTAGTTATGGCGCCCAGAAATGGAAGCAGGTCAAGAGTACACTAAAGCTGCTCCGACAAAAGAAGGAGGATCGTTTTGATTACTACAAATCTGCGGAACTAATGGCCGAGTTGAGAGCCGGTGCCCCTGCTGTTCTGATGCTCGCCAGCATGATTCAGCGGGACGAGCATGGGAATAAGAGGATCCCAGTCCTACTGGAGCAGTTGAAGCTTAAGATCAAGGACAGCTCGCCCATGCCGGATGATGATAAAGAGCGCCACTGGATATTCACAATCGAGTTGGAGTACGGAAGCGGCCCGAGCCGAATGAACTGGCTGGTTATCAGAACCATCAGGGACATCTATAACCTACATTTTCGGTACAAGTTTGCCCTGAACAACGACAAATACATGCTCGGGAAAGATCTCGGAGGCCGTCCCAAGCAGCCCAAATTCCCCTATTCGGCGTTCCCCTACCTTCGTGGTGCTCGCAACAAGGGAGACGAAAGTGAGGACGATGAACAGGCCGATCAGGCCAGCGGCCGTGGCGAAGAGACTGCTGCTGAGATGACGGCTGCCGAGGATATGGGTGAAGGACCCTTTCAGCACTCAAGAAAGAAGTCCCGCGGCAATTTCCTCGGCATGCGGCGAAGATCTACTGGCTTCACTGATGCAGGTGAAATGTCTACGGCTGAAGGCAATGCTGGCCTCGATAAAGAGACCCGAAGGCAACGCTACGTGGAGAAGCAAAGACGCATTCTGGAGAAGTATCTCTCTGAGATGATTCGATGGCTCATGTTTAGGGCTGACAGCAATCGCCTTTGTCGATTCCTTGAATTGTCGGCCCTGGGTGTTCGTCTGGCTGCCGAAGGAAGTTACCATGGGAAAGAGGGCTACCTTCACCTCCAAATGTCAAAGGGTCTCGATTTCCGCAAAGTTTTGACACCGGCAAAAGTCATTGCTCGTCACAGTCGTAAATGGTTTCTCGTTAGGCAGAGTTACATTGTGTGTGTGGAATCGCCCGAGAACATGAACATTTATGATGTTTATCTCGTCGACACCAAGTTTAGCATTGTTTCTAAGAGGAAGGCATTGAAAAATATTGGCTCCAAGAAGAAGAAGAAGAAGGCCGAAGACGAAATGGATATGGAACCATCTCCCGAGAAACACCACACGCTGAAAATGCGCACCTCGGATCGTAAAATCCGACTCTTCTCGCGCTACCAGTCTGTGATGCGACAGTTTGAGGACTCAATCAACGAAATGCTTAAGCAGACCCTTTGGTATCAGAAGAAGCGGTTTGACAGCTTTGCACCGGTTCGGTCTGGCGTCTTTGCCCAGTGGCTGGTCGATGGGCGTGATTACATGTGGAATGTGTCGAGAGCCATCAATATGGCGCGGGACGTCATCTACATTCATGACTGGTGGCTGAGCCCCGAGCTCTATATGCGCCGACCTGCATGTATTAGCCAGAAATGGCGACTGGATCGACTACTCCAGAAGAAAGCGCGAGAAGGCGTCAAGGTCTTTGTGATTGTCTATCGAAATGTCGAAGCAGCCGTCCCAATTGATTCCGAATACACCAAATTCTCGCTTCTCAATCTTCATCCAAACATCTTTGTTCAGCGGTCCCCGAACCAGTTCAAGAAAAACCAGTTCTTCTTTGCTCACCACGAAAAAATCTGCATTGTCGATCACGACGTAGCATTCCTGGGTGGTATAGACCTTTGCTTTGGTCGCTGGGATAGCCCGCAACACCCTATTGTCGACGATAAACCGACAGGATTCGAGCCATCCGAGATGCCCAAGGACTCTGAGCACGTACAGCTGTTCCCCGGAAAAGATTATTCAAATCCGAGAGTCCAGGACTTTTTCAACCTGCACGAGCCATATGAGGAAATGTACGACCGAGGCAAGGTTCCTAGAATGCCATGGCACGACATTTCCATGCAGGTCGTCGGACAGCCTGCCCGAGACTTGACTCGCCATTTTGTCCAGCGGTGGAACTATCTTCGCCGAGGGCGAAAGCCAACTAGACCACTGCCATTCCTGTTGCCACCTCCCGATGCGAAGTTTGAAGACCTCGAGGCTCTTGGGTTGACCGGCACTTGTGAAGTGCAAATGCTGCGGTCTGCATCAACTTGGTCCTTGGGGACTGATGACACTGAACACAGTATCCAAACCGCCTACGTCCACATGATTGAAGAATCCGAACATTTTGTTTACATCGAGAACCAGTTTTTTATTACGAGCACAGAGGCATATGGCGCCAAGATCGTCAACCGCATCGGAGATGCCCTGGTCGACCGCATCATTCGTGCTCATAAGAATGGCGAAGACTGGAGATGCGTCATCATCATACCTCTCATGCCCGGCTTTCAGAACACTGTTGATGAACAAGAAGGAACCAGTGTCCGATTAATTGTCATGTGCCAATACAAGAGCATCTGCCGCGGAGAGAACTCCATCTTTGGACGCCTCCGTGCCGCAGGCATCGAGCCCGAGGACTACATTAACTTTTACTCGCTCCGGCAATGGGGAGTAATGGGAAATGAGGCTCTTGTAACTGAGCAACTCTATATCCATGCCAAAGCCATCATCGTAGACGACAGAATTGCGCTGATTGGTTCTGCGAATATCAACGAAAGGTCTTTGCTTGGTAGCCGAGACTCAGAAGTTGCCGCCATAGTCCGTGACACCGACATGCTGTGGTCCAAAATGGCCGGTAAGCCTTACCGAGTTGGCCGATTTGCCCACACTCTTCGGATGAGGTTGATGCGAGAGCATCTTGGCCTAGACGTGGATGGAATCCTGGAGGAGGAGCGAGAAGCAGAGGAAATGGAAGACGCCGCCTTTGAGCAGGACATGGACGCTATATACGAGGAGGACGCGACGCCCGGAGGCGAAATGTCCAGCCCTAAGAGTGCGCCACTGCCTGTTAATAACCTTCGTTTGCCTAGCTTCAACCACGATCTTGATCTGGCAACAGTGGAGGCCACCCAAGACCTTGACTCCGCTTCATTGAAAGGAGAAGAGGCCGAGACCGACCCTCGTGTCACTGACAAGGGCCATCAGTTGGACTTGTCAGGGTATGGCCCAGACCACTGGAAGTCGGCAGAAAAGTCGGGCACAGATGAGGGTCGAGATTCTGCTATAGTTGATGGCCGTGAGGTCCTTTTACACGATGGGATGCGGCTCTCAGGGACACACCAGGCTCCTCAGTCTCCCACTTCACGCCGTCACCACACTTCACACCAGAACCATAACGATGAGCCCGGTACCTCGACCGCACCTCTCCCCCCAGCTAGCAGGAATGGCGCGGATACGACTGATCAGCCTGGCCTGGCTTCAGCTGCGCCAGCGGTGCCCTTGCCCGTCCTTGACGATACAAACATTGGTGGCCCTCCTGCGCATATCGATCCCAAGACAGGCCGTCCAACAAACGAGCCGTTTCATCCGTTGGCTGCAGATATCCTGCCCGCTCTCATTGATAAGGACTGTATGCAAGATCCGTTAGATCCCACCTTTGTGGACGAAGTCTGGGGTCGGTCTGCGCGCAACAATACAGTGCTCTATCGTAGAGTTTTCCGTTGCATGCCTGATTCAAAAGTGGGCACTTGGGCTGAATATCGCGAATATATGGATTACAGCGTCAAGTTCCGTGCCATGATGGAGGGGAAATCTGCCGCTGACGAAACTGAGGCAAGCCGGCAGCGCACCCCTAATGACGAGGCCGCAGTTCCAAAGCACAGCGACCAACCTAAGATTCAGCTACCCGAGGGCGACGGCGACGGCGACGAAAACGAGAAGCCGGCTTCGCGCGGCAGCAGCGGAGAGGAATTGGCTCTCCGTCCTCCGCCTGCCGATGGAGCAACAGATAACCAGAGCTCGTTAGAACCGCCCTCACCTGTTTATGCTGCGGGAGAAGTGCCGTTCCCAGCAATGGACACTTCTCCATCAAAGCCAGTCTCGCGAAGCAAAAGCAGAGACCGTAGACCAACTTTCTCAACCCTGGAGAAGCCGTCATCCAGGGATACCAATGCTGCTCCTCCTCTGGCACCAGCTGCTAGTGCACCAGTCAAGCGTCGTCGCCGAGCCACCACTAAGGGGAGCCGCCGTGGACTCTTGATTGAAGAAATGCCATCGCGTGTCGAGGCTGAGCAGCTCTTGGAGATGGTGCAAGGAAACCTAGTCGAATTCCCATACGATTGGCTGCTTACAGAGGAGCACAATGGTAACTGGGGTTACCAGGTAGATGGAGTGGCTCCTATTACCATTTAGTAAGTGACATGCGTCAACAAATCTCTATCCGAAAGAGGCCGAGGCTAACTACATTACAGTAATTAATCGATTTTTCTCACCTTAATTTTCCTATTTTGCTTCCTGGGTCGGTATAGCGAGTGATGATGGGGTGGTTCAATTTTCATGTATTTCAGCGGGATAGAGAAGTCATTGCATACAACGGGGAACACTGATTACTGTGGAAAAGGGGAAACCGAAAGCCATTCAACCCTAGCGTTGCCATTCTGTCGTCTTAGACTTTCATGACCTGCCAAAGGCTCGTTCAACTTTGTGCTTTCCTATGGCTATAATGGATTCATATATAATATTACATAAAACATCTATAATATATACCTAGCACTATTATTACACATACGCTATGCTGCAAGCCTATTCATGGTAACTATACCTTTTCGCTCACCCATATCGCGCCACGACAGCCGGCCCTTATGACGTTTGTCAATAGCCAATGGGGTTCTGCTTTTCTGGCATCGTTTACCACTGCATGATCTAGATGCTCTAGCTCCTCATCTCGTATTCTACGTAAGGTGTCCACCAGCTGCTTGATCTCGCCGCTGACATCGTATCCTTGCGCCTCCCACTCAGCAATCATTTCCAAGATGGAGCGGATCTGCTCGTTGTAGTGGTTGCCGATTTCAGTCTCGATGGCCTCGGTACAGGCCATGGCGGCCTCGCGGCCCATGATGGCGGTGGACCAGCCCAGGCCACTGGCGAGGACGGACCACAGCGGGTAGAGAGCCGTGGGTCGGACACGGTGCTTGTGGATGAGGCTGTTGAAGGTTGAGAAGTGAACGGCCTCTTGGTCGTACATGTGGGCCATTAGGGGGCGGAGGTGAGGGTGCTTGCGGACGATGATGGGGCTCTGGGCGGAGTAGATGAGGGTTGCGGCGAGTTCGCCGGCCTGATTGACTCGGAGCTGGAGATGCCTTTGGTTAGCTGGGTGATTTATTGCCATGAGTTATGTGATATTGCTGGTGGGCGAAGGCTTACAGCGGAGGAGAGATAGTCACGCTGCTCTTGGGTGAGCGGCTTGAGCTTCTTTGCAGAGTCGGAGGTTGAGCTCTCGGGAGTTGAAGATGTGGTGGCTCGGAGGACGGCGGTGGTGGAGAGAGGACGAGATGCAGCAGAAATTAGGTGTTTGCAGAAGCTGCTGGCCGGCCTGGCCAGGCGAATTGACACCATTGTGATTGATTAAAGATAAACCAGAAAAATATTCAAAGAATGTGTGTTGCTATCGGCCTTTAGTTGTCTGGACTCATCGATGGCATCACCAAGAAACAATCAACAGCGGGTATTATCGCCGCATCATTGACTTTTCGAACTCGGACCATGCAAGCATGATGCCGAGCTGCTGCTACGGGGCCTGCAACCGGTAAGGATGCCGATTGGCCGGTTTACATCCGACCCGGACAAATGCTTTTCCGCGTTGAGCCGCTGTCGCGTTAATTGCCCAGGCGAAGCGCAATACTGTAGCGAGCAGCTTTAGTGGTGGACAGTGGAAAGGCTGCTGAATCTCTCTCTTTCTCTCCCTCTCTCTTCCTCCTTCGCTCTGCAGTCCCCCAAACTTGCTGTGCGCATCCAGTGCTTCCGAGGCCCAATCGTATCGATACGCCGGAATCGAATTGGCACAATCTTCATCTTTTTTCTCGCCCTCCTTATCTATTCCATCGGGGTGTCAAATCAAGCCACTGGCTTGGAACTGAAAGCGCCGTCGCGTTTGGCCTCCCAACTCCTCTGCGACGTTCGTCGGACTTTTTCTCGCCACCGCTCTTCCCCCCTGAGAAGCATCTCTAGGCCATTGACGACAGGGGCCACGGCCGATTTTCATCATGGCTGATATCGACGACGAGCTCCTTGCTCTTGCGGGCGGTGACTCGGATGAGGAGGGATCTGTGAGCGCGAGCAGAGAGGTGTCGGCGTCGCCGCCACCAGCCTCAGACGACGAGATGCCCAAGTCACCCGAGACCAAATCGAAACGAAGGTCAAAGCAGGATGAGTCGGAAGACGAGGGTGAGGCGTAAGTGAATAGTCTCTACTTCTATTGTGCTGCCTGGCAGCTGGGAAGCCGTTTGGAGAACAATAGTTTGTCCTGGCACCTCAGTTGCTGCTCACATTGGCAAACGCCCCCTTACTGCTGGTTCATCGGACAGTTATTAACGTGCGATCCTTTCATCTCCTTGTATCTAGATCCGATGCCCCCTCACACAACTCATTGGAATCAGCCTCGATGGACGAGTCCGACTCTGATACCGAACCTGCCCACGGCGCGAGCCGTTCCACCACTGCCCCGGGGGCCAACGACGATGACAAGTATCCTGTTGACGGCATGTTTATGAGCGAGGCCGAAAAGGCGGAGATCATGGCCATGCGAGAAGTAGAGCGGGAGCAGATTATTGCGGATCGAATCTCTGAGATAGAGCGTCAGCGTCAGAATCGCCTGCTACGACAAATGGTCAACAACGTCGAGATCGAGGAGCGCAAGCAAGTTAAGAAGAAGCGTAGCGCTGATACCGAACTCGAGGATGGCGCCCGTAGAGCATCAAGACCGAAGACGGGCAAAGGCAGCGAATCGGCGATTGACTCCCTTCGCAGGGCGCGCGCCGAGAAAGCAAGACGGCAGGAGGACCGAGAAAGGCGGAGGGATGGCATGTCGCCGCATGGCCGCGAATCAAGAGAACCGGAGGAGAGCGATGACGAGTTTGGACAGTCTCGCAATCGCTCGCCGGAGAAGGCTGCTGCTAGGGAGCTGCCGCCGCCCGAGCTTCGCGATTTCGACCGAGTCCGTCTTGGTCGCAACGAGTTTGCGCAGGTGTGCTCTACTCCTGGCTTCGAGTCGGCCATTACGGGGTGCTACATCCGTATCGCTCTGGGGGCCCACCCTGAAACAGGCATAGAGCAGTATCGCATGGCCTTGATTAAAGGTAAGATTATGCGATTCTGGCGTTGTTTGTTTGCTGCAGGTGCTAATGATTCCTTGTAGGATTTACAACCGGCAGACCATACGCTCTAAATGGCCCTCAAGGCTCGTTTGTCACTGATCAATACGTCAAGGCTACCCACGGCAAGGCTGTCAAGGAATTCCCCTTTATTGCGGCGTCAGGTGGCCAGTTTACGGAGGTATGATCTTTCTAGTTTACCCCTTTTTCTCATGCGTGAAGAACTGTGCTAACAGTCTCGACTTACAGGGTGAATTGAATCGGTACAAAGTGACATGCCACAATGATGGCGTCACATTGCCTACGAAAGATTTTCTGGTAGACAAGATTGACGACATTAACGCGTTGATCAATCACAAATGGACGAATGAGGAGATCAAGGCCAGGCTGGCAAAGCGCAACGAGCTTCGTAAACGATTTGATCCACAGGAACGCCAACGACTTGCCAATCTTGCCGAGGAAGCCGCCCAGCGAGGTGACGACCAAAGGGCCGAGGAGCTACAAGAAGAGCTGGAAAAGCTTGGCAGGGAGCGCCTTGCCTTTAAGACAAGCTTGGGCCCATCCAAAAACCCAGAGGCCACCAAGGCGTCGTCAGAACAAGACAGACTGGCGGAGCGTAACCGAGAGAATCGCCGTTTGAATCAAGAAGCGGTCCGAAAGGCTCAGCTGAAAGAAAAGGCAAAGGCGCGAGAAATCGAGATGGCGCTCAAGCGTGGCGAGGTCATTTCCGAAGACTACTCGCGGCGACTTCGAACAAAGGCCAAGTTTGTGCACGATGTCAACGAAAAGGTTGGCGAGAAGCCGGAGGCTCCAAAGGACGGCGCTGGCGCAACGACCAACGGGACTAAGGGCCCTTCATCGTCACAAATGCTGCCGCACCTGGCCAAGTTACAGGAGAAGCACTATTCCGAAACTAAAGGC
The DNA here is from genome assembly GCA_037893235.1 of Trichoderma afroharzianum. Taxonomy (NCBI): domain Eukaryota; kingdom Fungi; phylum Ascomycota; class Sordariomycetes; order Hypocreales; family Hypocreaceae; genus Trichoderma; species Trichoderma afroharzianum. The sequence goes on along the minus strand of JBBLXW010000024.1, from coordinate 627,264 downwards.
CTGCCGACTATTCACAAGCCCATCATGGATGATGACGTTATTGGGGCGCTGGATCTGGAAATTGACGTAGAAATTTGAGCTGGGCCCTTTCGCTTAAGCTGGTCAGGCAGACAGGCTTCTTGATTCATGTTTTAAATCCACTCTTCATTCTATTCTTTTTTTCTTTAATCTTACCTGGTATTGCTCCTTATTCATTTGATGAGGTATCGATACAATAAATAAAAAGGAGAAGCGGGTTTAGTGCAAAAGAGCGGCGGGCATATTTGGAGTTGGACGGAATGGAATGGAATGAATTTCGATCTCTTTTTTTTTTTTGCAGGTTGATTACAGGTTTTCTCCTTTGCTGCGAAGTGAAAGGAGGATGCGTTTCTTATATGAGTTGAGCTTCTCAGGGAAAGCACAGGCGGAGGAGGTGCAGGCATATAGACAAGAACAAACGTAGATGGTATATTCCTAACTCTGGATTACTTGAAAAAAAAAAGTATATGCTGTTCCGTTATGCCCTGCGTTATCTATGTGTGTCTGATATTAGTCTGTAGTTTGTCTAGTGATCATTAAGGATCTGAACTAAAAACAGGAGGGAAGAAAAAAGGAGAGATATAACTCGTTTCTAACAGCAAACCAACCCAAATTCGCTTAACAAAAAAAAAAAAAAGATGAAAAGGAACACTAATATCAGGTTTCTCTGGACGCTTCAAGTCTGGAAATTCTTGAAAAAGCCAATGTCAAACTTGTCCACCCTGCCCTGAAGCCGCCTATACCAGAAGAAGCTCGTGGCGAAGACGTTGATGAAGAGGATGCCGCAGGTGGTGCCAAGACCAGAGGTCAGCGAGCCAAGAACAACGCTGAGATTCGGGCGGCGAGTTACGGCGGAGGAGGACTTGGTCTTGCCGTCGAGCTCGTCTTCGACGCGGGAGCAGACCTGAAGGAAGAGCCTTGGGTCATCGGTGATGACGCCGTCAATAAGGACAGGGTTTGGAGTAGAGGAGGAGTCGAGTTTAGGTTCTGCCGAGAGGGAAGAAGCCGAAGACGAGGCTGAGGTTGACGGGAGAGAAGGAGGAGTGCTGGGTATGTTTCTGCGGATGCACCATTCCATCCACTTGGGACTGTTGACGGTCCACGCGAAGACGGGGCGGGTGGCGGACTTGGCCTTTTGGAGGAACCAGCCGCCGAGGGGCCCGACGAGGAGGAGCTGGAGCATGTTGAAGCCGAGGTTGGGGATGGGGAGGAAGTGGCGGGAGTAGTAGAGGGAGGTTGAGATGTGGGCGAGGGGGAAGCCGGGGAGGAAGGCGAGGGCGGCCTTTATGAATGTGGCCTGTGTGTTATTTTGTTATTATTGATGAAGTTAGTAAGATGGTGATGAACAAAAGGAGACTTACGTTCCAGCATCCTAAAACGATGCGTTCGTCCCATGGAGTTGCGGACGATACTTCTGTAAAGGTACATGCGACGGCTCGCAGCAGATCCTCGGGCTTGTCGTCGATCTAACAAGATTTCATGATATCAGCAGATGTTCTTGCTGTCTTTTCCTTCTATTTCAATAGTTTTCACGCCTCACCTTGATGTCTAGCAAGACCCAAATCTTCTCCGTCTCCGGTCCGGACACCAGATACTCTAGCAAGTCCACCAGCCGAGGCAGCGGCTCATGGGGTTCCTTGACAGTACGAAGGCTGGAGAGGTAGGACCATGTGCAGTCTTTGATGAGGAGATCGACGCCAAAGCATCGTTTGAGTGAAGGGTCCTATGAATTTTATAACATTAGCCGGGGGTGTCCATTTCACTCTCCCCATCTCTTTCTCGCTCTCTTGAAGCCATTCATCTCATCTCCGTCTCATCTCATCTCATCGACTTCATCATCGGAAAATCAACTTACATGTGACAACACCACAACACCATCCTTGGAAAGATGCACATCCGTCTCCAGCGCATGCGCGCCAACCTCGACGGCCGCCCGGAACCCCGCCATGCTGTTCTCGGGAAACGAAGCCTTGAAGCCTCGGTGGGCGATGGTCTGCGGGATGAAGCGCGAGGGATCCCGGCGCGAGACGATTGCAGAGGCCCATTTCGCAGCTGGAAAAGATACACAAGTTAGTTTTTTTCTTGATTTTTTTGAGGATTTTCCGGGAAAAGGGTTCGATATGTGAATGAATAGTATGGAGGCTTTGTACAACTCGGAAACCCGGATGGTTCAAAGGAATGAATTAGAAGGTACGTACCTTTGGGGGCGGTGATGCCGCGGTGGAAGGGATTCATGAGAGGCTGCTTTTCCGAAGCGGTCATTTTCAAGAAGAATTCTTTCTATATTCTCTCTATCTTTCTTCTATTCACATTTGATGAAAAGAGGCAGAAAAAAAAAAGAGAAGAAGAAGAATGGCGTTTTCCTTAGTCAAATGGCCACCAGCTTTCCTGGAGGGGGGGCGAAGACTTGGAGAAGGTTGCTTGTGTTCGTCACGCCGCCTTGGATTGGGCGGATATAAGTCCAGGTGAAGTCCGGAGTCCGTACGAGTAGTCCGTTGACCGCCCTGGTTTGCTGTGTGTGTGCCGGCTATTTGTTTTTCTTTGTATGTTTTTTTTTTTTTGCCTTTTGCTAGTATCAGGCTATTTCGTCGTTTTCGACCAGTAACCAACAACTTGATGAAGAACAAAGAAACAAGAAACAAGAAACAAGAAACAAGAAAGAGGAAGAGAGAAAAGAGAAGCTACGAGGTGGTGCCTCTCATCTCGTTTTTGTATCGCAGCTTTCCACCTACCTATCTCTCCGTATCCATCCATCATCTCATCTCATATCTACATAACAAGCTACCAACGGTATCAAACCTGAAAAAAAAAGGATCCATCCTGTTTTTGACTCACGCCATGAGAAAGTATAAAAAACAATCTCCATCAAATCAAATCTCGCATACACTCTAACTCACACCCAAAGCTCATGGGGCCACTCCCCATCACCAGCCTGCCTCGCATGACCCTCTTTTCCCCTGAACATGGTGCCTGTCGTCGTGTCGCCACCTGGAACTGGACCCTTTTTGATATCCATGATAGGCGTCTGCTGGCGTGGCCAAGCCGCAAGTAATACGCATGTTGATACCGTTGACGTGCTAGCCGTGCCGTGATAAGCACCTTAGGTTGCGGGAGTGTAAATCCCAAAGGTGCTGCTGAATGGATCCAACGCCACTGATTACCTGTTAGCATACCTCGGTAAGCACGATAATAAAGCCACGGCCAAGATAGAAAAAGAAAAAAAAAAAAAACTTCATCACAGCACCCATGGCCATGTGCATGTGGCAACAATTCAATCCATCTTTCACCTAGACATGGAAGAGCTGGGCTGCTACGTTACAAAGCTGTGTGGACCGCTAAAATGACTCCCGGCAGCGCATCCATTTCGGTTTCAATTTCCACTCCCCTACTGTAATCATCACCTCAAGCTTCCTGCACAGCCGCTGCTGCGAGTCACCGGCTTTCCAGCAGCCCAGCCGTTTTAGGGCTCCGCCAGAGAGGGTCAGAAGGGGTCTTTCATCCACTATCGAGTAGGGTCCAGATATTGCGCAACGTGCCGAAAGTGTGCTAAAGAGAGATCGTGGCGGGCTGGTCGTCAGCTCCGTCGCCGTATTCCCAATCCAGCTTGGAATGAGTTTCAACGCATCAGGGCAAACTGGTTTTTTGCATGTGCAGTTTTTCCTACAGTACGGGTCAAGGATTAATAGATATTAATATCAATGCCGTATCACAGGTGGGTATTCCCTTGATATGCCGCATGTTAGTGCTCCGAACCATTTATAGCACCAAGATAAGATGCCTCGAATAGGTAAATCGAGTTAAAATCTCTGCAAAAATCGTCACACAGATGATACTGCTTATTCAAAAAGACCATGTGTTTTGGAAATATCATGTAATGGAAATATTCAAAACTATCCATCTCCATCCGTCCATCCGTCCATGTCACCAATAGCAGGTAATCCCTCATATCCCCGTGGCAGCCTTGTAGCCACTTTTGGTCTCCGAGTCATAGCAGGCAGAAAATTTTCAAAAAGACGAAAAAAAAAAAAAGCCCTCAACATATCGCTCCGCCATGTGCGCCGTCCCAACATAAAGGTATGTATCAAAAACGTTACATCGATAAGCAGCATATTCCAGACGAAACCAAAGCGTCTCTCGCTTCGCCATCACATCACACCATAGCGCCTAAAAAAACATGTCATTATTCACAAAGACAGCCCGTGCAGCCCGTTTGTTGAAAATCCGTCGCCGTTGTGGTAGTTGACCCCCTGCAGTTGCTTTCCGTAGTCAATGCTGCCGAGGCCCAGCCCCAGTTCTGAAGGCGATACTTCTTCTCCTGAGCTGAGGCTCTCGTCGCTCATGCTGAGCACGCTCTGCGGCGGCGCCGGGTTGTTGCCAAATTCACCAATGTTGAAGTTGCTCAGGTCCCAGGAATCTGGCGACCACTCGCTGCCCGTCGAGTGTCCCGCCATGGCAGCTTCGATGCTGGCGCCTCCGTAGATCACGTCATAAACATTGTTCATTCCGCTGTCCATGGATCCAACCAGCGCCTCCCAGTCGGCACCAGTCATGTTGGGCGTCTTGGCTGACTGTCCGTTGTTTATAAAGTTCTGGCCATTGGTCTGCATCCCCACCGTCTGTGCCGGCATGCTGGTTGGGGGAGATGTGGCGTGTTTGTTTGTGAAAGGAGTGTCGTTGAGCGAAAGGTAGTCGAGGTTCTGCCTTGCCTGTGCGTTCGGGGAAAGCCTAGACATCCGCGACGCCGAGTGCTGGCGCTCCTGTCGGTGGCCATCAAATGATTGGCGAGACGAGACGGCTTGGACCTCTCCGTTGGAACCTTGGAGGCCCGCCATGTTGCCCATCCAGCGAGCCTTGTCTTGGTGTCGCGTCAGGTCAGTATCGCTTGCTGAAGTCGGGAACTGGCCCAGCGGCGGGGAGTTTTGTTGCTTGGGATAGCTCGTCGGGGGTGATGCACGACGGGAGCCGGTCGCCACCGACGGCTTGCGGACGTGCTTGTTCATCGCCGCCGGCCCTGATGGGTCAGTAACGGTAATGAGCACGCTCGCGGCTCGTTCCAAATCCACGAATCCAGGCGACTGGTTCTTGCGAAGGGTCTGAAGGACATCGTTGACCAGCCGCTCATCCTCGCGCAACAGCTTGCTGTCACGCTTCAGATCAATGGCCTGGTAGAGAAGAGTAAGGGCGCACACGGCGAGAAGATCGCACTTGTTCATGCAGAATGAAAATGACATGCTTCGCTCCTCGAGAAGCTGTGAGATTTGGATAATATGCTTGCTAGACTCGCTGATGGAGATCAGCGCAGGTGCAGCCTTGGGCCCGAGGTTGGAGCCAACGACGGGGCGATAAATGAGGGTGCGAATATAATAATATGTGAGTGCCTAGTGGGACGTTCTTGTTAGTGCCTTCGCATCTTTAGGGGGGAGAGTATGCATCATTCTTCGCACTTACCAGTAGGGGTGACCGGCTGCCAGTGACATCTCGCGACGGCTTGCCCTGAGCAAAGTTGAGTCTCAGATGAGCCGGCAGATCATCGTACCAGCCGTCCAATTCAGCTTCAAAAGCACTAATCTGCTGTAGCGACAGGTCATAGCTTGCCGCTGCAGGGTACACCTTGTCCAGGACACGAGCGAGGATGCGGGTTGCCCTGAAGAGAGCCAGAGCGCTAGAGATACGCGTGTACTCTCCCGGCAGTGTGGGCTGGAACCCCTTCTCCGTCACGTATTCGTCGTCAGTGTCGGATGGATACTCCGCTTGGACATCCTCTTCCTTCAGCAGTTTGGGAAGGCCAGTAATGGCAGCCGTCATGGTGTCTAGGGCATACAGTGTCCAAAAGACCTTTTTCCTAGTCTCGAGGGTCAAGGCGCCAAAGGAGAAGCGCTTCTGGCTTTGATGCAGACCCAGCCGGTGAGACAGACCCACGGCGATGCACTTGTAGTGCTGGAGGCGACGATAGTCGGCCCGGACGGTGCAGTACAGCAGAGCCAGCACAAGACACTGCAATGTGTTCATTGTGTTTTCCAGCATCAGGGACTCCAGGGCTTTTGTCCATTGGTACTCGCAGGCAGCAACTTGCTGAATGTCTGGAGCCTCTGACGAGAGGCCCGCGAGAGAGAAGACGAGATAGAGCTGGGCAAGCTTGTAGTTGCACTTGACTCTCTCTGGGTCATTGACAAACTCCTCGTAGATACGGAGGAAAGTGGGCTTGTGAAGAACAGGGAAGAGAGGGGCCCATTCTTGGAAAAAGACATTGACACATCTGTCTGAAAAGAGCCGAGGAGGGACCCTTGATGGCTGCTCCGACATCTTGGCAACGAGTGGAGTACAGCCTTGGATATGCAAGAAGGCGTCTGGGGTAAAGTCACTGCAGGGCTTGCCGCTGTCTTGCATCTTACGCTTGAGAGAGGCTACATAGAAAAGACGTTAGAGACTTGGTAATAAGTTTTGGGGAAGCAAGATGGCAATGTGTCTGCGCATTGTGCGCGCGTGGATTGTGTGAACGTGGGGCAGCTAAAGTATGACATACCGATAAAGGCGCGCCCACTGGATGAGCCCATAAAGTATGAGTCGGAATTTTCGACACCGAGAAGCAATTGTGTAGCTTGCACTCGGAATGTGTCTTCTCTTATGGTGGGCGAGTCTTTGGCGGAATCTGGTGATACCGGAGTGGCCATGGATGTGACTGAAGGCCTCCGTCGTGGTCCGCCGTGAATGTTGCCGTGCATCGTAGAGAGCATGTCGATTTTCTCATCCTTCTCGTCCAGCAAGTCCTTGAGCTCGCGGACCTCTGCCTCGAGCGCACGAACCCGCTCCTCTAGAGACTCTGTATAACCGCGCGGAAAGGCACGCCGGCTCAGCTTGTCACTTGTGCGGCACTCGAAGCCAACGGAGGAGCATTGTGAACAGGTCGGTCGGACGCCATCACAGCGGATCTTTTTGCTGCGACACCGGTCACAGGCTTGGGCGATGCGACTCTGGGCACTGTTGCCCACCTTGATGACTTTCATAGGCAGAATGCCCGGCATTGTGGCGATTGCGATCCGAGCGTCTATTGGGAAGGGGATATGAAGATTCGATGGTGTTGGTCAAGGTGTTGTTTTATGCGAGCGGACTTGCTGATTGGGGCTTTCTTCGCCCACCAGCCGTGGTTCGGCACAACAGATGGCGAGACAGCGTGGGCAAGTGTCACGTTGCCACGACTTGGTTCGGTTTGTTTCCAGAAGGCACGATGATGTCGCAATACCAATGAAACTCGTCCTCGTATTCGATAATGGGAAGTATTCCGGTCGTCAGCTGGAGAATGCAGAGAGTGAAGATGAAGAATATTGTGGGGGGTGTGAGGGAATGGAAGGGAAAGGGAAATGGAAGAGCGAGCCCAGGACAGAGAATGGCGAAGTGGAGCCTAAAAGGACAAGGAAAGGAGCGCTGCAACGAGGTCGAGTTCGCAGGGGCAGGCAATTAAATCCCGGGGAAGGGGATTGGTTAGTGCGCAAACCTTCTGACCAAGTGCTGCCTCTACTCTAGAGTCTAGCACCCTGTAGCGCTGCTGGCTGGGTGCTAGAGGCAGGTACATGTACTAACTGACGGCTGGGTGCCAGGCAGGGCGCCGCCAAGTCGTCTACATGTTAGCCCTGCATACGTCCAGCGCCGGAGAGGTACGAATGCGGTACCTGCTGCAGGCGGCCGCAAAGGGTTGCAACCACCGCATCCTCGCCTGGAGATGGCCTCAATCCTACATGTATCAACCCACGGTATCTCGTCTTGCCCATCGGAAATCCTCTTGTTCCCCCTTTGCTCGCAGCATGAAAAAACACCCAAATTGCTGATGCACGCCGCACGCCCTAATAGGCACCGCGCCGCTGTGACTGGACAGATCCGGGCGAGGCTGCTCCACCCGCCAACGTCTTTCGTTGGGGCTGTCATCAATCCCGACTTTGATTGACGTACGTCGGTTGTCTTCTTCCATCTTTTTTTTTGCACTGCGCTCGCTAGTCGCCCCCTTGGTAGGCCACGAGATCCCCCCACCCCGGCTCTGCCTGTACTCGTACAGTAGCCATGACTCCGTTCCAATGTTGATCTACCAATCCATGACCATGTCCATTTGCTGGCACGGAGTACCTGTGTGTGCTAGCTCACCAAGGGTTTGCCTTCTAGTACTTGTACGGGAACGATGCTAGCGACTGGCTGCTCCGGCAGATGGGAGAACATTCCCTGTGCAATCACCGCAACGTGAGGCTCGCTGGCTGAAGAAATTTGAACCCTAACCCAGCATCGCGACATTTTAGCCCGACCGCCGTACTCGCATTACCCACATAGGCCGTCCGTCCAGTTGAGGGCTGGCCGATGTACGGGGCCTGACGGGGGATGCAGGTCGAGCGCAGCGCAGTAAGAAAATGCAACCCATTGTCCCAACAACGTCCATCGACCCTTCGATATCTTACCGCTGCAGTCTTACTTTTTCGTACCAGCCCACGCAAGGGCCCTCGAGCTCTAGAACGGATTCCAAAACCTTTGCCAGATAGCTAGCGCCGAAGAAATCTCGACTTATGGCCTGATTTACCCCAGATTTCCCGCGGTTTGCCCCCCCTAAGGCGCACATAGTGCGGGGTGGGAAAAGCCGGGGAGCAGCTCCTCTCACTTGTCTCGGCGTTCGTACTGTGCCAGCTTTTGACATTCGGCCAACGAGAACGGGAAATGGGAGCGGTGGTGGCGTTTGTCCAACGGCCATCGTTTCATGCCACTGTGAAGATACATGTGTCCTTGGGTGCTGAATGTGGGTTTGGGATTTGGGTACTGGTGCAGCGTTTTTTTGCCTTCGACTCATTCTCAATAACGTGACCTCTTCAGGGGCCATTTCCCATAACGTGATGCTGCTATCGCCTGTCTATCTGCTTGTACGCACGCCGAAAAACATACGGCAGCACCGGAATCAGCACTGGTTGATTCACTAAGCATCTCACCTCAAATGGGATCGGCGTAGAGTTAACCACCGACTCTCGAGCGTCGTCCAACACACCGGCAGCCTCGGACCCTTGCCGATGCCGTCAGCTTTCTGCTCTGCCCCAGCTCGGTCCACGCGACACCGAAATCAATGTCGAGAATAGTTGACTCAATGCAGCCTAGGGGAGCGTGTTTATGCCATGCATGCAACTCTTCCATTCTAGCATTCAGCTGCGACGTGCCGCGTTCCTCTCCGGTCTTGCAGCCATCTTGCCTATGCCCCAAAAAAGCCCTGGCTTAATCACTCACACCCGGGCCACACGTCATCCTCCCACTTCCCATAGGACACATTCAGCATGCCCAATTATCATCAGATGGGAGACTTTTAGTGCTTGTCGGTACATCTATTATCCTCCATGCCATTCATTAGCACTTTTTCCCCCGTATTTTGTGCCAAGACTGAGGTGCAAGTGGCTTTCGTTTGCCCTAACTCAGAGTTCGAAGCGTCAGCCACGCTCGAAATGGTGGCACGGAAAGAAGAGCTTGAAGTTTAAAATCATCCCAGCGTCTGTCATGTCATACAAGCAGAACAAAAGATGACCACGATACGAGATACACTAAATCTTCTGATATCAAACATCTCCAGATATGAGAAGACTCTCTAGATCTAATGAACATGTTCATCACCAAGACCTGTTTAGTAAATCTACAGACCCCTTGAACATTCACTTATACTGCATTGAATTGCATGTTCAACCCGCATTTTAGTTCCGTTTCAGTCAATAGCTCAGTACTAGTTTGTCGAGCGGAATCACGATACAAATTCGACTACAAAGCGTCAAAAGGCCACAAACAATCGTTGCCCTCCTTCTCACTGCCTCCCTGTCGGGTCAAGCCGGCGCAAGCATCTACAATGATCAATCGTCGATCCCCACGCTAGAGTTTATATCAGCGCTTCCCCGGCTGTTCATCCCACGCCGCCAGGCTATTTCGGCCGCTTAGCTGAAATCGTCCTCTTCATTGGCTGCCGGCCCAGACGCTTGCTCGTTTTGGGCATCTTCCATAGACCCGAGATATGTCACTACGCGTGCGTCCAGAAGCAGCCTTGCCTTCTGTGATATTACGTGGTTGCATTAGCATTTATCCAAGACTTTTTGGTTTCAACTGAGAACTTGGTCTTGTTCGGGAATAGCCATCTGCCGCCATCTGGCTGGACCCCGGACCGTCGGAATCCCATGGACAAGGGAAGGGTTGCCTCAAACACAAAGAAAAGAGAGAAAGGACGGGAAAAATATCGTACCTCGTTTTCTAGCGCCTCCGCCACACCTTGCAGGACCTGGGTTTCAAGATCTCTCAAAGTCTCAGCCGCTAGCATGCACTCCGCACGCGGCTGATTTGCTGCTTGTGGTTGCTCCGTTACCCCGTACGAGAGTCCGGAGGAGATTCTATCCAGCTGCATCGCAACCCGCTCCTCCAGCACGGCTACAGCTCGAAGCTTAAACACTTGGTATAGGTCGTGACTTTGCACAAGCGTCTCAAGCTCATCAGCCCGGTCCGTAACATCTTCGTCTTGCCAAAATAGCACCAATTGGCGCTCCCCTGACGTGTCTTGCGCTATGCGGAAAGCAAGACCATCTTCCTCATTGAGAACTAGCAAATACAGAAAAGGGCTGTTCCACTGGACACCTTGCTCTGTCAAAGATAGCCGAACCGTGGGAGGTCCATTGTAAACGCGGAGTTTAGCTGCTCCTAGAGGGTCGTCGGGTAGCGGAGCGACGTGTAGTGCTAGCTCTTTGACAGAGGAGTCATGGTCGATGAAGCCGTAGCTAAACAGCATCTCGGCTGGTGACTTTGCCTGTCCGTATGAGATAGTAATCTCTCCACCTGATGATACCCTTGACCCTGGACTCGGGAGCAGTACCACATCGCCGTCAGAGCTTTCATCGTAGTAGGCAGAATGGGCCTGTGAGTGGTTCGCCATGTCAAGTCCAGGAACCATGGCATGACCAGCTCGGGGAAGCTCTAAGCATCGGGAGCGATACCAGGCATCGGCTAGGATCCAATCCTCCACTTTTGCAGTGTCCCAGAAAAGATCCCTCCAAAAGGGTATATCTGATACTTGTTCGCTAATCTCATCATATTCGCGTGAAAGTGCAGATAGCTTGGCACTTAACGCTGCCTGTGTGGTATGATTGTCAGTACAGTATTGCATGACAGCTGCGGCTTCGTGCATTGCGAGCCGCATTTGGGTAACAATATAAGAAAATCCCCGATAGGTTACTATCGAAGTAGTTGTGGGATGTCAATTTACCTCTAGAGATGTGCCTTTGAGTAGTTGTCTCTCCTCATTCGTCCACATGGTGGGAATAGGGATGTATTGAGGCAAGAACTTGATATACTCGGTCCACGACGTTGAAGCAAATAATCTAGTATTTGAAGAAGCTTCTTTCGATTGGATAATATGAGCCAAAAGATACAGCATGATATCAACCCTGGTGCTCTCTCCAGATATTAGCATCTTCGTCGTCTTGTGGACTCTGCCATGGATGAACTCTGATACTTACTTGGTGTCCGGCGACCTCGAACAGCTGCTTGAAATTCCGATCAATCTTGGCATATACTTCGACTGTCTCTGTAGATAAAACAAGATCCCGGGGTATTCGAATGATTGGTTGTGAGCTAGAAGCATCGTGGCCCGCATCCGTGATATCATGCTTGGCGACAAGACCAAGCCCTTTGCCCTCGATGTTTCGTATTTCTGCGTTTGCAAATTCCACACTGTTCAGGGCAGCCCAGGCTGGGAAAGCCTCGAGGGATAATTTTGAATCCGCCATGTCACAATGTTAGAGAATGTGAGATGACTTGAGAGGTTTGCTTGAGCCAGGAAAGATGAAAGATCAGGCGTTGGTGATCTGTCTTGTTTGAAGATTGAAAGTCAATCGTCCGTTATACAGGCTGCCTAACATAGAAGTACCTTGAAGTAAGTGAGCGTGGAGGGGCTAGTATCGGCAGATTAAAAGTACATATGTCTTAGTGCACATTTCTACTATCAATATGTATCTTTCTTATCAGCTCGACATCAGCAGCAGCCATGCTTACCCGTTGGGTACATTAAACGACATCATCGCAGCTCGTCACAAGCGTTCACCCACTTTGCGCCAACTTTTTACATATTGCCGATCCAATTTTTTTTTAAATCTTTTTTTGCGATATCATATCTGCTATCTTTCCAACCGTCTCCTACGCATTCCGGCTCTTTTCACCATTAATAGATTCATTGCCTTAAGCTTCTCTCTTGTACAGTTCAATAATATCATTGTATTCTATTGTATTCGTTCGCATCCTCCGAGATTTCGCACGCACCCCGCCATGCCTCGCGATCCCCTCATCGGGCTGGTTGGCAAGCCCTCTGCCGGCAAGAGCAGCACGCTCAACAGCTTAACAGATGCTTCTTCCAAAGTTGGTCAGTGGCCTCATTCATTTGTCCATATAATTAAACAAGAAGAGGAGCGAGAAAACAATAAAAGAGACAATCCGTCGCTCATCTGGTAGATGCTTATACTGAGACTAACATCCATTTGTGCAGGCAACTTCCCGTAAATAGTCGCCCCCCCACCCCATTCCCACTCGAATAAAAGCTCGCGAAGCTGACGTGGACATCCCCTTTTGTTCTTGTGCGACAGATTTACCACCATTGATCCTCAGCGAGCGATAGGATACCTCCAGATCGACTGCGCCTGTGCGCGCTTCAACGTATCAGACAGATGCAAGCCCAACTACGGATCTTGCGTCGATGGCCGACGATCCGTACCGATCGAGCTTCTAGATGTCGCGGGATTAGTGCCTGGTGCGCATCAAGGTCGTGGCCTGGGAAACAAGTTCTTGGACGATCTACGACATGCCGATGCGCTTATCCACGTTGTTGATGCGTCCGGAACTGTCGATGCGGAGGGCAAGGAGACGAGAGGCTACGATCCTTCGGTTGATATCGCATGGCTGCGCAGCGAGGTTGTTGCATGGATTTTGGGTAATCTGATGCAAAAATGGGGAGGCATCAAGCGGAGGCATATCGCGGTCAAGGCGACGGCGGTCGAGACATTACAAAACCAGTTTTCCGGTTACGGATCCACAACCGTGACGGTACAACGGACAATAGATCGATCAGGCGTGAAGGAGCCTCTGGAAGAGTGGTCCGACGAAACCATTGAACACATTGTCAACTGCTTCATCGACGAAAAGTTCCCGACGGTTATAGCGCTAAACAAGATTGATCATCCCGATGCAGATAAGAACATTGCCAAGATTGCCAAGATGCAGGACCCTAATGCGGTTGTGCTCTGTTCGGCCATTTCAGAAATCTTCCTGAGGAAAATGGCGAAGCAAGGATACATCAAATACGTGGAGGGTAGCGAATTTATCGACACGAGAGAAGATCTCATCGAGCAAGGCGACCCTACAGGCGGCGGCCTCAAAGAACTCGACGAGAAGAACCGAAATCGAATAGAGAATCTAAAGGATATGGTGCTCTACCGCTTTGGGTCTACGGGAGTCGTACAAGTGCTGTCCAAGGCGGCCGAGCTGCTCGGCTTGGTACCCGTTTTCCCCGTCCGAAATACGACGACTTTTAGCTCTGGAGCGTCTGAATCCAAATTTGTCTTTAGAGATTGTGTGCTGGTGAAGAAGGGGCTGACAGTGGGTGACGTTGCTCGGAAAGTGATGGGTGATGCGCCGATTGCGTTTGTGGAAGGAGTTGGAAACATGAGGGTATCTGAAGATGATGTCGTTGCCGTAGGGAAGAATGATGTGAGTTGAACACCGTGTCGGCCGCTCTGAGAGATATTTACTAACAGATGCATTCTAGGTGTTATCATTCAAGGTTGGGCGGACATGATGGAAGCAACGAAACTTTATGATATAAATATTGCATCGCCTTCTAGCATGCGTCGTAAATAGAAGAAATTTATGATATCCATCTTCTGCTCATGACCAACTTGCTGTAAATAGAATACTCGAGATCACTATTTGAGTAGATTTCTCGAAGTTATTGATGGCAGATTGTCAAGTAACGTCTCAAGCATCTTCAAATACTATGCGTCCTCTGCATTCAGAGCTGAAACGCTGCAGGACACTATGGGAAATTCACAGAAGCCACTAACAGCGGCTGGAGCTGTCACGAGACGACGACAGCTACAAGTTCGCTTCATCACTGCCAGTCGCAGAAGCACAAAATGTACTCTTACTTCTTACAACGCACTCCTGATGGCGAGTTCCAGGGAGGATTTCTGTCGGCCACAATCTACGGAAGATCTTTGCCGCCGGCTGAGCCTTGCAGTGCAGCCATCGAAACAAGATGCGGCTGAGAGGCAGCCAACAGCCCGCTCTACCAAAGAATTGCAGGCACTGCAAGCCCTACAGCAGTCCATGATCAACGAGTTTATCCAGAGCCCGAGCGAAGCACATGCCATTGAAATTACTTCACTGGCGCCTTTCCTCGATGAAGACGACTATGTCCGTGTATTCGACAAATTTCACAATGTCATCGCGAGTGCTGCGGTGGATGGCAAGATCGTGGACGTTGAGCTTCTACGCGCATTCGAGGCGTTCCTTCACTGTCGCCAGGCTGGGCTGGCTGGAAAAAGACTGAATCTCGGGAGCGCCATGCTTTCGATTCAAAAGGCATTGGACAGTGCTGTTGATGCAGCTCATGGCCAAACCAAGTACAACTCGATTCGCGCTCTGTCGGCGGCTTTGGATGCTATGAATGAAGTCAAGGTGGAGGGTATCATTGATCTCAAAGTCCAGAACTTGCTAAAGCGGCTGGAGAAGCTCAGAGATCATAAAGAGCTTCGCCTCGCCGAGGTCGCGAGTTACTCCTATCAGGCGCTACTGGCTATTCCAACTGGCGTGAGTCCTTGGAAGAAGATTGGAGCTAGCACTTTCAAGACTATCTTGGGCGGCGCAAAGGTTGCTGGCTCTGTCTGGTCTCTTGATCCGTCGAAACTTGTGGAGGGTCTGGTCGATTTGACGGAAGTGCCTGAGTTGATAAGCTCCATCATCGAGGTCATCAAATCATGCAGCGAACTGTTTCAGAGCGCCTCCAGCGCGGGTAAAGCATTCAAAACGCTGAAGAAACCCAAGGATTGGTATGTCGCTTTGCGTGCCACTGATGGCTTGGTTTGGGCAAATGCTCCAAAGCATCTGGAAGCTCTGCTTCAACATCCAGACCTGCCTTGTCGCGCGGATAAGGATTTCCTTTGTGGACTCTGCGCACAACTTGAACTGGCAGACGATTTGAAACATGGCCAAGTTTTCAATGTTCTAAAGACGTTTCTTATCACCCAAGCAAGTCAGACCAAATTCTGTCGTGTACTTGAATGGGCTCGACTGGTTACTAGATCGCCGCAACTTGACTCCCCGAACTTGTCAAGGTCCGGACGTCGCAAAACATACTTGAGCGATGTTGAATGCTCGAAACCCAAGGCCCATCAGCCCCGAAAGCAATTACTGGATAATGCGTGGAAAAGCTGTCACAAGGTCCGGGAGTTTTACGGAGATCAAGTGTTACGAGATAAGTATACGGATCCGGATCTAGACCTGCTCAAAATTGAACGCCTTGATAGTAGTAAACTGTCTATGGACGAATGCTACATAAATCTGGCCATTGCTAGAAACTCTGTGGATTCAAATCGAAACGGGGATTCCGACACTCGTCTACCCTCTCCCTTTTCTATCCTTCGTCGTCTGGATGTCTGGGAGCCACCAGAGACCGACCGTGTTAGCTTAGAGACTCTTTTTGATGAGAAGAAAGACACACCAAACAACATTCTTCGAGGTCCACCTCGAAGAATTCTTATCCGCGGCCAAGCTGGTGTGGGCAAGACCACTCTCTGCAAAAAGATGGTCTATGATTTCATCCACAAGGACATGTGGGCTAGGATCATCGATCGAGTCATCTGGGTCCCATTACGGCAGATAAAGAGTAACCTGGAATCAGGGCAATCTATTGCAGATATCCTGAACCGATCCCTCCCCGATGTTGAAAGGGCTGGCAAAGGTACTCTCGGCGAGGCTCTGGAAAGGTCGTTTACGGACGACCCCAGTAGGACGCTTTTTATTCTTGACGGCTTCGATGAAGTTCATCGGGAACTGCACACTCCCGGTAATGAACTTCTTCTCAAACTTCTCAACCAGCCTCGCGTCATTGTAACCACGCGCCCGCGGGGTGTCAACCGTGAAGTTTTCCAGAAAATTGACCTAGAGGTCGAAACGATTGGTTTCTATCCTAACCAAGTGAATGAATATATCAACAAGTACGGCAGCGGGAAAGCAAAGGAAATTTATGAGTTTATCGAAGGCCATCCTGTAGTAGCTGGGTTAGCTCGCATTCCGATCCAGCTCGACGCTATCTGCTACAGCATGATAGCTGGGACGTTGGACGGTGACAGTCCTCCGGAGACCATGACTGAACTATACCACGCCATAGAGAGGTCTCTTTGGAACAAGGATGTGGAATCGTTGGAGAAACGTCGCGAAGGCAGCACTGAACCGCTGTTGAAACACGAAGCACAGGCTTCTTACTCGGACGATATCAGAAGACTTTGCCAAGCCGAAATCAATGCTCTTCAGTCACTCTCATTCACCGGGCTCTGTAACAACGTGGTTGAATTTGATCCGGCCTTTCTCACAAAATTCCACAGTCAGCAGAGCATTATCGCGGGCAACCTCCCCATGGCTAAAATGCAGCCATGGTTCACCGACTTGGATAGGGTCTCGTTCCTTCGTACCTCTGATGGACCGCTAACGCCGACCACTCGAAGCTATCACTTCCTGCATTTGACGTTCCAGGAGTTGTTTGCCGCACAGTTCTTTGTACAACACTGGATATCGAGGAAACATCTAGTCGTTTTTGATTACTCTACCAAGAAATCAACACCAACCAAACCGGAGACTTTCTTACGAATGGAGAAGTATAATTCCAGCTACGATGTCTTCTGGCGCTTTGTTGCCGGCACCATCCAGCTTCAGCGCGATGAAGAGGCATTGAAACGCTTTTTCCAGACAATGGAAGAAGAGCCAAAGGACCTGCTTGGACCTGCCCATTTGCTGTTGACTATGCATTGCCTGGCAGAGATTAATAGCAGTGCATTTGTACCACCTTCATTTGTGGAAATTCGCGAGTCCTTGGAATTAAAGATGATGGACTGGCTCATCTTGGAGTCTCAGATCTCCCGGCAAACGGTGCGCCAGCTTGTGGGAGAGACAGAATTCCCCGAAAGGCTTCTGAAAGAGGCAGCCGGTATCATAGACTTTTATAGGAAAAGTTTGTGCGAAGAATTTGCCCAAGGGCTCATAGCACGACCGAGAGTTTCTCCCAGCTTAGTAGACCTTGTGGTTGGGTGGTCTCGAGATTTTGCAGATGGGGACGCTGATGCCGATGAGTATGATGAAGAAACTCTCAGCTTGAGTTTTGCAACAATGAGCCTCCTTTGGCACACGCCGCGGTCGACTCCGGCTGCAATGTCTCTTCTCTCTAAGCTCTTAGACCACTCGGACAGGCGTATCTACCAACAGGCTGCGGTTACTGTATGGAAGCTTGCGGAGACTAGGACTGAGACAGAGTACAACCCTTTGATCGTGAGAGGTTTACTAGAATGTCTGCATGTCCGTAATCATGAGACTAGAGTCGGTGTTTTGTCAGAGCTAAGGACCATGTTGGGTTTGCCATCAGACGCCTATGAGGTTCTGAAGAGCTTGGCGCGCGATCAGTCTCTCTATCCGAAAATAGATGGAGGCTTTGCTATGAGATCAGTATATGCCGAGCCTGAAAAGGTAAAGGAAGCACTGATAACCTTGACAAAGACTATGAAACCTTTGGACAATGACACGGTTATTCCTGATAAATCCAAGGCGGAGCAGGCACAAGCGGCCCAGGACAGCAGAGAAGAAATGATAAGACAAGCTATTCAGCGTTGGAAAGACAGGCTATACGATGCAAACTCAACAAAGAAGTTGGAGAGCATCGAAAATGTTATTTTGGAGCACCTCAGCCGTCCAAAATATCCAGATGATGAGCTCAGCGCCCTTGCTCTGGATACTGTGGTAGTCGACATTCTATTCGAGGTTCTCGGCGAAAACGGCTTCGATGGGACGCATTTGGAAGAACTTTCTGAACTTCTTGAGGGCCCAGGCACCCGCTACAATATCTTGAACGTTCTGGCCGCATATTTCAGCAGCCAAGAAGACACATTGGTGGATTTGGCGTCCAAAGATCAAAAGTATTATGATGGGCGAGTGGTGCCAGATGTCATGTTCAACAGCGTGGCCGCCTTATTCGGAGGCACAAAACCGATTCACAGAGCTGTGGCCGGAATTATCATGAACCAGCATCCCCGTCTACCGAAATGCGTTTCGCAAATACTGATAGACAACCTGACAATTTGGGAGGGAAGCGTTCGAGACCGTACTCTCCTATACTTGGCCACACATTGGGAGCACACACGGGTATTCGAAATGGCAATGGACAAGTTTAGGGTCACTTCCCAAGAGGGTCAATATAGCGAGTATCCTCCACAATTCTGTGCGCTCATCCGGGATATTGCGCGCCAAGCAATAGCTTTTCCAAATGTGCACCCCAGATATTTGAAATAAGTCTTCTTATTTACACCGTAATGTATTCCTATTTAAACCGTAGTAGTCTATACCTATACTAAAATTAATATATATATACCACTGATCTTATTAATCCCTACTAAATTATAGTATAGTACCGTAGAATATTATATACTTAAAAACTCTATATAAAACTAAGTTAAAGATTATAAAGTTTAAAATCGTAATACTTCCCCTTAATAATAATACCTTCTTTAGTAATAGGATTTTTAATCCGCTGCTTTTCTTAGAGATATTAATTAATACTAGTTTTAATAAAATATAAGACTTTTTTTTATTATATATACTAGCGGTATTAAATATACTAGTATTAATAAAAGCTGCAGCTATAGCTACTAAAGTAAATAACTTTAATAACTTTAACTTTAATAATAATAACTTTAATAATATAGATTAACTATAATACTATTAATTTAATAATAAAGACCTATTTTATTATATTAAAGATAAATATAAGAAAATACTACTGCCTCCATATACTAAAAAGCTATTACAGCCGCCTATTTATATAATAGGGTTACTATAGTAAGTTAAAGAGACTGCAGAGGTTATAGAAGCTGTAGAAGCTAAGGAGATTATATTAAAAGCCTTAAAGGCTAAGGAGATTATATTAAAGGCTAAGGAGACTGCAGAAGCTATAGAAATTATATTAAAAATTATATTAAAGCTAAAGATTTTATTACTATTACTTTTAAAACTATATAATATATATAATAAACTTCTAGCCTTTTTATAAATTTTTTATTATAAAAATAATACTACTGTTTAAACTAAATAAAGTTTAAACCTATAGATAATTAATAATAAAAAAGTCTTTATTTATTATACTTTTATTTATAATTATATTAATTATTTATTTAAAATAAGTAAAGGAATTTAATATTTATTAAACTAGTAAATAAAATACCTTTATAAAATTATAATATTAGTAATTAAAAATATTAACTAAAAGTAGTCTTATTATATTACTTATATTAAATATAATTATAATTTTTTAACTTATTTATTAATATATAATATATATTACTAATAGACTTTAGTTTAGTAATAGTAAGAAAAAGATTTAGCTAAGTACTAGGCCCTTTTTATTTATAAAATATTAAAGATTATAAAAGACTTTAGTATTACTAAACCTATATTTTTTTATTAATTAAATATTTATAATAATAAGCAGAAGATTTAAATTAAGGGACTTAATAAATTATTAATTACCTAAGCTTAGATTAAATAACTTTAAAATAATAATTTATACTATTATATTAAGCTTAATATTAATAATAAAGTTAAAAGTATTTTATAAACTTATCCTTAATTAAAGAAAATATAATACTAGTTTCCTAAAGTCCTTAGTCTTAATAATACTTATAAAATTAACTACTTTTATATATATTTCTTTAAGATTATAAGTATTATAAATTAAAAGTTAGTAGTTAACTTTACCTTTAACTTTATTAATATAAAAAAAAATAGCTTTTTATAACTTTATTAATAACTTAAGGACCTTTATTAAAACTTTCTTATACTAATACTAACTATAATAATTATAAATAAGGAGTTAATATTAAAAAATACCTTTAAATTAGTTTTTCCTAATATTTAGTAGTAACTATATATATATTATATTAATACTAATATTAAGGTATAAATTTAATTAAAGTAAAAAAATAAAAACAGTAATAATAATAATAATAATAAATCTAAGGCTGCTAAAGGTAATAATAACTTTTTTAATATATAAGCTAGTATTAATACTATTAATAATAACCTTATTACTTATACTACTAAGTAAAAGGCTGCTAAAAATAGTAATATTACTTTACTATCTACTGTTAACTCTTTAACTTACAAGGGGATATTTTATACTTAGAAGTAGGTTATTTATACTAAAAATAAGGAAGTTTTTAAATTAATATAATATAAAATAAAGGTTATATATAATTTAATATAAAACTATATTTTAAAGTATATTTTAAAAGAATATATATTATATTATAAATAGTAGGTATATTACTTTATTAAAAAATATTATAACTTTAGTTAATATATTAATAATTTTATAAAAATAATATATAAAAATATAAAGTCCTTCCTTATTATAAATATAAATAACTTCCTCCACTTTTATAATATAATTTATTTAATATTAAAAAAAAAAAAGAAAAATTATAAAAAAAAATAATTAAAATATAATAGTAGCTGTAGTAATGTTTTATTTAGTAGTAGTACTAGCTAGGTAATATTCTAATAACTATCAGCTATATTATTATTAACCTCCTTATATAATAGTATTACCTAGCTATAGTTATAATACCCTTAAACCTTACCCTAATACCTCTACTACTTCCTCATTATATTAGTAGTTTTATATAATAATATATACTTTTTTATAATTATATAATTTTTAAAAAACTTAAAGTTAATAAAGCCTTTAGTAAAAATAATATCTACCTATAATAATAATTAGTTAAGCTTTTAATATATTTTCTTTTATTTTTTTATAAAAAAGCTACTAATTATATAATACTAAGATATTAATAAACCTCTACTTTAAATTTATAATTTTAATATTATCTAGAACCTTTGTAGTTAACTATAGTTTATAAATAATAAAAGAATAACTATATTATTAGTACTAAAGGCTGCTAATAGCTAAGATAATACTTAGTAAAAGAAAATATTATAGTTAATATAGCTAAGGAGGCTAAAGTAGCTATAGTAGATTATATAGTTATATTACCTTAAGTACTACGTAAATTTAAGCGTATACTGTAATTTATTATAATTTAAAATTAAAGATTTACAAAGGCTATTATAAAGGCTATTATAAAACTACAGCTGCAGCTATAACTAAGTAACTTTATTATAATTAATAAAAAGTTCTTAATTATACTTAAATTTATAAGTTAAAAAAACTACAAGGGGACGTTTTTAAAAATAAGCTAGCGCCTTTATTATAATAAAACTAGCTGCAATAGCTGCTGCTATTACCTTTAATATAAATAATAAAACAAAGGCTATAATAAAGTTTAAGGCTAAGGATATTATTATTATTTTAGCTACTTAAATAAAAGATAATAATAAAGTTAATAAACTAGCTAAACTATAAGAAGTATATTAATCTTAATTAAAAAGGCTAGAATTATTATTTCTAAATAAATTAGTAATAATTAATAATCTATAGTACTATAATATATAATTTTATATAGTAATCTTCTTTTTTAGTATATTATACTATATTTTAGTATATAGGTATAGTAATTGTAATTAAGGGGGTAACTCTAGCTTATAATATAGACTACTATAGTTTAAATAGGAATATATTACGGTGCAAATAGGAAGACTCTTTGAAATTTTGGTTCATGGAGGTTGAATTGAAGTATCCTGGATCAGGTATAATGCAGCTTATTCTTCGTCTTGACGAGAAGTCTCTATGTACCGTCTATGAGATATGGTTGGAAGGGGCCCTGGAGGAGTCACTGTGTTGGTATGTAGACGATAATCAGCTTTGCGTTAGGACATCTGCGGGCGTTATTGAGAGGATTTCTGAGAGTGGTCAGATAATATCAGAATTTCAGGAGAAGATGGAGAAGATAAAGGCAGAGATGGGAGTTCCGAATTAATACGAGATGTTTGGATATCTTATGAGCATATTTAGATGGAATCCGAAGAGAATATATGTGAATACATTGCGATTATCATTTAGTCAATGAGGTACTGTATAAATCTAGCTAAGCATGAGTTAAAGGGGGTACTACCCTGGCATTCTGTCTCTTCTCTTGACACCTTAAGCTGGAGACGGAGGTGAAGGGATCTCAAGTGCAATATGAGCCGTGCCGTTTGGGGCGATGCTGCTCGCGTGTGTCATATCAGCTGCCTACTGCTCCTCCGAATCATAATCGACTGAGGCCTCAGGCTGGAGATGAGATGAGGGGATCTCATCAAGGACCTGATGGTTGTTGACGTCCACAAATATCATGTTGGTAGCTGGCTGAGCTGATAGCGGGTGGCTTCTGTTGCATTCTGCGATGACCCATTGATGAACCGTGGCCGAGTATGCGTTTATTCCATTCACGGTTTTCATATCAGCCACGTAAAGTGCTCTTCGAGCCCAATCCTGTACGTCCCCGTGGGCTCTGTGATAAGCCGACAGCGCGAAATCTAAATAAAAGGAGTCTCACTGCCTCGTATAGCCATCGCGACTATATTGTCCTCTGTGTTTTGATCCCCGGCAAAGATATTGTACGATGGAAATCCCCTGCTTTGAAGCTCACCTAGCACCCCATCTCGAAAAGTCCTCCTCGGCCTCCCAGCAGAATAAACTTTTCGTGGTGAAGAAACCGTTGCCCAATCCCTCCCAATGACCCAGAAAACCCCATTACTTGCCTTTTGTAGTGCCTGTCCTCTTGAGATATTCCTTCCCAACAACCCAAAACACGCTTGAATCTCGCACACATTCATCCCTCGGCCCTCCCATTCAGCCAGACCATTCGCCAAATCGGATGGTATATCTCCTCAATGGCCCACAGAGTCATATTCAGTGTAGTAATTTTTTGCTAGCCCCCAAATTGGCTCATCATCGTCATAGAAGAATTCGGTTGAGGTGTGAATCATCTTCCACGCTCGAATAGGGATACTTGGAGTTATGTACTTCCCTAAGGGATCTTGGGCGTCCCGAGGCACGCATTGTTGAAACAACGTCGTGTAACGGATATTAATAGTCGGCAGAGATAGAATTATCTGCTGATAATGATTTCGATTTCGGAACTGATGCAAGAGCATCATTGTCCGTCTGTCCCTCCTGGCTGTCGGTGGGTGGAATTGATTCCTCGCTGTCCGTGCCGCCAAGTCGCAAAATTTATTGGACGAAGTGTCGAATAAGAGTACCATCATGGGTCTGCGTCCTCTCGTGGGGTCTCCTCAGTTCTTGTATTTGGTCCTCGTCAAGTCTCATCAACTCACAAAGCTTCCACAGCTTCTCCAGCTGGGTCTTGTCGAGACTCGACATTAGTTCACGCATCGTATTCTCGAGCTACCAGAATGTCCGAGTAGTCGTTGATAGCGCTTTAAAGCTCTTTTTAATCGGGATAATCGTGTAGAAAAGTAGTTCCTTTTCCTTTTCCCATGCGTTTGATGTCCGTGTATATGTATTTCGGTGTGAAAAGTGCTTTTCTCTGTGTTAGTCGTCAGGCGGTTTCCACTTACATGTATCTGGGTTTCTACTCACTAGCTTGAGAACCCCACGGGTATGTAGTCTGTATTTGAAATTCTGTTTCCTCCACAGGTGTACTGTCCTCTTTTGCGACGGACAAGGGATCCGTTACTGCACACGAGCAGGTTAGCAATGGGACGAACACGACGATTGCTGAGCTCTCTCTTCTCGAAATGGGAGTTCTACAACCAAATCACCTGTCATTGGTACGTTGTCTGACAGGAGAGATTTGATCCCGCAAAGGGGAAGGGGTTCAACAGTAAGCCAGAGAGACGAATTTGCAATAAGAATGCAAAGTCATATAGCAGCAGTATGACGCTGGCGTATCAGTGTAAAAGGCCTTGCCTTCCTCTCTGCAGTCCATATTGCTGAAGAAAGACATTTCAAGCCTCACGATATCATGGCACGGTGTCTGTAAATGCTGTGTCGTAGTGAGTATTTTGAAGAGGCAAAGAGATTGCCATACACAGGGTGGCAGCGAGCGTTTATATATCCAAGTACACTGGTGAGTAGTCACTAGATATAAGACATCAAGCAACTACCCGTAGAGCTGGCGGAGTGAATGTTGCCTCATTCATATGATGACACAAAACGTCGAGGGCATATTATGCGCCTATCCAGCTTTGACCGTATAAAATCTGCAGTGGATTAACAAAATGCTCACCACTATTCTCAACTATCCGACACATAACACTTAATGTGCCGTGTAATGGAAGAAGATAGAAACACACAAGCTCTGGGCGTGTGGTGATTGGGTGGGAACTGATGGAAGCATACATTTGAGTCTTTCACCATTTCTGATTCCAAGTGCCAAAGGGGGGGCCGAAAGAGAATTATCGGAATAATGCATAACGATGGTGATGTTAACTCCTCAAAAATGTAAATATTTATCCCGCTAACCATTGCCCTGGCTATCCTCATAAAGTATGCATGATCTGTCATTATACCGATCGCTGTTGATGCTGTGTATCCAATTTGATCTTCCATCAATACCACAAGTTTCCTGTACTCCATCCTAAGAAAATCACACCCATAAATGATTGCAAGAGCTTCTCTTCTTCCGTGTCTAATTGTCTCTGAAGTTCTTAGGCCACTTTGGCTTCTGAGCCTCCCAGGTCAGGCGGACGCCTTCATGTCTCGCCAGCCGCCGAATTCTATCAAAAGATTCGCCCGATAACTCCGCAACCTCTATACGTTTCAGTTTCACAAACCTCAAAACGTCTTCGATCGTGAGCAGGTACTCTGCGGGCCCAGAGTAGGCTGAACCCAGCTTCACCTCTTCCAGACGCGGAAATGTTTGTAGAAATTGGACCAGCGGGTGATCCAATCCTTTCGTATAAGTCTTGAAGCTGAAGTCATAGATGCCGAGACATCGAATGCTCTCAGCTCCTTCGAGCCATTTGTACTTCAGAATGTGTTCCAAACTCGTTTCCCCGTTTACCTCGCTGTATCTGGGGAGAGGGAAACAAATGTCAAACGAAGATAGTTTCCCTGATCTTATAGACGATCCAAACAGCCTCTCTGCTAACTCTGGTGACAAGACCAGCTTGGAGAAGCGCAGGAATTCTAGATTTCCGTATTCGTATGAAGGATCTTGGTACATGCGACTGAATATATCGTTGGCCGTCTGTTCAGGGTTGTTGTACTGCCAATTATAGTGTATATCCAGGGCCTTGAGTTGCTTTCCGCCATTCAAAGCCGTTACGCATCTATGCGCTTCCAGGGCAGATGATCGGCCCTGCTGAAGCCAGAGGTTGTTGTGACCCCTTTCCAACACTAACACTTTCAGATCCACAATGGTGACAGATTTGAGATTGGGAACACAGCTATTGTCGAATTCCTCACCCTCTGGAAGCCTGCAATCCAAAAGGAGGCTATCCAAATAGAGCTGTTCAAGCTGAGGAGTACTTTTCAACAGAGCACACTGAGACAAGTTAGTATGCGATTCCAAGAACGTTGTTGATTTGAACTTCTTACAACAGACAATGTCCACGGTTGTTCTCTACCCTTGGACAACTTGAGGTGTCTCAAATTAGGCATCAGAGGCACCTCCATGTCGCCGAACCATTGTCTAGGAAGTCCCGATAGAATGAGAGTCTCTATATTACGAACAATGGCCTGTAGAAAGGTCCGATAGGGGTCCGCACCTGCAGAACCAGGCCTGTAGAAACGATGGAATCCTTCAAGATTCATGTACTTGAGATAGATTGGAGGTCGCATGAGGTCTAGGGCTTCACACGGGTTAGCTACCTCCAAGCGTTCCAGTCTGATTCCGGCGGTCAAGAAGGCATTGAATTTCCTCCGATCCAGGTATAATTTGCGCGCATCGCTTATTGCAAGCTCCCTAATATTGTTCGATGAGTAGGAGAGTATCTTCCTTAGGGAGTCGAATGTAATGGGCTTTTTAGGTACTGAAGCACCAGTGAATTGGAGCGATCTCCAAAGCTGTGCACTTGCTGGCGCTGTTAATGCGCTCTTCCAAGATTTGGAGACACGCAGACATTGGCTAGACAATATAATATCTTTGGGTTAACATTTGACCAAGACAGATCAAGTTATTGTGCGACGTACCACAGCGTTGATAGTTCCAAGCGGCCAAAAATATCCAGTATAAGTTCTGTCGGTAGATGAGCCTTTGACATCCAACTAAGACTCAGAAAGTCACCCAAGGGGTCAACCTTGGAAAATTTGGGTTTGAGGGGATTTCGAGCTTTGTCAAGACGCTTTATCCTTGTTAGCATACTATTTTTGAGCCAAGAGCCTAAGATAAACAAACGTACTCGGAGATCATCGACTTCAAAGTCGCCTCTTTCAAGAAATATCAGAATCCCATCCGTCAATACTTTGAGTGAGTCTACTTGGTTTTCTTCCATCCGCAGAATCTTGCTTGCCCGAAGATATCCCTGTATACAGTAAGTAATTAGAAGTTGCGATGCGTGATGAGGTTGTTCAAGAGATGCATACCTCGGGCGAACATGGCGCAACGTCCATCATCCTCCGCGCATCAGCTAGCGCTCGACGAAGATCTGGGATCTTTTCAAATGTTCCAGCTCGATAGTTTAGAGCTTGGACATGAAGAGGATTGCGACATTCGAGTGTTGGCAAGCTAGCAGCTTCTTGGTCTGGCTGTGCATCCTGGTCAGGCTCTTGGCCTGTTGACCCGCTTCGCTTCCTCTTTTTCTTTTCTATCTCACATGGGCAAAGCTTGATAGCCTGAAGGCAGTTAGCAGGGAAGCTTCACAGGTTAATATTGATGATGAGTGATTGCTGACATCAGTGAAAGAACCAAGGGCCTGCTTGTAACGCTGGGCTACATATTTGGCACGGCCGTCTGAGATGGCTTCTTGCATTGAAAACCCGCCATCAGGCGACATGATGATTAAGCATGCACTCTAGCTGATGGATCCCGAAAAGATGTGCGTTGAATCAATAGAACATGAGACCAGCTTGGAACAGAAAATAATTAAAACTCAGGCATGCAAAATGGCAGCGCGTCGCTTTGATTGCTCGGGAATGCAGTGCTTGTAACGTATTTGTAGATGGTGGAGGTTGTAAAGAAGCTGAAGTGGACGCGGTTCTGCTAACGCGTATTATTTGATCGCTTGTTAGAGGTGCGACCGCCACTATGCAGGCCTACACCGGTCTGCAGGTCTCAGTTACATTGGTATATTAGTGCCTAATAGATAGAATCACCAATCATAATCACTTTGCAAAATGAAATGAAAAAAGCAAATAAAACTGATGAGAAGCTGATTCGACTTTTACTCGTTCGAGTCGCATAAGCAAACAAGGTCACACTATGGATGGCCATTAATGGCGGTACAACTTCATCTCCACATGGTCACCAGGCACGCGCCCAATATTAAGCATAGGTACCCTACATATTCGGGCAAATTACATTACTTCAGGCATCAATGCCATAGCCAAAGAGAAAGGCAAATAAACCAGGTTCTTGTCAATTGATAAACACCGTCTAAAGATTTATTCATCTGTTTTTCACTGCTCGAGGAAGAAAAAAGTGTCGCTGTTTGAAACCATAGAACCCGTGCTATTTAGGTATTATTCAAGACGAACAACGCCAGCAATAAAACCCCTAACACCATTGCTAATCCAGCACTCCTCGCCATCAACCAAAGACCTCGCAGATACTGGTTGCTCAATAGCTAGTCCCCTGTTTTCTGTCGTTAGCTAATCCAGAGTATGTAATTTATTTCCCAGCTGAAGCTCGTCCGCTCACCTCTCCAAGGCCCAACGTCTCGAGGTGCCGTCTTGACCACCACTTCCAGCCCCGGGGTTGAAGGCCGCAGAAACCGGTGGAGTGACCCATTGTCCATCTCGCCAGAAATATGGCGTCGTCAAACTTCCCTCCATGATGGATCCATCGTCTTGGTTGGTCAATAAGACCTCCCGCTCATCGGTCAGCGCAATGGCAAGCCTCTGGCGGGAAGAATCGTACATTTCCCTCTTTGTCGTCTTGTAATGTGTGTACTCTGTCGCTGCCGTTTGAGCATCGTCGAGCACAATTGCCCAACATGGAGTTTTCTTGGGCTCCCCAGGAGTGGATGGAGCACTGGGTGAAGGCAGCCGCAGAGGAAATAGATTTTCAATGCCAACCGCAGCTGTGTTGTTTTTCTCAAAGCTCATGATGCCTTCACGGCTAACAACGATTTTGAAGCGAAGCGGAGTCTTTTGGGATGGACCGATGAATTCTTCAGCTGCCTTGACTAATCTTTCCAAACCCTTCTGGCCTGAAAGAAGTTGGACAGCCTTGTCCCACTGGAAATGGGTTGCTGCCCGTAGCATACGATCTCGATGGTAATCGAGCATGTAAAAGGGCGACGGATTGGCGGTATTCCATCCAGCATAATCGATATCCTTGGAGGCAGCCTCTAGTAAAATGGGATCGTACCGAAGAGACGTGAAGAGGGAAAAGCTGTCCGTCATGATGGTCAAGATTAACTCATGCCCTAACAAGATGATGAATGTGGTGGCCGTTGAGCGTGTCCTTGTGTGACTGTTCAAGTTGGTGCTCGAATCTGTGCGCTTCTATGCGTCCTTGTTGATATCGTAGTCAAGTAACGAGTGAGAGTGTATGGGTAGATGAAGGGACAAAGTATAGATATATATGGAATGGATAGATGTCTACATATTATTTCATATGTAAATTGGTCAAAGGCCTTATGAAATAATGACTATCTTACAAGTGCATGTATAAAAGCAGCTCTCACGAATCGGAGCTTTGGAGGGGCTCACAGTGCGCATCCAAATACATGCACCTACCTAAGTTCAAATGGCTATAAAAAATGGACAGCAGCCACTTAGCGGGCAATGCAAGAGCTTTACAGGATGAAAACAATGACGAATCGGCTTTAGGAATTACCGCGGCTTGCGATGGAAGCCGAACGGCTCTTTTTCAGGCTGGGCACATGTACATATTTCACACATGCAGCCCTGCCTGGTCATCATCGTCTTATTAGTGGCAGCTTCACCTGTAAGAGCCGGCAGCTATGTGTAAGATATGTCTTGCAGAAGTACCTACTACTACAGTTTTAATTGATGTGGGAATTGGAATGGATCAATTATTACAGGCGGCAGTTCGTAGCGTGTAATGGGCCAATGGCCGGATGCACATATGACAACAAATCGACGGAGCACTTATCCGCGACCGGCCGCGGTTTGCCTCTCGCCAGCTGCGATGATATCACCAGACGCTGCCCTAGTGCTAACAACCTAGTCATGTCATCAACATCATATCATTACCTTATCCAATCACTCGCATATTAACATCGAATAGCAAACCTCGGTATGCAGTAGAATAGATTGGAGGAGATGCAAAGGCAAATATTCAAACATTGATGAAGCCAAAGTACAGATACCGTATGCAAGTAGAAGAGATTGGAAGCTGCCTCAGGCATCTCCAGGCGACCCGGTGGTGCGTATTCCAGTCTTGATTTTTTTTTCTCACTCTCTGAGCGGCTAGAGGCTGGTGGAGAAAAAAAAATAGCAGAGGCAGGTTCAGTGGGCTGGGATCCAAGTGGGTGGTTTTTTGCGCTCAATCGCTTCAGAGGTGGGTTAGTAACCGCCCGTGGAAATTTCGACTAGGAAGGATTGAACCTCTGTGCCATCATTTCTTTGTTTCTTCTGCGCGTGCCCAGCTGCTGCAGCTCTTCCTGCGCCCCGACATCATCGACGGTTATCCCAGCAGCATCTGCGTCTGTCGCCTTTTATCTCTAGACCTGGCAGCGCTATTGAATCCACCCTCACCCTCAGCATGTCCCAACCGCTGCCGTCAATGCCTCCGGGCGCTGTTGCCGTCGACGCGAGCTCTTCTTCCACCTGGGACCGGATATCCTCATGGGTGTCGGAGAATAAGGCCGTTGTCTACACCATTGCCGGTGTGGCCGTCGTCGTCACAGGTGCTGGAGTTGTCTATTATCTGAATTCCGATTCGGTACGTTTTGCCCATTGCTTGCATAACATAGAGGGGTTGTCTGGGGATGCGATGCTCGATTAGGCATGACGACATATGGATCGCACAGCTGTGCTGCCGTCGTCGCCGAATTGGGCTGGGGAAGAACAACCCGGATAGTATAAATAGAGAGATGAACCGAACTGAAGAAAGTGTACTGTATACTAACTCGAGCCTTTCGCAACAGAAGTCCGATGCATCACCAAAGCTCAGCAAAAAAGAGAGGAGGAAGCGCAAGGAAGCCGAGCGCAAGGCCGCCGACACAAAGGCCTCACAGCCCAAAGCCAGCGTCGAGACCGAATCCGAGCTACCGGAAGTCGACGAGGCCTCTGTCCTGCAGCTGACCTCCGAGGTTCGAGAGCAGTACGCCGCCCGTCTGAAGCAGGCCGGTAACAAGGCATACGGAGACAAGGCGTACAACAAGGCCATCGAGCTCTATTCCCAGGCCATTCTATGCAAGCCCGATGCTGTCTTCTACTCTAACCGAGCTGCCTGCTATAGCGCCATGAGCGAGTGGGAAAAGGTCGTCGAGGACACCACGGCTGCCATCACCATGGACCCTGATTACGTCAAGGCTATTAACCGTCGCGCCACTGCCTACGAGCACCTGAAGATGTACTCAGAGGCCCTGCTCGACTTCACTGCCTCTTGCATCATCGACAACTTCAAGAGCGAGGCGACTGCCCAGGCCGTCGAGAGGCTGCTCAAGGTTTTCGCCGAGCACAAGGCCAAGGAGGTCATGGCATCCAGACCCGCCAAGCTTCCTAGCCCCATCTTCGTCGGCAACTACCTCCAGAGCTTCCGACAGAAGCCCCGCCCGGCTGCTCTTGACGACTCAGTCGAACTTCCTGTCGACACCGGTCTTGGACAGCTGCAGCTTGGCTTCCAGGGACTGGAACAGAAGACCGCTGAAGGATACGAGGAGGCCAGGCAAGCGTTCGAGAAGGCCATAGAGCTGGGCGATCTCGGCGAGCATGAAGCTCTCGCTTACAACCTGCGGGGTACTATGAGGACTCTGCTCGGCAACCACGCCGAAGCCACCCAGGACTTTGACAGGAGCATCGAGCTCGACCCCACGATGACCCAGAGCTACATCAAGCGAGCTAGCATCAGCTTGGAGCTGGGCGAGCCAGACAAGGCAGACGCCGAGTTCGCCAAGGCCCTCGAGCAGGACAATGACGACCCCGATGTCTACTACCACCGCGCTCAGGCCCACTTCATCAAGGGCGATCTCGCTAGCGCTCAGAAGGATTACCAGAAGTCTATCGATTTGGACAAGGACTTCATTTTCTCCCATATTCAGCTGGGTGTCACGCAGTACAAGATGGGCTCCATTGCCTCATCCATGGCCACCTTCCGCCGATGCATCAAGAACTTCCCCAAGGTCCCCGACGTCTATAACTACTACGGTGAGCTGTTGCTAGACCAGGGCAACTTCCCCGAAGCCATTGAGAAGTTTGACACCGCCATGGAGATGGAGAAGCAGTCCAAGCCCATGTCCATGAACGTGTTACCCCTCATCAACAAGGCTCTGGCTCTCTTCCAGTCAAGTGCGGACTTCAAGGAGGCCGAGAAGCTGTGCCAGAAGGCCCTCATTAGTCAGTATCCCCGATTTTTCACTCTCACTGCCTACCAAATACTAACAATATCTGCAGTCGACCCCGAGTGTGACATTGCTGTTGCTACCATGGCACAGCTGTTGCTGCAACAGAACAAGGTGACAGAGGCGCTCAAGTACTTTGAGCGCGCTGCCGAGCTTGCCCGAACCGAGGGCGAGATTGTCAACGCTCTTTCATACGCCGAGGCCACACGAACCCAGGTCAAGGTGACGGAGAAGTACCCCAAGCTGGCAGAAAGGTTAGCAGGCGGCCCAGGCGGCGCTCCCGGTCTGCGTATGCCTTAGATTGTCATTCAACCATGATGCCGGGCGAATAGGTATACATCCCCAATGTCAAGAAGAAAAAAAACACAACAAAAAAATCGGAGAGAACAAAGATGGGAGGATAGCCCTCGGATACGCACATGCACAGATACAGGCTGTTGCGTGTGACAAGTTATGAACCTAGCGTGCTCATGTAACACTGATGTACATGGCACAACATATTTTATCCTGCCAACTGGAACGATGTGAGTTGGAGGAAACTGATTGGAGTTGGTTTTCTTCTTCTGCTCTTTCGGGCTCACATTCCAACCTTCCCCTTCTCTTGGTCCTGTGGCGCAAGGCAAAAAAAAAAAAACACCAAACACTTTACGGGAATTGATTTAGCTCATGGTTAAGGGTGTATAGGTAAGGAAGAGAGAGAAAAGGGGAATGAATGGAGCACAAGAGAGAGAGAGAGAAATGCGCGAAGGACTGGATAGCCTTAAAGAGGAGAAGTGTGGAAAATTAAAGGGGGAGGGGAAACGATGGAGGAAAAAAATTCGCTTGTTAATGCAGAAATGAAACCTCTCTGTACATTGATACTATAATGGCATCTTACGTCCTTCGATATGTAATGGTGTCAAGAAGTACTCGATCTTTTGTATTTGTATTTGTACCTGTATCTTCTTTTCTTTTCCTTTCTTTCTCTTTCGTTTGTTTTTGGATCTGTCACCATTTGTTAAAAGTTGTATGAGGAGAGGCGGCCACAATGGCGCGAGAACCAAAAACACGGGGTTGTGTGTGTATGGACAGATGGAGAGATGGATGTATTACTATCATCACTTGTACGAACCGGGAAGCAGGCAAAAACGAGACTCCTCTCATGAAACAAATCCTCGTCATTGTCCACTTCATAAAGTTATAAAAAGCCCTATCCTATGTTCATCCGTACCGACCACATGAACTCCCGCCCCCCCTTTCCTTGTCCGTCCTCCCAAGTCATCAGCATCCGAGAGTTCATGGCATTAAGATTCATCAAATCGGCTCCTCTCATCTTCACGCAATCTGCTTTTCTCCCCCCGCCGGGTTGTTCTGTTCATTCTCCCCATCACTCGCCGCTGCAATCAACGCTACTCTCCATCCTTCTTCTCCCCAGCGTAGCGTCTCAAAGTAAGAATTAAGGTTGTACAAATAGTCGTTCGCTGCGGAGAGGCGTATTGCTCCCCCAGTTGCAGTTGGATACATATTTCATGGTCTAAGAAGAAAAAAAGAAAAAAGGAAAATTAATTACGCCCCGTGAGCCGTAGAAAGAGGCTCCCCCCTTTGAAGTTTGAGAAATAAGAAAAGGAACAAAAACAAATTTGGGGTATTCGGCCAGATAATGGTCAAGACCAATTAATGTTTGTTGGTCAAGGCCACACCGAGACCAACACCGAGAGCGATGGCGAGGACGATGAGGAAGACGATGAAGGCGCACCACCATTTGAGGCGGCGGGTGCGGCGGGCATGCTCGATACCCTGGCTGACTTGCTCGTTGCCCTTCTCAATGTTCTGGACTGTGTTCTCGGCGTTTACCTCGGCGGCAACAACCACGTTCTCCTGTTGCTCAACCATGGCAGCAAGTTCCTGGAAGAGGAGGGCGAGCTCGGAGAGAGTCTGCTCGATGCGCTGGAGCTCATTGTGGCGAGCACGCACGTTGCCAAGCAGAGAGGCAGCGTGACCAGTCTTGTTGGAGCGAAGCTGCAAAAAGAAGAGCTAGGTCAGCAATGCTTACGCTTATACAGTCCACACAAACAGGCGCGGGAAAGGAGTAAAACCGAGCCTTCGGAGAAGGAGGAAATCACTTACAGCTGTCTGGAAAACACCCTCATTGCTCCAATCGGCCTCTGTGGCCTGTCGCACCTCATCCTCCGATGCTTCCGGGTTCACGATGCGGTACTGTCTCGCAATCTGCTCCCTGTAGCGCGCCTGGTAATCGCGCTCAATGCTCTGGTACTTGTCGAGCTCGGACTTGAAAAAGGTCTTGAGCGACTCGAGCTGGGTCTGCTTGGTGGTGCGAGAGGCGTCTGTTGTCTTGAGCAGATCGCGCTCAAGGCCCTTGATGCCGTCCTTGATGGCGGTGTTGCGGATTTGCGTCTGCGCAACGTAGTGATCCAGCTGCTCGTTCGCATCCTGGTCCGTAGCGCTGAGGGTGCGCTGATGCAGCTGTCCAATGAAGTCAATGTCGCCAGTCAGGGCCTTGATGTCGTTGCGCAGGGTCTGCACGCGGCTGAGGAAGTCTTGCTGTGACAGAACAGAAGGCCGGGCGCCCTGCTCCTGGGAGTAGCCATTGCCGGCGGCGCCCTGGTTGTTATAGTCCTGCAGCTCATAGTTGTTGCCGGTGTTGTACGGCGAAGCGTTGTCGCTCGTATTGGTGGCATATGGGTTCAGCTGCCAGGCGCAATTTTTGTTAGCATCGTCTGTTGAATGCTTTGCTTTACGCGGATCACGACCGCCCTTGCAGAGACGATTTCTGCTTACCTGACCATAGCCGCCGCCGCCGTAGCCAGACTCCTGGTTAGGGCCTTGCGAATAAGGATTCTGCCCCGACATTGCTGGAAGAGCGTCTATCGAACTTTTGATTTATCGCTGGTGATGGGAGGTGGTGATGATGCTTAGGCAAAGGGACTAGAGCAGGTGCGAAAGCTTGGCCTTGCGGTGTCGCAGCTACGCAGGGAAAGGTGGTGAATAGAGTGTGAAGACGGAAGAGACGGTCTGGTGCTTGAAGGGTTCGAGAAGAATGACCAGTACGAGTACGGAGCTCTAATTGGTGGGTGGGCTCGCAGCACAGTACAAACCAGCAATACTAGGTAGCTATACCGAGAGCTGCTTCGGGTGGTGCGGAGGTGGAGGAGGAGAGAAAAAGAGGCCAGGACGGCAATTTGCTTTGCGCGTCCTAAAGCGGCAGATGGCAGAGGCGCAACACTACTGTACGAGCACGTTAGGTGAAGAAAAGTAAGGCCGAAAAAAAAATTGACTGGACGGGAATCTTGGAGGTACATGCAGATGTACTGGTAGATGTAACCAGAGGCTCAAGGCAAGGCAAGGGAACCAGAAGGACCCTGGGAGATGACGTACGGGCGATTACTAACTTGAGCCGCCGGATAGATAGTGGCTGGGGATGCCGTGGAAGGGATTGGAAAACTGTCACTGTACGAGTACTACCAAGCAACGAATTCAAGGCAAAAAGAGAGCTTGTGGCTTGTTTCAATTTTTCTTGTCGTTCTTACCGGCGACCCGAGGCTGCACTGCAGAATTCTGGCGTGTCCTTCAACGCAAAAAAGCTTCCATTGGCTCAGCGTCGGGTCCCTTTGCTGCGGATCAGCGGAGCCTTTGTCAGCGCGCTGCGCCCAGTGGTTAGTGGTTAGTGGTTGGTGGTTGGCAACTGGCGCCATTACGAAGCCCGCTAAATATGTGAGCCCTGGAGGTGCCCTCTGCCATCATCACGTCCATCGTTTGACAGCTCCACAGGGCCCTTTGCAGCTGGAGGCCAAATAGAGCAGCTGCAGTGGCCCAAGCGCCCGCCAATCGATGCGCATCAAAGTCATGGCCATGAACCATGCTCTGGATTCCATGGCTTTGGGCTTCCCAAACGAGCCAATGGACGGCATGCCGGAGGATGTGATCATTGCGCGTCAGGACAGCCAGGCTTCAAGTTAGTGGCCTCGCCAGCTACTAGTAACGGCTTGAGGCACTAAAACATTACCTACGGAGTACTGGGTATCCAATTTGCTCCAGTTGGTTGATCGCCATCTGGGAAATAACCTTCGGGTTTTCTTCAGGGTCTGTCCTGGCTGGCTATCCATAAACGCAAAAGCACCAGCAATCAGAATCCCATCCATTTAGTATTTCGTTTGTAATTGCGCCGAATTGCGCTCCAAGACACAATGGACGATTCATGCGAGGAGCGGCACGTCAGATGTTTGTAGGATCAGATGATGGGCAGGGGTCTGTAGCTTCGTATTCATCCGGGGCGTACAGTAGCAGCGGTTACATCCTCTGGTACATGTATTTTGCATCAATTGATCTCTCCTTGCTCTCTTCCCGCTCTAGTATGTGCATGTGCCTGCTAGGCGATCCATTAGTGCAAAATCCGTGCAGTTCATGGCTCGACGCTGTTTAAAAGCTCCAGTCGCAAACGGTTTACAATTCACATGCAGTGGCTCCTAACATCTCTGTGAAAGAGTACTAGGTACTATATGTAATCACCCATTTTCATCTTCATACCTAGGTACCTAGTACTTGTCTGGTAGCGTCAGTTGATACCAAACACTTCCTATTTATTATTCATCTTGATTCAAAAAAAAAAAAAAAAATTTGAATAAAATTCACCACAAAATGCCCAGTGGTATGTACAGTAACCTAAAACTTCATTAAATACAGTCGTGATCCCACATTGTGTCTAGAAAATTCAATCCAACTACCCGCTTGGATCCGTCAATCGCCAATGCGCATACATTAGCCGTTATAAGCCAATGAGATACACGCAATCCCTCCGCGACTCCCCTCCCATCCCCATTACAATACCCTCGGTGGTGTATACAAGTATTGTAACTTTGGAGCCGTTGACGAAGCTTTACGTCGCCATCGTGGCGAAGCACTCTCAACATGATTGCTGACTTTTCATCCAAGTGCACATTGGCCTTGGGGTCAGCTAGTCTGAGCTTTAGTTCTGTCTGAAGCCCGCCACAACTGGTTACACCCAGTTCGTCCAACCACGGGCCGCTTAGTATTCTAGGAATAGCGTCAAGTATGCAAAGAGAAGAGGTCGGAAGCTCGATTTGCCAGATGCAACGTCCCTCGCTGTGAATTAAAGGTAATTCTTCTTCTTGGACGTTCGTGTGTATTGCGAGAGATGCCACTCCACGTCGCCGTCCTTGTTCTCAAGTGTACCGCCACGGATCTCGAATATTCTCATCGTCATTCGGGGGCCAACTTCGGCAAGCTCAACACTATCGTAGCCTGTCCGTACGAAAACGTGGTGTCTGACCTCAATGCTGTCGTCGATATTTTTAAATGTCACCACCCGGTTACCAATCTTGGTCTTGCTAGTAATTGGCTCTCTGGGCGGGAACAAGTGCTTTAGGACTTTAACAACCCGCTCTCCCAAGCGAGTAGTGAAGCCATCGAAGATGAGGTGAGGGTATGACTCTGACACGGTTCCTCGAACGCTACCAGGGATATCGTGGCGGAGCACAACGTTGTGCAGAGAGAATGAAACTGTCGGTCCGTGGGGGAAGTGGGAGATTGTTAAAGCCGTTGGTGTACCACGATGCTCGTGAAGCAGAAGCATGTCGGATAGGCCTGCAGACTGTGCAGACTTGACGAGATCGGGCAAGATAAGGTTACCACGGTTCATTCGGATTGAAGTTGGTAGAAGAAGCCTGATTTCCTTTGCAAAAGCAGATAATCTGGCCGAGGGGTCGCGAGAGGTCGTTACGAGAACTCGAGGGTCGACGATACCGGACAGCTGCGCATACTCGTCGTCCAAGTCCAACTGCTCGTTCGTAGTAAGGTCTCGTGATTCATCATATTGGTAATCTTTCCTCAGTGACTTGTCGTTGGCGATTGTCGGGTCCAATGGCTTTCCCGATGCCAGAGAGGCTCTCAGCTTAGCTCTTTTCTCGCTGATTTCGGCATCCCGCAGCAGAACCGCTCGTCGGTACAAGTAATCCCGCCTCTGGCGTGCTTGTTTGCGCTGCAATCATCCAATTAGTAACTCCAAAGCCCCCATACAATAATATCCAATATGGTATTCATAGCAACTCACAATCATATTGGCTGCTCAAAGTCTTGCTGAACAGGTTTGACTGCTGGCTCCCAAGGCTGGCGCGAAAACAGTCAAAAAAAAGTTGGCTTATCAGTTCTGCCGAATTTCGAGCTTATCGATAATCCGCCCGCCTTATCACGTGGGCGCATATTATCCCACCAAAGCCTAGCAATCCATGGTGTGCCAGGGTCCGTCTAGCCGCTTCCACCTCTTTGATAATAGATCCAGGCTGTTCGGTGCAGAAAAACACTTTCTGACTTTTGGATCACCGCGCCCTCACCGACAAATTCTTTACCCGAAAAGCCAGACTGAGAACTCGCATATTCTGGTCGCAGTTTTTCTGTTTCTTTCTTTTTCGTCTCCCGCCCGGTGTCTGCGGCGATGATGTGAGGGCCGTTGACGAGGAGCACGAATCCCTTCCCTTGAACTATCCCGCGCCGAAGCTTGTCGCAGCGGATATTTTCCAGACTTTAAAAATTTATACTTGCTAGGTAGCTTTCCCTCCTGATTGCTTTGGTATTTCACTACGAGCGTTTCTCCGCTTCGTCATACCGTCACACCTTGTTCCTCTCCTCTTGTGTCACAACTGCCAACAAATTCACTCTCGCTCGCTTCGAGGCTGACTTATCACCATCGCAGTACCATTCGGCGCATTTGCCCCTACCCCTACTCACCGATACAACATGGAGGGCGCGTTCACCCACGTGGGCAATC
The DNA here is from genome assembly GCA_037893235.1 of Trichoderma afroharzianum. NCBI lineage: Eukaryota > Fungi > Ascomycota > Sordariomycetes > Hypocreales > Hypocreaceae > Trichoderma > Trichoderma afroharzianum. The sequence continues at coordinate 588,578 of JBBLXW010000024.1, read as the reverse complement.
ACCTCATTTCCGACTCAGCTGCGGCCATCAAGGCCGGTGCTGACGATCTCTCGGCGCTCGACCCTGACGAGGCTCTCCTTTACGGCAAATATGGCGGCCAGAGTGGCCGGCGCCGAGCCGACGACGACGACAACCAGACGGAAGCTTTTGAAGAGGATGATAATGACAGCCTCAATAGCGTCCCCATTGACCAAATGATGGGCATGAAATTGAAGCACCCCGAGGAGGAGAAGGAACTCCCACCTCATGCATGCGCGTGAGCAATACCATGCGGTTCGTGGTTGATATAGGCTAACATGATGTGGAAAGATATTGTGGCATTCACTCTCCGGCCTGCGTCGTCAAGTGTCTTACGTGCAACAAATGGTTCTGCAGTGCTCGTGGCAGTGGTTCTTCAACCCACATCGTCAACCATCTGGTTCGCGCACGACACAAGGAAGTGCAACTGCACCCCGAATCGACTCTCGGAGACACTGTGCTGGAGTGCTATAGCTGTGGAACAAAAAATGCATTCATTCTTGGATTCATCCCCGCGAAATCCGACGCCGTGGTCGTCTTGCTATGCCGCCAACCCTGCGCCGCCGCCAACTCGAATAAGGACATGAACTGGGACACATCGCGATGGGAGCCCCTCATCGAGGAAAGGGCATTTTTGCCCTGGCTAGTGAACCCTCCATCTGATGCTGAACAGTTACGTGCCCGCCACCTGACGATGAACACGATTGCCAAGCTCGAAGAAATGTGGAAGCAGGAGCCGGATGCGACAATTCAAGATTTGGAGAAGGCCTCTAACATCGACGACGATCCTCTCCCCGTTCAGCTGACCTATGATGACCCCTACCACTATCAAAATATCTTTGGTCCCCTTGTTAAAATGGAATCTGACTACGATAAGAAGCTCAAGGAAGCACAGTCGGAAGATGGTTTGACCGTTCGCTGGGATTATGCTCTCAACAACAAGCATATTGCTAGCTTTAACCTACAGAAAATTGAGTCGGGCGATGTCAAACTCGCAGTTGGCGACGAAATGCGACTGCGCTACACTGGCGAGCTCAGGGAGGAATGGGAGGGAGTTGGATACGTCATCAAGATCCCAAACAGCCAATCTGACGAAGTTTGCCTCGAACTCCGCAAGACTGGCAACGATAAGCTGGTCCCCATCGACCTCTCCCACAACTTCTCGGCCGATTACGTTTGGAAGGCTACCTCGTACGATCGCATGCAACTCGCCATGAAGACGTTCGCCGTTGACGACATGAGTGTTTCGGGATACATCTTCCACATCCTGCTCGGCCATATCTGCCAGCCGCCACCCATGAAAGTCACGCTGCCTAAGAAGTGGTCTGCTCCCGGGCTTCCTGACCTGAACCAGGGCCAGGTGGATGCAATCAGAGCCGTTCTGCAAAAGCCTCTCAGTCTCATCCAAGGACCCCCCGGAACCGGAAAGACTGTCACCTCTGCCACCATCATCTATCACCTTGCAAAGATGAGCGGCAGCCAAGTTCTCGTCTGCGCCCCGTCCAACGTTGCCGTAGACCAGCTCTGTGAGCGTATACACCGCACAGGTCTCAAGGTGGTCCGACTTACGGCCAAGTCGAGAGAGGATGTGGAGTCGTCTGTCAGCTTCCTGGCGCTGCATGAGCAGGTCCGCATGTCGGAGCACAATAGTGAGCTCGTGAAGCTATCGCAACTGAAGGTCGAAGTCGGAGAACTTTCGAGCCAGGATGAGAAGAAGCTAAGACAGCTCACCAAGGCTGCCGAACGAGAGATCTTGAGCAACGCAGATGTCATTTGCTGTACCTGTGTCGGTGCGGGCGACCCACGACTTTCCAAGATGAAGTTCCGAAATGTCCTGATTGATGAGTCTACGCAATCAGCCGAGCCAGAATGCATGATTCCCCTCGTTCTCGGATGCAAGCAGGTCGTCTTGGTCGGAGACCATAAGCAGCTGGGACCCGTCATTATGAACAAGAAGGCGGCCAAGGCTGGTCTCAATAGGTCTCTATTTGAACGGTTGATCAACTTGAAAATCAACCCCATTCCACTCAAGACCCAGTACCGCATGCACCCATGCCTTTCAGAGTTCCCTTCCAACATGTTTTATGACGGTACCCTGCAGAACGGTATTACCCATGAGCAACGAGTTCGAAAGGATGTCGACTTCCCCTGGCCCGTGACTGAGATGCCCATGATGTTCTGGTCCAACATTGGTCACGAGGAAATTTCCACCTCTGGTACTTCGTACCTGAACAGAACAGAAGCGTCGAATGTGGAGAAGACAGTGACACGTTTCTTCAAGGCCGGCGTGAAGCCATCCGAGATTGGAGTCATTACACCATACGAGGGCCAGCGCAGCTATATCGTTTCAACCATGCAAAACTCCGGTACCTACAAGAAGGAGTTGTACAAGGACGTGGAGGTGGCATCGGTGGACGCATTCCAAGGCCGTGAAAAGGACTTTATTGTCCTATCTTGTGTCCGATCCAACGACAACCAGGGCATCGGATTCTTGTCAGACCCTCGCCGTCTCAACGTCGCTCTTACCCGAGCCAAGTATGGTCTGGTTATTCTCGGCAACCCCAAGGTTCTCTCTAAGCATGAGCTTTGGCACAACCTCCTTGCCCATTTCAAGGATCGCAAGTGCTTCGTCGAGGGACCTCTTACCAACTTGCAGGCATGTCTGCTGCAGTTTAGCCGCCCAAGAGTGAGCTACCGCCAGAAGAACAGCCAGCCGTCTCAGTATCCCGGTGCAAGGCAGCAAAATGGCAGGCTCAACGGCGGACCTCCTGGCCGTGACTTTGACGCCGGCTCCATGGTTTCTTACATCCCCGACGATGTCTCCTCGATTCAGGGCTCAGCTTTTGGAGGCGCTGCTCTCAACTCGGCTTTCCCGCCGATGTTCTCCAGCTTTGCCCCTGAGCAGTGGCCTGGGCTACCTGGAGTGTCGGCGCCGGGACGAGGACACAAGGGCCGTAACCGCGCGCCCGAAAGTGTTGCTGGCGAAAGCGTGGCCAACTCTGAGCTGACGGATGCCTCTGCCAGCGTCATTGGTGCCAAGGGGATTGGCCAAGGCGGCGTCAGTCTAGGCGCTGGCTTGCACGACGTCGTGACGGGAATGCGAGCAGTCTCGTACAGCCAGAGTGATCGACTGAAGCATTACGTGGAAAGCAGCGGCCGCATGAACCTTGGCAGCGGCTATGGTCGACGCTACGACGACGATGAGAAGAGCATCAGCACTGCCTTCCACAGCCAAATTGGTGGAGGCTACGATTGAGTGACAAGCGCAAGGTTCTCAAAATGACATCATTGCACGAGCAAGCGATGATTACAGGGATATCGCCCTAGGGCTCTACAGTACGAGCAATAGCTTCCGTGGGACTCATCAACAACGTGATGGCTACAACAGCCGCTCCGCCGAACCGGTCGTGGGAAAACGAATAATCCAACAGACTGAGAGAATACGATCACTTCGTGCCTGGCAATTCCGCTTATTGCCGCAGATGCGTATCGTAGTTGAACCTAGTTCACCATCGAGATGAGCAGGGTTTTGTGGTCATAGCTTTCGAGACAAGCTGCTTGACACTCGCTCTCAACGGCGAGTGGCAGTGAGAACTACTGCGACTGCTCGTTCATGATGTGCGATGAGCAGGTAGGGGAAGAACGACAACGACTTGAGGAGGATTCTTTGCTTTATTTGATGGAGAAGGGAGATGAAGTTGCGGGAAGGCTGCCGGAGAGTAGGGCTCCATATTGGCAACTCGCTACCTATCTGAGGTGTTGCTGAGCCTGGACCCTCTCGCAAGTTTACAGGCCGCTTGTCCTGCTGTTCTTTGGGAAGTTTGAGAAGATGCAAGTTGATCTTTTAATGCCAACTATAGCCGCTCTTTTACCGAGACGTAGATGAAATAGTACAACAGTCATTCTTTGAAGTCGGGCGTCGTTGATGAAATTGAAGTTGCGGCCCGGCACGCTATCGGTTGCCCAAGTGGTCCTAGTACACCTAGTCGAAAATATTTGGCGGGAATGACCGAGGCGCCGATTCGTGCTACTACTAAGTTTGAGGGCGTTGCTGCTCTACCTAGAAGGGAGTGATGCCAACTCCGAAGCATGCAGTGCCAACTCCGAATATGCAGGTACCTGCTTACTCGTATTACCACACGATAGTGTAGAGTGGTCAATGAGAATAGGGGTGCAGGGATAGGGGGGGAACGTTTGGGGGTCATCGAGCACCAATCTTTTCAAGTATGTACTGTACCCGAAGAGCTTTCACCCAAGGACTATTGAGGCAGCCAGCATTTACTATTTGGCGGCTTCATAGAGTCCAGTGGCTACGAGTACGCTACAACCATGTCAAGATTCCACACACGCTAGTTTGACACGACAGCCACCCATCCTTGACATTGAAGTCGACTGCTATTCCCCCTGTAGCCTGTTTGCCCCGTGCGTGCACAAGGAGGAAAAGACAACAGAAAAAAAAAAGCAACAGCAAAGTTCCAGCGAAACTATTTAGACGCCAGCCAATCAAGCCCGACATCTGACACCTCCGCACTCTATTTCGTTCTGGATCTAAAGCAATGTGGCGCTTTACCGTTTTAGGGGCTAAATTACCATCTTCGGGGCTTAGGCTAAGAGACGGTGCGCTAGTAATTTTCGTCCGTCGGTGCCTTCGGAACAAGGCGAGAGAGCGAGAAAGAGCACAAAAAGAGAGCAAGAACCTTAAAGTCGCTGTTTGGGTGGATGGGGTGTGATGTGATTTGCCAAGGTATGGAAGGAATGAAGGAGGATCAAGCAGCGGCTTGGCTTGAGAGGTATTGGATGGGTTGTTAAACTAACTCTGTGGCTTAGCAGATGGATGGATTAGTTGAGGTGGAAAGTGACTGGAGTAGGTTGCTTAAGCTCAGCTAAAGCTCTTCTCCAACGGAACTGTCACAAGGGGTGGCTCCTGGCGTTTAGGGGACTTTGGCCGCCAAGACGGGCTGCCACCCGTGCTGACTTGGACCTTGGCGGGCTTTGTTCCGTTCCCTCTCCCCCCTAGGCCTAGTCGCTGTTGGTTGTAAATATTTCTCTCTTCCATTTCTTTGTTCCATACCTTGGGCACTATAGTACTTTCTTTGTTGCTGTTCCGTTGCGCTCTGCTCTTCTTGTTCTTTGTTCTGGTTACTGTTTCTTTTCGAAGCTATCCTTGGAATCGCATCTACAACTCTCGATTCGCCCTCGGCCGTCTCGGGACGCACTGAATTTTTGGAAAACATTTGCATCTCAGGGCCCATTGTATAAGAAAAACCATGTGCTCACCGTAACCTACCGATGACATCCATATTCAACCAGATCCAGGGCCGAGTCCCTCGCCGCTATGTTGCGCTTGTGGCCTTCTTCTTCTTTGTCGCCCTCTTCCTCTGGAGCGGCTTTGATGTCGTGCCTCGATCTCCCACCGTCGGCAGATTCAAGTATGTGCCCAGCAGCTACAACTGGGCCAAGGCCAAGGTCTATCACCCGGTCAAGGACATGAAGATGCTACCGCAGGGAACACCCGTAACCTTTCCCAAGGTGCAGCTGAAGAACCATTCAGAGAACCAAGACGCCACCTCCAGCACGCGGAAACAGGCTGTCAAGAATGCCTTCATCAAGAGCTGGGAGGCGTACAAGACTCATGCGTGGGGCAAGGACCAACTGCAACCCCTCTCAGGCGGTGGAAAGGATACCTTCAGCGGTTGGATGGCACAGGTGGTGGATGCGTTGGACACCCTGTGGATAATGGATCTCAAGGAAGACTTTTATCTGGCCGTTAAAGAAGTGGCGGTGATCGACTGGGCCACGACCCATGACAACAACGTTATCAATTTGTTCGAGGTGACTATTCGATATCTTGGCGGGTTGCTTGCTGCATACGATCTCTCCCAGGAGCCCGTCTTGCGTGCAAAGGCGATTGAGCTTGGTGATGCACTCTATGCCACCTTTGATACCCCGAACCGTCTGCCATCACACTGGCTTGATTACAGCAAGGCCAAAAACGGCCAACAGACAGCCGATGACAGCATGTCGGGGGCTGCTGGTGGCACCCTCTGCATGGAATTCACCCGCCTCTCCCAAATCACGGGCGATCCCAAGTATTATGACGCCACGGAGCGCATCAAGCAGTTCTACTATCGCTTCCAGAACGAGACCTCTCTCCCGGGCCTTTGGCCAGTGACCATGAACTTTCGCGATGAGCAGCTAATTGAGACTCGATACACCATTGGAGCCGGCGCCGATTCCATGTACGAATATCTGGTCAAGATGCCCGTTCTTCTGGGGGGACTGGACCCCCAATATCCCGAAATGGCCATCAAGGCTCTGGATACCGCTAGGGACTACCTGCTGTATCGTCCCATGACTCCAAAGGACGAAAACATTCTCATGGCTGGAAATGCACTGGTGGACCACGGCAATGTCCAGCGAATTTATGAGATGCAGCACCTGACTTGCTTTGCAGGCGGCATGTACGCAATGGCTGGCAAGCTCTTCAAGCGAGACGACTATGTCGATCTGGGCTCCCGCCTCTCGTCCGGCTGTGTATGGGCGTATGACTCCTTTGCCTCTGGTATCATGCCCGAGGCAGCAGACCTGGTGGGTTGCAAGAAACTCGACGGGCCCTGCCCATACGACGAAACTTTCTTGCCCCTGAGCAATGACCCAAGACTACCCCCCGGCTTTGTGAACGTCAAGGCTAAACACTATCTCTTACGGCCCGAAGCCATTGAGAGCGTGTTTTACATGTACCGCATTACCGGGGATCAGGTTTGGAGGGATACGGCGTGGAGGTTGTGGGAGAATATTGTCAGGGAGACGGAGGTGGACCTGGCGTTTGCCATTGTTGAAGACGTTACCGTGAGCAAGGGCACCAACGGCGACGTGATGGAGGTGAGTTTCCCAACAAAGTAGCAAGGAGAAAGGATGGTGTGATTAATGGGCAACTGCTAACTTGTACAGACGTTTTGGCTGGCTGAAACGCTCAAGTACTTTTACTTGATTTTCGACGATGAAGGCGTCATCGACCTGGACGAGTGGGTGTTTAACACGGAGGCGCATCCCTTCAAGCGGCCGGTGGTGTGAGGATGGTGTCAAGATGGCGTTCAAAGGAAATGTCTGATGTGATGTTCTACATATATGCATGTGATGGGGAAACGATCTGAGATGAGGATATAGATAGGGGTAAAGGTGTGAGTGAGATGTACCCGTATCGCAAGATCGGCGCAGGGATGCACGTGAGTACCTGGGCCAAAGATATTCATCCCAACGGAGCATAGTGAGGATTTCTGGACATTTACAAGGCATGTTTTGAAAGCGAGTTGTTTCACGTTTCAATTGGTATAGAAGGCTATTCACTATTCATGCCATTATAGCTCTTATCTAATATGTAATCCATACTGTATTCTGTCAATACTCTTTCCTTTCTGCTGGGCTTCTAATAGCCTACTGTAACCATCTACCCCGCTACGGCCACTGACCCCCCAGCATTGCATATGCAGACCCGCCAAAGGCAATTGGATCGATTACATCACCTCGCGCTTATCAGTTCAACCAATTCTATCTCTACAGTATAGGTAGTCTGCAGTACCAGGATTCACTTACAATCTCGCCTTTCTCTCTTCTCAACTCTCTCCTCTCTCCAACGTGATGAGGATACGCAAGGCATGCCACTCCTCCCGCGCACTCTCGCCACCGTCTCCTGTCTTTTTGCGCAACCAATATCACGACGTTGCGTGACTGGTGAATCTGCTATCAAGGCGTACGGACAATACTGGCTTGGTGCGGCTCCGGCCTCGGCTTGGAAACCAATCTCGACATCGGCTGGGGGCCGATTGAGGCGCTGCTGTGATGGCTGCAGGAGAGGATTCCATGCGACGAGGGAGCTTGCGAGGAGCAGCTTCGAGGGGAAGAATCATTATGAACGGCTGAAGGTATCACCGGATGCCTCTCCGGCCGAGATCAAAAAGTACGACAACACTTTGGAACTCAGTATTCCCAAGACTCTGATGGCTAATGCTGTGGTTATAGATCCTTCTATGCTCTCTCGAAAGCCCACCACCCCGATGCAAATCGTTCCGACCCCCACGCCGCCCACAACTTTTCTCTCCTCTCCGAGTCTTACACCGTTCTATCTGATGCAAATCGCCGCGCCACATACGACCGCGAGGTTTTGCGCCTCCACGAGCACCGTCACCATCCTCACCATCACCACGCCTCATATCACAGCACCAATCCCGCCGGTGGCCGCCCCCCTTCCGGCCTGAGCCGCCGCAGAGGAACCTTTCGCGGGCCCCCGCCAAGCTTCTACCGCAGCGGCGGGTATGGCGCCCAAGCCGAGAAGCGCCACCAGGCACACGAAGAGTCGACCGGCGGCGCAGCTTCAGGAGCTCAGACGGACCGCGCCAATCCCTGGAACACCAGCGCCTTTCATCACGCGCATCATTATGCCGGCATGGGTCCGGGGTCTGACCCTCACCATTTCCGAGACCAGAGCGTGCCGCATTTCGACAAGGCGGGCCATACGCGGACGCACGAGCGGGAGGATCACCGGCGGTGGCAGCGGCAGAGAAGGGCTGTGGGGGATGATGGCATAGAGTTTGAGCCGCAGACGAGCCTGGCCGGGCACTTTTTGATTGTGGCGGGGATATTGGCGGCGACGCTGTTTGTGCCGGCGGTGTATTTGCAGTTTATGCGCCTGGGGAGGCAGAAGAAGGAGAAGGAGTCGTGAGGCGGGTATGGCGTCTGGAGTGTGATAGGGAAGGCTGTACAAAGAATAGAGCAGACTTATATAGAAATAGGCAATGGGGGGGGGCATGAGCGAACAATGCCGATTTTAACGTTATGACGCCCGATTCTAAGCAATATGATTAATTTGGAATGTCTTTGTGTAAAGTCAAGAGAATAAAGATGTCGAGACATGATCAAGAGCCGATGTTTAGTTTAATTGCTCATAAAGTCATTGCGCATTAGCATTACACAGACAATTGTGGTACACAGAGCGAGCGTACACTAATATACACATTTTTTTTTTTGCGACATTATGCTTTTCAACACCAGTAAAGAAGAGCAGGAAGAAAACAGACATCACACACATAAACATAAACTTAACATCGGCCAGCAGACAGACAGACAGACAGACAGACAGCAACCGTGTATGTTCACTTGCGCAAAATATTCTTTATTCTTTTTTTTTGGTTGTTCAATACCCGGTTGCTCGAAAAGAGAAAAAAGGCATCTATCTACCACCCGAGATCAAAAATCGTAAAGAAGCAAAACCCCCCCTTTTTTTCGTCTTCATATTTTCAAAAACTTCAAAGGAGGGGGAGCTTCTGAATGGAGACAAAGTTGCGCAAAATAGCAACCAAGCCAACCTCGCCCACTTAACATCTCACGCGCGCATTACATGCATGTGGGATGTTAGATGACGACAGGAGAGTGCTAGGGGAGGGTTTTCCGAGGCTTAGCCCTCGAAGGTGAAGCTGGCACCGAGCTTGTGGGTAGCCTGGTCGAGCTTCTGGGTATCGAAAGAGCCACCAAGACCCAGGGTGACACCCTCGCGGAGGAGGACGTTGTAGGCAAGGGCGGCAATACCACGGTCGTTGATCTTGACCTGTTCATTTCGAAAACAAAAAATGGTAAGCAAAATTGTACAGGGAATGAATGGTCATCAGGGTGTGAATAGAGGGGATACGAACCTTGGCGAAGGAGACGGGGTCAATGCGGTACTTGCTGGCGACCTCGAGGCCGACAGTGTTGCTAGTCTTGGAGTTCCAGGTGGCCTTGGCACCGGCCTCGACCTGGCTGTTGACCTTGTGGTAGTAAGAGGCAGCGAAGACGCTCAGGTTGTCGGTAGCGGTAATGGCGGCGCTGTACTGGGGCGCGACGTAGCCGACGGCGGCGCTGTAGCCGGTCAGGGCAGCCTTGTTGACATCGTAGCCGGCGCTGGCACCGGCCAGGAAGCCCTCGTGGCCGACGACGGCGTCGACGTTGGCGGTGGGACCCTTGAGGAGGTCGAAGAAGGCGCGGCCGTGGAAGCCGGGCTGCTTGAAGAGCAGGTTGAACTTGGCGCCCTTGGCGGCGGTGGCGGGCAGGAAGTTGAAGAGACCCTCGAGCTTGAGGCCCTTGGCGAGGGAGTCGCTGACCTCAATCTTGGTGTCGAGGGCGTTGGCGGTGTTCCAGGTCTGGGTCAGGGTCAGGCCTGTGGACGCCGAGGAGCGTTAGCAAAAAAGAAAAAAAGCCAATGGCCGTAAATTGCGACCCGAGCAACGAGGCTCGAAAAGCGCGCTCTCCAGGGGTGGGTGTGGAGGAGAGAGAGCCTTTCTGTGTCTCAAGACTTGGGACAGATGGGATGTCGTACCGGTAGGCTTGTCGGTGTATTTTCCCTCAATCTGTTACATTGGCAATGGCCGTGTCAGTCTTGTTGTTGTTTTCTATGCCCCCGCGAGCGGCGGGGGAGGGGAAGCGTCCAGGAGAAGACGGCAGAAAGACTGGGCAGGGTGGAGCAAAACTCACAGCAGCAGAGGTGGCCTTCTCGTGGCTGGACTTGCCGGTCACCTTGAAGGCAACGCCATTGGGAGCAGTGTCCTTGAACTCGAAGGTGGTGGCGGACAGGTGGTAGAAGTCCTTGTTGAGGAGCTATATGGCGCATGAAAAAAAAAAAAGAGCAGGTCAGCCGCGTTCGTTGGTTGCTGAGGTATCCTCTCGAGCTCCTCCTAGCCGAGGGGCAAAACAAGAGCCGAGCAAGCAAGAAACCAGAAAAAAAAAATCTAGCTGGAAAGGAGCGCATACGTCGTTGGCCGGCTTGGCAATGTCGGAGAAGGCGGGGATAGACATTTTGGCGGTTTTGGGAGAAGAGGAATTCAAGATGAGCTGCAGACAAAGGCAAAGGGGAGGATGATTGCGGTGTGCTAACAGGAAATAGGATCAAACCAAAAAGAGAAGAGGTTCTAGTCTGGAGGTTGAGGCGAGGGAAAATGTTTTGGGCACAGGCGAGGCCGCTGATTGGCCGGCCGGTTGGTTGGGGAAAGACGAGGGAGAGTCGGCTGATGTCGGGCCGGGCATATGGCTGGATGGCCAGGGTCTAAACTCAATTGGGGCGTGTGCTGTGACCACGTGGGGGAGCTGTGATGGTTTTTATGGCTTTGAGGATGTTTGCATGATATTGTGATACCTTGGTAGGTTTCAATTTCATGCGTCAACTGCGCCGTCGGTTCAGGTACTGGACTATCGCTTCATGCTGTGCTGGCGAGAACCTCGTGGAAGTCAATGCATCTTGTCTCATGTTGTGTGTGAACAACGCGGGGCAAAGCTGCTATGCCCAATAGACGACCTCACTAGTAACACAATAGCCCCTTGTCCCCTATCCTTGTTCCTGGATTTAGCATAGAGTCCAAAACCTCCCTAGTCCTGGCCATTTCAACAAAGTAAAGCCGCTCATCACCGCATCGGCTGTAAAATAACGTCAGGCCAACTTCTTCAGCGGTAAACATGCACGCAATAGACGCTCTTAAATTCAACCAATGGCGCAATAGCGCTCCACGTGTATTTCATCTCGAATGCCGAGCCAAGTCCGTATCTCGGATATATACAGACAACTACAAAGGACGGGACTATTCTAGACTCTTGGCTATTTTGTGATGTTTACTTTTCTCCCTGTCTACCATATACCAACTGGTAGTATACTTTCCTACCTCCTGGAATGCACCCTCACCCGCACCTGGGCAAATACTTGATAATATTCCACATGCATACTTTACTCGGCGTTGTCGTACTTGGCGTTGTGAGTCGCGATAGCTCTGTACACCATGTTAGATAAGTTCATTCATATCCAACGACAGTAAGCAACAAAACAAAAATACGAACCTGCCGCTAGGATCCGTCTGCTTGGACCAAGTAGGCGTCCATCGCTCCACGGTGGAAGCGCAGCGAGGAGGGAAATGCTCGTCAAACATGAGTCGGTACCAGTAACTGGGACAATGAGTTAGCCTTCTGTCATTCAACGTCACCGCAAGATTATACGTACGCTTCCTTGGTATCCGGAATGTCGGTACCCCACTCGGCCTTAGGGTTCTTCATCATCTCGTCAGTGACGTGGAGCTCGGCGTTGTCCTTGAGCGCATCGATCCATCCGTATCCGACACCGTCAGAAAACTGCTCCTTCTGTCTCCACAGGATGGAGTCGGGGAGGTAGGCGGGAGTGCCGGGCTCATCGGTCGTGTCAAAGGCTTTTCGGAGAATATACTTCTCCATTCTGTCCTTAGTGATCATCTTCTCCTGAGGGTCGATGCTCATCGCAGTTTCAATGAACTAGGGAAAATGCGTTAGTGCAAAGTAGAGAGGTATTCCAGATGCAAAGTCTCAACATACCTTCTTGTCCAGGAAAGGCACACGAGCCTCGAGACCCCATGCCGAAGTGGACTTGTTGGCTCGCAGACAATCCGCAAGGTGCAGGTTCTTGATACGGCGGACCGTCTCCTCGTGGAACGCCTTCTTGTCAGGAGCAGCGTGGAAGTAAAGGTAGCCACCGAAAATCTCATCGCTACCCTCACCACTCAAGACCATCTTGATGCCCATGGCCTTGATCTTGCGAGAAAGCAAAAACATGGGTGTGGAGGCTCGGATTGTTGTGACATCGTAAGTCTCCAGGTGGTAGATGACGTCCGATAGCGCATTGAGACCATCGTCAATTGTAAATGTCATGACGTGGTGCTTGGTGCCGAGGAACTTGGCAACCTTAAGGGCAGCCTCGTTGTCGGGAGATCCGGGGAGACCAATGGAGAAGGAGTTGAGCTGTGGCAGGTAGGTGACAGTGGACAGGTTGTCGTCGTCGTCAACACCGACCAGGCCCTCTCCGTGGTCAAGGTCAGCCTCCGCAGGAGTCTCGGTGCCGCTAGACTTTTCGGCCTTCTCCCTGAGTCTCAACATCTCTCGCTGGGCAATAGACGCAACCAGACTGGAGTCGAGACCACCGGAGAGAAGCACGCCATAAGGAACCTCGGCCATCAAGCGCTTTCTAACAGCGGTCTCGAGTGAAGTTCGGATAGCCTTGTAGTCGATCGGAGCCGAGGGCACGTTGGTAGGATCCCACCAAGTAGGCTTGAAGTAACGGGTCGTCTCGCCGGTTTTTGAGTCGTAGACGTGGCCGGGAGGGAAGGCCACGATCTTGTCGCAGACGGGGTGCAGGCACTTGAGCTCCGAGGCAAAGTACACAGCCCCAGGCTCCTTCCATGACCATCCCTGGTACAATGTTGTGATGCCGATGGGGTCGCGGGCGGCAATGGTACGGTCCTGCTTCTTGTCATATAGAACAAAGGAGAACATGCCATCTAGGTGGTTGGGGGCGTCGATGTCGTGTTCCAGATACTATGGTAGAACGGCAATGTCAGTCCTCGACTCTCCATCTTTGTCATGGATTTCTCCCTCTCGACTCCCAAAACGTACCAGAGGAATGATAACCTCGCAGTCTGATGTTGTCTTGAAGTGATAGGGCTCCTTCAAGTGCTTTCGGACCTGACGGTGGTTGTAAATCTCGCCGTTGGCAGCAAGAATGAGTGTGTCATCGGAGTTGGTCAGGGGCTGGGCGCCAGACTCTGTCTCTTGTGTGAGCGAGCGCTTGATTGTGCAGAATGTGCCGTCGAGGATCGAGACTTACCAACACCGACGATACTAAGACGCTCATGGCAGAGGACTGCGGAAATGTGTCAGCCCAAGGCTCCAATTGATGCACTCGAGATCAATTGACTTACTTGTGTTGTGAGAGATGACGCTGCCGCCTGCAAACAAATCACACAGTCAGCTCAACAGCTCTTCCAGTCGCTATACAGCACTCATCGTATCAATTGGCTCAAGACGTACTCCAATCGGGGCCGCGGTGTCGGATCCTAAGATGTCCTTGTCAATTGAAGCTGCTATCGGCCAGAATTGGGAACTACTTACGCCTTAGACAGCTTCAGCGCTGTAGGCTTGAATTTTTGAACGTCAGGATGACTATTTGAAGCAAATGTGTCAGTTCTGCCATTGTTCGCGATGAGCCGAAAGATGGCGGGGTGATCGGATGGATTGTGAAGATGCCCCTCCAAAAAAAATTATAAGAGGTACAAAGTGCCGTTGTCCACTGCACGCGATCGACGGGCGGCAGAGGACCAGGGGACCAGGTTGCGACGTACCAATGGCAAGCGAAAATGCCACACATGATTGCGGTTCTGCGACGGAAGTTTCCTCACTCGAATTGGGTAGGATGGATGGAAAGGATCAAGAAAATGAAGAATTCTCTAGAGAGCAGCAGATTATTGTAAGAGGAGGAAATCTGGGTCTAGACGTGGAATTTAGAGTAAAGTAACGAAAGCCATGACTCTTGTTGCGGCCATCTTTAAAAATTTAAGACGCAGCCCAGCCAGGCTAATTGCTGCTAGCTTTGGGCGGCCGACTTCGGCTTGCTCAGAGTCACTCGCAGTTTATTCTGTTCCATCTCATTGGCGGCAAGCCATCCAATGTTGCCAATTACCTAAAGTGAACAAACGCAGTACTGATAAGGGCAATTCCAGTGCCTGGCTGGTGTCAAGGTTCAAACTACCTACCTACCTAGAAGAGAGCATATGCTGACGGCTTATCGCGTCCAATACCCTGCGGAGCTACGAAGCGACAGGATAGGCTCTCCTTACAACAAACTCTCTACGCTTTTTGGGTAACGTGGCATTCACATGAAAGCTGTTATGCAGCCCAGCTTAGGTCAGGATGGGAGAAATGCACGTGGCGGACTGGGGTCGGGCATTGCTGATTGTCGCTTTGTGTGCCCTTGATGATGTCAAACAAAGGGCAGGGCGGCTTTACGCTTTACATACCCGTGGTTAACTTCTGCTGTCCAGTAGAGATGCTTCTCCATAGTCCGTCCTAGTCTCGATAGCGTACTGTAAATTCGTCTCTCGTGCTACTAATTTAATTAACGTGCCAGTATCTACCAGGAACGCCTTTCCATCGGACCGAGCAAACAGTCATCGTCGTTAATGTTTGGAATCCGTCGCCGATGCTACCCCCGTATCTAATCAGTCTCCATATGGCGTTCTGGCATGCCGACTATAGCCATGACTATCTCTCATGATATTTGCTAAAAGGAAAAAAAAAAAAGAAAGAGTTGAAAATCAGTTGTCCTGGTATTGCCCCCATCCAACGCCATGGCCAATCTTCTCAGTAAGGATTATCCTCCACATCTAAAAAAGCCCCCCTTTTCTCCGAAACATGACCGTTACGGCGCCGGGTTCTCGCGAACAACGCGGCGGATACGCTTCTCGTACTCGGCCTTGTCTCTCTTGAACAGGTTATATGCATCGGCTTGCGCGGGTGATTCGGGATTAGGGTCGTTGAGGAGATCTTGGATGCCCAGAAGAATTTGCTTGACCGTGATGGCCGGCTTCCACGCCTCTTCCTCGTTGAGAATCGACAGGCAGACGGTGCCCGAGGGATAGACGTTGGGATGGAACAGCGGAGGGACAAATTTGCCTGCGAACCCAGTTAGATGCTGTAGATTGTAAAGATGGGGGAGTTCCTTCATGTCTTACATTTTGGGGGTTTTGTTGGGTACTCTAAAGAAGAAGCACGACGAACGTCAGTTTCTGCCCAATCAACCTTATCGCGCACGCGAGCACTCACCGTCGGGGAACGCAATGTTGATCTTAAACAAGCCTCCCTCCCAGATAGTCTTCTCCTTGCCCGGAATGCCGCACTCCCAGTTCTTCAAGTCGAGCACTCCCTCCTTTGTCCGGGCCGGCTTGGCAAAGAAGCCAAAGGGATGGTCACGTCGCCATTGCTTCCTAACAGTTGTATACCAGTCAGCGCCTTGGAGATTCCTAGAGTGCTGATGCCCATGACTCTTGATTCACATACCGCTCCTCCTGTAATCTGTTCTGGCAGAGGGCCATGGTGGAATGCTACACCAAAAGATCGACAATCGAGTCGCGAGACCAGGTCGTGACAGCGCCTGGTGGTAAAGGCAAGTTGGCCCCAAAAAAAGGTTTACCGGAGATGACGAGTTTTGCACGCGCAAAAAAAGACAAGCGTCTCCTGTTCAACTCCAGTGGTGAAGGAGAGGAAAAAAGACAAAGAGTGTTGCGCGCAGAATGGAGTGATGGAAGACAAAAGAAGCAACAGTCGGATTAAAAATGAAGGCTGCCAAAGCGTACATGTAAGGCTGCGGATAGCGCCGCGATCTGCCTAGTGCGTTTCTCACGGAGATGGCCAGGGATGTTCACTGCAGCAGAGATCTCTTCACCAGTTCAAGGTTCCTTGCAGCCAAACCTGAACAGAAATGGGCGCTGCAGAGCCTCAATCAAGCTGTGGTGGCGGGGTACCGCATGCCCTTCAGCGACATAGCGACCAACTTACAGGCCATGACAGGCCTAAAGGGGAGCATCCTACAGCGGGCAGTCTCACTGAAGCAGGCTGCTAGCTGCAACCGTGGGGCACCGCTCTGTTCCCTCGGCTCATCCAGCTCATGACGGCTGCATGTCACCAAGCACGGGCCGGGCTTGTAACTTTATAATAGACACGAGCTGTCGGCGCGCAAGGCTACATGGTCCATTTCCAGACCCTGCAACAGCCACACCTTTTCTGTTTTGGATACTGCTGGTGCTACCGTCATACCGAGATTCAATTTTTCTTTGTCTTCTTCTTGCAATTCCCTCCAGGAAGCGAACCGAGCTGCGACCTCTTCCCTGCATTTCCCGGCCCTTGTACATGCCATTACCCCCTCCATTAGCGCCGCAGCTATTTGACCAAACCTCGAGAATACCGAATCTTGCGCCTGTAGCTTGTTGTATCGACGGCATTCGATCGTGATAGCGAAGCACAATGAGCTCTCCGTCTGACGCGGCAGATACGGCGAAGCGAGAAGAGACGGGGGCAAAGCAAGAGAATGTTCAACCGGCAGCACCAGCCGCAGCGGCAGCGGCAGCACCGCCTGCCGCCACTGTGTCGGACGATGTTGACGACGATGTTCCCGATCCAGATGAAGAAGACCTGGATGATCTCGACGGTACGGTTGCTATTCCTGCTTTCCAAAGCTTCCCAATTGGCTTCGAACCTGTATTCTGACTTAAACAATGTCTAGAGCTGCTCGACGGCTTCAAGGCTGTCCGGCAGGAGATGATCAACGACAACACGTTAAAGGAGGGAGAAGAGGCTGCTGATCTGGACTACGAGAATATGTCAGAAGAAGAAGTCACCAAGAGGATGCAAGCAGGCATAGCTGGTCTGTTGGCCAACTTGGAGCAATCTGTATGTCGCCTTTTGCCCTCTGCCCGCCGTATACGAGGTACTGACACCGAATTTCTTCCCACAGCCCGAACTACAAGCTCAGTTTGAAGAGATGTTCAAGCAGATGGGCGCCGAGATGGGCGCAGACTTTGAAGCCGATGAGGAGGAGGAGCAAACCAGCAGCAAAGACAAAAGCCCGGCCGTCGTAAGCACCACTGCAGGCACCGCTGCGAGCACTACTGCCGGTGCCTCCACAAGTGCTCCTGCTCCTGCTCCTGCTCCTCCCGCCGCCGCCGCCGCCGCAGCGAAGCCCTCTCAGCCAGCTGCTGAGGGGCCCAGCGGTGCGGCGTTTCAAGACACGATCCGTCGTACCATGGAGCGCATGCAGTCGTCTGGCGACCAGGCTACCGCAGCAGCGGCGGCGGGCGGCGAGGACGACTTCCTGGCCGAGATGCTCAAGCAGCTCACGGCTGGCGAGTTTGCCGGCGGCAGCGAAGAGGACTTCTCCAAGATGCTCATGGGCATGATGGAGCAGCTGACAAACAAGGAGATTCTGTACGAGCCGATGAAGGAGCTGCATGACAAGTTCCCTGCTTGGCTTGCCAAGAACAAGGACACGGTTCCCGCCGACGACTTGAAGAGATATATGGAGCAAAAGACGATTGTGGAGGAGATTGTGGCCAAATTCAACGAGCCCACCTACTCGGACTCCAACGCGAAGGATAGGGAATACATCGTGGACAGGATGCAAAGGGTGAGCCTCGACTTCTTCACAGCACTTCCAGTAGCCATGCGACTAACAAATCTCAGATGCAAGCGGCAGGATCGCCGCCGTCAGACCTGGTTGGGGATATGGCCTCTGCCCAGGAGGCATTCAACGCGACAGAAGACCAGTGCACTCCGCAATGAATTATTGACATGTAGCCGGGGCGCACCCATACTATATACACGCACATTTATACATATACCCATAGTGCGCAATCTAAATGCAAGCACATTTGACCGTATACCGATTCAACGCCAGTGAAAGAGAGACTCTTCCGAGAGTACCAAGATGATTACCAAAACTCCAAATCGCCAATTGACATGCGTCTTGACCATTCAACGTTACTAGACAAGATGACGCTGACCCAATCAATCACTCAGTCAATATCCATCTGACTTGAAGGTTGTGAAGATTGCTGTTGCTGCTGTTGCTGCTGTTGTGAAAATTGTCCCTCTTTTGAGATGAGCTCGGCAAAAATGTCGTCGTACTCGTCATTCTCTTCATCCAGCGTTGAAAGCTGTGACCCTCGATGGGCCAATACTTCCTCTTCGTAAGACGTAAGCATATGCTCCTCTTCCACGAGTTCCTCTGGGATCGTGTCGTCGTCCATCTGCGACTGTTCAGCCTCCTGGGAGAAGGCCATGGCATCCTCGATATCGGCCTCGGAGAACGAGGGCGCGTCATAAGACAGACGGCCGACATTGGCAAGCCAATTTGTTTTCAGAAACTATCACAGTCTGTCAGCGGTCCATCCCCAACACGGCGACGTTGGTTTCTCTGGAACTTACTTGGCCCTCAATGTCTCTCCTCTGCCAGGACTTGTTTTCAGCCTTTTGGCGAACATTTTGCAAAAAATTCCTCCGCCTCTGCTCTTGGGCTTCTTCTCGTCTCCTGATGACGGGGTTTGGCCGCGCAGGACGTGCTTGGTACTTGAAATTGATGGGCCGGATGGGCGAAGACTGGACCTGGCGAGGGTTGCATGGCGCTTGCTCATCGACTGAGAGAGGCGATGATGCGCGGACCGGAGATGACGATAGAGGGGAAGAGACGGCAGGACGGTTGTCCCAAGAGTGCACTGGCTTTGGGGTGAAGGAGAGCATGTTGCTTTTGCTTGGAGCGGCTTCGTCCGGCGAGGTTTGCATGAAGTGAAAGGACGCAGAGTGAGTGTCCAGTCCCGTGTAACCAAGAGGCTTGGTTTGGTCAAGAGAGTGATAGCCAACGGTATATTCAATTCAACAGAGTGCTGGCTGATTTCACAGAGTCGAAATCTCCATTTGTATGTATGAAATGATATAGAAGTAGTAGTATAAAGAAATGCTATGAATGTTTCGGCTCCCCATTAATTGGAGGCAACTTCAACACGCTTCGAGACGCGGTACACAGGCGCGCAGTCACGTGTGGCTAATGATGCGCTTCTGCGCCTCTGGCGTGGTCGCAGGTCCGAGATCAGCAGGGCCGATAGTGGACCGGCGAATCAGCGCCCGGCAGCAAAATCTGGTGATGATGTCGTCGAAAGCCGCCAAAATATCCACCGCAAAATCCAAGGGTCTCCCAACAAAAGTCCGTCTCCTATTTTTTCCCTCTCTTCCTCCTTGCTCGGTATTGCGCCATGATAGTCGCCAAAAGCACCTGAATTGTTTTTATTTTTCTTATTTCTTCTTTCCTTTGAATTCTCTCTGAAGCGAAAGGCAGGCGCTTTATGTAATACCATTTTCTCTCGTCTTTTTTTTTTTTTCGCCACGATACTATAATGCCGAACTGCGGTCGACGACTTTGAAACGAGCCCCCTCGGCACCACAAATGAACGTCTTTTCTAGATCGACCTTTGCGACGGCCCGCATCGGTAACCGAACACAAACATGGACTTGCTCGACTTGTCGCGTTCAATTGGCTCGCACTAAACCGCCTCGACAGTTTATCGCGCGACGATTTGTCTCGGGCCAGTCGTCGTCGTCACATGCAAATGGCGGTGCAAAGTCTGGGCCCAATGCCAGGCTGATTCTGTTCGCATCGACCGGAGCAGCGGCCGGTACGGCGGCGCTGGCCTTTACCGACGAGATCAAGAACAGCTACGAGGCCGCAGAAAGAACTGGCAGAGTCGTTGCTGCGCTGGCGGTCTGCATCAATGAGTGAGTGGCGCATTCGCTCTGTCTCAAAGCAAGGGAGGAGACACGTTGCGGCTGGTCGATGGTGGGCTAACTCGGGTTGAATAGTTACCGGACGACTCTAAATACAAAGGCCACGATTGACGACAAGGAACAGCAAGATGAGATACTCAAAGCATGCCACAAGCGATGCGCCGAGCGGACTCTCAAGGTGTTGGAGAAGAACGGCGGCATCTTTATCAAGCTCGGACAGCACCTGGTAAGAAGACAATCCAACCAACCGAGTGAGCATCCAATGGGACAAGAAACGACTAACAAGCCGGTCACAGAGTGCCATGAACTACCTCTTACCCCCTGAGTGGACGACAACGTTTATACCCTTGCAAGACAAATGCCCCGTCTCTTCTTTTGCGTCCATTCAGGATATGTTCCGGAAGGACACCAACGAAGATCTCTGGGATTACTTTTCTGAATTCTCCGAAGAGCCAATTGGCGCCGCCTCACTTGCGCAAGTACACCTGGCAACCTTGAAAGACACCGGGCGCAAAGTGGCCGTCAAGGTTCAGCACCCTGAATTGGAGGCTTGGGCGCCTCTCGATCTCGCTCTCACTAGATACACCTTCTCGACACTCAAGCGATTCTTCCCCGAGTACGACCTCGAATGGCTATCGTCAGAAATGGATGTGTCTCTGCCCAAGGAGCTCGACTTTAGAGAGGAGGCCGAAAATGCCCGTCGCATGAAGGCGCATTTCGCCAAACTCCCCATGCTGCCTCTTGTCATTCCCGAGGTCATGTGGGCGAAGAAGCGCATCCTTGTCATGGCTTGCGAATCCGGCCGGCGACCAGATGATCTCGAATACTTGGACAAGAACGGCATTGATCGTGATGAGGTGTCGGCAACGCTGGCACGCATCTTCAACGAGATGATCTTCGGTGACGGGGCTCCCCTGCACTGCGATCCTCACGGCGGCAACCTCGCCATCCGCAAAAACACCACCCGCCGCGGTCTTGGTCGTGGTCCCAACTTTGACATCATCCTCTACGACCACGGCCTGTATCGCGACATTCCCCTTCCCCTCAGGCGTTCTTACGCCAAGATGTGGCTCGCCGTGATTGATGGAGACATGGACCGGATGAAGAAGTACGCCCACGAGGTGGCCGGCATCAGCGAAGAAGATTTCCCCCTCTTTGCCTCCGCCATCACGGGCCGCGACTTTAGCATCGTCAGCAAAGAAGGGTCCATCCTCAAGACCCGAAGCGCAGACGAAGAGCAGAACATGAGCGGTGCCCTGCAGGAAGGACTCATCGTCGACCTTGTTCAGATGCTCGGTCGGGTTCCCCGTATCATTCTTCTCATCCTCAAGACCAACGACTTGACGCGCAGCCTGGATGAGAACCTCCACACCAGTCAGGGCCCCATTCGCACTTTTATGATCCTCGCGCGATACTGCACCCGGACCGTCTTCCATGAGCAGCTCGAGGACATTGTCAGCAGCGGATCGATGCTCTGGCCCCCGAACGTGATGCGCGCTTTCACCGCCTGGATCGGCTTCGTCAGGGTAGAGCTCAAGCTGGAGGCGTTTGAGCTGTGGCTGGGAATCAAGAGGATGCTGGGTCTGCGGGGCGTAGAATTTGGCGGCGGGCCGCTGAGACAGGAGCAGTAGAATCAATTGCTCTTCTTTTAATTATCAAATATTTTAGAAGGGCAAGCAAAAGAAGGCGGCATCTTGGGGGGGGGGGGGAGGGATAGAATTTGATAGACTGGGCAGCTCATGTATGTATACTACACCAAAATGGCGGGAGCGAAGGCAGAGGGGAGTGAGATGATGGGCATACGTTGTTTTGGCACGATTTTATGAGATATATGCTAGACGCCGTGTCACTGGTAATTCAAAAGTTTTTTTTTCTTTTTCTTGTTAATCTTTGTTAGAAAGGGGATATCTACAGTAGAAGGCGAAATGGGTGCCACCAAGTCAGCTAGATTAATGATGTAGTGAGGATCTATTTTTTAAGTTCACTGACAACGTGATATCTTTACCAAATGTACAAATATTTAAAAACTCTCTCCCAACATTTATAGAGAGCAAATCACAACTTCAACAACTAAAAAGTAACGCTTGATTAGGCCATTAGCCTTGACACCCGAGTCATCCGTCTCACAACCGCTGCATCGTTGCCTGCTCTGAACGTGAATCTGAACAGGCTAAAGAAACCACCATTGTCCAAGCCGCAGAAAACGAATCGCCTTCCCAAGCTGATTCTTCCTCTCCACTACACAAAATTGAGACCCTTCAAAACCCAAACGCCAGTATGGCATCACGCCGCTCAACACTGGTTCCCGATTCCCCGGTGGAGGAAGATGAGGCCATCCCCACGTATCGCATCGACCTCTCCCTTCCCCCAACCGAGCGCTACGTCAAGCTAGCCACAGATTTCGCGCCGCGAATGAAGCAAATCACGCCGTTATCCGACACAGTCCTCGAATCAGCCCTGCCGTGGTCGTTTCTACGCTCCATTGTGAAGTTTGCGGCGTTGCTCATTCTTCGACGGGTGTATTCATCTGAAGAGACGCAGGAATTGGTGGGCATTTCGGAGGCTAGTGGAGTGGATATGCATTTCTTGGTTGCTTTGAATCTGCTGCTTGATATTCTGTTGGGATGCACGAGCGGTGGTGTTTTGACTCGGTTGAAGAAGCGGAAGGGTGGGGAGACACATCTTGGAGAGAAGCAAGCTGATACGGAGCCGAGGGCGAGGATGATGCATTTTCGAACTTTGGATTGGGGGATGCCTGAACTGAGGAGCGTGCTTGTTGTGCTGGAGTTTGTCAGGTCGAATTCAAAGGAGCCTGAGACGGTGATTGCGAGGACGGTCACGTATGCTGGGTTTGTCGGCGTGTTAACCGGCGTGAGGTAGGCTTGCATTGGGAACTCTGATATGATCACAAGCTTACAATCTTCCAGGCAGAACCTTTCTATGTCACTCAACTTCCGGCCTACTCACAACTGCTCTGCACTATCCCTTCGTATGCACCAGAGCCTCGTGCTCCTCGGCGTCCAACCATCTATATCATCAGTCCTCCGCCAACACTTGCTCTGCCCAGAACACCATCCTCCAACCATTAACAACATAACCAAGTCCATCACGAAAACACGTTCCGCCCCATGCTACATAATCCTCTGCTCCGGAACAGAAACCACCATAATCCAAAAAGACCTCGACAACGCACAAACAAAGTCATCCACCGACTTCATCGTACACACAAACCACGATTTCGCACCAACAGACCCATCCAATCAGACAAACATCCAAAAAGAAAGCAGCTCAATCCTAGGTATGGAAACATTGCTCGAAGAAAGCGAGGAGCGAAGGGATTGCATTCAAAGCAAATGGACCGCGCTGGCCAAGCGACAACAACGTGAATTCAAGAAGGGAAAGGGAAGAGAGAGCCCGGCGATTTTCGAACAGACGTTGCAAAAGTGGGTGAAGGCGTATCCTACTATGAATGAATGCACGCATTTCGGGTGTATTATGGATCCGGGAACCGGGACTATTCGTTGGTTGGAGAGAGGCGTTGAGGACCTCGAGGAGAGCGAAATCATAGAGGCACTGATATAAAGAGTTGGCCATTGATGGTAGTTTTCTGGCAATTAGGTGATTCACTGGGCGCTTTAAATCATCTATCATATAACTAGATCTAATTTCGTGATGTGTTCTACTTACTATATCAATGGACATCACATTGCATACATCTACATCTACCTAGATACTATATGCATACAGATCATCTTTTAGTAGTTCACGAAGCAAAAAGTGCAAAAAAAGAAAAGGAAAGTGGTGATTCCGCCCGGGCTCGAACCGGGGACCTTTTCGGTGGCGTTAAACGTGTTAACGAAATGTCATAACCAACTAGACCACGGAACCAGTCATCATTTGATGCTAGACAAGTGCGGTATTTTCATTCATCATAGCATTCTTTTGTGGCTTTGTGAACCCCCCCAAAAAGGGTCCGAAGCCCCGGGCTCCACTCTCCGGGTCCGTTCCGGATACGGCAATTCGACGGAATCCTACCAGTCGCTTCTTCCATTATGACATACCTTATCTCAGGGCAGAATGTGGCATTGATTCATGATTATTATGAAAAGATTGCAAATCCCAAAAATATCGCCCCAAAACGCCAAGTACAGATCATCCGGGGCAACCCCAGTTTTGCAACCCCCCCAGCACGCCAACCACTCCCGAAGCCTCGACTCGTCCATGAGCTCAAACTCCAAAACAAAAGGCACTCAGATCAACAGACAGAAATACCGTGCTCATATCTCTCCAGGCAGTGTATATGATCAATACTTCCTTCTTTTCACAGAATGATCTGCGCACCGCTTCACAGCTTCAATAAGCTCCTGGTCATTCCCCTGCAGCCTCGCCCGCTCAAACACCGAGTACCCCTCAGCATCTTGCAAGTCAGGATCGGCACCATATTCCAACAGCTGCATAAACAAGCCCTTCTCACCAGAGGCGGCGGCGTGGTATAGCGGCGTCATACCGAACCCGTCCGCCTCGTTGACGTCTAAGCCATGCTCTAGAAGATATTCAACGTATTTGCTGTGGCCGCAGCTCGCCGCTTCTATGAGCAACGTCCGGCCTTGGGTATCTCTGACATCAATTTTGGCGCCTCTCCGGACCAGATGATCAAACATGTCGCCCCCCGCTTGCGAAACGATACAGAACAACGGCGTTCTGCCGTCCTCGTCTGTGGCTTCCAGATCAGCCCCGTGATCAAGGAGAACGTCGACGATGGCGTGCTTCTGCGTCGTCACCGCGTGGAACAGGGGCGTCCATCGTTTCTTTGTAGGAAACTCAACGAAAGCTCCCGCTTTGCAGAGCATGTCGACCATGCGGACATGCCCGCGGGCCGCGGCAAGCGACAGCGGTGATCCCCGGCCGTAATGCGAGTTCACATCCGCACCCTTTTCGATGAGGAGCTTAGCCATGTTCTCCGATCCGGCATTGGCAACAAGCACAAGCGGTGATCGCCCGTCCTTGTCCAACGTCTCCATGTCGGCGCCCCTCTCGATCAGGAACTGTGCGGTCTTGACATGGCCGTTGACAGCTGCCCACGACAACATGGTCCGCTTGTCACCAGCCTTGCATTCGATATCGACGCCGTTGTCCAGCAGCGTTTCCAATATGGCCGTCATTCCTGTCATTGACGCATGCAGTGCTGCTGTGTGGCCCCAGATATCGACGGCATGCACGGATGCGCCATTCTTGAGCAGATACTGGACCAGCTCGAGATGCCCCTTGCGAGCCGCCCACGAGAGCGCCGTCCGACCTTCTCTATCGGCCTGGTTGACTGAAACGCCTCGCTGGGTGAAGATCTGGACGGCGTCTAGTCTGCCCATCTCTGCGGCGTGGGACTGGGCGGTTCTTGACTCATAGTCATGTAGGAGCATGTCGACGCCGAGATCCAGGAGCTTTTCGAGGATGTTACACTTCCCACCGTCAACGGCATGAAACAGAGCAGAAGATCCACCGACACACTTGGCAAAAGGGTCGGCCCCTCGCTCCAAGAGCAGCTCGAAAGTGCTCTCGTTGCCTTCTTGTGCAGCAAACAGGAGAGGCGTCTTACCCAAATATCCCAGGGCATTTGCGTCCGCTCCGCTATCGAGGAGCAGCTTGATAATGTCGTCGAAGCCGTGGACCGCAGCCGTTCCCATAATCATTAAGTCGTTCAAAGCAGCGCCATACTCAATCAGCAGTCTGACAATGTCCAAATGTCCCTGCGCTACAGCCCATCGAAGGGCACCGTAGTCGCCTTTTTGGCCCGCATTGGGGTCCGCTCCGTATTCCAGAGCCTTTCTTGCTGTTTCCTTGTTTCCAGTCTTCGCAGCCCATGAAAGGGCGCCGCTGTGGAAGGATTTGGCGTTGTTGCGGTATAGATAGGGGTTGGTGATGGCGTATAAGCGGCGGTTGCACCTGGCCAGTGCATTGATTTCGCTCTGCCGGTGTAAGAAATCGGCAACATTGTGAATCAGCTCTGGTGGAAAAGAGTCGAGCTTCATTGTGAGATTTTTATTTTATTGTCGCTTCAGCCGAGAGAAGATGATTGATTCTGATTCTGATTCTGGCGACTCGAAGTTTCGATAATTCCACGTCTCTCACTCATACGAGTACAGAAACCGTCTTGGCAGAGATGACGGTGATGTCACCGTAGCCAAAGTCAAAATGGTAGCTATTGTCGATGAAAAGGCTAAAACATAAGCCCGCCGTCAGCTTGCAGCCCGAACTTGGTATGGCGGTATTAATTGGTCTTTGATCTTTTGAAGTATGAAAGGGGAGAAACAGACATAGATCAAGTCACCCGGCGGAGTGAATTATAAGAATCGACAAAGGCGAAGGATGGTTTGATATACCACTAGTAGGTGGTTTAGCAGCGGATGCGCTCATGGGCCGTGATCCTTCAAAGCCTGAATTGGGTATGAAACCGCAGAAAGAGGGGAAAAGGAAGAAAGTGGCGGGGAGACAAGAAAAGGCTGTACGAGTATATAAAATCACTGGCACCGACTGTTCTTTCCTTCTTCCCTCGCCTCGCCTTGGCCGGCCTTGGTTTGTCTTTCCTTTTTCTCATGTCCATTCAGCCGCACCTGCTTTACCTTACCTACGGATACAACACAGCATCCGGCCGGCTAAGGCACCGCAAGATAAAGTAAGTACATGTGCAGTACATGCTGCCCATTAATGCACATCGCAAAGAACACCTGTAAGGTACCTTTGATAGGGCTGTTGTAATCCAGGTTGGGCCATGTAGAGTGCTCCATAGTCCGTACATGTCTTGTACATGCAAGCTGCAGCCCTAGTACACCCAATGTAATCAAAACGTGGCATGGCCGTGCTATTTTGGCTTACACCCGACCTTTACTATATGATGCCTTCAAGTTGGCACCTTACCTTAGCCTAGGTAATAAGGTACTAACGGTTAGTGATGCTCGAGATATCAGAAATTGGTGAGCTTGGTAGCCAAAAGTTTATTACCAAAAGTGCCCAGTCTCACCAGTCTCACCAGTCTCACCCCGAGATGGCCGTGTGTACTCGGGAAAACAGCGAATGACCTCAGTCAAACTCCTCTAACATCCATACATCACCTCTTTCTCACTCTATCCCTTGACATCCAAACGCCCGTACCGCCACCGCCAGCACATCCAATATCATTTGCTGCAAGCCACCTGTGACCATCAAAGACATGTCCAGTCCCGATTTGACAGCTGGTGCTTTCGGCACAGACCGTCCCGGCTCCAGCCTATCCCTGTCAGCCACAGGATTGGGTCCAAAATCTAAGTAGATGCAGGGCCAGACATCGCGGCCCTCCCTTTTCTTTTTTTTGTCTGTCTTTCTGGAGCATGCATATCCGCTATGAGAGGCCATCGGGTTGGGAACTTACATGACACAAGCATATGCGTATTACTAGCCGTTCAAGAGTAATACTATTACTTGGCTCGTACGAGCAGTAGTACCGCATGTACGGTAACCACAGGTAACCTTTATCAACCACGAAGACTACAACGCGTATTGCGTGTTGCTATAGCTTCTATCCCGAACCTACGGAATAAACTCCATCCTACATACGGAGCTCGAGAATCGTTGGCCTTCTCGCTGCCCGCTTCACGCCTCGTTGTGGCGGTCAGCAGGCATTATAGATCACGACATAAGCACAAATGTGCCGATATTCATGGCTCGAGACAAATCCATGCCAGGGGTCAAAAGTGATAGGAAGATAAGCATCCTGGAAGATTTTGACAGCTAACCTTTTCCACCTTTGGTGTTCTGGCGCCTCCTCCGTATTATACCGTGGATAGATACTACATTCAACATCCAATCAACATTGTCAGGTTACTGGTTGCCTAATACCCACGTGTGAAGGGGTCCGGGAGTTTTGTATCCGTGGGTTCCACCGTTGGTGATCGATTCCGAGTCTTCAAGAGGCTTAGACTCCGAGTTGGTCACCAAAGGGTAGGCTTCAAAAAGACAGCTTCAACAAACATCTTTCATCATCATTCTAGCGGCTAAACTAATAACACACTCCCTATGCGTAGGATCTTGTCTGTCAAGCATCGTTATTCAATCGCATACCCAAACGCCAAATCCCATTGTGCTCATTGAGCACAAACGTCCTCCCAAACGCCATACTAACAACCCAATATTTCATCATGTAGCCAGCTTTACACGTAAAAGTGTATCCCTCTACTCAAACGAACCCTTACCAAGCAATCCCCCAACAAGTCCCGCTCTGCTCTCTGCCCCACGGACCTTCTTCTCCTGCCTCCTTCGCTCATTCTCTTGCATTCTCGCCAGCTTCTCGTTATCTCTCGAGAACCCGTTGATGCCACTCTTCTTACCCGCACCCTTCTTGATCTTGGCCTCTTCGCCGAACCCACTGCCAGATCCACCTGCCGCTGTCGTCGAGGATGACGATGTGCTGGCCGTCGACAAGAGCGACGAGTTGGTAGTCGCGCGGCGGAGAAGCGAGGCGGGGACCTTGAACGACGAGGATGAGGCCCCCGCAGCAGCAAAAGCAGGGCGGTTGGAAGAAGACAAGGTAGACGATGCATTGCGCTTGAGGCTGATACGATCGACAATAGCATTCCTGGTGCGGCGGGAAGCAGGGGAGTGACTTTCCTTGTTTCCCCGAGATGCTGGCCGGCCTTCTTCGTCCTCGCTGTCTGAGCCAACTACTGTGGCGGGAATAACAGAGCTATGCCGCCCATCTTCCAATAGATCAGACAGCGTCTCACGAACCTCGCCGATGTTAGAAGGTTTCTTGCCATCCTTTGTGCGTCTCATGTGTGCCGGAGCCCTGTTGTCACCAGTGCTGCCCAGCGGTTTACGTGGTTGGCTATCGGGAACAATTCGCGGCTGCTGTTGTTCAGGCTGCTCGCTCTGAGACTGAGACTCTTCCCCCTGCGAGGCCGGTGCGTCGACAATTTCTAAAAAGTCCATCTCGTCGTCGCTGCCACGGTCCTCGATGGTGCGCAAGAAAGCCTGGTTGCCAGGGTTTTCGGCCATCTTCTTGACGCGCTCATCAGCAAACAATGCCTTTTGCATCTTGGCGAATTGCCGGCGCTTCATTCTACGTCGAGCTTCTCCGCCGTCGTCTGAGTCGGAGAGGTCATAGTCGGCTCCGCGTTTACGGCGAAGCATGCCTGATGTGATGTCCTTGTACAGCTTTTCGACTTCTTTTTCGTCATTTATCCGTTCCCGATCACTGCGAATATGTTAGTCGTGTTGTTTGACTAGAAGTAAATAGAGTAGAAACTTACGCATAGAACGCGGCCAACTTGCGAGCATCCTCGTCATTGCCAGCCGCATCATCGATAATGTCTTGTAGAGAAGCATCGAATTCATCGTCGCTGTCCTCGCCATCCGCTCCACCGAGTCCGGCATACTCATCCTCAGATTCCTCGGCTTGCTCTTCCACCATCTCCTTTGCCTTGCTCTTCTTTCTGTTGAACTCTTCGATGAGCATCTTCTTCTTTTGCTCAGTAGCAGCATCTTGGAGAACCTTGAACGCAGTTTTTGAGGGTGTCGTTTCTGCTTCTCCTTCCTTTTCGCCGCTCATGGGAACAGCAACATCTTCATCGACAGATGACAATTCCATCTTTCGTCGAAGCCTTCCTCTGCGTACAAGCGGAGAACTCTGAATTGCATCGCCATGTTGGTCTGTTGATATGATCTCCACGGTAGAATGCGGAGGTTCAACAAACCTCGATTTCAGGGGCGTGTACCTCTGGAGCCCTCCATCTTGAGAGAGCTCAACCATGTCTGAGATTTGAGAGTTCATTTCCTCCCGGAGCAGACTGTCCAAGCCATGCATCTGTGATTGTACAAGATTGAGCTGAACAGCTTGAGTTACCCCTTGACTTTCATCCCGTTGAGAGTCGAGAACCATGTCGTCAGCATTGTCATCCATGGTAGCAGAAAAGTTGGAATCAGGAAAATCATCGAAATCAGGCATCATTGATTGTGTCGGTTCATCGAGCTGGCTCTTCTGATTATCATCCATGGTTCCTGCAAATATCTGGGTTAGGCTGAGGCCAGCAGGTCCCTCCACAGGAAGGCCAGGAATAAACGTCTTCTTGGCAGATCGCAGCACAGATGTCGGTGCAGCAGGCGACTGGAATGCCGTGCTAACAGGAGTTCTCTTCAATTTCGGCGTGGCTTCGACGGCAGGCTCAGCCTCATCATCAGATAGAACTGCAGTCTTGTTCCGTGCACGCCTTCTCTTCATAGGTGTTACTTTTTCAACACCTTCATCATCCTCGTCGCCACCGTCCATCTCATTGGCATCAGGCTTAGAGAGGACCTCTGAGGTTTCAGATGCTGCATCCTCCTCCGCTTCAGCTTCAAACATGGCTGATCCTGCAATGACGTTTTCTGATTCATCCTCATCCTCATCTTCTGCCTCATCTTCTTCAGAGCCTGAAAGCTCTACACCAGACACCTCTTCATCGGCATCATTACCCTCGTACTCTTCGTCATCGCTATCGTCCCAAGCCAGAGGGTCTGCTTCGCCGCCATCTTTTCCTTCTTTCTTCTCAGCCGCTACCTCCTCCTCCTTGATTCGCTGGGCCTCTTCTCTAGCTTTGGCAAGGATATCCTCAACTTCTTGCATTTGTCGTTCTCGTTCCTCTGAAGTCTGGATGACCACGCCCTGGGATTTGAGCAGCTCGAGCCTCCGGTCTCGCTCCGACCTCGCTTGCTCTCTCGCCCTTTGCAGTAGGCTAGCCTGAAACTCGCCGGGAGTCATCGCATCTCGCTCGTTTTTGCGCTTATTTTCTTTGCCCGGTGATGTAACATGAGCCAGAGCTCGCAGGGCCAGCATGGAGTGTGAATCCTGTGCTTTCCGGAACGGGATATTGTTGAAGACAGCATTCATTCTGTCTTTTGATGTAGTCGTAATCTCGAGTTCATCATCTGAGTCTGCCGCGCCAGCTTTAGTTGGAACCGGTATTCTCACTCGCACCCGGCGCTTAGTCTCTGCAGGCTTTCTGGGTCCTTCAACGTCCATAGCTGGTCCTTTGCCCTTGTCTAAAATAGTAGAGCTTGAGGCCTCCGCGAGTTCAACGCTCGGGTCTGGATTCGCAGCGGCGTTGTCGTCGACCTGAACAGAGTCCTGCTTCTCCCCGACAGGGGGTGAGCTGGGTGGTGTTTCTTTATTCGCGTCCGCATCGGTTGGGGGCGATACTGGTCTGCTGGAACTGTTTGTTGGAGGCTCCACAGCCATCGGTTCTCCGTCTGGTCTGAAATTGAAACGCTCAAATAAACTTGCTTTCGAGAGCTTCTTTCGTGTCTTGGCTTCGTGGGCGAGCTGCATGTTTCTTGCCATTCGCTGAGTCTCGCGATTCATATCTTCAAGGGCCTTTTTGCTCGCTTTTCTCGTTGGACGAGCTTCCTGCGTCAGTCTGCGGCCCCCTTCGTCGTCCGTTATACCTCCATCATCATCCCCAGAATCCAGCTGTTCGAGCTCGGAGGCAAGCTTTTCCTGTTGAGCCCGGCGCTCTGCTCTTCGTGCTTCTTCTTCAGCCTCTCTCGCAAGACGCTCTTGTCGTTTTCGTTCCACCAGGGCTTTGAAGCGATCTGATTTGACAGTCGGTAGGTCTTCTTCAGATTCTGGCTGGTTCTGAGGCGCCTTTGTAGGTGACGGTCGTACGGGCGAGGATACAAAAAGCCCAGGGCTTGGTGATCTAGCTGAAAGATCTGTAGTGCCATGTTGCGCAGGACGGCGCTTCAATCGTCGTGGAGCTACGGGTAGCTCATCCTCTTCCTCGACATCTTCGACATCTTCGACATCTGCCATCTCAGTATCCATCGCCTCTGCAGCCTGCTCTTTTTCTTGCTCCAGCATCCGCCTAACGCGGTCTCTTGCAGTTTCCGCGCCATTCGTAGTCTCCGGTTCTTTGGTTATGTCCGAGGGGCCCTGCATTCGTCCAGCCAACTTTCCTCGTGGACGTACTGGGACGTCTGATTCTGAGTCTGAGCTATCAGCATTGTTTCTAGCAGCTGTGCTATTCTTTGGTGATGTTGCATTTAGTACGCCAATTGGAGCCGCATCCTCGTCGTCGCTGCCATCCACAGTCGCAAGCAACGCCCTGAGTTTCGACCGCGGTGTCTGTAGTTCTGGAGTTGCATCGCGAGATGCGGGCGTCGTAGAGCGTAGCGAAGTCATTGTCGATACCAACGACCAGCCTAAAGTTCAAAGTCGTTCGTATGTGGCAATGATTTTGAATTCTTAACAAGACTGTAAATTTGATCAAAATTGCTCAAGCCATGGTATGGTATAGTATGCAGGGCTGCACAAGCACAAAGTACAAAGCGGTGGCAGAGACACGTTAAATGCGTGGGGAACATTTTACGCGCTCCCGACGCGACGCATTTCCACGCGCAGCACTTGGTTAGTACTTAATGGAGTGTACAATGAGTGACCTACAAGTTGTTGCAACTGTCGTCTCCCCGCATACAAAACTAGCGCGAAAATACCACCAAAACATCGACGTGGAGTATTATGTCGATCTCTTTTTGCTCCTATGCATTGAAAACATGCCCAAGCGGTAAACAAAATAAACAAAACTGCGAATTGCCAAGTGATGCTATGGCCATCTATTCATAAGAAAGAATATTTACTCCATCTAATCATACGTAGATAGCTTTTACATCTTGCTTCTTCTACTGCATCAAATGTTATGTCTTGTCTACTGCATTCTACAAGGTTATTCATGGTCACCAACAAAAGTTGATATGGAGCATCAAATTGGTGGCAAAATTTGCTTGGTTCAATTGTCTTCTGAGCAGTATCAGCTCGGTGAGCCCAATTCTGCCGATTTTATAGCTATCTAGTATCCGGTAAAGACTGTCCAATGTGCCAATGTCCTCCTCCTTCGGGCTTCTAGCCCCCTGGGCCTCTTGTGAATTCCACAGTCAGAATTGATCTAGAAGTAATCTAGAAGAGCTTGTGCTCAAGGGTCATTTCGGACTCGGGCTCGAGACCAACGCAGGCGCGGAAGATGTTGGTCAAAGCCGCACGCTGCTTAGCCAGAGCATTCACAACAGGAGTTCCCGGAGGAGTAAGGGGAGCCTTGAGCATGTAGCTCAGGACGCTCAGAACACTGTGGAAGTGCTTGAACTCGGAGGTCTCGTGACCGTCGTTGGAAGCAGCCTTCCACTGGATACGGGTCATCATCTCAGCCACCACGACGAGGTCAATAATCAGAGGCGAGGCCAGAAGAGAGTCCTCGCAGATGTTGAACAACCTGTTGCTGTTAGTTAGGGTGATTCGGTTGTAATATAGATGAGTGAAAGAAACTTACGAAATGGTCTGGTGGCCACCGAGGAAGATCTCAGCATAGTACTCGTCGAGGGCGCGCTTGTTGTCACCGACAGCAGGCATGTACTTGATGACAACGCAGTGGTCGGGGTGCTCGCCCTTCTTGTACAGGATGCTGTTGGCCTCAACCATGTCATCGACGACGTTGGACTTGGAAATCTCCTTGGAGCGGAACTGCTTCTGGGAGCTCAAGTTCTTGCCGTCGTTGTTACCCAAGTGGTTGTAGCTAGCAATGGAGGTCAACTTGATGCCGGCGTTGATGAGGAAGTCCACAAGAGCCGACTTCATCTTGGTCTGGCCAGACTTGAAGTCGTCGCCACCAATGTAGGCGTTGTGCTTCTCAGCAAGCTCAATAGCACCGGGAACAAAGGTGTTCTGGGGCGAGCCGTTGATGAAGGGGGCACCCTCCAGGATACACGCGACAGCAAAGACGGTAGAGGGAGAAACCTCTTCGTGACCCTGGTCAATAGCCTTGAGAAGGTTATCGGCAGTGTCATTGACTCCGTCGATGATGTCGGCGTATCGCTCAGTGTTGGCAGTCCACAGGACAACGACCTTGTCAAGGCCGTTGTTGGCCTTGAAGTCACGAATGTCCTTTCGGATCTGCTCAACGTGAGCGTTGCAAGCCTTGGAGCCCTCAAGGAGATTGTCGGCTCGGTCCTCCTGGTTGGCAGCAATGAAGTCAGGGTAGTAGATGGAGGGGAGGGGCTTCAGCTCAGCCATCTCCTTCCTGACGTGGGCCTTGAGAGCAGGCTCAAGGACCTTGGCGCGATCCATGGCCTGGGCCAAGTTCAACGAGCTGATGTCCCAGCCTCCAATGACAAGGTCGTTGGGGTGGACCATGGGCAGCAAGTTGTGGAAGGGGATGTTGATCTCCTGGTTGGTCTTGGCGTCAGTTCCGAGCTTGACAGTCGAGCTCATGACGACGGAGCCGTAGTAGTTGGCCTCCTGGACGCCCTCCTTGGTGTCCCAAACAAGGTTGCGTCGGTTGGCAATGATACCGGCGGTAACAGTAGTACCGTTGTTACCACCCCAGCCGACAAGCATCATGCCGACCTTGGGAACCTTGCGGTCGACCTTGAAGTCGTAAAGCGTCTCCTTGGGAGTAGCCACAAAGTTACCATTGGCGTCGGTCTCGACACTGGTAGTGCGATAGGTGTATTTGGATCGGATTTCCGAGTCCGTGTAATTGACATTGGGGGAATTGACGACGAAGGTGCTCCGAGCAGCACCAGTGGACGCCGTCGGGCGATGGGCATAGCCGTTCCCGTTCGAGGAGCCCGTGCTAACTTCCGCGTGGGGAGCCATGGCGGAAGAGACTTGGTCTAGTTGAAGTTGAAGGATTGTACGGGTTCTTTTTCTTTAAAATCGACCTTTATTTGGAAAAGGTCGAGTCCGCTAACCCTCCAGAGGCAGAGCAGCGGGCTCCGGCGAACGGGTGGTGAATCCTGGGATAAGGTTAGCCCATTGAACTGTATTTTCGCATCTTCTCTCTTTTCGTCTTCTCTTCCTCCTGCACTTTCATTTTGCTGGGGAAAACACATACGAGTTAAGGAGATTGGAAAACGTCTTGTCGACTTTGGTGTGATCGAGGTTCTGACTCCTCGACCAACTGTAAACCTGTAATAAGGTGGGATAGAGGGGGGTTTTGGTGAGCAAAGATTACAGCAGCAAAACAGCTATTTGGCTAAAAGTTTCTGAATAAATTCAGGGATTGAAGCTTGTTGGCTTGTTTGCAATGTGAACTTGGATTTTTACTTTGTGGTGAGAGGGGAAAAAAGAAAGATTCTTTAGATTAGCAGGGGAGGGGTTTGGTGCTTTATAGTCAATATCGGCTCAATATGGCTCAGGGTCTACTTCTAAAAGACAACGCGTCCAAAATACAACGGAAGCGCTAAAGGTGTCTCGCACCGCTAATAGGCCAACACTTTTGGAGGCTTGACAATCGGGCTTGGCCTGACCCGCGCACAAGGCGGTGAAAAACAGCTCATGTTGGGACCTGCAGGATCAAATTACATTGCATGTCATGATTGGATGGACAGCGAACCATCTGCTGAAGTTGACGGCAGCCCGGATAGGACGGGGTGAGCTGAGCTACGAGTACGCGGACGGACTTCGGGCCCATGGAAGCTTCCACGGCTTAGCAGAAAGATTTAACGGGCTTTTTGCTTTTCTATCTCAGCCAAGGCACCAGACCTAACTGTACGAAGCACTACAGTAATGACGAATTCCAGCAGTTAAGGTACGGGCTAGATGTGCTGAATTTCAGCCACGATAAGCGGGTGGGAGTTAAGGTACCTATGTAGGGAGGGAGCAACTCCGAGCCGAAATCCATGGCGTGTCCGTTCAAACGAGGCCAGATCATGCAGTGGTCGATGCACTCGGAACTCGGAGGCCACCTACTTTCCTATCTAAACAGAGGGCATAATCAATAAGTGGTCGTTTCCATCATAATTCATTCGTCTTTATTTCTCATTCTTATTGCTCATCTTCATTTTACTGTTGCTTTTGTTTTTACTTCAGCTTAGCGACCGGGCCTCGGCAGCCACTCTGGCATGATGCAAGCAGCAAAATCAATCCACACTGCTCATCATACTCCGTACTTTAGACCCTCCATACTACGGAGTCCTGTCCTCCGTAATGGACCTGATAATCAGTGTGGGGGACGTTGCTCGGTTTCCCCAAAGTGGCCCATCAGTGGTCTGGAGCCATTGGGAGCTCTCGTGCTATCTGTTCTTACACTAGTCTTTGACTTTACTCAGCCCGTCTCGCTCAGTGCGGGTGAAGTCGGTCGCAAACGGCGGATCCATGCGGACCTTGAGGCCCGAGATCGCGTGCTTTGTGAGCGAGTAGCTGCGTGTACCTGCACGAGTACGCGTTGGCTGACATGTGCTAATGCAGACATTGGGTAGAGATCGCCAATCGACCGCCTTTCCTGACCGCATTTATTGCGTCTGTTGGGGCATTTTGCCTGCAAAGAACTAGGTGGTATATCGTAGCCGGGATCATCGTGTATGTACGAACATACCGAAACTGCAGCAAAGCTGCCAATCACTCCCCCGAGTGAGCATGAAGCTGACAGCCAGTGTTTAATGCGATATTTTGGTCGGATAAACACGTAGAGCATGAGTGACACGAAGCAATCGGCCAAGGGTGAGGACAGCTGGCGGCTTGGCATCCTGGCATCCTCCTGCAGGTTATGTATCCTATATGTTCTGGCTCTATCGACGTTGATAGCTCAATTGGCAAATGATACCTATTGAAATGTAGGTGGCCATAAGCTGTACCGCCAACAGGAAATTACCACACACCGCACACGGCTAAATGACAATATGCTTGTATACCCAAACTTGGCATTCAATGGACTGGGAAAATGCATCTGTGTCGCTACCCTGCATTCCCATCTTTCTAGGCTGGGAGGGCCATAGTATTACATGTTCTCCGTACTCGTACATGTGCTTCACCTTGTCATACCTGGTGCATGTATAGTTGGTACCCAGGGCAGCATTCAACGTGTAGGATTGCCGGCAGGGGAAGACGATAAGACGGCATACCAAGTGCAACCAACGACATGGACTGTGTAGAGTCGATTCTCATTCAGCTCTTGCTCTAACGCAAAGCTGCCCGTGCATCAGCCTTGAACTGATCTGCTGTGGTTCGGCAATTGAGCACGTGTCTTGACCTACCTAGTATTGTTCAGATGACATAGGGCACAAAGACCTGGTCGGAAATACATGAAACCGAAACAGTGAAGCTCAAACAGCGTGTCATGTCGCAGATAGACCGAGATACTGCACCTGCGCACGGCAGTGGCTGGACTGTCAAAACCCCCTGGTCACGGCATCTCCAGGGATATCTTCTAGTGTTGCAACCACGGAGTATTAGCCAAGGCAACGCGAGTATTGCAAGTACTACCGCATAAAGAACGCAACATGCAGGAGAGTGCTCGTATGTGACCAAGGCCATGGACGCGAGCTTACATGACGACCTCGACTTCATGAGCATTCTCTTTTCCACGGAAAGGGCGCATTTGGCCTGTTAGTGCTGGTTCACCAAGGCCACCCGAGTGCTGGAATTATCGTTCTTCGAATATCATCTCTACAGAGCCGCCCGGGGACTGTACTTTACAGAATAGCACACACCGACCAGGGCTGGCTTTGGATGAGACGCTGAACCGCCTCATGCGACGTGCCAGGGTCAGTGGCCAACCCAAAACAGAGGCCCGCCAGGATGGCCGTCGGTAGCAGCTCACTTTAGTAGGTGAAATCTACAAGCTTAGTACCCCATACTTGCTGTGGAGGAACGATACGCCGCAACGCAACCGAACAGAGATGATGATCACCGATCGGACTCGAAAGAGGAAATGAGGACACCGGTGATGTGCTGTGCGGAGAACGGGCACGGCAGCGGAACGCAACGCCAGCCTCGTCACCTTGCGCTTCCCAGGTGGGCATAGCAAAGGGTATTCGCTGTAGAACCGAAGCTGCGCCGATTCTTGTCATGCGGGCGATGGAACCAACCAACACCTGCCGTTCATTGTCTCTGTCTTTGACCGGGACCTGTGTTGCCCAGTCCATATATCACACACGCATGCCTCATTTGAGACAAAGAGCCATTGTCCACGTGCGGCTTCTGTTCTTTGCAGCCTTCAAACAATGTTCCACGCGAAACAGCCGGCCGAGTCGAGGGGCGCTTACCGGGAGAGTTTGATACGGTCCAGAAGAAAACGTGAAAGGCTGAAGAATGAAGAGGAGTGGCAGCCGTCCAATGGTTTCAGTGCATGAGCGACCATCTGGTACAAGCATTTCCCATGTTATGCACTACTTCGGGTGTGGATGGATCCTTCGACGTCGATTGGGGGTCTTTCAGCGGGCATGGAAATTTGATTATAGCGCCTTTGGCGACTCTAGCACGGCCCTCTGACCACTGAGGCTGCCGTCCCTCCCCCGAAAAGGGATTTGATCCATTTTGATCCCCCCTTATCAACACCAACTTGAACGCACAGGCACCGCAGGGAATCGAGCAGGGGTTCCCTGCAAGGTACGCGACCGAAAAGAGCGAGCAACATTGGCGCTACTGCGGGCCTCATTTACGCAGCTGTCTTGTTTCAGTGAACGCTCCGGGCTTGGTGCGCTGTTTGTTACAGCCTGCCGGGATCACGAGGTGGGAATCTTCACGGCGATGGGAAAGATGAAATGAGTCTTGACTAAACTGGTGGAGAGCGAGCTAGTCCGTCTGATACGGAGTTAGTGGCAGGCTAACATGGCCAATCGAGCACCGGTTTGGTCTGCACCGCGAAGAGCCATGGGGATACGTCCAGCAGGAGAATCTGCAGCGCTGCCCTTAGTCTGAATTGGACACCGGCCGCTGGCGTACGGTATTGGATATTGGACTGACAAACAATAAAGGGAGTGGATATCGGTTGAGACGATGAAGATACACTACGACAAGAGGCCCGTCTGGATATTACGAGTACATACGAGTAGGCCTAACTCATACGAGTACAGTATGGCCTTTCCTTTCCCTGCCAAGGGAGCGGTCTTAAGGACCCTCGCCCGCGGTGTCTGGTCTGCCCTACCACGGTCCGTCGTGCGGGCGACTTTCTTCCATGTCTAGGGTTTCAATTCGTGTGCCGTCAAGTGACAAAGATGCTGTGCGCCGTGTTCCATGTGCTACTGACTTTTACGAGTACAGTAGGTACGTGTAGGTGCAGGTGAGTTGGGAGCTGATGCTGGGGCTCGACACCCTCAACCGTTCAAGTCTTTGTTGGTAGCAGCTGTTGTCCAGCCTCGCCTCGCCTCACCTCACCTCGCCTCGTATTCCACTCGCAACTCGTGCCTCCTTCTGTGCACAACAAAGACGATGCCCATCCACACCGCAATCACCGCAACGTTTAGTCACGGCACTGCGAGGCTGCTTACAGGGATTCGCGACCTGATCGCAATTAGCTCCCACCAAAGAAACCTGGCCATCCACAGGCCGG
Source organism: Trichoderma afroharzianum (assembly GCA_037893235.1). Classification (NCBI taxonomy): domain Eukaryota; kingdom Fungi; phylum Ascomycota; class Sordariomycetes; order Hypocreales; family Hypocreaceae; genus Trichoderma; species Trichoderma afroharzianum. The sequence continues at coordinate 549,096 of JBBLXW010000024.1, read as the reverse complement.
CGACAGGGACCGGGGCAACTCTAGTCAGGGGTCTGGCCCCCCCAGCAACTTCTTTCCGTGACCTCCACAACTCGAGACACTATGCGCAACATCACCGTTTGCAGGTAGCCGTTCCTCCAAAACCTGCCACCTTATTCCCCCTTCTGTCTTCTCTTCTTCCTCGTCAATTCATCTTCCTGGATACCGCAGGCGAGGTGTCAAGCGTCGACCAGCGCAGGAATCATCCGGCGTCTCGGCGTGGGCTTGACAGCTATCAGAGTATCCTGATTCCTGACTCCCGCCGCCGCTCCTGTCAGAACGAGTGCGATTGATTGCCCAGCTTTTGCTGGAACACGCTGTCGCCGGCTTCAGACGGCGAGGCTGTGTTTCAGCGACTCGATACCTGCGGCCTGAAGGAGCTGCGCAAAGCATCTTGAAGGAGGTGGCAGAGACGGGAGGTGTCGTGTGCCAGCCTTTTGCTCGAGCTCTCGTCTTCTATATCACACAGACTGGCTGCCCGCCATCTTGTACCAATTGCCACCGACAACGATTGCTTCTGTAGCACGTGTCGATGCCGGCATCTCCAATGTTTCCCTTCACCCTCGAATAACACATTTTGAACCACTACACGGAAGTGTTGTATCGCCACCATGTCTGGACTCAGAGAGTCGGCTTTCCTGCCGACGATCAAGTGTTCGTCATGTGGCCTACAAGTCGAAATCTCCCTGATGGGAGAACACGTGTGTCCGTCGGTCGAGTGTAAGTCATTTCATACTACACGCGGTGATGCGGTGGTTGCCTGTGCTAAGTTGGATATCTAGTATCGCCGCCCCCTGATAGCAACGACAAGTTTGTAGAGCCGCCCCCCAGATCCGCCGATCGATTGCCTGGCCCGGTCGATATAGGCGCAGCAAGTACGATTTCTCGACGACAAAGTCTCTCCGATGGCAGCTAAATGCTAACTTTCCCTAGATAAAATGTATATGGCTCCAGGACCGCTGACCCCGGTGAGCCAACCTGGAGGCTCGCGCAGCGCCTCACCGATGACGCCGTACAGACCATCTTTTGCCGACCAGGCAAGAGATTTTTTCTCATTTAGCGCTGCTAAAGCAGACGAGCCAGCTCAGATACCCGAAAAACAGCCCGACGCGAATGGCCATCGCAGCTCTAAAAGCATGGCCGCATTGACGTCCACACCCGCCTCCACCAAACCTCTCGGGTTCATGGAGCGCATGAATACCATTGCTCCCGGCCCCTTTGATGCCAGCCAGCGACCTTCCACTTCCCACGGAGCCTTTCCAGCAAAGAAGGAATCGCTCTCCAGGTTTGGCTTACCTGTTTCAGAAGAGCCGGGTCGACTCAGTGAAAGACCGGGAACAAGCAGTTCCAGCCTGTCATCTGGAAGCAGCAACAACATACCGTCAACCCCGAAGCAGCCCCAGAAGAATGGATACGAAGGATTCGGCGCACCGTCGGGGCGCACGCTGGACCCGAATGGCATGGCCCCGCCCATGAGGGCTGAAACTTTCCCAAGGCCGTCTCCTGGTGTAGGAGAACCCCCCCGGCGTCCATCTTACTCGAGTCCGCGCTCCCGATTGCCTTCCATGGGAGCCGAGGGAGAACGACGACCCTCTTTGGCTCCCGATACGTCGAGGCGTCCACCGCCTCGCAAAAGTCTTATTCCCTCGCATTTGCCGACGGCCTCTCTCAACTTGGCCGAGGAGTTTGGTGTTAGCAACCCATACCATACGTCGTCGGACTCTGCGTCTTCAGGCTACTCTACGTTTAGCAACCAGAGCCAGAACACCGCGCAAACAAGCCCCCCGAGATCTGAGGCGCGCAACAGCATACCGGACGCACTTAGGGTAAGGTCACAGGAGAAGCAGCGGCCTGCGGATCTTCGACTTGACCCGGCAGCCGAGATACCTCTTCCTGCTCGATCCCCGGTACCGCGATCGCCGTATCTCATTCCAGAGGGAGAAGAAGAAGAGCGCGATGACCCGGCAATCCAGCCTGGTCTCGGCCAGTCATTCAAACCCTACAGGGCATTTAGCCCAGCCGCGGCTTCGAATCCTACCCGACCGCCGCCGCCAGAGGCAGAAGTTGGACCCAAAAACGAAAGCTCTCCCAAACAGCCTTCCCCCAGACAATCTTCCCCTAAGCAGCCCTCCCCCAGGCAATCTTCTCCTAGGCAGGAATCTCCAAAGCAACCTTCTCCCAGACAGGAATCTCCAAAGCAGCCTTCTCCCAGGCAATCTCCTCCGAGACAATCCCAACCTGCACCGCCAGTATCCCCTCCAAGACAGTCCCCCTTAAGACAATCTCAGCCTACACCGCGTGAATCCCCCCGAAAGTCATCTAGAGACCTAAAGGCACCTAAGGATCTCAAGCTTCCATCTCGCGGTGACTGCAAAGCCTGCGGAGAACCCATTACTGGAAAAAGTGTTTCGTCTGCCGATGGGCGATTGACTGGAAGATATCACAAAGCCTGCTTTGTGTGTGCCACGTGCTCGAACCCATTCACCTCGGCAGAATTCTACGTTTTGAACGATAAGCCATATTGCGAGCAACACTACCACAAGCTCAATGGCAGTCTGTGTGGAACCTGTGGGCGCGGCATCGAGGGTCAATTTGTCGAGGACGAATCTCGTGTCAAGCACCACATTGACTGTTTCTGCTGCTTGGACTGTGGCCGACCACTTTCGGACGGCTACTTTGAAGTTGACGGTAGAGCCTACTGCGAACAAGATGCCTTGAGGAGGACCCAGCCGCCGCCACCTGCTCCATATCCCCAAGGACCCAGGAGAGGAGGCTACGGAGGCCCGGGCCCCCGACCATACGGCCCTCCACCTGGACGTATGGGCCCAGGAGGTCCGGGACCTCGACCAGGTTACGGACCTGGACCTGGTTTGCCCAGAGGACCAGGCCCCTACGGTGGACCTCCACCCGGCCGCCTCGGACCCGGCATGGGACCTGGCATGAGACCTGGTATGATGGGACCACCCGGTATGATGGGACCCGGTATGAGGGGACCTGGCCTAGGCCCGGGTCCACTACCCAAGATGAACAAGAGGATGACGAGACTGGGCATGATGTAAAATGCCTGCCGTCTCATTCTGCCTCGTTGCATAATGTCTTAATATTACCATCGCCGCTGTTCACTCTGCGGTGCAGAGTTGGACATGCCCGCGCGACATCCCCTTGCCCGAGAATCTTGGAACCAATGCATAATAGTTTTGTTTTTGGTTTATATACCCTATTTCTTTTCTTTATTTGTTTCACCGGTATATATACCCACAGCCGGCTGGGCTTGTTTGGTGGATATCTCTTTTGGTTAATCCAGTCATGCTTACGAATGAATCCGATCCCACATGCGTTTAGTTCATGTTTATATATACTGTCCTCATCATAGATGGCGTTTTTTTTCTTCTTTGGGATGTACTGACTGACGTCTCTGACGAGTCGTTAATATGGTTGTTGGGGTTCTCCGCCAGCAGAACGAGAGAAAAATTATGTGTGTTGTGTTTTGTACTTGATTCATTCCATCTCACTCCCCATCTTTATCTGATACTATACCGTCTTATTCGGTCATAATGTTAGTGTTTGTCTACAATTGTCTGGGTCTGAATCTTGTGAATGATGGTTTCTGCTGCTGTTGAAGTCGATGTATGTGCATGTATCAAGTTGATGAGATGGTGAGATCTTGAAGCATCGCAGTGGCTTGCTGGATCGAGATAGCGCAAGCCTCATCAGCCCATATGCGGCAAACTCCGCTACCTTTTGCAGCTGAGGTCGTCGAAGCTTGTCGATAAGCGTACTTGCTTAAAACAGATACGATATAGATTGAAACAATTTCCGGTGATACCATTGGAATGCAGCATCCTCTCTTTCTGGTTCTGGCACGTGTTGTTCAGCTGGTGTTTTGGATGTTGGTGAGACGTCCAGACAATGGATGTGTAGCCCTGGGAATGCGGGTGTTGGATTCGTCCCAGCTGGCGCATAAAAGTTGCATCGTTTAATAGAGTGCCTATATGCATACTGTGCTATATATTCTCCTTTCTCCTACCTTATCCAATGGATATCGAAAAAGGGGGATGATTGAAGGATTAGAATAACTGTAATTTGCTGTGCATGAAGCCAGCCTGATTGCCATTGGAGCTGCCCGCTGTGGTTGGCCAGCAGCAATAGCGCCCTGTAAATTGATCTGTGCTGTGCTGTGCTGTTTGCTGCTCGTCTGGACCTGTCAGTCAAGTGCCGCTTTTGGAATCGCTTCATCCTGGCGAAAGCAACGTGCGAAACCCCCCCCCCCCCCCGGAAGAAAAATGTCAACAGTTAACAGTTAAAACATAAAATATACAGTGTGGCACGTGGAAGAATGAAAAATCCCCAGCTGATGTTTTATGCTTCTGGAATGGAGGAGAGGATGGAGAAAGGTGGCGGACTTTTTGTTTGGTGTCATGATGCCGCCTGTGAGACAGACAGGTGTCTGTCTTATACCTCCCGTGTTGACGGAAAAGTATAATTTTGGTGTACGGAGTACACGCAAGTAGTACCCACGACTGGACGATTTTCCTTGAAAGATGATAAAAACCAGCACGCATCGGTGAGAAATGCTCATCGGCATGTCCTTTGCAGACTCGGTTGTTTCTTTTTCTTTTTTAAAACTGATCTTCAGGAGAATGGCCCTCCCTTTGATACTTATGAGGAACCGCTGTGGACACGGCGCTGTGGGTGACGAAATTGCCCCTGGACCCGAGGGAGCCACTTTGAACAAGCCTTGACCCACGGCAATGGAGCCGTTTGACGAGACGTGCCGACGTCTTACGCAAACAGACGGATGCGAACTGATGCTTGAGAGGGAGATGGATGCTAGGTCGGCACCAATGGCCGGATGTTGAAGAGCTTAGAATATACGATCAATGGATTACCTGCACCTAAGATTAGTACTAAGTACCAAGTCATGTATGTCGATGCGCAAACCTCCTGAGCCTCAATGTCTGAGATATACTCACCTACTGTAGCCATTCTTTGTACTGTGCTGGTTCAGCACCCCCAGCACCCATCCAGCTTCCATTACGCGTAATCCTCTGAAATTCTTACTTCTGATCGACAGCATGAATATGTCTGCAGCACCACCTGTGGTACCCAAGGGCTGAATCAAGACTGAATACTGTGGCAAACATCAGCCCTCGTTGGCCAGCCCCCTAAGCCAAACCCCGCTGTAATTTTGGAGACCCCCCCGCTAGAAATGTCGCTCATGCGGGCGGCCACTTGTGTAAAATTGATGGGCAGGATTTTGGTGTCAATTGCAGGTTGAGATTGCATCGAGGCGATTGAAGTTGCGGTTAGTGCCAACTGGGAGCCGGCCAGTACAGCGCATTAGCTCCTGGGCGCTACAGGACACTCCCTCGCGCAATGCTTCCAAGGTTCCGCTATTTCCAGTAGCACGACCTCCATTCATCTCGCCAGCTTGTGCTGATTATCCCCCGATTCTTTCCTTTGTTCGCATGTGCCACCACCATCCAACCTTTTCCTCTCTTTTTCCAAGTTGCACGCGATAGCCTCTCGTCCACTCCCTCTACACGGCAATCCCAGAGGCTGAGACGGATCAGACGTCTTCTTCTTCTTCTTCATCTCTTTTACCGCATTTTCCTAGCCCCTTAGTCCCTCTTTTCAAACCTCTGTACCTTTACGCCCCGCGACGGTGAGACTTCAACAAAGAGCCTCCCATTCCCATTCCTACGATCGAGTGACCAAGCGCGCATCTTGTCCGATTTCTCCTACACTCGGGATTCAATTGGTTACTGCCGGAAGAGACTCGGCAAGGCTAGCCCGACACAAGCTGCGTCATCCGTCGCAAACTCAGGCAAACAACGGCCACTCTGTGCGATTTCGCAACATGCAAACTTGAGAGAGCTCTGGTAGCCCGCAATCAAGTTGTATATCTCGCAACCCTCAGCTGTTTCAGCTAGAGCTGACGACTGTCTATCGCATCGCGTTGGGATCTTCTTTTCATACGAAACCATTGCATCGAGGGGATTAACAAGATGTTGAGTCCCTCGCGCCGACCCAGGCTGAGGATCCTCCTCCTCATCGCCCTCGCATCCATTACGTCCTATTACCTGCTCTTTAGCGGCCCGAGCCCTCGTTTCAACATTGTGCCTTACCTTCCTGAAGACACTCAGGGCAACCAGCCTACCACTCCTGCACCTGAGTCGCCTCAGTCCCCTCCGATACCTCCTAAAGCACCCGAAGTGCCTCCCAAAGCGCCTTCAGATACCAATAGCGACACTACTCCTTCCAAAGACAAAGAGGGTGGCCAAGATGATAAGAACAGCGATGCGCCCGCCAAAGACGAAGGTGGCGGCAACGATCAGCCCGCCAAGGATGAGGATGATGGCTCAATTCAAAACGGCAAGCCGTCTTTAGAAGAGAAGCCTCAAGACGACTCTAACAAGGAAGATGCTCCCAAGGACGACCCTCCCAAAGAAAACGAGAACCAAGCTTCGGAGGCCGACAAGGAACAAGAAAAGCCACTCAACATGGATATCGAGACTTATAACAAGGAGATAGAAATGCTAGATGCTTGGGACTTGACTATCGAAGAGCTGAGGCAATGGAAGGACAAAGGCGACAAGGAAGACTATGACGACGTAGCCCCAGGCTATGAAACTGACGGCAAGGGGAGAGATGCGGGCACCATCAGCAGACTCCAGCATGAAAAAGATATGAGGAAAATGTGGAGATACGCATACAGCACCACAGCCAAGTGAGTTATACCTGTCTTCATCTTTTCTAGAATGCGAAGTCGATGCTAATTGACATATAGCCTCGAATCTTCCGGCAAAATCTATGGTAATACTCTCTCGACTCTCGATTACAAGGAGAATCGCACGGATGCATTGCGACAAAAGCTCAGAGAAGACCCCCAAGCGGACGTTGGCTTCAGCGTCGATAAACCCGTTCGCTTCAATCCGTACCCAAAGTACAATAGTGATGAATGGAAAAAGCAACGACACGCCGCTCACGTCCCCTGCAAGGGCCCAACCGGAGAGCCTATCGAAGACCTGCTAGTCTTCAAGGGTCGTCCTCACAATTTCCCTGAGCCCAACTTTGGAAGCTATTCTTTGTTCAACATGGATCCCAACTTGTGCTGGGAGAGAGATACGCGACTTGGCCCCTATGGCCTACTCCAACAAACAAAGAAGGTGGCTGACAAAGTCGAAGTCATTGACTGGGATAATGTCAATTGGGGCGATCTGCAAAAACGATGCTTGGAGGCAAACGCTGCGAGATTCGATTTAAACAGGGATAAGAAGAATCCGTACTTGGACGTTTACCCAGAGCTTGCTAAGCCCGAGGCTCCCAAAGACGAGGCTCCCAAAGACGCCGATGACAAGGCTGCCACTGCTCAAAAGGATAAGGAGTCATCAGTTCAACCTCCTAGGGAGGACGACAAGACTGTGAAGATCAAGGGGCGGTCGCCGTTTGACTCTTCTGGCGGAGAGGATGAGGCCAAGATTGTAAAAGAGAAACGATCCGTTATTCTGCTGCGATCCTACACGGGCAAGGTTTACTCCAAAAATGACAAGGAGACGATTCGCGCTATGATCAGCGAGCTTTCGCTCAAGTCTGGTGGTGAAATCGAAGTTGTCCTCCTCGTTCAAGTCAAGGATAACAAGCTCAATATTTTCGATGACCCCGAAGTATACCAAAGCGTTTTGCAGAAGCATATCCCTCCCGAGTTTCATGGTATCACCGTTTTGTGGAATGACAAGCAGGTCTGGGATATCTACACAAAACTGGATGAAAAGGCACGAACGGTTCATACGGCGCAATGGCTCTGCGTCCAGAAATTCAGCGCTGACCACCCCGAATTCGACTATATCTGGAACTGGGAGATGGATTTCCGGTTCACCGGCCACCATTACGATATGCTTGACAACATTGCGAAATTTGCCGCCAAGCAGCCGCGTCGAGGCTCCTGGGAACGGAGTGAGCGGTGGTACATCCCTGAATACCACGGCGACTACGATACGACCTTCCGCAAGGACGTCGAGGAGACCTATGCCGGCGATACTGTTTGGGGTGCCCCCGACCTGCCATTTATCAAGCCAGTTGGCCCCAAGCCTCCCGTTAAAACACCCCAGGAAGATAACTATTCGTGGGGTGTCGGCGAAGAGGCGGACTTCATCGCCCTCGGCCCGATCTTCAACCCTGTCCACAGTAACTGGATTATTGCCGATAATGTCTGGGGTTATTCAGATAAAGAGCACAGGGCCCGTGATCTTCCGCGTCGCACCACCATCGTCACTCATTCCCGTCTGTCGAAGCGTCTTATAGACATCATGCACATTGAGAACCTGCGTGGAAACCACGTTGCCTCCGAGATGACACCCCAGACCTTGGCCCTGATCCACGGCTTCAAGGCTGTTTACGCCCCGCATCCCATCTTTACGGACCGAGATTGGAACGGCAAATTCCTCAACCAATGGTTCAACCCTGGTCCCAAGGGCGAGTCTGGTGGATATGGAAGCCCAATGGGCTGGGGCAGAGAGCGACGATTCCAGGGCAACTCTTGGTACTATCGAGCAGAGCCGCCGAACCGCTTGTACAACAACTGGATGGGCTGGGTTGACACAGGTATTGGAGGCGAGGAATGGGAGCAGGAAAACGGACGACCATGCCTGCCATCCATTTTGCTTCACCCTGTCAAGGATACAACGCCCACTAAGAAGGACCACAAGACTGGCTTCGAGCTGTTCTACGGTTAAGGAGCTATGAAATCGTGGCAGCTTTTCATTCTCACAAGTTCCGCCACCTCCTTTTTCACTTCTCTTCATCTTCTTCTTTCCCTATTACTGTCCTTTATTTTAGGATACCCATTTTTACATTTAGTATTCAACGACGACGGCTATTGCTGAGTCGGCCAATCCACTGCCTGGTGGACCCTTTGAACTGGAGGGAGGATGTACTATGATTGTTGACACACGCAAATATTCATCACGGTACGAGGGAAATGGGCGAGATGCGTACAGCCCGGCGTTTTAGTTTATGATGGTACCGGATTTCGGGCTGGTTGTTTTTTGGTCCGCCTTGTTCTACCTATTTGCATGACATAATGGCGAGAAGAATTGTCTTTTGCTGTGTGTAAGGAACTCCAGACGAACGGAGTTATCATATTAGAAGATTGCATTGTCTCTTTCCTGCATTGTTTCTGTATTAAAGGCATGAGACGTGATGAGAGAGAAGCAGTGTTGACGTCGCTGCACGTACGCATAATGTTTATAGGAATTCATTAAAAAATGACCTGAACAAAGAATCAAGTGCTCCAATGACAGAGTGTCTGTCTACGTGTGAAGTGACCATGTGCCTGACTTTTGTTCAATGTCTTTTGAATATACTGATGTCAACTGTAAGATGATTGCTTCTTGTGGGGTAAACCCGGATTATTCGGTACCCCACGACCGTTACCGCTAGATGCATGTACCGTATCCGCAGTGACTGAACTCACACGTCCGTCTTCTTTCTATCCTCTTACAAATATATCATGGCCACATCTCACGTCAAGCGAAATCGCTTATCTACCAGATAGAGAGACATTTTTAGTAATGATCTGGCATTTCGTCTCTCGTAGAGCTCTTGTTGCACCATCGGGGTGAGGCGAGCGGTGGTGGGAGGCGATGAACTTTTCGAACCAACCATGAATCCGTTTTCCAGCGTGAGCTTTAGTCAACCCTCAAATTGTGTTGAGAATCATTGCTGATTTGACAGACACCTACACCACGGCGGTTTTTACTGCCCAGGCGGTCGACGCAGTTGTTGTCGCAAACGCCAGGTGCTCCTCCACAGTTTCAATCCACTCCGCGCTTTGGCTCCTCTTCGGCTCCTAGGCCAACGCAAGGCAATGAGCTCGACATTGAGGAGTCTGAAGATGGAGAGGAAGAGGAAGTTATATCTGAGTCGAGTTTGTCAGGAGATGAGAGAGAGGCTACGGAGACGAGACAGGCTACGGAGACGAGACAGGCTACGGAGACGAGACAGGCTACGGAGACGAGACAGGCTACGGAGACGAGACAGGCTACTTCACGCAGCCGTGTGCTTGATATAGAGTCGGATGCCGGCATACCATCGCAGGAGGAGCCATCGTCTGATGTGATGGATTCAAGACCAAAATCTCACCGAAGATTTCATATTGAGTCAGAAAGCCCAAGTGAGGGTTCACAGGGCACTGTGGTGGGCAGAGACGCGAAACGTCGGAAGATGTCGATATCTCCGACGCCTTTGATTGGTTCTGACGATGCGTCTCACGAGGAAACCACATTTGATACTGAAGATGGAGCCTCGGTGATGAGTATGGATAGTGGGGAAGGGTCGCCCATAATCATGCGGAATTCCAAGGCTCTTCAGCAGCCTGTTTTTCAGCAGGCGCCGCGATTCAAGCCTCTTGACGCTGAGACTACGTTCAATGGTCTCCCGGCGGCATTTTCGCCACAGCGGAGAGGATCAAGATACGTCTCTGGAGGGATGGCGGCTCAGGTCCAAGGATGGCTTTCGGAAGTCAAGGGGTGGGATGAGAACAGCGGGAGAGTTGAATCAGTGATGAAGCTTCACGTGGATCAGATTAGGTCGGGGAGGCGAATGTATCTTGTAGAAGGTCGCGATCCCTTGACAGAGGCATCTAAGAGATGGATTCTGGCTGGCGAGGGAAAACTGGCTGGTCTGGGGAAGAGGGCGGAGGTGAAGATGGGCAGTGTGGTGCTGATTGAGCCGCCTGTGTGGGATGTTGAGCTGGAGGGGAGTGTTTGGAATGTGGCATGCGAATGGAGCGTAAAGATGATTTGAGAAATATCTTTTCTTGCGAACTATATCCATTTCATGTGATGGATCTCATGATGTTGATTTTTATGGATGTTGATGCATATAAGCCGAATTTGCACCAAGCGCGAGTGAGTGGCCAATTGAGGTTCTGCGGAATATCGCCATACCCTGCAACCACAGAAATAGCAACATTCATCTCGACATTGCTTCACGGAAAAGTCTTGTTTTCAGTCTCTTCTAATTATGTGTCCGAATGAAATGATTCTACACTAAATGTAATAATGATTCGACCCATTTCCCGCCTAATAGCTGCCACGAACCTGAGAGCCGCGGTCGCTGAAAGACGTTGTTTCTCATCTGAAATCACGACGAAGACCACAGATCCGCTCCGAATATTGTTTTGCGGCTCAGATGCATTCAGCTGCGAATCTCTACGTGCACTGTATCGTGAGCGTGAAAGGAACGCACAGCTTATAGAGTCTCTGGATGTCATGGTTTTGCCTCCGAGGCGAACTGGGAGAGGATTTAAAGACATTAGTGAGGGTAAGCATAGTGTTTCCCAACAACGTTTAGAGATAGTATTAACGGTGAGACAGTGCCGTGCAAATCTGTTGCGGAACATTTGGGATTAAGAATACATCAACGAGAGACATTTAGAGGCTGGAAGACGCCGGAAGGAACCAACTTAATTGTCGTTGTTTCATTTGGACTGTTTGTTCCACCACGGATATTGAACTCAGCAAAATATGGTGGACTAAATGTCCATCCATCACTATTACCGCAGTACGCCCTACCATTGAACTCTTATGCTCTGACATCGAATTGAGTTAACTGAATGACGCAGTCTACGTGGTCCAGCTCCAATTCATCATGCCATGATGCGTGGTGATAAATACACTGGTGTATCCCTTCAGACGTTGGATCCCAAGGTCTTTGACCATGGCACTGTTCTCGCCCAGACACCATCCCCTGGCTTACCGATACCAGACGGTGCTACGCTTCAGAATCTCACAGAAGCTCTTGCCAAGGTGGGCGCAGAGATGCTCGTCCAGGGACTACGGGACGGGCTGCATGTACCGCCATATACGGACGCAGGGTGGATGGCCGAGCAGCTCAAAGCCGAGGAACTGGTACACGCACCGAAAGTGGGCAAAGGAGAATCACAGATTAAGTGGTCTGAATGGACCCCATCCCATTTTGAGCGTTTTGTCAACATCTTCAATACGGTGTGGACACAGGCAAGAAGTAACAAAGGCAAATTTAAGCGAGTGCTTTTCTTGGATGCGGAGAGTGTCCCTGAGCATGACGTGACGGGAAGAGATGAGGAATTGGTATTTCGGTTTGAAACGGGGGATGAAGGAAAGGACATCCGGAGAGCTGTCAGAATCGACGATGAACGTGATGCATTTTACTTACAGACGGTACATGGGGGCTGGGTACGTGTAAAGAGTGTCAAGGTTGATGGAAAGACGACGCAGACGGCGAGGATTGGGATGAGGGAGTTCCTGAAGAAGATGGAATAATTATACGACATGCTACGTTATTAGAATTTCTCCTATGGCGATAATCGGATGGACATAGTACTCAAAAGTAGGACCAGACAGGGGTTGAAGGGCCGATACTATCTTGTCAAGACATCTAGGATTCGGTATGCCAAGTCACGGTCTCGATACGAGAACACCCGCCATCGGCATCAACTTCAGAAAATCCAATCTCCTATTAAAAAGGCCGAAAATGGTAAACAGTAGACATACGAGACCTCAGGCAAGATGAAACCTTGGACTGGACTCATGCTGCCCTGGCAGTTAATTGCCATGACTTTGTACATGGAGCTTTCAGGAGAACTCGCAGCTACAGCTCGTATTCCCAAATGATGCGGCCAAAAAACAAGATGGAAGAGATGAAGGAAAGCATTCTGACTACGGTGTTATAGAGACCTCGCATGCCCCCAAACGCAAGCCAACACGAAGAGCAAGCCTGCCACGTATGCGAGGCAGGGATATAAGCGAATGGGCTGCATAGAAAAGCTACAAGGTTAAGCAGCCCAGAAGCGAATCAGAAGCTTCTATGGGGGATATTTGATGATTACATAGTCGTAGTACTAACCGGCAGCAGATTGCCTGGAGGGAAGGGGAGAAGGGAAGAAAGGGAAGAAAGGGAATATGGAAGTTTGGGAGCTTCCCCTGAAAGGAGTGGTTGAGGATACATGTACCCGACTTCCAACGCAGAGTGGAGCTATGGGGGAGCTGTCCGAAAGTGCAACGGGAAAAGAAAAAATCAATTCAAATAGATCAAACCCCAAAGCGGGTTTCCATGCATTTGCCCCCACTGTTCATTTGGTGGTGATTCCTTCGTCTTGGTTTTTTCACGATTAGGCTTTTTGGGGGAGTTGCCGAGATGTTGGCGTACTAGTATGCAGGCTGAAATGGGCCCGTGATTCTCTCCAGTGTCTGCACAGCTAATAGTTTCTTCATGGTGTTGGTTTGTGTGGTGAGGCTTTCGACCGCTAAAACCCGCACGGCTAGGGCATGGAAGGTCCCCTGGCTTGCTGGCCGTGTGTCCAATCACAGCGGCCACGGGTGTTAGGGGACAGCTGGACGGGCTGGTTTAGCGCCCTGAAGCTTCCCTGATCCGGCGCCTCTACCGTCGGACGTGCTGGTGCTAGTGCCAACCTGAACACGTACTACTAGTACAGTAGATAAGGTAGGTAGAGGTCGGAGCTCCGGGTTGCCGTCTAATACTGCAGTTGGGTTTGTGTTGCTGACAACATGAACCTACATGCCCTCGAAAGGAAATTAACGTCGGCATCAAGCAATACGACGATACTGTACAGCAGCACTCTGCGGATGCATATGCAACTTGAATGCCATGATGGCGCGGTAGATTCCTCTCTTCAGGCGTCTTCGTCTTCGAGTCTTTTCTGTCATGATCTCGCTTCGAAACTGGGGCGTTTGTGGTGCCTGAGATGCATCGATGCGCCAAGATTGACGCGAGGCCAGTCTCTCCAGTCTCTCTTTCTCGTCCTCTTCCTCGCCAGACAGACGAAGCTCGACCACCAAGCACGGGATTTGCTTTATATGATAAGCCTGCGACAAGAATCGGAATTGCCACGCAATCTACAACCTGCATATCATTAGGTTTTATGCCGCCCATCCAACCATCCTGCGTGGCGCAGCGTTTCGGCGGTTTCCCATGTGGGACTCTCCGCATGCTATCGAAAGAAGACGCGGCACACAAGGTCCAATAGATCCAACACGACTCGGGCTCGCTAATATAAGGCGTTTACAAGCGTTTTCAACTATCGACGTCCAAAGTCGGATAGACCGGGACGGTAGAGATACATACTGGATGATACGTGCACCTTCTTTGCGCACTGGCACCCGTACCATCAACAAACAAGGAGCTGGAGCATTGGATGTCTGTGCAGATATACGAAGCGCATGCTCCCTATCTAGGACGCTTTTGTCGTGCGCCCTTATGCCGGGGATACTCCGTCGAAATTGAGGGTGATTATGGAGTATCGAGTCCATATCAGTATGCTGACGCCCTGGATTGAAACCCGCGGCAAGGCGGAGCGAGCTTTGCCGCCTGGCATTGGACGAGAAACGGGCTTTTCAAACATTTCTGCAGCCCGTTATACGAGTATGGACACCCCGCCATACTCGGTCCTCGTACAGTATGGATTCTCAAGCGACAAACAACCCAGGTACTGGAACTCGAATTTTTCTTGGCCGACAAGGGTGGTGAAGAAGACTTCAAGGAAGTCAACAGGTCCAGAATAAATGTTTCGCCCCTGGAACCATGCAGTTCCTGCATTAGCGGCCCCGTCGTCAAGAGGGGATGGGGTGATTCGCCGTCGGCGCGCTTCACATGAATTTCTGCAGCAGGAGAGCAGTTCATGCCTGAGCGCTGCCATGCCATGCCACGCCGGGATACCATGGAACTGGATCTCCTGAGAGCAAGCCTCGTCGTTCTGTGCTTGACATTTTCACGAGCTCCATTTGATTCCAGCTGAATACCGGGTCCAATGTCCAACACCATGCTGTAAAAAACTGCAATCTCGCCATGCTATTTCTGTCTGTTGATGTTTGAGAGCCAAGGCAGTAGGGCTCGGGTCCCGTTACCAAATTGGTTCGGCTCACCCTCCCGGATCAGCTTCGTGATTCGCCCTCCCCATGTTTCCATCCAACTGATTGGCCTGGGTGTTGCTGCTATCCCACACACCCAAGATGGGCCCATTTCAGCATAGTCCCCTGATCTCACTGGGTATTCGCCCACATATGCTCGATACGGCTTTCACCCCCTGGCGTTATGGGATCTCTCAAGGTGGACAGCAAGGGCTTTGCCAAGTCTAGGAGGCCCTTAGCCGTATGGCATTACTCACATGCCGTATTGTCGTTGGCCTTGGATGCGTGCGGTGTTGCCGCCTATGAGAGAGCTTCTCGTAATGGGCCCAGGGGTCAAAGATGTTTCCATCTAAAAGAAGGTCGACTGCCACCAGAAGTGTCTCATCACACACTCCTTCGTTGTCAATCCCTCACACGTCAATCCACGACAACTTTGAGCATCGACGCTCGTCCTCTGACGTATCGTACGTCTACAACACATTCGTTCCTGGTCGAACACATCAAGAAATCTAGTCATTCTTTTAGACGATATTCGAATTTCAGCCTATCCTTAAATCATCGAGACAACTATTCGCAAAATGCCTTCTCTTAACGCCCTTAGCACGGCGCTTCTTGCCTGTGCGGGTAGTGCTGTTGCTACTCAGTTTACTTTGGCCGATACCTACGACCACACCAACTTCTTCAGCAAATTCACCTTCAACGATGTACGACACTCTGTTCTATATCCGTCATCACCCGCCGGTTGCTTAAAATGTCGTACTAACTCTGATACTATAGGCCGCCGATACCAACTCTGGTTTCGTAGTCTACCAAGACCAGGTCAACGCTCAGGCACAGGGACTGGCCAAGATCACCAGCAACAACGAGGTCTACCTCGGAGTTGACACCAAGACCGTCCTCAAGGGCGCCGGATTCCCTGGCCGTAACTCCATTAGACTCGAGTCCAAGGCTTCCTACAAGCACGGTCTCATTGTCGCCCGATTCTCCCACCTGCCTACCAACAAGTGCGGTAGCTGGCCCTCATTCTGGACTCTTGGTGACAGCTGGCCCAACGATGGAGAGATCGATGTGTACGAGGGCTGGAACAACATTGTCCAGAACCAGCCTGCCTTCCACGTCGGCGACACCAAGACTTTCGGCCAGTGTATTCTCGAGAACGCCAGCCAGACCGCTTCCGTCGCTACTCCCAACTGTGACAACACTTTCCAGAGCCCTCCCAGCCAGTACCTCAACCAGGGATGCACTGCCAACGACAACAAGGGCCCTTGGGCCTCCAGCTCCGGCGGCACCTGTAAGTACACAACTTCCCTTTGCGCAATGGGTAGTCGAAATCTAACTCTGTATAGACGCCATTGAGTGGACTAGCGACTACATCAAGCTGTACAACTGGCACCGCGGTGCCGAGCCTGCTAACCTGGCCTCGTCCAACCCTGACACTGCCACTTGGGGAACTCCCGCTGTCAACCTCCAGGGCTCCAACTGCAACATCGACAAACACTTCAACAGCCAGCGTCTCATTCTCGACATTGACTTCTGCGGCAACCCCGTTGGCACCCCTGCTTTCTGGCAGCAGAGCTGCGCCGCCGTCACCAAGCAGGCCACTTGCGCTGACTATGTCGCCAAGTTCCCTGGTGACTTTGCCCAGACCTACTTCCAGATCCAGGACATCCGTTACTTCAGCCAGAGCACCAGCAAGCCCACCACCAGCAAGGC
The DNA here is from genome assembly GCA_037893235.1 of Trichoderma afroharzianum. NCBI lineage: Eukaryota > Fungi > Ascomycota > Sordariomycetes > Hypocreales > Hypocreaceae > Trichoderma > Trichoderma afroharzianum. The sequence continues at coordinate 532,456 of JBBLXW010000024.1, read as the reverse complement.
TGTCACTTCAAGCAAGCCCGCCACCTCCAAGCCTGCTACTTCCAGCAAGGCTGTTACCTCTAGCAAGGCTGCCACCTCCAGCAAGGCCGCTACCTCTAGCAAGGCCACCTCCAGCAAGGCCGCCACCTCCAGCAAGGCTGCTTCCTCTGCCGCTGCCTCTTCCGCTCACAGCAGCGTTGTCGTCCCGACTTCCGTGATTGCCAGCCTGCCTCCTGTTATCACTCCCAGCCTCCCTCCTGTTGACACTACCAGCAGATGGTCCAACTCTTCCGCTGCCGTTACTACTCCCGCTCAGCTGACGACCTCTACCGTTTACACCACTCGCGTTCACACCATCTCTCAGTGCGGTCCCGAAGTCACCAACTGCCCATTCCGCCCCACTGTCACCACTGAGACTGTTGCTCTGTACACGACCGTCTGCCCCGTCGAGGAGGCCGAGTCCAGCTCTTCTGCTGCCGCTGCCGCTACCACTGCTCCTCCTTCTAACGGCAGCGGTCCCGAGACTCTCACCACTGCCATCACCATCGTCCACACCATCACCAGCTGTGCTCCTGATGTGACCAACTGCCCTGCTCGCCACTCTACTCAGGTCATTCCCATTCCTCCTGCCCAGCCTACCGGTGCTGCTCCTCCCTCGAACGGTGCTGGCAGCGGCCCTGAGACTCTCACCACTGCTATTACCATTGTCCACACTATCACGAGCTGCGCTCCTGATGTGACCAACTGCCCCGCTCGTCACTCTACTCAGGTCATCCCCATCCCTGCTCAGCCAACTGGCGTTGCGCCACCTGTTGTCCCCGTTGCCCCTGCTCCCCCCGTCTCTATCGTCCCCGTCATGCCCATTGCTCCGGCTCCCAGCAATGCTGCCGGCGGTGTCGTTCCTAGCTACCCCGTTGCTCCGGCTCCCAGCGCTCCTGTCGAGCCCGTTGCCCCTGTTGCCCCCGTCGCCCCTGTTGCCCCCGTCGCCCCCAGCGCTCCCGCCGGCGGCAACGGCACCTGGACAACCGTGGCCTCTGGCCCTACCGCCCAGCCTCCTGCTCCTTCCAGCGGCCTTGGCTGCTCAGGCGCTGACTGTCTCCCCCCTCTGGGCAGCGGTGCTGTGCGCACCGGCATGAGCACTCTTGCCCTTGTTGGTGCTATGGCTGTTATGCTGCTGTAAGGGGAAGCAAAGTGATTCTGAGGAGTAAAGGAGAGGAGAGGAAATAAGAGAGGAGAGAGAAGAAGAAGCGAGAAGAGGAGGAATATGTGGAAAGATGAAGAGAATATGTAATTAAAGATGCAAGTCAGGTTAATTGAGGCGTTATGTTGGATATTCATGTGCCACCATATTGAACATGGGAGGACGTACATACACTTATAGAGTTGGATCCCAAAGGTCTAGCCATACTGGTAGTCACATTCTACAAATTTCCTTTATCTTTTTTTCTTTTCAAAACAAAATAGGCATATCGCCTTTTAGATCCTTTATTTATCGTACTACCTAATCACTCGTCTGTGTGAACTCCATCCGTAGTAAAACTCCTGTACCCCTTTTCTCAAAACAAAGTAGGCGCATTGCCTTTAAATCCTTTGTTCATCGTAGTATTTAACCGGTCGTCTGTGTAAACTCAGTCCGCTGCAAGATTAGCAACCCTTTGCTAGTCAATGCTTACTGCTGCAACTCCATAGGAAGCGACTCTACCTTCATATCCACCTTGGTCGTATCATCCGGCGAATAAAACGCAGTCAACATCCTGACTTCATTCCGAGAATCAGCACTTCGATGACCGCACACAGCCTCAGCAAGCTCCACGAGCTTAGGCCAATGGCCTTTGGGAACGTCCGAATCCTTGAGGCGGTCGCTGAGAACATAATCTGCACGAATCCAGTACTGGACTAGGCCGGGGGTTCCGTCGCGAGCTTCATGGACTTGGATGCGGCAGTGTTGGGTGATCTTGAGGTTCTTGAGCTGGTGGGAGTTTGAGGGGAGAGTGTCCGAGTCGGCACGGGGTCTGGATTGAGGGAGTTTGGGGAGGGCTTGGAGGGGGGCGGCTGGGGGATTTCGGAGGGGGTGGTTGGGGATGGCTTTGAAGGGCTTTTGGGGGAGGGGTTTGGCTGAGGGGGGTTTTGGGTATGACATTTTTGGTGGATTGGGGTGAATGGGGATGGAGATGGGGATGTGGTTCTGGTTCTGGGTTCTGGTTCTGGAGTTTGGGCGTTGATGAAGTTGTTGTGATTTTGGCTGTGGCTGCAGTTGTGGTTGTGAAGAGATAGGAGAGAACGTGAAGGAGGCATCGTGATGTATAAATAGAAAACATGATGGCCTGGAGAAGGTAGACGTTTGGTATGGACTGAACTATCACGACATTATACAGGATGCGTATCCGGTGAATTGGGAAGCAGAACAGTTGAACATACCTAGGTAAATCTCTGAACTAGAGCATGATCAAAGGATTTCAAGCCAAATCACTTAGCACAAGTATAAACACCAAATAAGAAGGCAACGAACAGTTCAAAGGGTATCAAATATGTTTATTCACCGTCGGCGATCTAGAGTTTAACAAAGGCGCGTGCGAATCCATTCAGCCCACTTGCACAGATCCTCGAGCCGTTCAAGCACCTTTCCGAGATCTTGTCTAGTGAGCGCCTTGCCCTTGCCAGTTGCTGCTTGCTGTTCAATAATGTTCTCGTTGACAATTTCCACCACGCCGCCTTCTAGAATACGAAGAGTAATGTCAACGGTAGAGTCCTTGACGGGGAAGACGACCTGAAGATATGGTGATGGATGAACCCATAATATGACATCAATGTTCATATCTTGGCCAGTTCCCTTCTCGCCGTTGATGGTTTTTGGCTCTGCTTCCTGTTTCACCTTTTGTTCTTCTTCTATATCCATTTGTCCTTCATCATCGCTTGACGCCATGAACGCTGCCAGCTCATCCTTGACTGTCTTGGTAGTAGCAGGAGCCAATGACGCCTTGACAGGCTTGGGCGAGCTCTCCTTTGTTTCCGACCCGAAGCTATTGTTCAGCAGAATGGAAAGGAAAGCGAATTGTCGAAGGAGAGGAAGCATGTCAATGAGTTGACGGGGATGTGAAAAGGACATTTCTGTGACTTCCTGGGAATAGATTGGCTTGTAGATGAAGAGTGTGTTGTGGTGGCTCCTGGTGAACGACTTGCCCTGCCGGTCAAAAACACGAACATCGCGAAGACGTGTGATCGTCCTAGATTCACTGGGGTCTTGCTTGTTCCCTGCTGATATGGGGAAGAACAAGTCATCGAATGTTGGCGGAGGTAGAGGGCGCTGACCAAAGTCGGCTGAAGGACTTGGGTTGGGGGGTGTGGCGTTCACATAAGAGTATAGTCTGATGCAGTCATTCTGCGGGAGGATGACAGGCGGATCAAACGTAACCGTAAACGTGACTTGAGGCAGCGTCGGGAGATGCATCGACAGTTCATCCATGCCGGAATTTTTATTCTCATCTGATGAAGGGAGTGAGATGTTCTCTGGTTCTTGCCAATCTAGAATGGGGAGGTTGTGAGGCTGTAGTGCTTGATTCTGTTGCTCGTTCTCCGGCTTTACCACATCCTTGGAGATCCAGTCCTCGGATACTCTGACTGGTGACTGCCCGAGCGTTTCAATAGGCGCGCAATCAAGTAGAAGCGACCAAACCTTTTCGTTCTCAGAAAAGGCCAACACCTTGTCTTCTGAAGAGGGCACAAATCGCAACTCTTTCCAGTACTGCAAAGCGAGGCCGACTTTATTTCGTGCATGCATAACGGGATAGCCGTGTCTGGTACACAAGGCAGCCAGAGACAGGTACTGATCCGACTTGCCCGCCATCTCCGTCTCTTTCCGCAAATTCGCAATGTCCCAGTGATGCAGCCTTTCTAAGCTGGTAAAGATGCCTGCCAAAGCCTCGTAGCAGTCGAGGCCGGGGATGATGCTGAGCTTGTCTAGGTTGGCAATGTGGCCAAAATTGTACGCGAATTTATCCAGAGTCTTTGTCAAGGGGCTCTGGTTGGGACCAAGCTTCAAGTCTGCCAACAGGATTTGACTAGCCGCCTCCATATGCGTGGAAACTGCGGCTGCCGAGCCATGGTAGGCTAACGATACATTCTGCACAATGTTGTTGTCTAGCACTATGTCGACCGCAATGGCAGAACCTGCAATTGCCAGTGTTTTCGTCTTGCGTCCGTCTGCGGCGGTGTGTTCCTCGGATAGAAGCTCGAGGCCAAGGCGCTGAGCAAGCCGTTCCAGGCCTGCTTCACTGACGAACCCTTTCTTTTGCTGTGATGATATGTCAGCTTAGAGGGTATCATGTGCATGAAGCAAGGGCACACAAACATTCAAGAGCTTGAGGATATTATCCAATCTCTTTAGCTTATCGTCTTCAGTAGCAAAGGCGACTCCCAGCGTGTCCAGCCCGCCGACGCCGACATTATCGAGGCCAATATCGAAACTACCGCCAATGCCCAGTGCCCCCATGGCGGCGGCGGTTGAGGGGCTGTCAAAGTTCAACGCGCCCATGCCCGACTGACCCATCAACGCAGATGTCGCCGGTGACTTCTTGACCTGTTGCGGCGACGATCGCTGTCCACGAGGCGAAAATGCAGCCTGGGCGGGATTGGAGAAGGGCGTCGAGATCGGCGGCGTTGCACCGGCAATTTGCGATGGTGTTGGGCCTTGATGGGATGGTGTACGGCCCTGCTGCGAGGGCGCATGCCTCATAGGCGTTGGAGTTGCCATGATGGGTCAAGATACTCGATTCGCGTGGGATGAGGTCGTGGGAATCGGGATCGGAGAGGGCAAGAGATGGTCGTCGAGGCAATGGATGAGGAGTGGAAAAGGCGAGAGCGCCAGCTGATTGTTCGTCAGAGTGTTGAAGGCATCGGTTAAGAACCCATCAAAGGGCACACAAGAGGCTATAGCTGATAGCTAAGCAAATGTCACAAGTATTAGAGCAAAATTGTATGAATACGAAGCTGTGATGTCCAGATCCTGGAGGTGGACGGAGCTGACCTGATGGAGCTTCTGCTGTGTTTCGCCAGCCTTGTGGTGTGCCGACAGCTAGCGGCGCAGCCCACTAAAGAAGGTACTCCGTTTAGTGCGCTATTCCGGTGGGTGTGCAAGTACCAGCGATCGGGCTAGCCTTTTGCAACCGACGAGGCTGCATCTCCGATGTTCAATTCTCTCTTCTTCCCTGTCGTCGGCTTCTCTGAAAGCTTCCATATCGCATTCTCATGGCGACTGTTGGGAATGCGGCCCGGCAGATACGAGATCGGGCACTGCGCGAAAGATCGATCCGCGTGCTCGTATCGCCAACGCCAATCTCCTTCGCCGAGCGTCGCTCAGTCCTGCAGGTGCTGGAGCAATATGGCCCTGTCGAGTTCTTCAAGATGACTCCCGTAGGTCCCAATCCATTGAATAGCGTATATACATGGTGCGGCAAAATGAGACAAATTATCTAACCACACAGTCGATTGGATGCTTTAAAGGGCTACTACGCCAACTTTGTTTCTATAACGAGAGAGCCCTCGACCGCCGAAAGATTGATAGCTAGCAGCCCTCTAACATACAAGATCACGGAGCCTGTCCGCAGCGCGGTGGAAGACATTTACGTTGCAGATCTAAACGAACCAGAGAGCTTTAGCACCATGCAGCCGACAATAACTGGGCAACAGACGAGCGGCGCGAACTCTTGGTCCGACGGAACGGAACAGGGACGGGAACAGGGACGGGAACAGGGACAGGGACAGGAACAAGGACGAGAGGCGGAACTAAAGCAAGGGGAGAGAGAGTTCAAACTGGAAATCTTCCCTGCGCCCGAGTACAATCATAGATTCGCCATGGCCGGTTCACCGCTGCACGGCATCTGGAACGATGGCTACGAACAGGATCAATCCTTCGTTGCGACGACACTAAGGCAATCGCTGCCCAAGAGCATCGCTAGCGAGGGGCTTGTGCACTGGATGGTGAGCGGCATGAAGACGCGAGGAGGGCGGCGGATGAAGAGGCTGCAGATCAAGGAATGGCTTCCCAGCTACATGAAGAAGGGCTCGACTGAGTAAGACTGAGTAAGTCAACGAGACGATGCCGCGCTATTACGAGATACGCGGAGAGCTGCGACAGGTGCTACGACAATGAGGAGGACGATGCTGGCCCTTGTCCCGCAATGAATGCGACATGACTGAGACGGACGGCCTGAATTTTGCCGGCGACAATGGATGCAAGGCGGTATTGCAAATTGCAAGAGGCTGGTGGTCGCACAAGATGTCACTGTCACTGCATTCAACAAGTCGTTGTCTCAAAGGTGACGCCAATTAATTTCCAAAGCCAAGGCAGGAAAACAAACAAACACCAGCCAAGCGCGATTGGGCAATTGAGGGTTCCCAAAAATGGAACAAGAGCCGCTGGAAAACCAACATTGAAGACAGTTTTGAGGGATGAACCATAACCTAATTCAGAAGTTGATGATGATGGATCTGCGCACGCTTTGCAACTTTCCTTGTTCTGGCTCCGTCCCGACACAGCAATACAAGAAAGCGCGGGCTGGTGCTACAGCTACAGCTACAGCTACTGTAGGTACTTCATCATCATGTGCGCATAAACATGTGTAATCTAGAACGTACGAGAGCCGCCTCCATCGCCGATGATGTGGCCTTGGTGGCCATGCATGGGGGGGCTAATTGGACTGGGATGTGCGAGGTCAAGACGAAAAATTTCACCTTACGTCACCCAAACAACCATCCAACTGCTAGGCACAGCCCATCACGCCGTCGCGAGTGGTCAGGGCAGTGGCGCATCGTCTCCAGATGGCTTGTTTGGCCCGTCTTGTTGTGTCTCACCTCATTCGTCACACGATAGGGAGAGAGAGAGCGATGTCGGGTGAGGGGATTCACACGTCTGGACTCAGAGAGCAGTGAGCAAAAGACAAAGGAGAGCCGAAAGCGTGTCCCTGCTTACTTGGTTCCTGTTCATCCTGGGCCTGCGATGACACTTGGACAGCGACCACAAGCAGGGGATTCTACGCGTAGACCGCCACACCTCACCCCTGTCCTACGCTCGAATCGGGCTTGGCCTTGGGAATCAAGACCCATATTGTGGCTCCAAGCAGGGCAGCGATCTGGTAGCGCAGCCACTCTCGCTACGTCACCCGCAGCTCTTGTGAACTGCAAGGCTCAGCCGTGATCCGAGTGGGCTAGCAGTGTGGGAAATACTTGGACGGGCCGGGACATGATGTTTGGAAGGAAAATTTCCTCGCGACAAGGATTATACAGTATGCTCTACCGCGGTGCCATGGTTGGTCCGAGACACTTTGCCGGGCGGAGCAGCGCCATGTCGGAAAGGAGCGCCTTCACTCCAAGGATCGCGATTCCATCTATGGAGAAGATGTAGGGGCTTCGGTCTTGTGCGAGTGGTCTCCGGAGTAGGCACCTGTGCAGGATCATGTCGAATACGTGTATAGACATTGCCATTGCGTGTTCTGTACTGTACGAGTACATACAGCAGCGACCACAAAGGCCAGAACAAAGAGAGTTGTATGACTTGACTGGTACACGCTAGCAAGGGGATTCGATTCGCGTTGCTTCTCATTGAGCAAAAGCCGGCACCAACATGTGCTAGAACGGGGGTGGATCCGTCTAAGCATCGTATCTTGACAAGGCCAAGCCATGTCCATCGCGTGGACAAAGACCAAAAGCCGGCAGAAGCACGCTTGGCAGCTCTCCCAAGTCTAATTCGTTCGTCTTCATGACGTCGCCGTTCTGTGGCACCCAACTGCTGTCGGCGGCCGCTCACCCTCGTGAGACAACAGCAGCCGTGCGTTGGCTTATATGTATGCTGACACTTCTCCCTCCTTTTCTCCCCCTTGCTTTGGCCATTACTATAATTGTTTCCATCCAATACCTCTCTCTTTTTTCTTTCGTCTTTGTTCAACTCGTCTCTGTTCAACCCGACTCACCCCCCGTCGTCGTAACTTATAATACCCAATAGTTACCACTCAATATCTAAGCACACCAACAAGTGCAGTCTTTCATCATGGGTGTCGGCACATTCTTTCACTACTTCGGCACAGTGCTGCTGCTTGCTGCCACGGCTCTCCTTATTGTCGTGTCGGTCACCGCGCCTGTGGTCAATGACCTCTCTATCCTAAAGGTCGACGTTAGTGGTAGCAGCACTATAGACAGAATAACATTTGGAACATTTGGATACTGTATCATCAGAGAGTATGTGCCCCTTCTATTACCATCTCTTTGAACTACCTTATAAGAATATGGAACTAACAATTAATATCAGCGGACCTGATGACTGCACCAAGGCTCACGTTGGCTACGATGCCACCGCCGCTCTCGCAGGAGTCCAAGGCCTTACCTTTTCTAAGAACGACCGCGATTCCGCCAGGGTCCTCACCCGCGTTCTGATTCTGCACCCCATCGCTGCTGGTCTTACCTTCTTGGCCTTCTTGCTCTGCCTGGGCACCAGCTTCCTCGGCTCCTTTGTCGCCTCCCTCTTTTCCTTCCTGGCCTTTGTCGTCACCGTCGTCGCCATGGCCTGTGACTTTGCCGGCTTCGAGATCATCAAGCACGCCGTCAACACCAGGGGCCCCAACAACCTCAACGCTCGCTGGGGTCCTACCGTCTGGTGCATTCTTGCCGCCGCCGCCTTGAATCTCATCGCAACTGTCTTGGTCTTTATCACTTGCTGTGCCGGCCGTAGAAAGAAGACCCACACCCACCGCGGCAAGGCTGACTACTAAGAAGGAACGCCTTTTACCTGTCTATACGACTTGCAACAACAACGAAAAAAAAAAAGAAACGAAAACCCCAGCTTGGGATCTATTCAGCAATCCTTATGGTAGCGATTTCATACTTGTTATAAAGAAGAAAGAACACAAAGAGAAAAGAATGAAGATATGAATGTGGCTGGGGAAGAACATACAGTAATGAATGTTTTTTGGTACTTGTTTTTTGCGCGCGAAAGGGGGAGGATTTTGATCATGATACCACGACAGGGGCACGTTAGTGTGGGGGTTGATCGTGCTGGGGCCTGAATGAATGCCCGTCTATTTTATATACCTAGTGCTTAATATTCTAACGTCCGATCCTTTTTATGATGAAATTAAATATTAGTGGATTAAGTCTGCAACACATCTATATATCAATGTAACCTTTGTATCATGGATCATCCTTTGTTCGCGCCCTAGTATGTTTTTGTATAAGAAGATGATGAGCACACTCTAATCTTCCGACAAGTTCTTCGAGATGAGATCTTGTGGATATGATGAGAAGCCGGATATCGTAGAGTCTCTGGTGTTTAACATCTGGATAATGAACAATCTCGTCGATGTCGTGGAGGCGCCGACTATGGAGTTAGCGCGCGACTCCAAACCTGTAAGCCTCCAGTCTAGCTGGTCTCTCGAGTACTCAAATTGAAGTCACGGTGTTTGCCATCAGGATGGCAAAGGAGATTCTTCTCTTGTTGAAGACAACAAGGGGTCTGGATTTGACGTGCCATCCTTCACACCTGCAAATCCGGTGTATTCCGCCAATGACATATTAATTTGCTTATAAGAAATAGGATTGTGATTGTGATTCTTCCAAAGGGAGCTTGTTCTGGGAGACGTTATTGTAGGTGCAGGAAAGCCGGGTCGAAGAGTGTGTAATTGTAGCACGGGCTGATGCCGTCATAGTTGAAGTTTCGCATTACACATGTATGCTGCAGGCTCTCTTGACGGTGCCATTTGCTAAAGAGGGGGCAGCGGTGCTGGAAAAGAAGAAGCTTAGATAAGATCAAGAAGGAGCTCGACAGGAGGCAGGTGCCGCGTAGACGTGGAATCTGGCAGTGTAGACCGAAAATCTACAGCTGGAGAATTTGAAGATGGGGATGGAGTTGGAGCTGGAGGACAAAGGCCACCAATTTTCAGATGGGATGGAATAGGAAGTTGAAGGCTGTTGTCTTAAGTTATGAAACGGCCCGTTGGGATTAGAAGAGGAAATAGATAGCTAGTTTTATGCATCTGTTGTTCCGCTGCTTGCATCTGGATCATTTGCTGTTGCAGTTGGGGGTCTGAGTGCTGGAGCGCCTGGCCTCACCACGAACCCGGGCTTGCGTCCCGGCTTTTCACGGGCTACGCCGGCTGCTGTTACTTGCACCTATGCGCCGTCGATGTAGGAGTATTTATTTTGCACCTGGCTTCGCGTGTCTGGGGTGGTTCTAGGAGGATCTAGGTGGTTAGTAGAAGCATCTCGAGAAGTGGTTGACGAGGGCGAGTTCTGGATGATGTTGAGGCGCTGGCTATTCGCGGCACTGATGCGCTGGTTGAAGACGTCGCCAGATGCAGCCGTCACCAGACTCGGCGATGGCGATGGCGATGGAGACGATTCCATCTTTGCTTCAGCGAGCTGTTGCATGCGCTTGATCGCCCTTTCTCGGTCCAGCTGTCGGGGCTTGCAGGCGGCACACGAGTGAGAGAAATCATCTCCAATGGCCTCCCTCTGATTGTCGGGATAGAAGCATTTTACGTGCTGCCATGTGTTGCATATGTAACATTCTACCATAAGCCCAATGCTTTCAGAGGAATTGCATATACACTTGGTCCTGTAGGAGTCTTCTTCAAGCGCCTCGATCTCGTGGGGGACGCCGTCAGTGCTGGACGAGCTGACGAGCGTGGGACGTTTCCTGATAGAGGTTCGTTTCAGTTGTTGATCAGGACAGGTATGTTGCTCGGCTACATGATTCTTCAGCAACCTTGCCGAAGCGAACACCGGATATTGACAGCCTTGAACGCGACAAATGTGCTTGGAATGTTCTGCCTCATGGCTGGCGAGGCTGTCAATATTATTGAAGCCCAAGGTGGCATATGGACATGACCAGACTCGACACGTAAACGCCGAAGTTCGAAAGTTTTGTTTGAACTGTTCAAGCTGTTGAAAAGAGATACCCGGATAATTGGAATAGTTGAGTAGCTTTCGAATCATTGTTTGATATTTCTTTCTTAAAGTAATGACATCGCTTGCCGTATTATCATGCTGTATACATGTAGTGTCATCTATACACACATTATATTGTTAGTCATACTTTTAAAGAAATGACATGGAATGGGAAGTTGTACCATGGATTGACACGACTTCTAATATCTCTTTGTTTTGTTCCAGGAACACCACCTTGATCATTTCATATAAGCGGTAATCTTTCTTTCGTATCAGAGCAAGTCGTGGGTCTGATAGGTCGCCATCTGCGGCTTCACAGTCGGTTTCTGCAGCTATGACTTTTACTGCCAGGCGACAAGATAGCGCAAAGAAATCAGACTCGAAAAACTGATCTTGATCAAACTCAAAAAATGCTAAGAGGTAGTCGGCCCAAAACCGGGTGGCGTACATGTGAAAGCCGTGAAGTCCACGGAGAACTCTCAATTCTCTTTTGGGGTCAGGGTATAAAGTAGCAAAGATTTGCTGACCAGATAATAGACAGCGAACGGTAGCCAGCCCATGTCGCCTTTGTGACTCATTCTCCGTGATTAAGAGTGTTGTATCGGAACTCTGAAGAAAGCTTGCGTACGTTAGCTAGATATCCCTAGTTCCGAGTGTACGGACATACTCCCTGACTGACACATGGACAAACGAATAAGAAGAGTCGGCCTGCTTCTGGATGAGAGGTTCGCACCTATCAAGGATATAAGCCGGCACAAGCTCATCGACCTGTTCTTGTTTCGTGTCAAAGGCCAAAGCAGATAAAAGCTCTGCTAAACGGAGCGGCCGTTTTGCAAATGCAATCCAGCTTAGGACGGCACCGATTCGCTGAGAGGATCTCTCATCAAAATTGGCCATAATCTGCGATAATATCCGACCATAGCTATACAATAGTGGGTGTCAGGCACAAATATCTACAAGAGGGGACCATTGCTGGACAGGTTGTATTTCGCTGACTCACAATTCACCGAGTTCCCGGGGAAGACTAACCGCTGCCTTCAATATCTCATCGCGGTGGTAGAAAAGATTCTTCTTCATGTACTCCATGACGAGTTTTGCCCAGAGAAACATGCCTGGCACCCATACGTATTAGCTTAAGTGGGGGATAATCTGGTAGGTGAGGACTTGCCATCTGCTTTTTGGGTGATCTGAGACGCCAGCGTCGTCACATCGTCATCAGTGATACGTAACTGAGAAAGGCTTGGTCGAATAGCGTTTATCCTCTGCAAGGTATAATCTTGAATGGCCTTGTTCAGATGATCTTTCTCGCTAGATAATGATACCTGATGTTTCCTCTTAACGAGTTTTATTATTTCAGGCCTCATTTGAGTGCATAATAGCACTTTAAGAAGAGTTGAGGCAGAAGATGAAGCAGAAGCAACCAGCTTGTCGAGTATTTTTACAACACTCGCTACTGTATTATCATCACATTCATCTAGCCCGTCAATAATAATGTGAAAGGGCTTTTTCTTCTCTGCCAAGGCCCCCATGGCTTCGACTAAGAGGCGTAGAAGTTGTTCAACCACAGTGTTGCTTGGGGCTTTCTTCTTCAAGATTAACCAGTCATACGACAGCGTGATGAGTTCAGGATCCAAAAGAATGATTTGTATCATCAAGGACCGCATTATGTAGTTGTAGTCTGTCGATTCGCGGTAAAGGTATGTGCAGAAATGAGCTGCCACCAAAGAGTGCTCTGAAGCACGGAGAAAAGTCGCGATTTGTGCTGCCAAGACACTTTTACCGCTCCCGACAACACCATGAAGCACAACAAATTGGGTATCGCGTTCGCATCTCGCCCACGATCGAATCTTTTGTTGCTGTAGTATCCAACTGCAAGATCCGGGGTTTCGGTCTGCTTCAGAAATGAGATTGTCAAATACTTTGATCTGGTGAATCTCGTCCACTTTCAAGACACTCAAGACAGCTTGAAATTCGGTACTTGTACGCTCCTCTTCCTCCTTCTTGAGTTTGGCCATTTCTTGCTGTCTCCAATCTTCTAGTTTCTCTCTCATCTCTTTTGCCTCTGATAAATTAGCCGCATTGGCTGTTTTATCAACGAGATCCTCATGTGCTTTTAGATCAGCAAATATGTTGTCGAACCGGCGTTGAAAACGTCCCCAAGACGTAGCAAAGAGGCGCTGCCATGCTAAACATCACTGAATATTAGCTGAGGCCTATCTTCCATTGATACGTAAATGAGCCTGACCATTTCGCCGGACAAATTTGTACGCTTCTCCGTGAAATTTAAGAATATCGGAGTAATACACTGCCAAAGTGTTTTGGACTTCTATGTTGTTTGAAAAAGAGCGATCAAAGAGGTTAAATCGAGCCAACGGTTCAGATAGCCTACTATAAACTTTGATGATTTGCTCAAAGGCTTCGACGTAATCGGCGGATATCTGGATGCGACATTGATTCATCAGTGCCTGAACGATCACTCATGTCTCATCACCCTGTATACCTTCAACACAAGCTTAATAGGCGCCCACAACCAAGGCAAATACGGCGTTCCATTGCATAAAACTTCAATTGCTTGTGAGTAGTACCCCAAACCGGTGAACAAAGGTGCTAATCGTCGCATGTTACGCAATGACTGACTTGCTGCGAGCTGCTTCTCGACTTGGAGAGCAGCTTGTTGAACATCTTCAAGTGACAAATTTTTCAGCTGCGCTCGATCGGAAATCGTCATGATTCTTTCAAGCTCCATGAATGCTTCTCGCATCATGCGCTGCGCCTGAAGAGAGGCCCTCTTGCTTAACGGCATCTTTTTCCATACAATACTGTTGTTGGGCAACTCTAGTCTCCTTCAGCGACAGTACTAGGCTCTTAGATGGCCTGCAGAGAGAATGGATAAAATCGCAGAAGATAAAGCAACAGGTAGCCATCTAATCCTGACAATGGCGGGCTTCTATTGCATGTGCCCCCTCGTGGTGCGTGGCGGCTGGCATAAGGCTGTGCAAATTCCATTGGCTGTCGACCATCCACGTCGCGACAGGCTTTTCGTTGGGCACACTTGGCCAATATTTGCATGCAGGTATGGAGTACGAGTTACGCTTCCTGAAGCTGACATCTAATTTCACTGCAAGTTGATGATGGCTTGGCTTCATACTAATTGACCCCGGATCCGAACAACACAAGCACAATGGAATGTGATACGAATTATTCTCACGGATCAAAGCGGCGACGGCCCAGCTTCTTCGGGAATTATGACGGCAATGAACCTGAAACGAAAAGAATTGCGATTTCTGAGACAATAGACCTAACGATTGATGACGATCGCCTTGCCCAGACAACATACGCCACACATGAATTAAGCTATATTCAAGAGTCTATCGCCTATGTCGATTCCAATCAAGCCGGCATTTTTAATACTGAAAAGCAGTATATATGTTTTGGTACCGTGCGTAATTTCCCGCTTCTCTGCTACATGGCGCGTTTAACGTGAAGGGCTTCAGATAACAGATATAAGCGGAACATGTCAGTTTATGCGAGCCTCGCGGGCCCAAGAATTCACAATTCACTTGGACGACTCTCAGACATTCCACTGCATCGACGATGCCTTCATAAAAGGCCACATAGACCCAGGATTTGCATATATCACGGATGCCTTGCTAGATGAGGCAGAGCTTGACTTGGAGATCATATGCTCTATCGACGCAACGCAATCATCTAAGACAAAATTCACTACGCCTTTGTCCATGCCATGCCGACTAAAAGTCACTCTATTTGGACCCATCTCACTTTTTGAAGAAGTAGGAAGCTTTTTTGAGGATCATAATCTCTATCTTCAAGATCCAGTCAACTGCTCGAGAAATGTTTTGTACCGAAACCCGCACAAACTATCTGTTTGCTGTGGCCCAGACGTATGGACCTCAGATCTGGACAAAGAACATTCAAACTTTGTCATAATCGAAACTACGCAACCGCGACCCGAATTAATCGATGTATTAAACTCTCAAGAAGATCTAGTGGAAACAAAACAGCCTGGTTCCATTCGATCAGTAATGAAAAGGTAGCGGAACAGACTCACTACGAAGCGCTTTTTTGACGACTTGCCATTTAAGCTAATAAAATATTTCTATCTAGACATCAACTGCAAGCGTTGACATTCATGCTCCAAAGAGAGCAAGGCTGGGCTTGGGATGGCAGCAGAGCAGACCTTTGGGAATACTTTTCTGAGAGCACTGGTTCTTAGTAAGTCACCACTAACGACGTGATTAATGTAACGATCTTTCACTGACTCTCCATGAACTACATATAGTTTCATCAACAGGGTCTCCGACGCAGTTCAAATAGAGCCGCCCCAGCAATTTTATGGTGGGATTATCGCAGACCCTATGGGTCTAGGCAAGACCTTGTCAATGATTTCTCTAGTAGCCTCCGATCTACTCGTGGATAGAAACGACCCAAGCTCAATTACTGGCGCCAATGCTGAAGAATCATCTGGTCGCACATTGATCGTCGTACCACCCCCTCGTGAGTCTGAGTGTCATCAGTCTGCTTGTTCTTAATTTCTTAGAAAGGCTAAATGATATTCTCCATTGTATAGTTCTTGACTCTTGGGAAGAACAGCTGAAACAGTGGGGCTCATATAACACTCTTGAAGACATAAGCCAACACGAAACTAACTAGAGTTTTCAGACATGTCTTCCACAGCAGTATCCCTTGGCGCCGGCACCATGGAAAGTCTCGCGTGACAAATGATTCTGATCTTGAGGAATCTTTGGTAGTATTGACAACTTATCACACCATATCTTCAGAATGGAAAGGTAGCTCAGATCAGCAGCCGTCCTTCTTATTTAATACACGGTGGAGGCGAATCATCTTAGATGAGGGTTTGTCCCACGCACCTTTGGGACTATTTTACCTGAGGAAGAAGATATGCTAACACTCATCAGCTCATTTCATCCGAAATAGCGATTCTCGAATGGCTCGTGCCATATGTTCGATAAACTCGGTTTCTCGATGGGCTGTAACAGGCACGCCCATCCAAAACAGACTCGGCGATCTCACAGCGCTTCTAAAGTTCCTCCAGGTCTATCCCTATTCGGAAGAACATAAATTCAATACAGATATTTCTCATCTGTGGAAAATTGGCAAGATAGACGAGGCTGTAAAACGCCTGAAGCGGCTCGCGGGCTGTATCCTCTTGCGTCGCCCCAAGACTGTTATCCAACTACCACCAAGACATGACTTCCAACACTTTGTGGAGCTGGCCCAAGCAGAAAGAGATTTGTATCAGGCATTCAAAATGCACACTCTATCTCACATCGAACAAGCACTCTCTGCAGATGGCAAGTTTAAGAGAACACACTCTTATGCCAATATGCTACAAAGAATCGAAGCAATGCGTATGGTTTGTAATCTCGGCTTGTATTACAAGATGCGATATGATCTCGAGACATATAACGAGCAGACGTCACAGAATTGGACAGCAGTTGCCCAGCAAATGTTCAACATACGCCGTGGGATTAGTAGCATTCAGTGTCGTCTCTGCTATTGCCCAGCCGATTCGACAGAGAATGCCTTTTACGAAGTTGGGCCGCCTGCAATGTCAACTTTCTCCCAATGTCTGGAATTTGTTTGTTCTACATGCGTATCAACTCGCTCACATCCCGCGATCTTTAAATCCTGTTCTCATGAGACCATCTGCCCTTTCGCAAACATATCGACTGATATATTCGAGACTGATGATATGCCTAACCTCACGATGAACCAGTTATCTGATGGATTACCAACGAAGATATCCATGCTAATCAGGGACCTACAAAGTCAACCTCATGATGTAAAATGGTATGATATCTCAGGTAGACTTCTGACTCGAATACATGTATTTTCGGCTGACATGCGGAACAGCGTCGTTTTCTCCTCGTGGCGAACTACACTCGAAATCATTGAAGTTGGGCTCAAGCATGCATGCATACCTTGTCTACGCTTCGACGGCAAGGTGGCACAGAAAGATAGGCATGCAGTAATCGAGCGGTTTCGTAAAGATCCGACGATTCGGGTGCTCCTGGTGACACTATCGTGTGGCGCGGTTGGGTAAGCCCAAGAGGCGTTATCATTTAGGCATTCCAGCTCATTCTAATACGCTTCTCTTAACAGTCTTACATTAACGGAGGCCTCCAGGGCCTATCTTATGGAACCACACTGGTAAGCTGCTCTATGCGTATGATAGTGAGGAACTCTCGTTAATATGCTCACTCTTCTACAGGAATCCGACGCTCGAAGACCAGGCGCTCGCTCGCATTCACCGTATAGGACAGACGAAAGAAGTAAACACTATTCGATTCATCGTGCGGGATTCATTTGAGGAGGCATGTAATCTAACAAAAAATACACTTTTGATGAACTCACTAACCTCATTCTAAATACAGAGGGTTGTAGAACTACAAAAATCCAAGACGGATCTGGCCGAGGTAATACACCGCCAGAATGAGAGCAACCAACCAGATGGTGCTCAACGGCCACTAGAGGTTCGTATAATGGCATCATGACTTCTTTTGATCTCCGTCTAACTCAATCTAGTGGCTAAAAGCGCTCATATAAATTCATCCAAGTGAGCAAAATATGCATGTAGTTCGGCATAATAGCAACTCTAGGCCGTAGATCTACATCGCCGGTTCAGCGTTTCAGCATCCAGATCGTCCACATATATCAAATTGTAATGCATTAGAACAGATGCCTTTAACCAGTCTCCGCTCATCCAACTAGCCACATATGCAACATTTAGCAGGTATGAAACCATTAAGTATCTTCACGGCTCCTCCGGATGCGCAGCATCATACAGGGGTTGCTTTCGAAACATGACACAGCCTCGATGCAATGTCCGCAAATAGTATACATAGACAGAACACGAAGTACATATATAAACCGAAACGCATTACAAAGCGGCGGAGATGAGTCTCTGGAATCTTTGGGCCGTAGAAACGAGACCACCCATACATGCGCGAATTGCGCCGCCATGATGAGCTCCGTTTACTGGCCATTTTCCGTTTTTGTTGATGTATTAAACATCAGCCTTGTTTTATATATCTCTCAATACGTCCCTAAATTATACGAAATATAATTTCTCGCTCTATTTGATACGAAGTTTCGGTGATATGCCACGTGCGACGATCCGTATTACCCAAGCCACATAGTCAACCAGTTACACAATAACTGTATTCTCCTATTTTCTCTCGGCCTAATACATAGACTGTTTATATAAGTTTTCTCTATGGTATCAATAAGTTTAGTAAAAAACTTTTCTTGGAGATAGTCTGGACGGCAAAAAAGGCATCCAATACAAAAAAAGGTCACAGAAAGCAATATGAGGCAGCATCATTATAAAAACCCAATATTATAATTAAAACCCTATTTAAAAAAAGAAAAAAAAATTATCAAACTAAACTCTTTCCTCCTTTTTATCGTATTTTCCCAGCAGAAAATCCCACCATTACTCTATTAGAAAAATCCGAAATGAAGTCAGAAATCACCACCTAATAGCCTATGCCAACAAATTAGAGGGCCATGACACAAGCACCGATGAAAACGGCCACAGCTCCCATGACAGGGGCAGGCGCGTTCACAGCACCGCCAGAAGACGGCACCGTGGTAGGACGCGACGCCTGGGAGGTAGTGGCCGTCTGGTTGTTCGCGTACGCACCTCTCTTTTGGTACGTGGCCATGGTTTCGGCCGCGTTCTCCGCGATAGTGAAATCAAATTCAGTCACTGTGGCGGTCGTAGTGACCGTAGTGTTAGGGTCCTCTGAGGTGATGGTAGTAACGAAAGTAGTGGTAGGATCCTCTGAGGTGATGGTAGAAGTGACAGTAGTATTAGTATCGGTGATGGTAGTAGTAAAAGTAGTAGTAGGATCAGCTGAGGTGGTAGTGGTAGGAGTATCCACCGGCGCGGTGATGGTGGTAGTGAAAGTAGTAGAAGGATCCTCTGCGGTGATGGTGGTAGTGGCGGTGATAGTGTAAGTGGCAGTTATGACTTGGTTAGGCTGCCCTGTGACAGTGAGAGTGGTAGTGGAAAGATCCTGGGTGACAGTAACAGTAGCACCCCCATCTGTGACCGTGGTAGTGGAGGGATCCTGGGTGACCGTGGTAGTCGAAGGGTCCTGGGTGACTGTGGTAGTGGAAGGGTCCTGAGTGACTGTGGTAGTGGAAGGGTCCTGGGTGACTGTGGTAGTGGAAGTGGCCGTGGTAGTAGCAACACCTGTACCTGTGACAGTAACAGTAGCCGTTGCCAAGCTGTCTTGGATGGATTGCAAGCGGCTCATGACAGAGCTAAAGAACCGATTAAAGTTTACCTGCGCAGTCATAGACGGGTCAGCGGCAGCTGTAATAAACGCAGCTCGTAGTATGTCTTCCTCGCTCTCGTGCTCATGTTCGTGGTCGTGCTCCTGGTCGTGGTCTTCTTCCTGATCGTGGTCTTCTTCATGGTCTTGGTCTCCATGGCGCCAAGTAGACGTCCACACGTGGGAAGTCCATTCGCCAGTCCATTGGCGTGCCTCGACTACGGGTCCCACAGTCGGGACAGGAGACACAGCAGCCTCATGCTTCGCGACACGCGTGAATGGAGAGACCCGATGCTCAGGGGCGCCCTGGACGAGGGGCGCGGTGGCAGCGAGGGTCAAGATGAGAGCACGGAAGCCGTACATGATGAGGGATTGTGAGTGAAGTTGATTGTGTAGAGTACTGAAGTGGGCGAGGATGGGATGGGGAGGAGGAGAAGAGAGAACTTGATCAAGTGAAAGATTCGCTCAATTTATAAGTGTTTGTCCGACACCATGATGGCCACCAAGGGGGTCACATCCTCAGCTATCCTCAACTTGTTCGAGCACGCAATATCCCGCGAGGGAATAGATAAGAATAAGGCCGGTCAATGGGACGAATCGCGCCGTTGGTGTCTGCCACTGTATCAGCCTTACAACCTTAACGGAGAAATCACCTCATAGATGGCGAGCTTGTGCCCTCAACAAAGCAACTCGGTGGTATACGCAAGTCTCCAGATCCAATTGATGTCCTTGAAAACTATCGCTGATAAACACTAAAACCTTATTTTCGGCTGGAATCATAGAACGAATATGCCCGCTATGTTGTGTAGGATACCCATTTGCCCCGCTGCTCCTAACCTTCCACCCTTTTCGTTTTTTCTTTGTTTTCTTCCATTTTCGTCTTTCGTAGTTGTGCTATACTGTCTGTTGCCTAAGCTCGTATTTATTTGAACCCCAAAACGCCGGTGTGCAGCCCGAAGGAACCATCACTCTTCTTCTGGAATGTCTGAAAAGAAGCTGAATCGCATTCGGTGGCTCTGGTATAGGGCATTAGCTACTGTCACGCGAGACTTGTGGGATATAATATCTAGGTAGATAGGTAGGAAGGATTGCTCACAAATGGTAGCTTCGGAATGACAACAGCCAGCGTAGCGAGGAAGTTAATGACAAAGTATGTTGAGTCGTAGTGGGTATAATGTGTGCTGAGTAAAAATAGCACGATAGGGACACTGAGGAGAAACTTCTTGGTGGGTGTGTACTGGGCTCCGTTGTCGATCTGCTCCCACATGTTGAGGTTGTCAAAGGCACCGCCGTTGAAGTCAAAGGGAATGCCTCGAACGTAGTGGAACATGATGTAGGAGCCGACCATGTACGTCATGTTGGTCAGTGTCCACGAAGCTTCCTGGGAACTGCCCGGGATAACATCGTAGAGGATCTTGAGGCAGGCGATGATGACGATGTGGATAGTCCAGGCCCCTATTTTTTGCGGCGGTCCAAGGTTAGCAAAGGCAAGCCAAAAAAAGGCCCTTCTCAGGGGCAGAGCACGTGGATGGAAAAGCATACCTTTTGCGTTTGTCCAGTTGGCGTTCATGTTCGGTATAACAGCCTGATCGCTCATCTGCTCAAGCGTCTCGGGGGGCTCGTGGTAGACCTGGAGGATGCTGCTAGACCTCCTCCGGCGGCCACCAGCGCTTCGGTCGGTCATGTCGAGAAATCGGCTGCTGGCGGGTTTTGCGCCTGCGTCGTAAGTCTGTGAGGATGCGGGAAGACAAGTTGATGGCATTGTCGGTCTGGCTGCTTTTGTCTGCTCCCGGGGCCGCGAATGCTCCTTCAGTCTCTCGCAAGGCAACGCGCAAGTCGGAGGCCAAACGTTAAATCGGGGCGCCGGGGCAGTTCTTGGCGGCACACGTTGTTAACGAGGCGATGAAGGTACTGAGTACACGGAGCACGAATGTCGGCGGGTATACTCGTAATTGAAGAGCGATCGTTGCAGGCGGCGGGCACAAGCGAGTGAACAAGCTTTATGCAACTAAGCGGGCGCAACCAACTGGGGGCACAGCCACAAGAGGCTCAGGAACAAGCTTTCTGCTGTCTGGGAGTTGGTTATCTGGCTTCATCAGTGGCAGAGTGGGGGTGGATTTTGGAGGAATGAATGCGAATACGAACCTACCTTTTTATCTTGCCTTCCTTTCTTGCTGTTTTCTCTCTCTCTCTCTCTTTCAAATAGAGAAATCTCGATGATGCTGCAATCACACGATTCACTTGGGCCAACGAATGTTTATTCACGCAAGGTTTTGCTCTGTTCTTGTTTTTTCTCGGCGGCTTTTTAGATAAGGTACGGAGTGGCGGTATGTATGGAGCGGGATGGGGTCTGTTGGCTGGCGCATTACGCGCATTATATGGTGGGCAGAGGGGGGCCTTGGGGGCCTTGGGGGCATGGAGGAGCAGAGGATTCTGTCGCAATTGCTGGATACGACTCGCTACTCCCGTCTCAGACTCGCTTAGAGAGCGTCCTGAGGAACTTGGAGATTCTGAGCGGTGGTCCGGACAGGCTGACGACGGCCTTGCTGGGATCAGTATCAGTCTGTGGAAGCTGTGGAGACACCCTGGAAAGGGGCGCCGCGGTACCTGCAGGAACAGGAGATATCATCCGACAGCAAATTGAAGCCTCCGTGGTGCTAATGCATGCTAATTAATAACGTAGACGTCTATGAGATGGTTAGTGGGCGGCGAGCACCAAAGCGTAAAGGCTAAGGTGAAAATGCCTCTGGACAGGTAACCAACAACTTCTGTAAGTGTTCAACACCAAGAGAGCAGGAGAGGAGGTTTGGTCCATGATATCACATGCTCAGACTGGGGATTACTTAGGTGAACATTCAAACATCATTACAATCCTCCGTACACGATCCATACTTCTTCAACACAGGACCCTTGGATGGCATCCCCCTACCCAGCTAATAACGTCTACACGTGCCAATCTAGCCGCTATCCGGATGATCTGAAAAATCACCACATCTAGTCGCCTCTTTAGTGCAGCTGCTTTATTAAAAACCGGCCAAGACGCTGTGGCTGTATCTGTCCCACCTACCCCGTAATATCTATATCTTAATAACAGGCCAAGGGGACGCAAGGAGGCGAGCCCGTATCCTTGGCTTCTAGAAGGCTGCTTCATCATTTCGGCGACAGGGGCCATCCGTGATTAGTGGCAGCGAATGATCCAAACACTGCATGCCACAGCCTCGACCAGTGAGATCACCTGGACTGTCTAATAACAATGCTGCCACTAATGCCTGCTGGTCTGGGAAGATCCAACCTTCTTTTAGACGGTGCCATCTCCTGCCTGCTTGGACGTCCCTAATTAATTATGCTGGGCGCCACGTGCATCCATTACTTTTTATCTATTTTAGGGAGCTCATTTCGAAATCTGCAAGTCTGTGCTTGTGCAAGCAGCAAGGACCTGATTCCAGACCTGCTCGCGTATCTCATCTACCTTAGAAAACAAGATGTCGTCCTAGATTGCGGTACTACGAGAACGTACCTGAAGAAAGAGCAGTCACATGCAATTTTCTTTGCCCAAACCATCATAATGGGCAGCCATTCCAAAGAGGGAAAAAACGAGACACACAGAACACCTTCTTATAGCCAGCAGCTCCAATTGGTATCAGAGGCCAATTACTGCATATCATGAATTCTTCACTTTGCCTGACGTAAACATCTAACCCATCGTATGCGGTGCCTTTACTGTAATATGACCACCTCTGTCGAGGGGCTAAACTTCGGAAGTGGAGCTCTCACCTGCGTCAGGTTCCTAATTTGATTCGTCGCGTACTTTTTTCCTTGTGATAACGCATCGCCCCAAAATAGAGTGTGCTTCTTCAATCTCATCTTGAAGATCACGACTCTTCACCGCAACAACTGCAATTCTACCCATTTCAACTTTTGGGTCGACCAACGACAAGTTGTCTTCTACCAAGTGCCGTGCTGAGTGCGCGCCGATGATCTAGGCAGGGCCTCAGGCTGCCATCACCCGCGCCACTCGCGCCTGAGTTTCCCAGAAGACACGAGGGTTCACACGCAGTGAATTGCTTCCCCATTTGCTAGCCAACCTGTAGCCTTTTCTGAAAGGTTGCTTTGTTTTGCTTTTGAAATGGAGGAAAAGACTTCAACTGCTCCTACAGAGCTTGCTAAGCCCCTGTCTAGCCTAGTCCCATCAGACGCCATGGCCACAGATCAATCAAACCCAGGAGACTTCATAAGCTTAAGTAGCGAGGATGAACCCCCTTTGGCCAAGAAAAGGAAGTCCCCGGAAAATGATACGTCCAGCGTTACTGGATTAGATGCCCCTGCAGAGCGCTCTAAACGTGCCAGAGTAAGCTCTGCCTCTGCTGGTAACAGCCCAGGCGCAAAGGTATCAGAGGAGGGAGAGATTGATGACGATGAGGACTCCGAGGGCGAGATTCGTACTCCTGGTTCTGGCGATGGGAAGAAATCAGCAGGCTTTGCGTCAAGCGGCGCCTTTGTGCCCAAATCCCCTCCGGTTTATACCCGTGACTCGATATCTCTCCAACTCCCCGTGTTTTCTCAGCAAAGGGAGGGTACCTGGCTTGCAAGATTCGAGGAGTGGGCACAGCTTCTCTGCACGGCCAACTCAACGAGCGCCGCCAAGCTTACGCCAATGGTGATCCAAGATGCCTACAAGCAATACATTGATAGTCACAGTCGGCTGAAGGCCAATAAGAAGCGCGCTGCGAGACAGGCAGCCGAACAATATTCGGATGAATCTCTAGCTGCCTTGATAAGGTCTCTTCAGCCACTCCAGAAGGACGCTGCAAAGCTCCCAGCGGTGGCGGCGGTGCCTGAGGCTTTGGCCAAACCCAAAACGCAGAGTAACGCCTCCAGCGAACTGCCAGAGGCTCAGGTCAGAGATAAGAGCGAAAACTCCGACCCTGCTGTGTCACTTCCTCCTAGCACTTTGACAACACAAACTGATGGTTACTTTGTCATTGACGTGAAACCGCAGCCTCCTCAGACGGCAAACTCGCGCGAACCTCGACCAATGTCACAGCCAGCACCTCAATCTGCTGCCAAAACCGCCATGTCACAGCGGCCAGGCCTGCCTTCAGGGGAAGATGCCCTTGAGCAACAGCGCCGGTATTTCCCTTCAGCCAGCGATCCGTCCAACATGTGCTTGCTCTGCGGACGAGAGGGCCACACTGCCGACGGCTGCACAAACTGCGCGTGCAAATTCTGCGGACAAGACGACCATTGGCAGTATGTTTGCCCATCTCTTGAGCTCAAATGCGACAAGTGCGATATTCGGGGCCACTCAGCCGCTGGTTGCGCCACAGTTAGAGAGGAGAGAGGATACGTGTTCAAGTGCAGCTTGTGTCATTCAACTGCGCATACGGACGAGCGGTGCACGCAGCCATGGAGGTCATTCCACCCTGAAGCAGAGACGATCAAGACGGTTACTGCTCTGCCAGTGTCTTGCGCCTCATGCGGAAGTAGCCAACATTTCTCTGCGAATTGCATCTCGGATAGGGTGGCTATGGATCCCACCTTTCCTACCAATCCCACCTTTAGCATGTACAACATGAGTCGATATATAGACGCAGCGAGCACCTCATCTGCAATTATCGGTGCTGATGAACTCGCACCAAAGCAACAGCCAGGAGACCTCAGGATCCGTGGCCAAGCTTCGCGTTCCAACGAAGTCCGCTACTACTCGGACAGCGATGACTCGGATGATGTGCAATTCCTGAGTCAACGAGCTGTTCCCAAACCGGTACGGATAGGTCGTATTAGTGTATCGACCAATCTTCAACCGCCCAACGGAGATCAACAGCCTCCTCTGCCTCCAGGTCCACCACCTCCTGATCCGCCTCCGCCGCCTTCCAATCGCGCACCAAGACGCGGCTACTCACAGGCACCGGCTGGGCCAAACTCGCTCCCTGCCAGGCCGCCAGTTCCATCGCGTGATTACAGGAGCGTACCACCGCCTCCATCCCAACCTGCACAGGATTCTCGCCAACAGTCTGGACGAGGAGGTCGAGGTGGTGGTCGAGGCGGTAGCCGAGGAGGCAGGGGAGGAGGCCCAGGAGGAGGCAGAGGCTACAGAGGAGGAAAATTCAGAGGCGGTAAGGGTCGAGGTGGTTAAACCGCTCATCATGATGGGAGTTTGGGAACGTACAGGCAAGGAGAGAGCCATGGGACTTCTAATGGAGCAACCACGCGTTGGGCGATTTGATACACAGCCCTTTACACTCTGGTCAGGAGTGTCAGGGGCAACATACTTTGATACCCCCTTGTACTATGGTTTCTCAATTTTGAAGCAAGGATTCGACGAGACACGATGGTGCTGGCTCATTGCAACCTGAAAGGCTTCCCAGATGGAGGAAGAAGGCCGGATATAGAGGCTATCGCTGAACTCTGAATATGATGGATTAGAAAGGGGGACAAGAAATATTCCCCAGACGTACATACCTACGGACGGCGTATTGGCATGCAAGCTCTCGCTGCATGTCTCAGCGTGCCTGTGTCTGAAGAGCAGTGGTGGCTCGTGAAGTCTGAGCCGATATAACATGCATTCGTCGGGCAAAATAGATTTCTTTCAAGGACAATAGCTGGTACTACGGAAGCTCTAGCTGGTATTCCCACAGGTAGTGTAACACTAAATGTATAGAGTAGCATCGGCTTCACAACCGAGAATATCACGAAAATTGATTCGACAAATGAACCATCATATTCGTAGCTCGTCGAAACAGTTGACCACTCAGAGCGCGCCGTGACAAAGGCCCTTTCGTGATTTACCGATTTGCTCCTAGGTGAAGAAAAAAGGAAAAGGGCGCTAATACGAGTCGGCGATAGAGACATGCATTGTTTCAACGCGCCACGAGTCGGGTGCAGGCCACGGGCTGGGACAAGCGGGTTTTTGTGGGTTGGGCAGCTGGGGGACGTGGCTAGTGTCGTGGACGAGAAGAACGATGAAGATGATGGTTTGATGGTGGTTTTGGCTTGGCTTGGCTGGATGCCGTGTTTCAGAGGGAGAGAGTTGGGCATGAGTCGGGACAAGGATGATGAAGCGAGTTGCGGCCTGAGAAGTGCCTGAACGCTGCAGGGGCACAAGCAAGTCGATTATGAGTACTGCCGGGTTTGATACTCTGAGTATTCGTCTGGTTACAGTATGGCCGTCTATCTTTTTTTTTTTTTTTTTTTTTGGTTGGGTGGTGTTGAGGCCGGTCACGAGAATAAAAAAGACAAAACTCTAATAATGAAGATGGTTGATATCCTACCGCTGCCAACATCCCACGAAATCGCGCTTAAGCTTGAGTATCAAGCTTGACTTGACTGGCCCTTCGCGCGTATTCCATCGCGCTACCACCATTTCAGAGACCTAAACTTCGTGATTCGCCCACCGCCTTTGTGCTCGATCAAAATGGTCGCGTCAAAACCTAGGTAGCTATCGATAGCATCACCACCCAAAGCTTTTTAAACAACCCAAACTAAAACAACCCTTGTCCCACGCTTATGCACCCTTGTCCCCCACACTTCGACCAACCCACTGGCCACAGCGATCGAAACCATGAGACGGTGGACACATGCAGCTTTTTTTTGTTCCACCTCTACTGGCGCTTTTTTGTTCCACCCTGCTGGCGCGGCCGGGAGTGACGCGGACACGGTGAGAGCCTGGCGTTGTTCGCGATGTGAGTCACTGGCCAGTTGTTCCTGGAGCCGGCGACTTTGGCGATGCTGGTGCTGCAGGACGATTGGAGCGCGGAGGGTTGGCGAGAATTGGCGCTACAGGGGAGAGACGGGAAGCAGAGTTTTTTCTCTGGCTCGTTTCCGCCTGGCTTTCCAGTCGATGGATGCCCAGCCGGGGGGGCGAAGCGAAGCGATAATGGGCAGAAATCATAGGGTTGAATTTGGGTAGGCTTGTGGGATATATACAGGCGAGGACGGAGACCGTCTTCTCGTGCTCTCCATCTTGGATTTCTATCCGGTAATTTTGCTGTGTGAATAATTGTATTCGATCTGTATCTTGATATTGACTTCTGATTGAGAGCACATTCGTCTCTCAATCTCACCATCATCAAGGGGTTTATACTTGATATCCAACCACCAACTACCTTACATCAACCAGACTAGAGCTGCAGGCCATCAATACTAGCAGTCTAAGCATCTGCTCTCTTGAAACAAATCACTTGAAACAAGATCTCGAGGGCCTAACCCCGCGATATGACACGGATATGGCTTCAACAGAACAACTCTTTATCGCCATGTTGAGGAGCGACGCTGTCAAGGACAGCCTCTTCCATCACCTCACCACATCCGACGTTTGTGCCATCCGCGAGGCTTCATCAGCCTGCTGCAACTTGGTCACAAAGCGTCTCTTCACCCGTATCCACGTCACTTTCACGGCTTCCACCTTCACCCGGCCCTCGCGCATCGCCGCCCTGGGCCGGGTCGGGCATCACGTCGAGCACTTGACCTTTCACTTTGCCCACTCCGATGCCACATTTCTACCGCCGCTGATTCATCCGCTGACGGGCGAGGAGATTGCTTTTCTGTATAAGCCGCTCACCAGCATGGGATCGGCGTTGACTCGCCCCAAGTATGCCAACACGGAGCTGGGCGAGATCTTGACGCAGCAATATCCTCCGCTGTTCCACGCGGCCACAAACGTCCCCAGCTTCATCTATGCCATTGGCAACATCCCCAACATGAGACACCTGACCATTCGGTGTCCCGGCCAGGACCCAAGGGAACGGTATAGGAGGGACATTGTTGACTATGCCCTCATCAGTCTGCGGATTGCCATTGAGCGTGCGCCCATGACAAAGCTCCATAAGTTATCTCTATCGTCTCTCCATCCCTCTGCCTTCAACTACCTCAGATACATCAATGGAATCGGCAGCGTGCCCTCTGCGAGCCGTAGATGGCAGCAGATAAACAAGCTGCACATCTCAGTGGAAGCCTGGGACTTTTATGGCCCGTCTCCCGGCCTGGACCATCTTAAAGTCCTTGATGACTACATCCGCAACTTTTCCCAAGGACTAGACAAGTTTACGTTTGCCTGGATTGGTGCCAAAGGACCGTGTCCCGTTGCCCTCTCTGCTGATCCCCTCTTCGCGCCGCCTCGCAGCACTAAGAAGCTATTCCATGAAGTCACGTCTCCCATGTCGCCTCTGCCAACCCGGCCTCCTCGCTGTCCCATCCACTTCCCTAAGCTGCGCTACCTGCAGATTCGTAATGCAACCATGAACTCTCCCCAGCTCAGGGGCTTGATCGCGTCCCACCAGAAGACTGTCAAGCAGTTTGGCTTTGAAAACGTCGTCCTCGCCAACAACGGCAGCTGGGATGAAGCCCTGGAGCCTGTGAATGGCGACGATAACTGGTCTCGGGGCAGCTTCAAGGCGCCTTCGGAGTTCTCTGTCGTAACTGGCACAAGTGATGAAGAGTTGCCTAGTCCTAGTGCGGCTGTCGAAGCTGCTAGCAGAGAGTTGATGGATCTCGACTTTAGCGGCCTCACCCTGAGCGAGGACGAGGGAGATGTAGCTCAAGAGTTCACAAGCGACTTTTCCGGGCCGAGAGAATCAGATCAGAGCGTTTCTACCAAGCTTACGCGAAAGCGTGTCCGGCGACGCCATAGAAAGCAATCCAAGACAGAGAAGAAAGATCAAGCCCCTGAGTATCCATCTCCTCTATCGCCGCCACTGTCGTCTCACAGCCACAAGTCTTCTTCCTCTGTACACAGCTATAAACCATCCAAGCTGCGTCTCAGGCTATCTTTTGGATCCAGCGATGTTGCTTATTCTGCCATCCCCGAGCCGCTGTCCATCATCTCGCCCCCCATCATAAAGTCGGAGCCCCAGCCTGTCCTTCTTCAACCGACCATCTATTCTCCCTCCGCCCATCGCCAGGCTGGCCCTGACGATGGCATCTCCACTGTACAACGCAACCTGGAACAGGAAAAAGCTCATCAACTATTTGCCGAGGACGCAGACGCGAGAGCAAGCGCCCTCCACAAGGCCAAGGAAGCGGTTCTAGCGAAGCTCAGCAAGGAGTTTTACAGCAAAAAGGATAGGATCACCGATGCGGTATCCGTGTGTCGGTATATGGGTGTCAGGGAGGTGAGCGGATGCAGCAGAGAGATGGTGATGGAGGATTGGAGGGGGTTGGAGAGCAGGAGTGCGTTGGTGCCCTTAATGTTTAGTCGATCTTAGAGGCGTGGTTGGGATCTGGAAACAGAGATAATGGAAGGAGGGTATGGTTATGATGATACGATGACATGAATGTTCTTGTATGGGCTCGGTCTTTTGGTTTTTCTTTTATGTCACTCTTTTGGGTCACTTTTCTTTGATGTATTTTTTAATGTATTGATATCTGGATGGGGGATATGGACATGTATAGTACGATCATTACACACTCTCTCATTTAGTATTATTAGTGTTTAAACTCTTAGTATTCTAATCACTCTACTCACAATCATCTTGACTCCCACATCACGAAATACTTCATTCAGGTACTCTCGTTTGCAATCTTCTCCAACGTCTTCACATACTCCTCCACCTCCTTCGCCCCCGTCAGTGTAATATCCCTCCTCCTCCCCTCAACCATCACAACCGGCACCGCATCAACATCCCGACTCACCTCCCTCAACTTCGCCTTCACCTCCGCCAACCCAATCTCCTTATCATCCACAACCTTCTTCGCCTCCTCCTCACTTATCCCCGCCTCCACACACGCCCCTATCAATACCTCATCCCTAGAAGGATGCTCCCCCTTCTCAAAATACCGCTCATACAACGCATCGATAAGCCTGTTCGCCGTTTCAGGGCCCTTGGACGACTGGAAGTACTGGACTATGCGGTGCGCGTGCAGGGTGTTCCCCATGTATCCGTCGAAGCGCAGGGCGATGCCGAGGGGCTCAGCAATGTTGGTCATGTGCGCCTGGAAGGCCTGCTGGGTGGTGACGTCGCCGAAGTGCTTGTTGTCGAGATACCATTGCAGACGGTCTGCTTCGGGAGGGAAGTTTGGGTTGAGCTGGTAGGGGGCGAACTGGAGGGTGTAGGAGACGGAGGAGGCCATGGGAGAGGAGCGGAATTTTGCGAGTGCTTGGTCTAGTCTGTAGGGGTTTTTAGGGGTTAGTTATGTAGATTCGAGTTGAGTGTGGGAATCGAGATGTCCATGCCTTTTCTTGGCCATGTATGTCCTGTGAATTGTATTAGTAGGTGAGTGAGTATGAGATGGATGAGATCGTGATGCGACTTTTGTGTAAGTGATGGGTATTTACGTACCAAGGACATACGGTGTCCAGCGTAAAAGTAACCTGCGACTCATACATCGTGTCTTACGAATTCATATATGGTGATTAACTGCAGCACACTGATCCTGAAATAATAGGTATCGTCACTTTGCAAAGAAGAAAAAGCCTTGGAATGAATAGAAATGAGAGCCCGACGTCACAGTCGCTGATGCTAACTTAATCTAGGGATTTGCGGGGGAGAGTTCGGGAACCAGCCGGGAAGGATATTGAGGGGCCGATCAGCCCGCAACTCTAAATCATGACTAACAAACGGCAGAGTTGCGGCACACAAGAAACTTGATCATTGCGGGATATATGATATATCTTTTCATTAAGACTCATTGTAAATATACGGATGAAGGAACAAAGAAAAAAAAATAGGCTCGAGGGGTATCCATCTTATAGTCAAGATAGCCAATGCTAGTCAAACGTAACCTTGGTTCCGGTATGCTCAACCAAGCCTCCTGTGAGACGAGCGACAGCAATGTCCGGAGCACCCTTTGACGGTGTAGCCTCTTGCCTGCTTCCCCTGCTGTTGTCCCTGTCATCCGCCCTGGGTCTCCTGGGAGGTCTTGATGTGTCGTCGGCCTTCTTATCCTTGCCGAACCGCTTCTTGTATCGCACCTGGTCGTCCTCGGCCAGCTCAAGCTTGAGCTCGCGGCCCAGCATGCGGTTCACCCACCACTTTCTCGTCTTGAACTGCTTCTGCGCCGCCTTTTCTCCGTCTTCAGCCTCATCGTCGCTCTTGTCGTCCCGGAAATCCTCCTCAGTCTCCACCGCCTCCTTGATCTTGACAAAGCCCTTGACGGCCCAGGCGGCAGCTTCTGGCTCCTTGAATTTGATCCAGCCGTAGCCCTTGCATTTGCCCGAGTCCTCGAACGTGGCGAGCTTGGCCCACTCAATCTCGCCGCACTTTTCAAAGTTTCGCATCAGGTCCTCCTCGGTGACCTTGAAGCTCAGATTGCCCACAAACACTTTGCGGCTGGCATTGGTCTCTTGGCGCTGCTCAGTCTTGTTCTTGGAGGATGCCGCATCGGATTTTCCGGCTGCCTCTTCGGGCTCCTTCTCTTTAGCCGGGCGACCTTCGAACGACTTGGCGTCCTTGATGAGCAGCTTGCGTCCATTGAGATCTGTCTCCGAGAGAGCAATCGCAGCGACCTTGCCGCCAATGTCTGTAAAGTCAACGTAGGCAAATCCCTTGTTTGCAGGCTTCTCGCCCTTGGGTCGGGTGGCGTCCTTAATCGTAGGCAGCTTCACTCTTGTAATCGCCTCTTCCGTGATGACACCTCCAGCATTGTCTATTAACCATGTGCGAAGCTCCGCCGCCGTCAGCCTGAACGGCAGGTTGCCAATCCAGACTCCATGCTCAGATCTTGCTTTCTCCTTGCCTTCCTTCTCACCATCTTTATCTTCCTTCTCATCATCGCTCGAGGGCTTGGCTGGCAAGGGTTTTCCCTTCTTGAGGGCTCGTCGCGCTCGTTTTGATGGCGGTTCCGGTGCATTTACGTCGACCTCGATTTCCTCGACCTCGGCCTTGCGCTTAGAGGAAGCCGACTTGTCGACTTCCGGCGATTGAGGTGATTCTGGATCTGTGGCTGCCATTGGGGATTATGTCTGTGATTGTGATTGTGTATTTCGTAACGTCCACCCAACTCACTCAGTTTCCGAAGCATTCGGTCAATACGGCCAGCAGAAATTTTTTGGAGCCATCGGAAATCTCCCAATCGATAAGGCGATAACTACCCGTAGCGAAGTGGGGGCGCCAGGAATTGGGTTAAGCGTTAGTAGTACTAGGTACTAAGTAACTAAGCGCTGAAGCCGGCCATTGTCCACCAGCCAAAACCAAGCCGCAAAGAGCATATGCAACGAGAAGCATGCTGCATCCCATTCCTGGCACGCAACGCTCTTCAGCACCCAACGGCCGTCCGAGAAACTCAGATCGTCAATAGGAATGACTCCCGTCACGCTTGCGCCGTGTTACGCCAGCGACAGCAGGGTCTCTGAATGGCTGACATGACGAAGTGGCGCGGAGCCACGACTTTGCCCGGCATTAGCGTTACGACGGCAGGAAAAAAAAGTTTGAAATGGAGATGACATTGGACGCAGCTAACGACGAGAGTGTGGGAGATGGACGGCCAAAGGAATGTGACGGCTAGTGATTCGCAGGAGCTTCCTAATGCAGGCTGAGTCGTGTGCTCTGGACTGGCGACTGCGACGCCGGGCTACGGATGGAGCTGCTGCTGTCGTGGTCGGTCCTATTGTGCGGTATCATTCATGTGTTTGTCCTTGAATGCATGCCAACTGACCCGTGCAAGTGCAGGTATCTACGAGTTACATACGAGCCACTCTAGGCATAAGCTCCACATGGCATCAATTCTGCCTTGATGGAATGGCGAGAACTCATCTCGGGGCTGGAGCGTGCGCGCTGAGGCCCACTGCTAGCCAGCAATACCTAGTTTGTTGCGATGGCAATGTGCATGGCTAAGCGTTTTTGTGCGAGGGTCCCTTTGCAACAAAATCATGTTTTATATAAAATGAATGAACCGGCCTGCCGCAAGGAGAGAAATAGTCGAGTGGTAGGCCGAGCCTAGCTCTGCATGTCGGCCGAGCGAAATGACTCCAGTCTTGCCCTTGATCCCTTGACAAGGTACAGTAAGTATGAGTACTCGGATATGCAAGTTGGGTGCTAGGCGTTCCGGATCATGATGGGATGGAACCGCACAGTAACAGTAGTAATCCGGCCGTTTGCCGTCAGATGCTGGTCGTCTCACCCGTCTGGAGTCTAGAGGCAAGGCTCACGATGCGGGTTTCCGAGGGCAAACAAGCAGATCTGGACCCGCAGCTCTCCTTGCCTCGAGTGGGACAGGCGAGTGAAACATTTCCCTTGCACAGCTAAGGCACGCTGCAGGGACGAGGCAGGATAGCGCCGGAGAAAAAAAAACATGGAAGAGGAAAGGGAAAATAAGAGAGAGCAGATCCGGCCAGGCAAACAAGCCGTTGCCAGATCAGCTGAACCGAATGACCTAGAACTCGGTGCTTGTGCTTGGTGTGCGCTGTGTCGTGCTCAGTTTTTCGTTTTGCCGCCCGAGGACAGACTCCATCCCGGTACATGTACATGCACATGCGTGCAGCTTGCAGCGCTGGCTAGCGTTGCAGCCCAACAGGCCAACCAGCTGTGGGGGATTGACCCGGGGGGGCTTACACGTAGTGCTCTGTAGCGCTGGTGCTGTAATGCGCTATGCCCTCTGACGCACCTGTGCCTCCAGCCGCGTTGTATAGCGGGCGACGGCGCTGCGGTCCAGCGAAACGGGCCTGGCCTCAATGGCCTGTGGCAGTTGAGCCGGTGGCCTCCGCTGGCAGATGGAGCGGGACGAACGCTATTTGATGTGCTGTTGTACTGTGCTGTGCTGTGCTGTAGTTGACGGGCAGCCATTCCATCACGTGCGACGGGTTCAGCGGCTGGCCGGACGAGCTTTTTTTGTCTGCCGGGCCATCTTTTTGCTTTCGTCCTGCCCATCCCTGGCGACGCAACAGTCTCCGCATCTAATCCTTTAACTATTACCCACTCGCTCGCTTTTGTCCACAACTCACAACCTCTGCCCTTGCACTGGCCGGGCACCCATGCAGAGCCCCGTTGACCGCTCTCTGGTTCTGGTTCTGGTACTTTATTGCGCTGCAGCCGGGCCTGTTTCTCGCGGCTCTTTCTCCTCTTTTGCCTTCCGCTGCTTCGCCCCTCTCATCCGGACGGTGACGAGGACGGCGCTCGATTCAACATTCGTCTGAAGGATACACTACAATACAATACGACCAGCGTCAAGCACAGTCGATACGATACAATCAGCACCATCAGCATCCTAGCCGCCATCGCAACCGGGACGCCGACAGTCTGAAAATTCACCCAGCTTCGCTTCGCCTGCGTCGCTTTGCCACAATGAATGTGTTGCTGTCGCCGCAGTTTCCAATTTTTCCTCACCAGCACGAAAATCCACATCTATCCCAGCGAAACCGTAAGTCGTCGCCGGCGTCGCTTGCTTCCTTCATCCATGCCTTGGGTTGTTGGCGCATCGCACACGCACCCATCTCCATCTCCCCGTACTATCATGTTCCGGAGCTCACATTCCTCTGCAGTCCCATCACTTCAAAACATGAGCAGCCGAAAACGAAAGGCCGACGAAGATGGAGACGAAACCATGTCGCCCATGAGCTCACCCGCTGTGTCCTCTCGCCCTCTTATTCGCCCGTCGAAAAAATTCAGATCAAATGATTTAATCGGAAGGCCACTCCCTCTACCTCGGCTTTTGGAAACCCTCGACACAAATCAGCTACGAACAGTGTTGGAACGCATCTGCGAGCGTCACCCGGATATTGGACAAGAGGTGGTTTCGCAAGCGCCCCGGCCCACGGTCGGCGCAGCCATGGATGTCCTACAGTCCTATCAAGATAAATTAAACGCTGCCGCTCCATATGGCAATAGCAGCGCGGAATACACCTACGACCGAGTCAAGGCCCCTCTTGTCGCCTTGATCGATGCCCTCTCCGATTTCACCCCTCAATTTCTTCCACCGATCGAAACTCAGCCTACCAAATCTCTCGAGTTCCTGGACGGCGCGACAAGATTCATTCACAACCTTCCCAACTGGCAGCCGCAAGCCTATCGTCACCACAAAGAAAACGCATACGAAGACCTCTCCAAAGCATGGGCCTTGGTTATCAACGAAGCTGCGAAGCGGGGTGGTGGTTTCAACCTACACACGGATGGATGGGATCAGAAACTCGCCCGACATAACGAGCAATCTGGTGGACGACTAGGTACCGCCATCACTGCCATGTCAAATAGCGTTGGTTGGATCTCAAATGAGAACGCAGAGCAAAACTCCATTCTCAACCAGATTGTGTCGGGTGCATACGGAGCGCCTGTTAGAGTCGGGCCCTGGTAAAGGGCTGCCAGAGCACCTTATGGCACTTCTCATTTCATTTTTCACGACATTAACTTTTGCATCAACGGGCTATTATAGACTTCGGCACTCTTTTTCTTTTCCTTAAGCACACAACGTGGTTGGTTGGCTGGCTGGCTGGCGTTCTTTTCCTTTGTCTTTTTTTGATATCCTTTCCCTATCACTCAAGTGGGCAGCAGGGACTCTACGTGTGGCATATTTTGCAGTATTTGTACTGGTACGGGGACATTATCATTTGTAAATAACTTAAACAATCCATAGACTGGTACCTCTAATGCTGAAAACAGGCGTGGATCAAACTTTGTCTCTCAACATGTAAAATCACTGCTTTTCTAATCCTAGCAGAGCTTACGACTCTTGCAAGACTCCACTGAATAGAACCTTGATGACGTTACGCTGCTTCTTCACTATTTGAAAGAATCTTCTCCAATGTATAATCTGCAT
The DNA here is from genome assembly GCA_037893235.1 of Trichoderma afroharzianum. Lineage (NCBI taxonomy): Eukaryota > Fungi > Ascomycota > Sordariomycetes > Hypocreales > Hypocreaceae > Trichoderma > Trichoderma afroharzianum. The sequence goes on along the minus strand of JBBLXW010000024.1, from coordinate 496,538 downwards.
GTGCTGCGAAGCTGACGACGCAATGGATGTCTTCATCAGCAGCTCCTCCGGTAAGGTAATACTTGACGAATGCGTGCTAGTCTAGTGGGAGGTCAGCCGGACAAGATGAGCAGGGCGTTGAGCTGAGACAATCTGGAGGTTGCGAAATCCCGGGGTACGTACCTAGCAGTGCTAGCACCTCCGGTCCAGATAGGTCACGTGCTCACCTGTTTGTCAATTAAACAGACGCGCCTGTTAGTATGTCATGAACGCGACTCATCGTGAATGGAAGCCTAGCATAACATTCAAGGCATCCAACCAACGCCTTTGCTTATACAGACTCGACTGCTGCCCACTTCAACTCAGTGCACTCTTGCCTTGTCTGCTATAGATGATAGGGTGATTCCGGTTGCCATCAATGCCTGCGTACGCCCTCCCCTCAGCCAAACTAACAAGATGCGACTCCGGTTGTGATTAACAATAGCTTGCAGCCCGGGCGATCAACACCAGGAGTGGCCCAACCCCTTCGAGGAGGCCAAGCCGCGCATAGCAGGATGGTCGGCCAAGGAAATCGCCACAATCGCCTCGAGGCTTGACAAGCAGCTCGGCCCCGAGTACATCTCTTCGCGCGCCGGTCCCGGCGGTTCACGGGTGCACTATCTCACTGCCGAAAAGGTCATCGGCCTCGCCAACGAGGTTTTCGGCTTCAACGGGTGGTCGTCCTCGATCCAAAACATCCAAGTCGATTTTGCCGACGAGAATCCAACGTCACAGCGCGTCAGCATCGGGCTGTCTGTCATTGTTCGGGTCACTCTTCGGGATGGAACCTACCACGAGGATGTCGGCTACGGCTCAATAGAGAACGCCAAAGGGAAGGCGATGGCTTTTGAAAAGGCGAAGAAGGAGGGGACCACAGATGCTCTGAAACGAACGCTGAGGAATTTTGGCAACATTCTGGGTAACTGCATCTACGACCAAGACTACGTCAAGCAGGTTACCAAGATTAAGGCCCAGACCAACAAGAAGTTTGATCCGGATAATCTACACCGACACTCGGATTTTGCCAAGAAGGAGGTGACCATGACTGGCAATGTGAGCAATGCTGGTAACAATACCACAGCCAATGCCGCTGTCACTGCTGCCAATGCTGCTCCCACGTCCGCAGCTGGAGGGTTCAAGATCGAACCAATGGACTCATTTGATGACTTCTTGGGGGGTATGCTGTCCTCAGATGGCTTTGAAGAGATTGAGGCTGAATATCTATAGAACTTGACGAAGCTGATTTCTGTGTGCCGGGAGATGGTCATCCCGATGAAATCATGCTTCCCAGCGCGGCAAACCCACCGAATGATAAGCCTGCTGTTAACGAATCAAGGGCGGGTCAACAAGCAAAGCCTATGCCAGGAAATAACTTGAATCGGCCGCCGCAGCCACAGCCGTATACTCCTCGTCAAGGGCAACCACCTCGACCACAGAATCCCCCGTCAGGTAAAGAGCCTCTCAACCAAACGATGGCTCCTCCTCCTCAGGCCCCTCCTCCGGGAGAGCCCGTGGCATTCTTCTCGGCGAGATCTACCATGCCTGATACAAACCAGGCTGGCAATCCAAGCCAGCAGAAGCAGCTCTTCAATCCCAAGGCCGAAAGCCCTTCGATACGAAAGACCCCTGGAATTGATCACACGTCCTCAAAGCCTGTTGCGAGGAACGGCCAGCATGTCCCTCCGGCTAACAGCCAAGCAACGTCTACACCAAGTGGCAATACCGGCGGATTCACATCACTACGGCAGTCAATCGGCAGCTCTCAAGCCAGGGGTAATCCGATGAACCCATCTCTAGACCAAGCTCGTAGAATAGGAGCTCCGGGTGGTGGTCTGGGCAGTCCTCTTGCAAACCGGGGCCAATACAAGCCTCCGACAATGAAACGAACGCTACCAAGCGAAACCAATGGGGCTAATGGATCGAGGGCGCCATTGGCTGACATTCCAACGAATGCCGGCAACGGTAACAGCGAGGATGGACTGGACGCAAAGAGGCAGAAAGTGGCATGACTCTAACGACAAGAGCAAAAGCGGCATTTAGGCATGAAATGAGCATGGCGTTTTGGAGTTTTGGGTCGGTGATAAATGACAGCCCCCTGTGATTTAGTTCTCTGGGGCTTAGATAGATGCTGAATGTTTGGCCGGATATTTCCCATTCGTTATGAAATGGGTGTAATCGGGGGCCATTGATGTTTGATGTTTACAGTCTTGCCTATTCCTGCTATTCAGTGACTATGAAGGCTTGATTCTCCTGGCTGCGTTTAGCTACACACTCGAATTCCCTCTGGCTCTCGGAATTCTCTCGGTAGTGCAGCTCAGATCGATAAAGTGCACAATATCGACGCCCACTCTAGCTGTCCTCAATGAAGCATGCACATAATACGTTCTCCGCAAGTTTTCATCATACCGAACCTTGACGGTGGTGTGTCTCTTTTTCCGCACGGCACTGCCTACTTTACTGGCATCTCCTAGATGAGGGGATATATTCAAATCGTCAGCAAGCGCAACGCCAATCCACGGCTTTCCCTCCTCTTTCACACCCCCAAAAGCTAATATGAAGTCGCTGCAGTTCGTGAAGCTAGGGTCCGGTCTGAAATGCGTGTAAGCAGCAAAGTCCTCTCTGCCACGAGTCTGGAACATGTGCTGCCGCGTGTCCCACTCCGTCTCGGGGATGTAAGAGAGCGGCGTGAAGAGAAAGGCTTGAGTAGGTGGTTTGACGCCCCTCCGAAAGATGAAGGAGTAGCTGAAGAGGGTCTCGAGGTAGAGCGAGCGGCTGGGGCTGACGTGCTTGGGGAGGAAGACGCGGATGCTGTGCAGGGGGTTTCCGCCGGGAGGGGTGGCGAAGCGGTCTGCTTCGACGCGGCTGTAGATGCCGCCGCCGTGGGATTTGATGAGGATACCTATGTGACGGCGGCTGCTTGATGATACGTGGTTTGTGGAGGTTGTTGAGGAGGTTCCGTGGGGAGCAAAGTCGACGCAGTTCATGTCCATGAAGAAGATGCGGTCGCTGACGGGGAAGAGGTCGGAGTCGATGCGGAGGCCCTTGTTTGTGATGAGGAATTCGGTGCTAAACATTGGGTCGTTGATGAGGTGGATGGATCCTGAGTTGACAAAGTCTGCGGGCGTGGAGGCGAACATGCCGTGATGTGTTTGTTTCTGTTCCCCTCCTGACGACGACGACGACGACGACGACGACGACGACGACGACGACGATGATGATGATGATAGCGATGATGGAGATGATGCTGTTCTCCACGCAAATAGGCTCGGGTCGTTCTTCTCTTTTGCAATTTCTTCCTGCAGACGCAAAAATGCCCGCGACCCTTCGCCGTAGATCATTGGCATGTTCACGTCGAAAATGCCCAGCAAGCTATACGCCATGTCCTCAATGCGTGTCGTCTGTCGACTTGCCGCCCACGCCATCTTCTGCGCAACAGGGAGCTGGCTAAGTCTCGCAGGATCCTTAAGAACAGCAGTGCTGATATTCGTAATCTGCGTGATGAGCCGTCTGAGAGTACTCTTTGTGCCGCGAAACGCCCACGTCTGATCATAAAACTTGAGGAACCTTGGGGCAATGAGCTCTTGCAGCGTCCAGCCCCGTGTAAACCACCGACACTTGGGCAGCTGGTAGTGAATATCGCGATTGTCCGACGGAAGATCCATGAGCCAGGCATAGCACACGTCCGCGTGGAGGTAGAAGCGGAACATGGAGTTGATGGCCTCTGTCAGCTCGGAGCTGCTGGTCTTGTCGATGCAGCAGGTGTCGGCCCAGGCGTACTGCAGGCCGTCCTGCCTGGCGAGCTCGCAGAGTTTCTGGAGCTTGGTGAAGCCGCGTTTGCGGGAGCGGATGGCGTCGTGGGGGAAGTCTTGGAAGGTGACTTCTTGGTCTTCCCAGGTGTGTGAGAGGATGGCGTATTTGGGGACGTCGGTTTCGAGGAACTCGACGAGGGTGAGGGTTTCGGTGTTGATGAGGCGCATGGCTACGGCTGAAGTGGGAGGTTTAGAAAGGAATTGGTGTTTCTAGAGCTTGGTTTTTCCATGTACAAGTAAGTGATGTTTATATTGATGCTATCGCTTGGTGTATACTATATTTAAGCAAGGCAGACTGAGATCGATCATGGTGGAGGATCTGAAAGGATCTGAACAGGGGTCTATGTGCTTAGCCCTGTATGGTAAAGTAGGCTAGAATCCTGGCCAGTCTGTGAATTTTCACCGTCGAAATAACAAAATAGTGCTCGCAAAAATAAATAAGTACATATCTAGTTGTTTGAAACACGAATAGTTTGCATGACATCTATTCTGGAGTTTGAGTCGGTGATGGAATAGCCTCGAGCAGAGCCTCTTGTATCTTCGACAGGCTGTAGACATCATTCTCTCACCTTGCAAAGTCCTTCGATCTCGGTCAATATTTGACGGGTATACTCGGAAGTGTCGTGTGTATCTTCATAATACAGAAGGCTTGGTCGCTTCAGATAGGAGGTTGAAGGCAGCGGATCGGGAGCGCGGGTGAACGTGGGATCAGCTAGAGGCCAGATATGGTCCACGGGAATTCTAGTAACATCTAGACCATTGACGTCTATCTGAGAAATTTGGTGCTCGCGGGAATTCGTTTTGGCATAGGAAAATTGGTCGTCGGCCCCTTTCAGGATGACCTTGGTGTGGTCAAAAACGAGGTCGTCATCTTTCTCAATGAAGGCCTCGCTGGTCTCGGATATCTCCATCGTTGTCAATGAGAGCAGGTTGAATGGAATCAGTAAGAATACGTATCGGTGTGTCTTGCATGATCCGTCACGACAGAGGTTGAATCATGATGGCATGGAGAGGTGCAGTTGAGTCACTTGGAGACACAACGCACGGTCGTGGTAGATGTGCTGTGTGTTGTGGTAATTCAAAGCCTTTATCAAGCGCCTGGCCCCCAGACATCTACAGTGCCTAGCTAGCATGTCCGTTATTAATAGAAATCAAAATTTGAAGACATAATGAATCTATCTTGTCTCAGTCGTATTCAGTGGGATCATATGCGACATGAACAAGTACTTCCTTATATGCTTGAAGCCATACGCGGCGCAAACTCCATTCCTCAGCGTGGTTCTGCGGGGTCTACACTCATATTATGGATTAGCGCATGTAGTGTCATGAATCATCACAGGCGGAGTGCCAGAGTGGTTAATGGGTATGACTAGAAATCATATGGCTTCGGCCTCGCAGGTTCGAATCCTGTCTCCGTCGGATTTCATTTTTTGATTCAATCGCGTCGAATGAGCTGAGCAAATAAGTACGTCTGCTTTTTTTTTTTGGCCCTCGCAATATACTGACAATTCTTTTTTTTTTGTCTCTTCATTCTTCCAGGTGTTATTTCCTATCTCTCTGGCCCTTCGGGTGGGGTTTCTTCTCTTCCTTATTATACCTACTTGTAGAGTTTTGTTATTTGGGTTGCACGATATATTACCCTATACAAGTAATTTAAAATAAGCGAAAATTGCGAAATTCATTTGTCGCTTGGAATAAGCAATTATGTCTTATAATCGCGCTTTGGGAAGATGATTCAAATGTCTGCAGAAGCCCATTGATCAAAGATAATGCTGTAGCTTGTTGCTGAGGCTGTAAAACTTGGACTTGGAAATTGGGACAATGCTTCATGTTACGGCCCTTTCTAATTACAATTCGTGCAAGGCTTGAACAAGACTAGTTATGCTGGAAACATTTGCTAAATAAACAAAATAAAATTAGTGGATACATAAGCCGTTTGTCTTTGGTCGCTATTTCTTATAAAATGAAATATGCCAATTGGCAAAATAATTGTGTGTATTAAATTTGACGTTTATTGTTATAACATTCTTCTACAGCACAAGGAACGAGTCTTCCGAATCATATCAAAACAAGCAAAAACTAACCAGCATCCCGTATCTGCTTTCAAAGCCGCATAAGGTAGGTAATAAGCGATGTACTAGAAACCAGAGGAATCTAGCCATAGCAGCAGCCATCAAAATAAAGTATCGATAATCGCAGAAAGTACCTACCTAGCAGTGGTAGACAGTATCAGACATCTCAAGAGCCGGGCATCTACTACCTACTACCTAGGTAGTAGGCAATTAAGACAAAGGAACAGGGGACTTCCGTTTGCAGCCTATTCCGATACTTGAATCTCACGCAATCAATCGGGTGTTGGTCAGAGTCAAGCAAAAGAGGGGGGAAGACGTCAAACAAAGAAAAAAAAAAGTCGCTTTTTTCCGGCCTTGTTTATTTCAGCTATCGCTAATAACAAAGGATTTTCCAAACAAAAAGAAAATAAAGAAAAAGAGGGTGTGGAGACAAGAAAACAAAGGAAAGGTATAGTTTTGTTGTGAGCAGCAGAGAGGCCCCAGGAAAAGAATGTGTTGTCTACACTTTATAGGCAGCACTTGGATTAAAAAAATATTAGGAGATTAATAAAATGAAATAAAATGAAATGAAGTGAGAAAAAGGAAATGATGGTGAAGAAAGAATGTTTGAGAGAGGGGTGGTATCGTGTGTTTCATGAGATGGATGCGTACAACGACTTGACATCTCATCCCAAAAGTTCCCCTTCTTTTAGAACCAAACCAGAGCGATAGAACAGCCCATGTAGTAGCACAAAACGTTCGAAATCAAACAAAAGAATAAAAGGATGAGAATAAAGCAAACAGATGAGGAAATCAGTAAAGCAGAGCGAAAAAGAAAAAGAAAAAAGACGAGGGAGTATGGTACATGTATTAAAACACAAAGCCCTCTTGTATCAACTTATCCACGTCCCCTCCCGCCGCAGCCACGGCCTTCATCGCCGCCTCGCTCAGCCTCCGTCTCTTCTCCTGAGCTTCCTTCTCTCTCCGGGCTTTCGTCTTGGAGCTCCCGCTCGGCGCCACGCCCGTCATCAGGATGCTCCCATCGTTTGGCGTGAAGTTGACAAAGCCGATGCCGTCGCCCCCGAGGCTGATGCCGCCACCACCCGCGCCGGCGTCTCGCGATCTGCGCTTGCGGACGCCCCCCGGCGTGTTTGGCGCAGACCCGGGGCCTCGGCCGGAGGCGCTGCGGACGGAGGAGATGGACCCTGTCGAGCTGTGCCGGGACTGGTTGCGCATCTGGGCATGCGCCGGCGTGGGCGAGGCCGAGGGCCCGCGGGTCTTGCGCATGGGCGACGACGACAGGTTGCGATGCCGGGCTCCAGATGACGGGGCTCGAGGAGGCCGAGTGCAGCGGTCGGTTGGGATGGGCGGCGGTGGAGGCAGATATGTCTGCGAGGTGAGCCCAATGTCGTTGACGACAGCAGGCTGCGGGCCTCGTGGCTGGGGCATGTGAATCATGAGGCCAGCGCCCCCCGTGTCTGGTATAGGCGCGTATTCGTACGGCAGCTCCCCGTGCTGCGAGTGCATCGCCTGGTTCATGCTGGCGTTGATGTTAAGATCCCACCAGGCGGAATCTTGACCCGCCGCGTAGTCAGTGTTACCCCATGGCTCCGATCCCGAGGCGGCCATCATTTGCTGCTGCCAACCATGTTGCGAGGCCTGAGAAGCGGTATCGATGGTGGCAGTGGAACCTATCATGTTTGAAGCTGCCTGATACAGGTGCTGCTCGCTCTTGATGCGGCGGTTGGAAGAGTGCATGGGTGTAGGGTCCATGCCGCCATGGTTGTAGTATTGCATGCTCGGAGACTGATATGACCTCGGCGCTTCAGCAAAGGGATCATCACAGAAGCCGTGTATGAAACCCGAGGCGCCATGGTCATAGGACGTGGGCGAGGGGCTCTCGTGAGAGACGCTGCTCACGCTGCTCTGCGCTATGCTATGCATACGTGCGGCTCTAGACTTGATGGCCATGGGAGGATGATCTAATGTAGGAGAGGCCGACCTCTCTATTATCGGAGGCTGTTGCTGTTGCGGTTGTTGTTGCGGTTGTTGTTGCGGTTGCTGCTTTCTGCTCCTTCTCCCAAGGTTGGTTGCCTTGCGGATGGTAGAGGACAAGGCCTCAACCAGCTTCTTTGGCCTCCTGATGGATGTGTTGGGCGGCGTGGGAGACGGCGGATGCGAGACAGAAGAAGTGTTCTTTTGTGGGGAGTAGAGGGAGATGTTTTCAAGACGCTGGAGCTCAGTCTCCGACATGGATTTACGACTGAGATGGTTGATCGGACGAGTTCCGCCGGTAGCCGGATCGGCAGCTACTCCGAAAGCAAGCTCCTGGGAGTCCAGGCCATGGCTCGCCGCAGACGTAGTCGGCCCAAGGTGAGAGGTGGTGGAAAGGAAGTCGAATTCGTCTGCCGAGGACACGACTGAAGAGGCAGTGCCTGTTGCCGCCTGATTCATGAAGAACGAATCCGGTGGTGCGGTCCCTATCGTCGAGCTCCCCCCACGACCATCGTCGACGGGAGTCCTGGCAACACTATCTCCGTCAAAGTCTACAAACTGGCCGAATAAATCGCTCGATGCATCAGACGGCAGCCCGTCTGCCCCCTGCCAGTACATGCTGGCTTCCCTATCGACGGTGGGCTCGACCCGGAACTGCGCCGTCCAAAAAGCCATTGAATGGTGATCGTGGTGGCAACAGTCTCGGATTCGGGAGTGGCGGGTTGATTTTGATTATCTGTTGACGGATGCGGCTAGTATCCAGATTCATTCATCACAATGATGGGAGGCTTGGATAGATAGGCGGAGTGAAACCCGTTGTGTTGGTGTTTGGCCGGATTCGATCATACAAGATGGGAAAAAAAGCTTAACTGCAAGAGTGAGTGGGTGAGTAAGAGAAGTGAATCAGTGGAGTTGCGTCTCGAAGGTAGAGAAGCAAACTTTGGGAAAGAGAAGGATTGGTTAGAGAGAATAGAGGAAAAGAGAGAGAGATGTTTGGAGCCAAGGAGGAGGTGTCGGTGCATTCGCATTCTCAAGCACGGAGCGCAATCAGATGCATTAACTAAACAGCCCATCTATATTAAACAGCGAATGCTGCAAACCAAACCAAGACCAAGCAACTCTCCGGAAAGATACCACAGCAACCATAGCTCTTCGTTCCTCGCCGAGTTTTCCCCATACGGAAGAGGAATGCACGGGGCCGTGGCGACGCATTCCATTGCCTTGCCCCAGCTCTGTTGCCACAATTAAGACGAGCCCAGCCTCATCATGTGCCATCCTGCTAGTTCGAGTACTCGTAGCTGATGGTCCACAGCGAGATCGATGCTAAGCTGGGAATCCTATGGAGCAGGAAAGCAATAAGACAAAGAAGAGAGACATATGTCGCCGCGATCTGGCGGTCCAAACCACCATGCATGATGTGTGGGGTGTACCTTGCATGAGAGTGCCTGAACATATGACCACATGGTAATAGCAACGGGCTCGCTCGGATCGGCCAGTGCACCAGACCTCAAACATGCATATTGAGAAATGAAAAATCGTACACAAGATGAAACGAAGCACCGCTTGATAAGACGATGGCACTGGCCACCCTGCATAGCGGCCGCTGTGAGGCAAAGCATCCAAGTTTCCTGCCCACGCCTCTGTGCCGACTTGGCTCTGCAGTCCGATGCACTTGCAGCACGACGCACTTGCAGCCAGCTCTGTCAATGGTCTTTGCAAAGGCCAATCTTCTTCTTTTCAGCTCGTCTTCTCACACAGCTGTAAGCTCTAGCTCCGGCAAATTGAGCCGTCAAGAGCCATGCCCGCGACTCTGGTGCGTAATGTTTCAGCAACGAATGTCATTGCCAAGTCAACAGCCGCCCTACAGGGAGAAACCCATCCTGCAAACATGAGGCTGAGCGGGGCCAGGCACCTGCTTCCGAGTTTGCGCACAAAGGGCGATGGACCCTTAGACAGGCAGGGGGAATGTCTCTCAAGACAAGAGAAGTCATTCTTCTTTCGTTCCACGGCGTCGATCCCTCGTCCAGGGCTGTATTGTACGAGCACGAGTAGTCATTCAGAATCCACCTTTCAAAGCCCTCGGAAGCTTGCCGGTCCATCTGACACCCTCTGGTATTGGTAGCCCGCCGCGCAAGGATCACTCGATCCTCACAAAGTAGGGCAGACAGACCATGAAAGAGATGGGAGGGAAAGGGAAAAGAAGAGGAAGAAGAAACCCGCGGCAAAGAAACGTCATCAGCACGTGGTAGAGGAGAAAAGTAGGTGGTTTCTCAAAGCGAAAGAAACGGCCATCTCATGTCTGTGCTCTGGAGTTACACGATCCGGAACTGGCCTCCATCTCGAATCCAACGACCGTTGTTGTCCTACCCTACCCCCATTGAGTGCCCGCCAAAGGGCCAAGTAACGAGGACCCCAGCTGCAGCCACAGGGCGTTGGGCCATTTTCCTTGGTGCTTGCACATTGTAGATGCGCCCGCTGATTGGGCAAAAATGACCGGGGGCTGTGCAACAGGAAGCAAACTGCGCTGTCATAACAGAATGGAGGTGAAGAAAGACAGCTGAGGTTGGACGTTGTGTAATCAATCCGAAATGAAGTTGGATGGAGCACTTTGGCTTCGGCTAGGAGTTGTGGCAAATCAACGGCACAGCGTAGGCGCTCACCGCCTGCACTTAACAGCGGAAAGTACTCCGTACTCGTAGAGCAGGGTGCTAACGGTGCCGCTGAGGCTGTCAGAACTTAGAGGCGCCCAGCGGTGTCGACGGGCGCCCAATCAGCGGCTGTACCAGAACCAGAAGCGCCAACACTATCGAGTGCTAGAGGGATGGAGCAGGTACCTGTCCCGAGTCCAAGCTGGCGGTATCGCATCAGCCGGTCAGATGGACGGAGACACTTGCGATCCAACCGCGTCGGAGCGGCCGATTCAGGCGCCGGGGGGAGCATGATTCTGGGATTCTGGGATTCTGGGATTCTGGGATTCTGGCCTGGCTGCACCTGGGTGGAAACTTCAGTGGGCAAATAGTAGACGCTGGCACCACGTGGACTGAGGAATAACCTGTCCATGTACGAGGACGGAGACGGACGGAGCATGCACACATGTCATGTATAGGTACTGTATGAGAACGGAGGTGGGCAGAAGAAGAGCGGGGGGGCAAGAGAAAGAGACAGAGGCAGAGACGGAGAAACAGAGAAAGATAGAAAAAGAGAGACGGAAACCATGTAGGTAGGTTGGTGACATTGGAAAGCATCAGAATCACATGTGAACAAGTAATACGAGCGGTTGATACCATGTGAACACACGTGCTTTGTACGAAGATGTATTTCGCAGTAGCAGCCAATACCTATTATATACATTCAACTACCTCCTCCGTATTCGAGATTGAACGCTGTAACCCAAACGCAAGCATCAATCCTGTCCCGCGTGGGGGATTCAAGCCACGCGCTGGCCAGTCAGGCCACGTCCCATCCAACAGATTGTTCCCAGTCTCAAAAAGCATCCCAGCCTGCATATCCGGAAAAACGCCGTGCCCAGTCCCTTTACCAAGATGCACCTGGATGGATCCTCCCATGTTACGCCATCTTCCTCCCCCCGCCTGCACGAGACGAGTCAGTCCCGAGTATTTGTTCAGCACCCTGGTCGTCTGTCGCTCGTGTGTCCCCCCCCCCCCTTCTTGTTGCTGGAGGTGGAGAGAGGGCGCCAATGCTCTGTATGCTTGGAAGAAGAATCAAACAAGAGATTGAAGAAAATAATGAAGAACATAAACCAGAGAGATAAAACGCCGTTGTATATAGCACGTGTCGAACGTTGACATCTTTTTTTTTGTAACCCGCTAAAATGTAGAGTAAAAACAACAATTTGAGAAGCGAAGAGCTGACTTGTGCCAGAATTCCGTGTAGTAAATGTAAATGCAATTTGTGATGCCCAAAAACGCCGCATAATGTCGTGTCTAAGTCGTTGTCTGTGATAGAGGCAAGAGTATAAGGTGGAGAAATAACAGATGAGCTTCAACGGTTGTGCCGCTGCTTGTGTGAGCGGGTGCCTTGCTTCGGTATCAAGATGCATCCGCTGCGGGCGCCCGCGATTGACTCAGCTCACGGGTCGTGTCCCTCGACGTCCGCAGTCTGTGCTCCTTCTTCTTGTGCGTCCGCTTCCGCATGCGAGGGACATTTCGAACAAGCTTTGGACAGCGCATGGCCGCCTCAGCAGACGTCGTGAAGCTGAGAACGCCTTGGTTCCTCAGGGCTCCAGTAAGGCCACTCGAGGGCTTCTCGCCCAGCCAGGGGTATTCCTCAGGCCCTTCATCGTAGCCCTCATCGGCCTCTATGTCGTCTTCTGCCAGCTCCGTAGGGTCGATTTCAATGGCCTGGACCGAAGATGAACCTGTAGAAGAAGAAGGGGAAATGGACTCGGCTTGGGTGTTGGCCTGCATCCTGGCAAGGACTCTAGCGGCAACGTCCGGGTCAATTTTCGTCTCGGGTGCAACGGGGGGAATATAAGGAAGAGCCGAGTATCGTCGTGATGGACGGATTTTCTGAGTACACGGCAGTGCGGGCAGCGAAGACTCGTCGCCCAGGGTTTCGTCATGGTCAACATCCATGGCATTATCAACCAGAAGCGGCTGTGATTGTGGAACGAGGGGTGGCTGTTGGGTACGGGATTGGTTTTGCTGTAAGAGGGTCTGTCGGCTCATACGGCGAGAAAGCAGCTCCATGAGAAGGCCGTCTTGGCTTTTCTGACGCTCCCGGACCCTAGGTCTAGGCATCGAGGGAAGATCCGAAGCCGGATCAGCAGCAACAATGGGCAAAGCACCGGACATGGTTGGCGTCTGGGGTAAGATGACCTCGTTGGTGTTAGAGGCGCTGCTTGGTGAGGTACGCTCAGGCTCCATGGTGGTGTCGTCGTCGTCGTCGTCCCGTCGTCTTGGTGAGGGGTTACCTCATAACAAAGCATTCGCAGGCGAGGCTTGTTTGATCCAGAATACTGGTTCGCAATAACTGTCGATGGCTGTTGGGTGAATGATCCCTGTGTCTCCGCCGGTTGGGATGTCGTTAGTAGTGGTGCAGAGGGCGATTTGCCTTCCTTTGTCGCAATAGAGTCTTCGTAAGGTATTACTGGCGGTGATGTGGAGGAGGCGGTAGTGAGTATACAAGACTCGAAGACTGACTACAATGTACGAGTATGTATGGGATCAAATGGGAGGGTTTTGATGGAAGCAGAGAAACAAGCCAGAGTTTGGGGGCGGCTAAGCTTGATGTATGTTGCGGGCTGGCCTGGAGGGAACATTGACATTCGATCAAATTGAAAGTGCGAGCCCCGAGCTAATAGTGGCCCGGCGAAAAGCTAAAAACTCCAGGTCTTTGTCGTCAGGGTACAGTCAGCAGCAAAGACAGCAGGGCCCAGCGCTGTATTCTGTAGCGACAGGACATACTGTAGGGGCGTTGGAGCACCCGCTTGCCGAGACACGGTGCGCCATGGATCAAAGTAATTCATCACAGCGGCGCTGGTCTGGTCTTGGTAGCGACAAGGCCAGGGATGGCTGAAGCCCTGGCTTGGGATGCGTGGCGGGACCAGTTCAATGGCTCCCGACCCCCCGGCCAGGACAGAGATGGTCCCGAAAGATGGGTGCAGTCAGTCCATGTCCAGACTGTGGGAATGGATCAAATGGATCATGACATGAACCGAGGCGGCCGTCCGTAGCGCTGGGAAAAGCCCACCTCAACTGATTCAACTGAATTGCGGCCACGGCTAGACCACAAGCCGCCTAGCCTGCGCTCCTGGGCGTCCTGAGATGGTGCCAGCGATCCGCTAATAGGGCAGTTCCGGATGGACGACTTGAGTAACGCCGCCCGCGATAGCGTCGGGTTGTCTGTTTTAACTCTTCAGCCGGTCGATGATGGAACGGGCTGCGCTGGAGACGAAGGAGTGGATCTGGGCTTCTAGCCACTGGGCCTAACATTGATGGAGAGATCATTACACTACCGTCCCAAGGGAAACGAGCCCCGCACGCCGGCCCAAGCCTACTAGTAAGACAATGAACCTTTGACGAGCAAAGGGAGAAGCTTGACGGCAGTGGAACTGGAACTTTTGGAGAACACCAGACATAACGTTGAAGAGAAAGCCAGCCAGCCACTTTGGAGCATTGTTCAAACTCGTACAGTACAGCAACTGTACGCTGTAAGCTGCAAGCCCGTCCAAAAGAGAACGTACTTGGAATTGAACATCAATAATCCGTCATGTACTCGTAGAGTCACAACCAGAACGCTGGAGTTGTCGAACCCTTAATTCCTGCAGCCAGCGACAAGGACCAGACATGGAATCCGGCCGCGGACGCTTCGTGCACATCCGGGCAGCATGGCTTCGGACCCGCCAACGGTGTGCCAGGCCCCCTAAAGAAGACGCCGAGCATGAGGTCTCCATGGTGCACGTCCGAGCAAGCAAGTACCTACATGTACGGGCCCGGGTTCCAAATGCCTGCAAGTGCTGTATGGAGCAGGCTGTACTGTACTCGTACATGGACATGGACATGGACATGGACATTGCTGCTGCTGCTTTGCGCCTCCATGCCTGGTCTGTACGAGTACATACAGTAGGTACTGTAGCCTGAGTGGGAGCTATGAATGCCTGTGCTGTGCTCGTTTACAGTTGCACGAGTAGTGCGTGTTCATACATGGAGCCTCATGCACGTCAATCCATGTGTACAGGTGCTAGTCATGTCCGGTGCAATTTCTGCACTAAAAACAGCATCTCACCTTGACAACCTCTAGTGTACGAGCAGTCCAGCTACCTTAGTACCTACTCGTACGTAAAGAAACCTGAACGGACCCGACATGCACAAACACCGATTCAGACTCAGCCCATCTTCAGCAGCGCTTCAATCATGTCCGCACTCGTACTGCCGTCGTACTACTTACTGTACGAGTACTGCCACAAACAGTTGACGTCCAAACTTGCACGATTGCTTGCTTTACTTAGCGCATCCAGGTTGGTTCGGCCGCGCTTCTATTTTCCCATCATCGCATCTCCGCCAAGTGGGTTCCTCTCCCGTCACCCTGTCTGCCTACGAGTACGTTTCCTTTCCTCTCATCTTCTCTACTGTACACTCTACTGTACCCATGGCGACCCTGTTTAGACGAACTGCATCATCACATACTAGTACTCGTACCGTCATCTCCATTGTGCCCCTAATGCACTGGACAACTGACATCGACGGCCTCTCTGGTGCTCTACATAGTGCTCCAGTGCTCGCATTTGCCACTCATCCCGACGGCTTGGATCCCTCAAAGCTTCCGCACCAACTGTCAATTCCAACAAGCTGCCAAGATGTCGATTCTATCCGCTAGCCCGTCCGCCCATGCTCCATATCTTTCCTTTTTCTCTCCCCAGAGCCCACGCTACAGCTAGGATCGGTCACAAAGATTGGAGCTTGCTGGGATAACCCGGTGTGCCAGGCTACAGCGCCCTCTCTTCTGCTTCTTCACCCGGCCCGGTAACTCTGGCTGGTCATGATACAAGGATTCTATCCCAGCAGACTGGCTCGACGCCTTTGCGAAGGAGACCTTTGATTGGTTTGATTACGAGGTTGCCAGGATTTGGCTCGGCACCCGTTTCCCATCATGGCTAACTCTCAACGAGCGCCTTGAATCATAGGCTTGCTCGTAATTCGTACGTATGATACTCCGGTGCCTGGGCCAGTATCAACAGGCGCTCGAGCCAGCTACTAACCCCAAGAGCAGACACGTCCCCTCTCACCCTCGATTGCATCGATGATCAAACAAATGCTACAAATCGGGGGGGCAATGCCACGTTATTTTGGCTTCTTGCCGAAGCGCGAGAAGCTCATCTCGCCCATGCCTAGACGGTACTAGAAGCCTGCGCTCAGATCGAGCTTGAGACGCAAAGTCCCCCTAGCAGCTAATGACGTTCAACGTACGAGTAAAGAGCATGCAGTGCGGAGCATGGATGGCCACATGGACGGAAGCTTGCGTGGATTCGTTCCGCTGTCCATACTTAGGTTGCTTGCTGATTGGCACGCCTCACTGAGCGTCCAAAGACAACTGAAGCATAGATTTATAGCATGGATGTATTAGGAAGGGCCGCCTCCATGTGTCTACAGGAACCACGGGCGATTGGGCGTTGTTTCTCTTTCATCAGTTGCGAGTCAACTCAGACGATTGAGCATTGCTTCTCTTTCATCAACTATGAGCACAACTCCTCCTAGTCTTCCAGGCTTTCCCAAGGAGATCCCTCTGGGCTATTCGAGTTGTCCGAAATTGGGCGACACAATGTTCGTCTGTGGGAAAATTCACGAGGGCAAGGCACAAACGCAGGGTTCAGATACCATTTACGAGGTAGGACTCTGCTGCATGACCGCAAGCGCATTGCATAACACGTGCTTTTAACCTGGCCCCATGGTTTTATCATCCTAGCCTTAGTTATCACGACGGCGTTGACTTTGCTGCCAAGTAGGCAATACTAACGTACTCCTTCATGTCGGATCCCTTTCCCGTGGACCGAGTGTTTGGGTTAAGGCCACCGGCTTCTCCATGGGGGCTGCCCATGCGATTGTCATAGCAGAGTGCCTTCAAAGACCAGGACAAGCACTCGTACGAGCAAGGTTGACTCTGCAACGTCTATGCTGCCGATCCAGCTAGCCACAGCTTCTGCGCACTGTACAGACGAAATAACACCTGCCTCGTGTCATCTGTCTCGCGAAGACCGGTGTCTAAGCACGATGAAGCAGCTCTAGGGGTTTCCGATGGTAATTTCGATCCGGAAAAAAGAGAAAAGAGAGGAGAAAAGGATACGCTTCCACTCCCCCCCACGCCAGCTATCGTTCCGGCATGAAGCCTGCACGAATCCCAGTGTTGGCCGTGGTATTACTGAGGGTACAGACGCGTGCCCACCTACTTTTTTCGTGCAGTGCTCAAGGATCTGGTAATACACCGTACTGGTGTTACATCAAGAACCGGCCATCGACTCTTAGGAAATGTTATACCTAGGTACTACCTACTACTGGACACCACTAACTACTCCATGCCTACTGTAAGCTTGTGCTCACCAAAACATGCCCTTTTCTTTCTAGTTCTTATTTGAAAATGTTTATATTCATGCCGGCACTGCTGCTGACAACGCCGGATCCATCACATGACAAGTGCCGGCGGAGATTTTCCTTCCTTTTCATCTCATTTCACTGCATCTTATTTTGTTTCTTTGGCTTATACCCTGCCCTCTATTTCTCCAGGTGCCTGGACGAGCCATCAGCAATCATTGCAACGCAGTATTACGCAGTCTCCAAATCCGGCAGTCTTATCCGTAATAAGACTGCGATCCATCCTGTTCAAAATAAGCTGCCCTGTTCTAGGGTACGCTGGCTTGTTGCCGTATCCTAGTTGCCTCCCTTGCCAGGAGCTTCCCGCCACGGTCCGCGTTTCCGTGATCAGAGGATCTCAGGGCCGATATGTGGCGTCGCTTACAAGTGATAGTGGTAGCATCTACTTCACCCTGGACAAGCGGGTTTAAGAAAACTTCGATGCCGAAGACTTGTACCCAGCATTGTGGTTGTGATTACAAACCATGGTCTCGTGCAATTACTGCTGTGAGCGGCATTCTGGATCAGTCTTTTACAGAATCAAGAACGTCATGGACTCCCAGGCCATGCGTGTAAGCGCTGTACTTATACGTACCTCGAACAAAGAATCTCTGTAACATGCATAGAGCAAGCCGTATTATAAGCTTTTCTGGGGAAATGCAACCTCCTTCGTTGCCAGACAGCTCGCTTCCAGCTGTGAGGTTCGTCGTCGTCCAACCGCCAGAGCTGTCCAGCCGCTGCTTCTCCCGAGGCTTCGGTTCCGGATCAAAGCAGAAGCTCCGTCGTCGAGTCAAACGGAAAAACACGACTCTAACCGCACTGAGATGGTCCGCTCGAAATTTTACCACCCCTTGTCGGTCGAATTTATCCGCGAACCAAACCTGGTAACAATAGGGGCAATGCTTGCTCTCGTGAGCAAGTGGCACCCGGAAGGGATCGAAAGAGGAAATCTTCTCCATTGCCAGGGGACGGATAAGCTTGCATGCAAACAGCAATACCGGCAAACCCCTGGATAGATCCAGTTGCTCCATAATAGCATATGGAGACGGCTCGCAGCCAACGTTACAAGCAATCCGCCTAGCGGAGACATATCCTTTATTCATCGCATGTTTCGGCCGAGCACCTCTGACAGCAAGCCACGATCTTTGGGCACGCACTTGGGACGGACCGAGGATTTGTAAAGCAAGAACCCAAGCTCAGCAGACATCATCGGGCACGGCTACTAACTTCTCTTGGCTCTTTTGGAGTATTACCTGTTACATGTTGCCCTAATTGGCCGAAATGGAATCCGAAGTCATATTCAGCAACTACCTACTATACACGTACTACTATCGGGCACTATCTGTCACTCAAGCGGCTTCAAAGAAACAAAAAGGCTAAAGTAGGATTCACGGGGATCGCTTCCGGATAATGCCGTTACAATAGCTATGGAAGAAGAAGAAAAATCTTTCCGAAACATGAATACATTGGACACCGACGCTCAATCTGGCAACTAACTAGCATGCCCTCCTCTCTCTTCTCTCCCCATGTCCAAAACGTGGCCGGCCGCTTTCCTTCGAACTCACTTGCAAAAGTCGCGCAGCATGCGGCCAGGCCTTGCTAGCGCCTCTGCATGCAAGTGAACGAGTTTGACTGATGCTTCCAGAAGAAGCCGTGGAGGAGGCATTTTAGGCATCTCTTCCGGGCTGGCGGCATTTGCCATCGTGCCCCCCCTTGCTTGGACGGAGAATTGATTGACACATGGCCAAGGCATTGATTGTTGTTGCTGTGTATTGCAAGCAAGGTATGCTTTGTTCACCGTCGGCGAAAAAAAAAATTACATTCAGGCGCCTTAGTCAAACTCTTGTCATGGACGCCGGGTGCTCCGCCACTTGCCTTCAGCAGGGCCTTGGGTCCGTGTGAGTGTCCGAGCTTGCGGATTTTCATCTCCCGCCGGCGCTTCGTGAGATGCCGCTTGTCGTTTGATCGTGGTACGAGCCCGCTGCAAGGTGGTTCCAGTTTATTCCGCAGAGGCAGCGAAGCAAAGCCCAATCGCGAGCGTTAAAGGGTCAATATGCGACTGTTGATGGCATCGTACCGGCATCCAGTTAAATCAACCGACTCAGCTTATGACAGCTGTCAGATCGCACTAGCCGCAAGCGAGGGATCATCGCCTCATGCATCTTCCCATTCCTCCCTGGGCGACACCGCGCTGCTGGCTCGGCGCGTTCTCGCGCCCAAGTCTGCTGCCGGTGCACACGTATCAAACACCTTGATCTTATCCTTATAATATGGACTCGGGGGGGGGGGGGGGTAACCAATCTCAGGTCCTAGCACGTGAACAGGATTTTGCTATGCCTTTGGTGGTACCAGTAATTATTGTCATATTGGCGGCTTTGCCAAGCTTCGTACTGCGTGGAGCGTAGCTGAGGTCTGAAACTCGCTTGTGGATGGCTCTTTTTTCGTCTTTTTTTTTTTTCACATGCTGATCGTGGATATCTCCTGAATATCGGCAACGAACGATTGCTGCGGGATTCAATGGCCGAATTCCGTTATAACGATCAGTATGCTGCCATGTGATGCACTCTCCGTACAAGTCCGCTGTATGTCTGGTTCATGGAAATGTTAGCATGTAATCATCAGGGGTGAGAATATGTACCAACAGGAGACTGAAATCACCTACCCTGTAAATGTAAATGTAAATGTAAATATCATTGATAAAGAATATGTTTGCCTGCGGCCAGGCTTAGAAGATGACCTTGCCACCCAGAGCACCGCATTTTTTGGCCACCAGGCAGTTGTTCATCGCCATGACGAGAGTCTTTTGCTGGTTCCCACGCACATTATCCATCGAGATCCAGTTAGGGTAAGAGTTGCTTGTCGTCGCAGGCCAGAGATCAACAAACAATGACCGCCACGCAGGATGTGCCAGTGCCAAGATGGTGTCTTTTATAAATTGGGTGCCTCGCATTGTCAAGACCCATTCGGTAATGATGATGGGGCTTTGCGGCACCGGCCGAACCAAGTGAAAGTCGTGAATCTGCTCCTTAGCCAGACGATCGACGTTGTTGGTATTGCTCCAGGGGTGGTAGAGCGGGAGGATTCTTCCCGTGGTGAAACCCTCGCGGTTACCGGGGAAAACGTCGACATCCTTCTCCCGCCAGGCGTCGTCAAAGTTGATGAGGACGGCGGATGTTTTGTTGCCGATGAATCGGCCCAGGGGCCATTGGCTGACGTCTTTGACGTCGTCGGGGATGTTGACGCGGTTCTCTACCGCCAAGAACTGGTTGTATAGCGCTACACGGTCTTCTTGGCTGTCACTCAGTTCGCGAAAACCTTCATATGCATTCCAGGCATCATGGCTGTGTACATCCCAAATGATGAGCTCGCCGGGGTACTTCCGGTTGAACTCGTTGACGGTTTGGATCATTTCACTCAAGGTGGCCCCATCACTGCCTTGGAACATTATGCCACCTAACGGGTCAGGGATTCCCACGCCATGAACTTCGCGAAACTCGTCGCCAAGCTTAAGGGGTCGGAAGTCGAGAACGCGGATGCCACCATTGCCGAGCTGTTCGTGAAGGTTGACGCTCTGCGTCACGGTGTTTGGCGACGACGCAAAGCCAATACTCATGTGGGAATGCCACAGGCCAGAGTGATGCGACCTCCCGAGGACAATCTCCCGCAGAGGCTTGTCTTCTAGCTCGGGAAGCATAGTCTGCATCCAGTCGATGGGCGGATCGTTGGTGATGAAATGGCCCTCTTGGCCGGCAATGATAAAGGCCGACGCGGTGCCGGGGAAGTTTGCGATTTCAAACGTGTGAATGCTTCCCTTGGCATTGTTCATGGAAGACAGGGATTCAAGGAACTCTACTTTGAGGGTTACGTGCCGATTCTCGAACTTGACCATGAATGACATGGGCTCTGAGGTTCCAACGATATCGTACACCACCTCGGCCGCAGAGTCTGCCCAGTTGCGGTATCCTTTCGATGCCTGAATCAGGACAGGGGCTATGTCGCCCGGAGGGATGTGTTCAGGGAAATCCTCCTTCCAGTCTGGCATTTGGTACTGGTGGATGTAGTTCCTTTGCCATGTATAGGGGGTGGCATTGATGAGGGTTATATGGGGAGTTGGCAGGTCCTTCCATTGTCTCTTCTTGATGTTTCCTCCCACAGAGATGTTGTGTGTGCCATCTTCTTGTTCTTCGAGGATAATTTTTAGGGGATGAGAATAGTCTAAGGCCTTATTGCCAGGAATCGGGAGACCTGAGGCCAGGGAGGCGAGGCCTAGGACGAAGAAGGTGAGTAGCCAGCGAAAGCAAGGCATTGTTATTGGATATAAATGGAACTGAGGAGAAGATAGAAGCGAAAGGAATAGTGAGAAAAGGAATTGGTTATGGTAGCAGAGAGTGGCTGGGCAGATTGGTAGCAATGAGAAGTTGCTGAACGTTCTTGATATTGGCGTGTTTGTGGTGCAGCTTGTGAGTTGTATGGAGATGATGGATGAGTGAAAGGAGATGGAGACGGAGATGGAGACACGTTGATGGATGTCTTATCTTTGTTGTCAGGCTTTTCAACTAAAACTATAAACGATGGCTTGTTTTAGATAGCAATACAGTTATGGCGCTGGATAGAGTTGATGAGGTTTCGAGGGTTTAGTAGTGCTCCGTGTACTAATAGTGTACTACTGTACCGGATGCAAAATGTATAATTTGGGTTTGACGAAGTACTACTGAGGTATATGTGTGTGCCGAACAAGCCATAACTATATGTGATGAGTGAGTATATGTGAGTATATGTGAACATTGTATCGATTACGAGGCTTCATGCTCAACTGTATTTGCATTATATGAACTTTACCTAGGTACTAGTATGGAAGTATACAGTGTATGTCTTCAAATGACAATGTGTAGGGCAAGTGTTGCCCATTATTTGTACCTTTGATGCTGGTATACGGAGTGACAAGCCCTATTAGAATCATGAAACACAGTATTTGCCTTGACGATCTGCTGTTGATATGATGGCAATGATGGCTAATGCCTCTGCTGGATTGGCAAACCCATGTCTAGATCCGAATGCAATTTTCCTTGTATACCAACGTTGAACATCTCCGGCTCAACTCTTAAGACTTAAAGACATGGTGCGGCTTGATCAAGGTTCCAAGTCCAACTTGATCTTGCAACAATTTGATAGCAAAGAAGCCCTTGCCAATGAATGCCAGATCCAAAGGGATTATCATGATGGACATGGATAAATCATATAATTCTAAAAATCAGGGATGCCATTAATTGGAACGTGTCAAACGAGAAACAATTACGAGTATAGAGTAGGATGAGCTCAGCATCTATCCACAAATAATAATAAGAACTAGGCATATATTATCAATGGCTGACGCGAGCAAGGAGAAATTGAAGAGGCGGTCACAGGTGCCTGTATATACAAGGTTGTAATTTGAGTTTGACTGCATCTGCTATTCTGGGATTGAATGAAATCGTTGGATTGGTGAGGAATTGTTTGGGACATGTACCTTGCACATTCACCGATCAATGGTTCATGCATTCCCGGTATGGACTCGAATACGGAGTAGACTGGAATCAAATCACCACATGAGGCAAAAGGGCCCCTGTATGGAACAGACGCTGACAGGACCCTGGAGGCGCCTAAACTTGGGTTGCTGGCCAATGGAGATGCCGTGGCGGGGGCGCTGAAGGGCGATTCCAAACAGCGTGCGGGTGCTATACTGTAGGCCATGAGCGGGGTTGGAGCTTGGCGCCTCTGCCAGCGCGTAAATTGCTGTAGATTCTGTTCATGGTGCACTGAGGTGATGAATTGAGGCCTCCTTATAACTTGCATTGCATCCTCCAGGCTTGAATCAAAATCCAATCCATTCCAGTTGCGGCAAACACACGTGCAAAATACGCCTCACCCGAACGAATGCCTGACGTGGCTTGTGGCCTGTTCAGAGAACCAGCTCCATTGTATTCTGTATTATAGCTCGGAAGCGGGGCTTCTTGGCCGTCTTACATCGATCTCGACTCAATCAGCTCCAACTGCACCTTTGCCAAGCCAACCTTTTTCTTCCTCTTGCTTCTTCACTCTCACCATCAGTTTCTCTCTTCATTCTACGCCTGTTGAATCGGCAAACCCTCCTCTGTACTCTATCCACCGTCATCATCGCCATGTCTGGCCAGCAGCAGCACTTCTACCCGCGTATGTCACCAACCATCCCCGTCTCCAGCTTCACCCCGCCATCTCCAATTACTGACTCGCGACATCGCAGCTCCTCCCGGCGCAGGCGCAGGACAAGGTCCGTTCGAGAAGCCATTGCGACAGACGACACGCTCCCAATGCTAACATGAACAATAAACAGCGCCGCCACCCCAGCAACAGCAGCAATACGCTCCTCCTCCCCAGCAGTATCAATCGCCGCCCCAGCAGCATCAATATGCGCCGCCTCCGACTTCACCTCCCGCGAACCAGACACAGTTCTACCCTCCTCCTCAGGGAACGCCGGGACAAGCGCCTAGCTATGCTCCTCCGCCCCAGCATACGCCGTCTCCCCAGATCCAACAGCCCTCGCCGGGCCATTATCCCCCTCCTCCCGGGAGCCAGCCTCCTCAGCACCAGCATTCGCAATCGCAGCAGCTCAACTTGGCCGTGCGTCCAGCAGCGACTCCCGACTCTGGCCACTACCAACAGCAGCAGGTACATTCGCCGCCACCGCCGCAGCAAATACAGCAGCATCAGCTGCAACAACAACAGCAGCAACAAGCGCCGCCTCAGTTTGCTCCTCCTCCGTTCCCTCAACAGCAGCAGAATGCTCCGTATCCCCAGGAGAAGCCGCCGGTCCAGACGGCACCGCCCCAAGCCGGTGGAGCGCCGCCACCGACCAACTTTGTTGGGGCTGTCGCGACGACCGATGATGTTGGCACCTTTAATGGAGGAAGCTATCGCATCAGCCATCGGGATACCAATACGATTTTGACTATTCAGTTGGCCATGGGCGCCCCATTGCATACAAAGCCAGGTACGTTGGATGAGCGGCAGGAAAGAGTAACGGTCTCGTGATTTGATCAAGTCTAATCGCATGATAGGTGTCATGGTTGCCATGTCTCCCACAATCACTCTCAAGGGTAATATCAAGTTTAGCGTCAAGAAGATCATTGCAGGCGGAGAGCTCGCCAGCTCTACTTACACAGGGCCGGGAGAGCTCATTCTCGCGCCCCCCTCTTTGGGAGACATTACGAGCATAAGGTTGAGCGGCAAGGAACAGTGGTCGGTGGGACACGACGCCTACTTGGCCTGTACTCAGGCTGTTGTTAAAGACTACAAGCGGCAAGGTCTGGGCAAGGCCATCTTCAGTGGCGAGGGTCTGTTTGTCTACAAGATATCTGGAACTGGTCTGCTCTGGGTTTCGAGTTTCGGCGCTATTATTCGGAAAGATGTGAGTCTAAAGTATAGGTTCCCCTGTCCCAATTAGAGACACTAACCCGACATAATAGCTTCAACAAGGCGAAAAGTACATTGTAGACAACGGTCATCTTGTGGCGTGGAACACCAGCTACATCCTGGAACGTGTAGCTTCTGGTGGCATTATCTCTGGCCTTTCCTCCGGAGAAGGCCTTGTTTGCAAGTTTACTGGTCCTGGCACCGTACTCCTACAAACCAGAAACCCAAGAGAGTTTGCCGCCTTTATCGGCGGCATCGCTCCCCAGAACGCCTAAGGGCAAAGAAGAAATGATGGCTAGAATAGGGGACGACTAGAGAGGTGTGCTCACCTTATAGCAACGCTGTACACGAAAGTCCGACGAGAATGTTTTTTTTTTTTTTTTTTTTTTTTTTGGAAAATATGGCCGGCCCCATTTTGTATTATCTCTGTTTGGCCATTTATGCACTTCTTGGAGTTTGAGTTCAGCAATGGAGGGCCTCTTAGTTTGATCAACAGTACATTACATGTATATGTAACACTTACGCTTGATTGTTGTTTTCTCACAATGACTCACGTTTTCAACTGTTTGGCTGAACTCGTTTTTTCTCTTTTCCTTCTTGGAACCTTTTTTTTTCTCCCCCTTAATGATGAAGTGAAGCTGCTAGCTAGTCGTGAGTCGCAATCTTGTCAGATGCACCTGCGTCAAGATCGAATGACACGCCAAAAGGGAAGAACCAGCTCAGCGACCTTCATATATGATGCATTTTACGGCAGGCATTGATGGGAGAGCTGACAACATGGTTGCCGAGACGAAGATTCCAGAGGCTGACCTGGAGCGAATCTTAAAACTTAAATCTCGCTCGTCATTTCAACCTTATGCGAAGCCATCGTTGCATCCTGCGCACTCAACCATCCGCCTCTTTTTGGACTTTTCGTATCCCAGCCAACAGGTGCGGGTTGTTTGTTTGCCAGTCTTTGGTACTTGAGCGTGTCTTTTACTTTTGTTTAACAAGCGAACTTTATCGCGGAATATTCCAGGCGCGGATATATACCAGCCGTCTGCCAGCTGGAAGCCATTGCAGCAGTCCAACTTAACACACACTCTCGACCTCAATATTTCTGCTCTCTTTCGACATCCTTGCCTTTACCTGCTTGTGCTGAGGAAATTCTTGAGGCAGCGCTTGGTCCTTTCTTGAAGCGAAACTTGTCGTGAAATTGGGTTCTTTTGAAGTTATCGAAGTTGGAGAACTTGCTCGTGCGAAAAGAAAACAGCCCAAACAGGCCAAGGAAGGAGTTCATCAAAGCTACTCTCCGAGAATCGACGTCCAAAAGCTCTCGCTTCTAGCACAAACAGTCAGGCACATCTGCCATATTCATCGATACCAACTTGGTCGCTCGAATCCATCTGGATTAGCAAACGGTAAGTACCGAAATGCAACACACGCTTCTGGTGGAATGAAGCAAGAGCTGACCTGGCTTTTGAAGATTGAGAATGGCTATGCTAGGTGCTGCCAGCCGATGTAAACGCCCATCCCCTCCTACCATGGCCAAAGAGACGGGTTCGAAGAGCGAATCACGTACCAAGGCCTTGGGCCATCCCTATGACTACCAAAGACTGAAGAAAAGCAATTCTCATCAAGCGTTGGATAATCCCGATTGGCGAACTCGCCCTTCCGGTAGTGGCAGCTCACCAACGTTGGATGAGGAGCAGGCTTGGAGGAATCTGATGGGTTCTGGGAAACAATGGATTGGAATGGATGCATTCCCGACCACTCCATCTGCTGAGGAGAGGAAACACGAGGTCCATCTTCAGAAGGCAAACAAGGTGTCACAAGATCGCGTGGCGGCAAGCAACGACATGAGATACCATCGACGGAATGTTTTTGCACTGTCCTCCGAATTGGAACCAAAGATCATACAGACCATGGAGGAAGAGCAGCCTGTTCCATATGGAATTCTGAAGCAAGTGTGCCTGTCATCTTCGAAAGAACATCCCCTGAGCCTCTTGGAAGTTGCACCATTGGGAAGCATCCCTAGCTTTTTGTCTCCGTCTGTTGTGGACATTCGGCCTCTGAAGGGAAATGTGATGCAAAAGAAGCCAGGCAATGGCCAGGACGAGCAACTCACCGCAGCGCTCAAAGCTGCCGAGGCCACGCCTCACAAAGTTCGAATGCACACGAGCCAGCGAAGTCGTCAAAGTGAGACGAAAACAAAGCATGCCGTAGCGGACGCATTGCGAGCACAAAAGAGTGTTTTCGAACTACCAGACGTTGTCACTACGCAAAGGAACAGAGCCAAAGATTGCTCCGACGCGAATAGATTGTCCCCCAGCCAGACAGCACGTTTGGTCAACGAGGAGAGGCCTACGGAGGTGTTTGAGACTCAGAAAGACCAGGCTTTCCAAAGATTTCTAAAGAAACTAGCACAGAGGAACAAAGATTTGCCAAATGAAAAACTACAGGGACGAGACAGGGTGGACAGCGGCTACGAAGATGGCTCAAAGGAAGAGCAGAGCGGAGGTTCAACAGAAACCTGCGTCTTGAGATACCGGACACATGGGGGCAATGAACGACAGCAACTGTCTTCGGAGATTTCCGCAAGTCACCGGACACGAGGAGACGAGATTTCCCACAAAGAGGACTCAAGCCTCCCAGCAGAGCAATCTACTAGATTCAAGAGCCTGAACCCCAAAGCGCGAGAGTTTCTCTCATTCGTCTCCAACCGAAGCTCCAACTCGGAAGACGACAATATGAATATGGAGCCCCTTCAAGCCTTTGCCCCGGAGCCTTTTGCCAGCAAGAGCGATCATGTCAATACCATGTACCTGGCAGGACTTGGTCTGCCGAGTGTTTCTTCGCTTCAGCAGCAACCGCCGCCGCCGGCCTATGGGCTTGTGCCGCTTGCAACTGCTCCTGATACAGCCGCTGACTCTCTGACGCTCAATAACTTGATGCCGGGAAGATTGATCCCTGTACAGATGGGAACGGATCAGCTTGGAGGCCAATTCCAGACGTCTGCTTTGCAAATGTCAACAGTGCCGCCACTACCTTCGCTCCTACCAGCACTATTTCGGCCGGAGACGGTACTGCCGTCCGTGCCTATGATGGGCAATAGTATGTCGGGCATCCCGACGGTACCCTCCATGTTGAATACGACATTTCCCTTGGCATCTAGCTCCAACCCTTGCTTCAATATGCCATCAAGCCAAATGCCGCTCATGACGGGTACTCGCTGTCCACCGCAACCGGTGCCAAAACCTCGACGCCCAGATCCAGGAGATCAACAGGCATACGAGGCATGGATCGAGTGGCGCAAGGCAAACGAGCCAGGCTATGCGTTGGAGTGTCGTCTGAGACAACAGCGACGAGCTCAGCGGAGCATGACGGACAGGGTACCACCCAAGACCCAGTCAGCCAAGAAGGACGACGCCTCCGTCCCGGCATGAGGCATACAAAATTATGTATAGGACGACAGGGCGATCGGTGACGATGTCTCCTAGCACGGGCCTTGGTCAGATGCTCCTGGTGTCGTATAATGCAGCGATGTCGAGTGGTGGGGATGTGGTGAAAGGTCTACGCCCCCCCTATTCCACTTTTTTCTTTCTTTCTTTACAACCAAAGTTTACTCGTTTGTTTTTCTTTTTCCGTTCTCCTACTGCGGCATTATGCAGATCTTCGGAGTCAGCCGCAGTATGTGGATAAAGTTGTTTTGCAGAATGTCTTTCGATTACTTCCTGCGGGCTGTCAGTCCCCAGGGTTGCCCCTGATGGAGTGGCTGGTCGGCGGTGGTGGATTTAGCGGAGGGGGCTGATGATGATTGGTATGATTACGGGAACTAATTGCGCTGGAACTGCACTGATAGCTACGTTACTACGACTGGATGAGTGCTTGTGGAGACGAGTTGGAGTCGTTTGTGTTACAGTATCTGGTACAAGATGATGGGAATTAGCTAGTCTTTGTGGTATATCATATGCATGGTTATCTGTTACTCTTGGCCGCTTCTCCTGTATACAGCGAAGATGATGTCAAGCATAGGTAGAAACTGTCCGAAACATGCTCCGAGTATTTGGAATTGTTGGCCAAGTGAGACTATCGAGTGAGACTCTGTGACTAAGGAGGAAGACTAGGACTCAGGAGGAGGAAGAATACGTGTAGGAGGAAGAGGAGCCTGTCAGGGTTACGCATATTGTCTCTGGTGACGATGGCGATGAAACGTTTGCTGCATATACGAATGTAGGGAGGATCAAGACATGGATATAAATAAAATAGACTGAACTTCACTGTGAAGGGAAATATCAAAGAAAAGAAGAGGATACATAGGTAGAGCCAAGCAGCGGAGTGACAGGGGGAAAAAGACAAAATGCATGTCTCAGACATGGACATGAGCAACACGAAGAGGCGCTTACTTTTCTCCTCTTCCTCTATTGACTCACTCTTTCTTTTCTTTTTCTCCTCCTTTCCTTGACTGTGTATGTACACTTTGCGCCTTAGTGACTTGTTTTGATATTTGGACTAGTTTAGTTTCATGCTGTGTAACAGCGAGGCGTTTTTTTTTTTTTACGCTTGGGGATTTTAATGGTTGGCTAAGTATGGTTTTATGTATGTGTATGTGTATGTGCATGTGCATGAATGTATGCATGTGTTTTTGCGTGTGTCTATCGTGTTTGTGTCTATCGTAGTACATCTGTATACATTAACGTCCATCCTCTTGGTGGGCATGTTTGTTGATGATTCGGTTCATTCATCTTGCCAGTTGGTTGCACAAATTGATTATCAGTGCATATAAGCCGCTCGGTGAACAAATCTAGATATTTCCTTCTTTTTCCTTCTTTTGAATTCTGTTGCATTGGTTTTTCTTGTTGGCGAGGAGGATGATTGCGCGTGTGAGTAAAAAAAAAAAGGGGGGGGGGGGGAGGGGATGGGATGAAGGGAGTATTGCTGCCTTTTTTTTTCGCTGCCTTTTTTCTTTTGCTTCTGTCTCTGTTTGCCTCATGTAAGTACGTACTTTATCTTGCTTATTTCTTTTCGCATAAGTCTTTATTTGTATTTATCTGCACACCGATTATTTGTACTTTATTTTTTTCCTTTTCCATTGGACATGGGGGTGGGGGTGGGTGTAATGGATCACATCGCGAAATGAAATTGCAACCGCAAATCATCACAACGAATAACATCACTCACACAGCTTGCTAAGCTACTGCAGTAAAAAAAAAAAAAAAAAAAAACACGGCACGGTGCTTATACGAGCCCGCCTACGTGCAAAAATTTAGCCTCCTGTCAATTTAGCTTGGCTTCCTCACAAGCCCGCAAAATGCGGCTCTTTCTTGTTCGACCAATGCGCGCTTCTTCCCCCCCCTTCCCCCCTCTCTTCTCCGTCGCAGAGCCGCATCAAAGAAGAACGAACAACAAGCCGCCTTTTTTTTTTGTTCTGCATCTAGCTTCGCTTCGTTTGCCTTTTTATTCGTCCCCCCTTTCTTTCTTATACATGGGTTGATGTAATGCTGAACATGGCCGTTGATTAGGGCGCAGTTCCATTTGTTAATGGATATACAGACACGCCTCCCCCCCCTTTATTGCCCATCCTTCATTGTTGGTTCGGCAAAATCCCGAATCCGGTTGTGACGGCGTTGTGAACACTCCCCCCCATCACCCCCTTTTCCTCAGTTCCTCCGTATTATCAGCAAAAAAGAGAAACATAATGTAAAGATACAAGAAAAAAAAAGAAGATATTAGAATACTACCCACCCTTTCCGGCTACACCATCTCTAAGCAAACCACATGTCACGAACCATCAGTGACTTACACCCAAAAGGACAAAAAGAACAAGGGAGTCGTACGAGACACAACCTCTCCTCCTAGGGCTGACAAGGCAGATCAAAAGACCCGCGTATCACATGAAGCCACCATCTGCTCAACGTATTGGCCCGTAATTATTGCCGCTGCCGTGCGGTCCCACACCGAGATGCTCAACAGCCTCCTGACGCCTTGCATCAAAGGCCCCCACGAGGGGTCCAGTCGATACTGCTTGAGGCTCTGCTTGCCGGCATAGAAACCGCAGCCTGGTGGAAAATCAAAGCCCCCAAGGACGAATTAGACCTGTTTCAGGTCTGTCAAGATGCCAGATGAACCTCCTGACGAGGCTCTGTATCGTAGTAGAGAGGGGCTTTGACTACATGTTTCACAATATCATTCACTCATGCCAGTGCCAAGATACTGCTGGCGTCGTTGGGTGCAAAATCATGCTTCATTTCTATGTGGTCCATCCTTCCCATCCCATCCTGTCTATACAAGTGATTTTTTTGGGGCATTCTTTGGTATCGTAACAAAGGCACATATTGATCATGGCCGAGAGGAAAAGAAGAGCGAAAGACGAGTATAGAAACAAACAATAGAGAATCCTCTAGACGAGGATGGACTAAGCCTAGACTCTGTACTACTAAGGAAAAAAAAGAAAGGGTGTATATCAATATTTTCCCATAAGTCCCATCCACAAAATAGCCAAGAAAACAAGTCATCAAAGAGAGGAATAGTCAATCAAAGTCAACTGCAGATCCATAGCCCATAAAGAACAAAAAGAAACAAGATTAAGAAAATCAAACACAAACAAGTCACACTGTTCACTCCTCAACATCTGGGGTGGCCATTCTGTACTCTGCTTCTCCCTTCAGGGGTTCACAGAGCTCCCAACCCGCCTCTGTCCTCTTGACAATACGAATGTCAGCGCGCTGCGCCCACTCAGTCAAGACGGTGTCATGAGCGCCTCCAAACTCAACGGGAGGCTCCCGGCCGGCAGCTGCATTGTCAAAGTGCTGCTGGGCCACGTGCTCCATCCGCTCGTCCCAAGCGGTTGCGCCGGTAAAGGACTTGTCGCACGCCTGCACGGGGCAGGGCATCCAGGTTGGGAGTCTGCATCTGATGCGCAGGGCATCCTCCTGCATCTTCTTGACCATGAGGTCAGATCTGGCATCTGCACCCCTGTAGTCTGTAGTGCCCTGGCCGATGACTGAGGCATGCATCCTCCGGATGTGCTGGGTGTAGAGATCCTTGCGGTTGAAGATGTTGCCGTACGATGGCAGGCCTGCGTATCGCTGGTAGGATGACTGCCGCTCGTCGGCGCACTTGCCTTCAGTGCAGACCCAATACTTCAAGCCCAGATGCTTGGTGCTAACGTGGCGCTTCCACTCATTCTTTGCATCGAACCTAGCGTTGCAGCCGGCGTAATGGAAGACGCAGATGTAGGGGCGAGGGTGCTCTGAGCCCGTGTGCTCGTCGAGGGACGTTCGGCTCGGGAAGTTCTTCTTGCACTTGTGGCAGAACCTCTTGTTGGTCGTATGGATCCTGCGCTTCTTGTCGCCGCTCGGCGAGGACTCGTGGTCAGGAGAGGACCGCTTGCACGAGCCGGTCTCGGTATGGCATCGTGTGGTGCGAGCACGCCTCCGCGCGGAGACCCTGTTGGAAAAGAACCTCTCGTCAAGGCTTGGGGTTTGGCTCCCTTCTTTGATGTGTCTGGCCGAGTTCACATAGGGCAGCGTGGTGCGGAGAGGATATTGTCTGGTGCCGACGTCGCCGTGCGTGCCAATAAGCGTCATGGAGTTGGTACTGAACGTGCACGAGTTGTTGAGCCCGATGATTCCCATGGGGTAGAATGACGTGCTATCTTGTGGGCGTGGATAGTAGCTAATCTCCTGCTGCTCAACCGAGGCGTCAGAGTCGTATGGGCTGCCGAGCGAGATGACCTGCGCGTCTGGTGGAGTGGGAGGGTCCACCATCTCAAAGTTGCCATCGCTGCCAATGGATGGGCTGCTTTCAATGAAGCTGATGGGGTATGGCGAGTCGTTTGGTCCGCATGCTTGCTGGTAGATGTTGGAGGCACTGGGATCGAGGCTGGGGTCGGTAGGAGGAGGTTGAAAGTAAGTCACATCCCATGATTGCTCGCGGCCATCTGGAGAGTCCGGGTCTTGCAGCAGGGGATCAATTGGCTGAGTGTGGTAGAGACCGTCGTCGTGGATGTGTACATGGGACAACGAGGTGGATTGGTCATAGTGGTAATAGTATTGGCCACTGCCGCCAACGCTGGCCGAGGAGTAAGGGGGGAGAGAAGAGGTGGAAGCGGATGAGTTTGACGCGGCCATGTCGATAATCGGGGCGTGTCTGTTTTCTTTCTTTTCTTTTTTTTCCCTCTCAACAACGGAAAAATCGAAAGCGGCTAAACTGCACTTTCGATGCAACAAGGGTTGGTGTGAGGAGGGTGAGCTGGATTGGCTCTCAGCTCAGGGTGCAAGGGGTAGGTTGATGAGTGACGAGGCAAGGTGTGTCATATAAGAGCAACGTAGGGTATTGGCTCTTGTTGTCGCGTGAAGAGAGGATGAAGAGATGGGAGGCAGCACGACGCTTGATCTACTAGTCGGAGTAGAGTAGCTCGTCGATGATGATGAAGGACAAGGAGACAAAGCCGAAGATGAAGATGAAGGCAAAGAAGATGAAGAGAAGAGAAGGAAAAGTAATGGTAAATAGTGCAAGGTGAATCTGGCTGTTGAATAAATACCGATGTGGTCAGGAGGAGGATGAAGAGATGATCCAAGGCCCCAAGAGGATGGGACCTCGGGGCCTGTTATATGTGCCTTATGGATCGGACTAAGATCTATCGCCAAGTTAGTTCGTCGTTAGTTAAGAGGTAAGTGGTACGCCGGACGACGAGAGACATACATACAGAGCCTCACAGACCAGAGCATCCATGGATAGGTAGATAGTAGATGCATTGCATTGGTAGGAGTGACACACTCCCTTCGCTCGCACACGCACGCCCCCCGGCTGCTAGGCTTAGTAGGTGCGGCTGCGGCTTCTGGATGGAGTTGTGGACACAGCGCCCAGATACGGCAAAGCGTTGGTATCTGTCCGCCCAAGATTCGACACACGCCCATGGTGACAATGTCTGGTGCGGATTGCTTGGGCTCAGCCGGGGGGCGAAGCGTGCGTTGCATCTGCAGATGGAAGATGGGGGCTCTGGCGAGTCGATCTGGGTCCAGTTCCGCGGTCGTCGTACCCGCCCATGGGATTTGTCGTGGAAAGGGTCAGGTCAATCTTGTGCTGCGCGGAACTAAACTGGCTTAGCCTGCTTGGTCAACACTGTATCTGCCGGATGACGGAGGAAAGCCGTGCGTTCTTCAGCGGCATTGTGTTGTTGGTCAACGTGGACGTTGAAGCCGTCGAGCCTAGACATGTATGTGGTTCGTGTGCGTGTTGGGTAGCCTAGCAAAAAGCAAGTATTAGCTGGAGCGCGCATGTTGCTTCGGCATTTCTAAATCCATCAATGATTAAAGTACCTGTAGGTATTAACCATGGACATCAAAATGTGAAGCAGCGGCACGCACTTTCTTGTGCTGGGACCAACCGACAGTTGCATCATGTCCTGGCACGAGAGCACAAAGGCATTGGCTGGCAGGCAGACACACAAGGCACATGCAGCCTCTACATCATACCTACACATACATCATACATGATGCTACCGCCTCGCCTCGCAGAACGGCACAAAGAGCAAAGAATAGCATCAATAGCAGGCCATCAGCGGTGGAGCAGGTGGTGGCCGAAAGCTGGCCGGCTGGCGTTTGGGACTCGGAGCTAGAACTGGAGGGGGCCTGGCCTGGCTTGGTTCGAGTATCATGGATCATGGCAGCGGGCCAGTCGCAGACGAGGCGCCAGAATGTCGGCGCATTGGACAAGCGCTGCGCAGCCAAAAAGTCTGATGATCCTCTCAACACCATGTCTGTCTGCCTCTGCTCCAGAATTCGGACCCCCCTCAAGAAGATAGCACTTTGGTAGCCCTTGTGGTAGTGGGCATGCCAGTTGCTTAGCGGCGGCGGGAGAAGAAACCAGGGGCCCCATCGAGTTTTAGCCCCCGGATTAGTGCTTTCAATGTTGGTCTAGTCCGTGCGGTAAAAGGAACGTCGAAGGAGGGACGCGGCCGAGTTTGGAGAATGTTGGTTGGAGATGGGGCAAGGCAATGAAGGAGGCAGAGAGACAGAGAGACGGAAGAGACTCAGACAGTGGAGAGCAGATGCGCACCCGCTTAGTACGAGGACCCTACAGGGCTCTACAGTGCAGTTCAGGGCTCTACAGCGCTGTAACTTGTAGCGGGCCCCCACTCCCAGGTGTTCGGTAGCACAAGCAACATTGAGTGCTCGTGCACTTTGTACTTGATGTGACGACAAGCCCCTATTTGCACTCTAGCTGGCTCATCCATTGCTGGCGATTCCACCCGTGAATGATGCATAGAATGCATCCATTGATGCTCACAGGGTCCTAATCGAGGTGGCTGACCAAATCATGGATGCCCTTTCAGCGCTACAGGCACCGCCAGCAAAACCAATAGTCTCCTTCTTAGCACCATCACCATCGAGCATAGCAGCAGCCAAGTCGTCGTATGAGTAAATCCTCGCACCAGACAGCCCATGCTTAGCCCTACCAGTAGTGTACAAGTGCCCGACCGGTCCAAACGGCAAATCTCATCTCCCCACTGAACTTTCTTGACCGGGGCACATGCGAGAGTGAGCGAGAACCCCCAATGGGGCCATCGCTCCAGCCCGACGCGCGCGAACTTGCACCGAACAGAACCCCTGCCCTTGAACCTTGAAAAAACTTTTTTTTTTTTGTTCTGCTCTCTTTCTCCATGCCCCTAGTCTCTGCTACCCAAGCCTGTCTATCAACCTCTAGCAGCCTTGACCGGTGTGGGGGCCTGATGCGGGAGAGCAGGGGACCAAGACATGGAGGCGAGCTGGTGCATCGTCGTCACTAGCACGAGATGGGGCATTTGGGACGGGGGGCATCAGAAAGGACGGGCTGGACCTGGAATCATGTCGTCGTCGGCAAACCTCCATACCATGCATGTATGTACGAGTACTGCACCGTAGAGAGCACGCAGTCAGGTTTGCCTTTGGAAGGGGGGAGCGAATGTGTCAAGGCCCACGGCTGGGTCTGGGTCTGACCAGCATCCAGACTGGATACAAGCAGCAGTGGCATCACTAGACTGTGTATGTACATCAAATTGCATTGGCTTGGGTGTATAGTTGCACAGTATCAAAACTTCAAGGTAGCATCACCGGTAGCATCACCGGTAGCATCACCGGTAACATCGCCGCTGCGAAATGATGATGGCATCAAGTGCAGCATCGACATCTCTCTCTCTGCCTCTTCCTCTGCCTCTGGCCCGAGCACCTGCGTCCGAGAGGGTGGGTAAGAAACACGACAGCTGCGAAGAAACAAATACCCCTGGTGCGCTGAAGCGTAAGAGAAAAGAGGGCTGTAAGACGCCAAAAAAAGAAAAAAAAAAAAAAAAAAAAAAGAGGTGCAGCAATATGAGAGAGAGCAACAAAAAGCAACCTAGCTGATGGAGGGGAAGAGATCGAGCTTGTGCGTTCCGCTTTTCTGGTTGTGCGACAAAGACCGGCGGTCCGCCCTTTGCTGTATAGGAAATGGAATTGTAGGCGCAGAAAGTCGGAGTGAGCAAGACCAACCACAACTTTGTCGTGCAGCAAGATGAGATTTGGCCACCTGCAAGAGAGACGGCCGGTGGTGGCATCACATCAGGTGCAGCGTTGCTTGTGGCACTACTGTACTCGTACATGTACTGTACATGTACAGTAGGCGTGGCCGTGAGTGGCGCCTTATTCTGCTGCCTGTCCTGTCATCTTTGATGTTGCGGTCTGGTGGTCCATCCACCCGGAGCGCCGAGATTGCTTTGGTTACAGGTTGGTTTTTTTTGTATGATGTTGATGATGTTGATGATGGTGGTGATGATGGTTTCTTTCCTTTTTTTCTCGAGTCTTTCCTTCTTTTGATGCAATTGTGGCGGTGTCGCAGGGTTCTTGGCGAGTGGCATTGCGAGACCCTGCAATGACGACGATGACGATGACACCAGTCTCTGTCTCTGTCTTTTGTTTGTCTGTGTCTAGGTACTCGTCTGTTGGTTGGCCGTCACTATGTACGCATGTACATCAAATCGATGGCGCTTCCGTGATGATGATGATGATGACGATGATGATGATGTTGGCGATACTATCCGTACTAACCTTTCACACAACGTAAGCAGCTGGTCTTGATGCCTCCGTATGTTCTGACTATAGGTATCATGTAACCCCAAACCTCCCATATCGAGCCAAACCTGCCGCTGCACTGTACAGTATACATTACATGCTACCATCGCATCAGGTTACCCAAGCTTCTCCTTCTTCTCCTTCTTCCCCTTCTTCCCCTTCTTCCCCTTCTTCTCCTTCTTCTCCTTCTTCTCCTTCGTTAGTCCCCCTGCAGCTCCCAGATCGGCGAGAAAGAGGGATTTGGACGTATCAGCAACGTCCCTTCTGCAATGTCTGCCTGACTCGCCGAAGACGCTGCAAGACAAGCTGCAGCCCCCCTTCAGCTCATCATCGGCACGTCCGTGGCCTCAAATCTCTCTTTTTCTCTTTTTGGCCCAGTCCCCCCAATCCCCCGATCCCAATCCCAATCCCAACTCTCCGCATCGACCTATCACAACGTCTCCATCCCACGTCCTCGTACTAGTATGTACACACTCATTTCTAGTGCAATCCTTTCTAGCTTCAAGTGCTGACCAAATCGCTGGACCCCACGCGCTCTACTCCATAACACTGGAACCTCAAAGACCCTAGCGGTACGCTTTTAGGGCCGCTTGAGCGCTTCCTGTGGATCGATGGGAGGGGCGCCGGATATCGATGGATGGTTCCCCGGGGCTGTACCTGACCTGAGCGCGGCGGGGGGCCAGGCCACTGCACGCCGTTTGAGGGCAGAACCGCCGCTACGGAGCTGTTTTGGAGCGACTGATGGGTCTGGGTTTGGACACCTGCATGGAATTGAATACGAGCACAGGCGATGAACAGAGTGCTGACGGACGAGACGAGACGTGGTAATATTGGATGCGACGAGCAGCCGGAGACAGGCATTGGAGCTGTAACAGAACATATAAGGG
Organism: Trichoderma afroharzianum; assembly: GCA_037893235.1. Lineage (NCBI taxonomy): Eukaryota > Fungi > Ascomycota > Sordariomycetes > Hypocreales > Hypocreaceae > Trichoderma > Trichoderma afroharzianum. The sequence continues at coordinate 459,196 of JBBLXW010000024.1, read as the reverse complement.
GAGACCGAAGACCTGGAAGCCTTTTTTTTTTTTTTTTTTTTTTTTTTTTTTTTTTTTTTTTTTTGATTACTTGCCTTGTAAGGATTGATGCTAGCACTGCTGCAGAGCATTCGTTCATTGCTGTGAGTAATGACAAATGATGAGCACGCTGCCCTTTTGGCTTCGTTCCCCTTACATGATATCCATCCATCCATATATCCGTCCATTGGCATTCGACTCATCGGGGAGTTTTGTACACACACGCCTCCCGCCTTCAGCAGTCCCAAACCAAACCCCTAGTGCCATTGACGACTTGCAATTGACCCCACGCTCTGCCTGCTCCAGATAGATTGCCCATGGACCTCCAATCATCGAGCCCTCCCTCAGCGGCTAGAGGCAAGTAAATTTGCCCCCTTTTCTCCAATCTTACAAACATATCGTTCCTTATGGAGCATTGCCGGGCAGATTGAGGTCAGCTTTGTGCACCACAGCGCCCAGGCAGCCCTTGAATCTATAGTGAACTTTGTGAACCAAACATAAACGTACTGTGCAAAGTGGAGGACCAAGCCATCCTTGGTCTCAAGACGGTGCAAGCAAGGAATGAACTGGGACGACCTGGAAGCTTCCATCCAAGCCACGGCCATTTCTGGTCTGCCACCATCTCCGCAGCCGTCAACGTCAACGGACCATCCGTCGATAACACTAGGACCAGCCCTGGTTGTGGCGTCTGGTGCTAATAGCTGACAGCTCGTCAAGTCCACCCACCTGTATTTTGACTTCACGTCAAGTTCTCGGCGGCATTTCTGCTCCCACGTCGAAATCACGTTGATCTAAGCCACCGCTCAGTCAGCAGCTTTTTCGTTTTAGCTGGAGAATCCCATACCCAAAAGGTCCCCGTCAGCAAATGCCAATCCTCGGAACAAAAAGCCAGCCCTACCCGCACTGGTGGCTCGTCTTACTCTTAAACTAGCCCGAGTTGCTGCCACCCTCCCCCTCTTGGTTGCAGTGCCACCATGACTCCGTACTCCGCTGCTTTGTCTTTGGTGGCCCATGTGCTACCACTAAGCTGCCCATTTGCTGCTCCCCCTATGCTGATCGTACGATTGAGTACCTACTCGCCATGTACTCATAGCTGTTCCTGTTCTGCCGTCAGTCGGTAGCAGTATACATGTAGATAGGGCTGGCAGGGGGAACCCCCCCGGTACAGCTCGCGATGGATTTCCTGTAGCTGTAGCTGTAGCTGTAGCTGTGGCTGGTGCTGCTTCCGCTGCTTCGTACTTCGTCTCCCCCGATGAGATCCATCCCAAAGCAGAAATAGCCCGTACCTGTACCTCCAGATGTCCGGATTATCGTCAGACTCGATTCCCGGCCTGCTTGATTAGTATGCTATGCCACGGAGTTGGCTGGTTCCTGCCCCTCTGAACCACGACAGCTCCTGGGGTGCTACTGCCTCCCTGCTTTGGCTTTGGTCCCCGAAAAAAAGAAAAGACAAAAGACACAAGATACGAGCTCTTGCCTCGTCAATCACATCGGGCTTTGGCATCGGCCAGTGCGGAGATGCTCTTTCCGCCTTGATGCCACTTGAAGCATCGGCCAACTTGCGGCTTCGGGGGGAGGCGCCATGGGTCCTCCCATGTTATGTATCTATACACATACTACTACCTAGGTACCTAGTAGTATGCATGCTCACAATCTCGGTACATGCAAATGAGATCTGCCCCCAGCCAGGAAACATGATCATCTTTTCTCAGCTTCTTCGCTTAGGGCGCCAATGATAACGGGGATAGTTCTTGCCTGTCACTGAGACAGACAAGCACATGACTGGCCTTGCTGCCAATGCCAACCTCATCCCACCCCCCCTTTTTCGGACCTGTCATCTGTCTGAACCTGAGCCAGGCAGAGACAAAAAAGACACAACCAGGGGGACCAAGGAAATTGAATTGAAGATTACAGTCGAGCTCAAAGTCAGGGTCCACTCCGACAGCCACGGCCGGCACATCTTAAAGTTTTCAAGGGTATCGGAGCGGCGTCTTGGTTTGTTCGCCCCGTGGTATTGAATTTGAAATTTGCAGCTCCAACACTGTCCAAGTGCCTGTCATACCTCCTTGGGGCAATGGCCGGGAGTCACATAGTCAGCTGGCAGGGGAAACGCCAGCTCGACGCCCCTGCTTTTGTTCTGTCCCAGTCTTTGGTGTTTTTGCAAGAGTATCTGGTCCACTTACACGGGGCGTCTTGTCGCTTTTTCCAAATTGTTGCGGCCGTCGTCAATTTGCAATCAACCGGAGTCTCGTAACTATCCTCTGGCGCGATCTGGGAGTGCGAATACGTGATGGTGTACAGGTAATATACAGTGCCGTACAGTAGCTCATTCTGCTGCTTGGGTACGGATGAGTGCCCGATTGCATCTTTTTTGTCTCGCCGCCCATCTTCGGGTGCGTCAGCGAGCGGCAGCACCATCGCATGAGTCTAATCACGGACGTGGATACTTTGCACGCACAAAGATGCCTCTCTCACCAAGTCTTTGCCATTTTCAAGCCCCGAGGAACTTCTGGCCTCGCTTCGACATTGCATTGGCGTCACGCTTCACCAGGATAGGATTCGACATGTCCAACGAAGCGCCTGGGTCGACGTGAAAGCCGCAAATGGCTTGCTGGGGCCACGAGTGAGGCGTTCGAATGAGAGGCATTCCCATGAGTGACAACAACCCTGAAGCTGAAAACTCTCCACAGCCCCCCCGACGCTGTGATACCTCCACACTCGTTATATCTCTCCCCCCTCCACCCCTCCATCCCGAAGGGCACCATCTAAATCGACTGGCAAATCGCCAACCCAAGATTCATCCTGGGAGCTGCAAATCGTCACGGCATTCATACGGTCCTCCTCAGTTGTCAAGATCTGTCAATCCCCCCGATAGGTGGGCAGGGGCCTCGGGGCAAGCGTAACGTTGTGCCCTGGCGCTCCCTTTGGCCCAAAACACAGACTCCAACTTGACGGCACTGGATGACGAACGCACCTCGCTATGCCGCGGGCTAATTGAAAGGCAGCGAGAAAGACACATTTCCATCGTTTTGCACTCTCGCCCAACGCAGAAAGCCAGACCTTCTCGCCGGTTTCGTTTTATCGACAGGGGTTGATGGATTAGCCCCTGTCGTGAAGGGTTACTAGTGACCACCCTGGTCGTTCCATACCTATGCAGCTCACTCTTTCTGGCCAGTGGCAGACTAAATGACGATCGGGGCTTTCCTACATACGAGTACCTACATGGTACAGGTCCATACTTGTATAATGACACCCCCCTCCTCCAGTGGCCCACGTGCCCACCCCATCCATGTAATTCACCTGCGTGTTGGTCCATCTGCTTTTCACGTACAGCACAAGTGATATCGGCCAGGTTCTTTGTGAGCTGGTGCTTTTCCGGAGCAGAGCAGCATCCTATCGGGCCTGGCACCGCTTTGCTAACTGCTACCGGGTACTGGGCTTCAACGCCAGCGTCCCGGGTCGCTCTCCTGGCATGGGCAATGTCGCCGTCGCTTGCCGCAGTTGCTCGGCCTCGGTGCAGCCATAATGCGATACATCAGGTAAATTAACACCAAGGGCGTCTTATTTTCCCTTTTTCCAGCACGCAATAGTGCTGCTGTATGTGCGGTGCCGGTACCCTCGGGCCATTGGTGTGATATTTCCGGTACTTGCTTTTCTTTTGCGGCCGACAGGCAAAACGGCCCCAACAGTTGCCTTTTGAGAAAAACACCAAGGAGAGAAGGCAATGCGAGGCACGGTGAGGCAAGGCAAGGCAAGGCAAGGCAAGCATACGACACGAAGCAGGCCCGTTGTTGAGACCTAGCGTTGCGGTGCGGTAGGCACACATACAGGCACACGCATCTTGCTCACCTGTCTCTCAACCCAAGTACTAGTGCAGTGACCTGACCCATCAACGGATATGCATCTCTTCCTATGCTGTTGGTCCTGGAAGGAATCGTATGTCTCGCAAAGCTGATGGGATGGAGGTGTCCCCAAACCGCCCCGCGAGCGCCTCAGCCAGTCATCCCATCTTTCTGTTTCATCTCTTCATCGTCCTCCTCAAACATGTGCTCCCACTGTTTCGGATTTCCTCCGTGTCTGGCGCTCATTGAATCCTCTTCGGGGCGAAACATGAAGCCACCATGGGGGAACCAAGCATCAAGCTGGCCGCCAAGATGCCGCCTCCTTTCTCATCTGGCATCCCATAGTCATCATCCCCAGGCCTGGCGAGTCTGCCTCTCCGCTCCAAGGACTCAATCGTGAGTATCCCGGTCGAGCGTGACAATCTATCGAAGCAGGGCATGCCTGAGCCCACCCAAGGCACCGTGTTTGTGGCCCCCAATCCACCGAGCAGCGTCTGGCCTGCTGCCTGGGCTCGAGCATTTGAGATTCACAGCAGCGTCTCTCACAGGCTGCTTCGTACCGACGTACATGACATCTCCACTCCAGCATCATACTGTACAGTACCGTGATTCCCATTCCCGGCCTCCCACCTTGTCATGTCTCGTCTCATCTTGCCGTATTTCGACTGCTCTAATGCGCTAGGCCACCGCACCGGCCAAGTTATGGCCATGCATCACATCATACCGAGTGGTACTCGCTCCTTGTCGCCTGCATCCCACCCTTGAACCCTGGCATGCTGGTCTTTTTCCACCATCTGGCTGGCTCTTTTTCTACTAAGCCATTTTCTCCAACCTCAGCTGAACAACGCAAGAGGGGAGGATACATCTGGCACGCCCCTCCTTCATGTGCAGTAGGTACAGTACTCTGTCCCCACCTCCTATAGGCTCAGAGCGGCATCGTCTCGATCGAAACTACGGAGTACAGTCTTTTGCTTGTTGTCTCCTTCTCTCTGCTTCTCTCCGTCTATACATACCACCACTACGGATGCATTACTAGGTAGAACCATACTCATGCACAACGCCGTCGAGTATACATGGCGGCGCTTATTCGATTCGCGCTTCTCAAACCCCCCTTCCTTCCACCCCCTTTTCCCCCTTCGCTCACTCTCTCTTTGTATCGCCTGTACTCTCATATCTCAGATTTAGATTGTAGCCGCGTGCAGTCGTGCAGTAGCATTTTCCGCCTCTTTCTTCCCACCTCAATCTCTTGTTTTACACAGCCCTCTTTGCCTTATTTTCCCCATCCCCAAAGCTACCCCAAAAGCGGCACCCTTCACCCATCTGGGCCATGTTAATATGGAGATGCCGGCTAATGCAGCGAGTGTCACACTCAATGCATTACAGCAACAACCAACAACCATATGCAGCGGTTCTCTTCTCTGCTTCTCTCACCAGCATTCTCCTTATAGCTTGCCTCCTTCCCCTTTCGTCATCCGGCAAATGGATTGCTGGGTGGTATTTTCTATCTTTATACACACCAAGCAGAGCGATACCCGACAAGAATGAAACCCAAGCATTTTCTTCTAGAAGGGATTGAAAGCAAAAGAACTAGATACTCTGCACTGCCCATTTTGGACAAAATCTAAAAAAAGGAATTGGACGGAATATACGGAAGTACGAGTACTACATGCAAGTAACTATAGGACCAGGTAAGTAATCTGTTATCTGCCGTATCCAGTTTTCGTTTTCTTTTTTAAAACATCTTGGGTAACACTCAAACCATCTCTGCCTTTTGTACATACATCCATCTTGCCGTCCCCACGTGGTATCAGCCTGGGCTTCGGGCCAAAATACAACCATACTCCGACTTACCAAGTTGAGGCCGGAAAGGGCCAAAAGCACAAAAAAAAAAAAAAAAGCACAAATCATGTCTCAGCCGGCGGCCCGGCTGCATGATCCAGGTTTTATTCTAGGTACAGCTGTGCCTTCTCCCTGCCTTGAAACTTGGGCACTGTGCATGCGGGCGTATCTGCTCACCTTTTTGCCCATTTTGCCTTTTTTGATACCGTGCCGTTTTGCCCTTTTTATTGCACAGTTCCTAGATTTGCACGACGATGACAAATTCTATTCCTTATCAAAAAAAAAAAAAAAAGTCCCCCAATAACAAGACACGGCAGAGAAGAAAATAAAAATAAACAAACCTGAAGCCAAATAGCAACAAACGGATATCCTGACCCAAAACAGGAAATCATTGCTACAACCGCACCCCCCTTGGCCCTTTTCCCTTTCTGCCGGGTGACGTCGGGACTCTTTTCTTCGCTTTGCCGCCTTTGCTCTGCATCTTAGTCCTTTAGTTCTTTTTAGTCTGCTTTTTTCCCTTCGCTTTTGTTGTTTCCGCCAACACTTTTCGTGCATTAGGGGGGGAAACAACACCAGCGAAAGGTCCTAAAGTGAGGGGCTCTACGTCAAATGTCTCACCCCGAGACAGGAAAAAAAAAGAGCAAAAGCAAAAGGCAGAAGAAAAAAAAAAAGGCGTCCGCCGTAGAGAGAAAAGCCTCTTTTGCCTCTCCAGGGTTCCAAGTCGAGGCCCAAGCAAGGCAGCCCGCGTGCTGGGTGCCAAGACGGCAGGCATTAGGTTGCCCTTTTTTTTTTTTTGCTTCTTCTTCTTTTCAGCCCAGCTCTCACCTTCTTTCTGCTAAGGCACCTATACTCACATTTGTCACTTCGCGGGCTGTGCGTGTACAGCGTGGTACATGTGCCTAGTGATATTCGGTCTGGCGTCTAATTTTCTCGTGTTCATCGGTAACACGCAGTGACGGCGCTTATCCCACAGGCACCCAAGAATTGACTGCGCCTCAAGCACAAATTGCTTCCCATCGACTTTTATTACTTAGATGCACAACACAAAACACAGCATATTATTTTATCCAAAGTACAGTCAAGCCGGCCCGATCAATGCCTCTCGTACGACCATCATCCTTGGACATGAAGCTAAATGTACTGCCCCCTTCCAACGCTTCGTCAATCTCATCGCCATCAGCCTCCTTTGTACGCTTTGCGCGGCTGGTCCAATGCCAACCTTATCTCAACATCTGGAAACGGCATGGGAACACTCGCAGCCTGATGGCTGGGCACCACCTCCAGTCCTCCTCTTGTTTACACTGCCCCCTTAGTTCATACTCACCATCTCAGTATCGTCGTCATCTGGCACTTCAGTTGCCTCTATTCTACAATGATTGCAGCGCTGGTGTTGGCACTCCTGACAAGAACCACTTATGTGGTAGCTTTCCAGATGGTCACAGTTGTGCTGCTCATCACGTTAGATATACAAACTTGTCCAGTGAAATCAGCTCATCATGACTTACACAAATCCAACTAATGTTGGTTCTCTTGGCTGGACGCGAGCTCACATCCTCTGTAGCCTTCCGCTTCTTGCTCGCTTTGGATGAACTCTCTGCCACTTTTGCTTCAGGTTCTGCCTCTGCCAATTTATCTTCAAGGTAGCGCCACTGGCGCATGTCTTTCTTCTCCAATCCGTCCTTACCAAACAAATGGCTATCAATGTGGTCGCACCTCTTGGTCCAGGAGTTGACAACCTCTCCCGTGATCTCAACGAATTTATCACAGAACCCGCACCAGAAGCGTGGATCACAGTGCCGACCCAGTCTGCAATCTTCCTGTAGCTTATCAATCTTTTGGCTGTCTTGTTCATTGTGATGATTGATGAGATGCCACTTGAATAGCTCTCGACGAGGCAGCACTTTGTCACAGCCGTCCACATTACAATTCCAGGATTCGAGCTGGAAATGCTGGCTACTCTCGTGTCTTTTCCAGTCATTCTTGCTGCCAAACTTCTTGCAACACGTTTTGTAGGTACACCCATAGGGCTTCTCATGCCGTTTCATATGCTTTCTAAGATTTTGTATGAGTTGTGTGTCCATAGAGAAGATAATGAAACAGGGTGGGAGATGGTGTTACCTAAGTTCGCATTTTCGAGAAAAGGCTTTCCCACATTCTTCGCAATTTATTTCTGCTTTCTGGTGCTCTCCTGGGTCACTCGAATCATCGTTCCCGCTTGCTGATGGATCCTCAGGCTTTAGGGCCTTTTCTAGTAGATCTTTGGGGATGTTTCTGAGAAACGAGAGAATTTGTCCCGTCGGAACATTTTCGAGAAGAGGGAACAGTCCCGAAGCGTTATATGGTTCGAAAGTGGGCGTGTTGGCTGGTGGCGCCTCTGTGGATGCTTCAAGAACCTCACTAGGCGTCTGTGTTGCAATCAGGGACCCGGTGATACCATCTTGAGGACTGTCAGCCTTGAGCTGAACTGATGAGGTGGGTGAAGCGATTTTGAGCATCAATGGTTCTTGGCGCTCGAGCGTTTCTTCATCTTCAATGATATCATCTCCTCCATGATCAAATAGTTCTGGTGTTACTTCATCGCGAGGCTGTATAGCTTCAGACTCTTCAAGAGAAATTTCATCTGCACATGTCAAATCAACCATGGGATCGCTGGCAAGAGTTTCAGAGCCAGGGACTGAAGACATTTCCAGGGCATCTAAGATACTTGGCCGCATCAGCGGCGGCCTATCCTCGCTTGTCAGACTCGTCCGGGCTAGTGGCAAGTTACTTTGCTTTGAGGATTCGTTTTGTACCTGACCCGAGGCAGTTGTTGAAACTTGGTCGCCCCGCAAGTCAGGAGAGTCCTGCAGTTGCGCCGGTCGGGGCTCCGGGTCAACATCAGCGATTGAGGATCCAACGCCTCGAAGCGTGTGCGCCTCTGTTGCTTCTAATCTATTTTGGAACGTCTTAGTTGCTAGTTTGCAACTACTGCAACTTGGGATATGTGCACATACTGGAAGTGGTAACCCTTGAGGTCGTCGCCAAGCTGTAAGTTATGGTCATGAGATAAATGAGCCCGAAAGTCGTCAAGTCTTGGCCACGTCTTCCCTTTTGTTTGGGGGCACGGATGATGAGGGCACGTATATACAGGAGCGGTATCTTGCAGCTGCATCGACCTATGTCCGGGATTTACATGAGCAGTTGATCGTGTCTTGTCCGGGATTCTTCCAAGTGGCTTTGCCGTATTCGGTCTGTTCAACAAGACTTTAGTATGCAGCCTGCATCAGGTATAATGATATAGATCTATAGAATAAAAGCACGTACTTGTGGCGGTATTCTCCAAGATCACTGTCTGCTTTGAGAGTTATGTTATGAGAACGGGACAGATGACTCCGGAAGTTGTCAGCTCTTGGCCACAGCTTTTCCTTCTTTCTAGAACAGCCGCCATGGTGGCAGATATAAATAGGATCGTTGTCATTGTGCTCGCGATGGACAGTTTTCTTGTGTCTAGCTAGGTCGTTGGGTGTGCTGAATCCCTGTTTAGCCTTGGAGCAAGTTTCGTAGGTGCATTTGTACGGTTTTTCATGTCTGGCGCTGTGCTTCCTTCGATTTATTAGCAACTCGACATTATGAGAATGGTGGCAGCCATCATTTCTTCTTCTATATGAGACATACTTGAGCTCCGATTTCGTCTTGCAAGATAGACCACAGTGGTTACATCGGAATTCTACAGGGGAAGCTTGATGATGTTGTATTTGAGGTGGCGGATACATCGGGTTGATGGCCAAGTCGCCAATCATCTGCTCCGCTGGAGTCTCTAGGTAGGCGCTTTCCGCACACCGGTCATTCGCCGGGACGCTCTCAGCGTAGCTATATGCTGAACGAGTACCTCCATAGCCGGAGTCGTCTGGAGCGGTACCGCAATCAGAGGGCAAGCCAGTGCTCCTGTAACCGTGAAAGCTGGGCGCTCCGCTATTATAAGCAGGCGGACGAGATGAGGAATTCAGCGTGTCTGCTGGCTGAATGACACCTTGAGGAATCCAGGGGCCATCTGTGCTATAGAATTGGAAGAGGTTGTATGGCTCTTGGAACCGCGGGCTATCTTGAGAGCTGGAGCTGTGGAATTGAGAATCCCCAGATGCTCGATTCATGTTGGGCTAGAGACTGTTTGTTTATCCTGGGTGGTCGCGCACAGCCTATCTAAGTAGCGTAGGCCTCCTGTTGCCAGGGCGAGCTCGGTGGGAATAGAGACGAGTTATAGTCTCAGCAGTGGGTATAGACGAAAGTCCAGCTGCGCTGCGTTGTTGGGCGGCTTGGCCAATATCGTCCGTCCGTTGGAAAAAGAAACGGCGGGGTTAGCATAGACAGTGCGACAGCCAGAGGGGGCAGAGGATCATCGGGAGTCAAAGTCGGTCTGCAGACACTCCTGGGCTCGATGATTGGGGTAAAACGTAACACCGAGTAGCAAGTGGGAGCAGAGACGAGGGCGAGAATGAGCGTCGAGGCACACACCCGGACGGACGGGCTGGGCAGCATTAACGAGCAGATGGGCGCCGGGTCGAGGCAAGCATCACCGCCGGGGCTTGTGCTGCGCTATGGTGTGCTGGAAATTCAGGCAAAGAAATGGCAGCGTTCAGAAACGAGGCAACCAGACGCAGCGGTAAGGCAACGGCCCTAGTAGTGGTAGGTGACGGTACAGCAAGCAAAGACCCGGTCGTCAACTTCCGCGATGGAAAAAGATCGTGCTCGAGGCCGGTAATTGATTGGCCGCCCGGTTGCTGTCGGTCAGTCCGGATCTCTTCCCGCTGCTTGTCGTCCCGGATTCAACCAATGCTGTCGCGGGTGCTGGGGATTAGATTCAGGGGTCGCAGCTGTGCATGATGAGGCCGACGATGGTGGTGATGACGATGGGATTCCCGACTCGTCTCGCCTCACTTTCGACTGGTTTCTGCACCTGCTCGGTCAGATGCAAGACGCAAGACGCAAGACGCAAGCGCAGGGGCTCTTGCCGTTGCCATTACCCAGCAGTCCAATCAGATCAGCGCGCGACTGCCCGCGACGGTCCAAGAACCGCAGCTCTCGACAACAAGGCAGCCGCGACTAGCAAAAAGGCGTCCGGATCCCTCGCAAGGCAACCACGCAAAATGTCACGAGCGCGACCCAAGACCGAAACCCAACAATTTTGTGCTGCTGCCGAGACACCGCCCCCAATTTCTTGCTGATAATGCCGTTGCACTTTTGATTGCAATCGATGCCCAAGCTGCCAGATCGCTCACTCATTCACTCATTCACTCATCCTGAGTCTTTGCAGTTCCGAGTTTCTTTGCGACTCTTGCGATTCCATTCCCCTGTCTGTCACCCGTACCTAATACTCCGTAGATTCGCAAAATTGGGCCGAAGCCGGCTGTCGCAAAGCTGGTGGCATGTCGTGCAGGTGTCATTGCTAGCACAGCCATGCCCATGAATCCACGGCCCGTGTCGCATCTCACGGTAAATTCCGCTCAACTCGTATCAACATGTGCCGGCCCAATTAACACCGCCATCGGTCTTGTGTCGCTTGTCGCACGTCCACGTCGCCTGTTTGATGAGTTGCAGCTGCATGGATTTCGTGGCCTTATTGTCGCCTGTTGTCGCATAAGCTGAGGCATCGTGCCCCGGTTTTCCTCAAAAGGCAAATGTTTGCCTTTTTTTTTTCTCTTCCTCGTGCATTTGAGAGCGGGCTGTAGGCGAAATAGCTGGCTGATTTGGGCATCTTTTTGTGAAGATGTTGTTAACTCAAGGCTTTGCAAGAGACGGGAGTAGCAATAGGTTAGAGTGCCGTCTGCGATTTCGCAGATGCACAGAATGGACCGGCACTGTTCCTTACCAATTCCGCAGTAGAAACATACCTAGTAGGTACAATGCCTAATATCTAGGAGGTATCGATACGATTTATCAAAGAACCTTGAAGCTTCCTATTCAGGCTAAATGCCAAGCTTCGGCTTTCTCTGGTTAACATTGGCTTTTCTCACTAAGCAAGAGCTCAACGACAAACATTCCCATGGCCTTTTAATGTAGGAAAGAACAGTTTGTGAGGCTTAAAGGATATAAAGAAGTTTAGCTTTCTCTAGTTAGCATTTGCTTTCTTACAAAGTAAAAGCTTTACGACGTTGATATAGCCCTTTGGAGCGGCATAAGCGAGAGCTGTGCGGCCCTTGCGGTCGGTGTATTCAATGTTAAGAGGAGAGGCCGACTAAGAAGTACAGGAGTGTTGTGAGGCTATCCTGGCTAGTAAAATTGAATTATCAAGATGGGGCATTCCTTTATTCTCCTTTCGTTCAATTTAATGTTTGTAATTTAATGGATACTACAGTATTTACATCAAAGTCTCGGGAAAAGAGATACCTTCCAATAGTAAGAGTCCTTATATCATTTCCTCTCACCGGTTTCCATTAACACCTACTGTCACAAAGAAACATTACAAAAAGAGGGACTATCTGCATGCAACATCAAGATGTAGTTGCAATGCAAATTGGGCTTTCGTATTGTTGGCAAAAATGCGGTAGAAGAGCAATGCATTTGAACTAGGTATTTGGTGAAAATGCATACACTAAGGAACTGGCATTCCAGTCAATCAATATTGTCTGAACAAGAACTCAGCAGTGGATAAAGCAAACTTGTAGTTATTTCAAGCAGAAATCTCATAAACAGCTTAGATAGATGGTCAAGTCAAGGGATAGATGAGTAAGTATCAAAGATGTAATAATGTTAATTCTTGGCCGTTGGTGACAGGTACATATCAAATATTCAATAGAGATAATTGATAGGCGGGTTTCAAGATATCTTCTTAAGCAACTAATAAGGACCCATACGTAATTTACAAGGTGCTTGCTATATACATAACCGACTCAAACTATCCTAGAGGAAATATATAGGTACATAAACTATCTATTAACTGTACATATAACATCAAACAGGTATTATGCTAGGACCGCTTTAGGATCCAAATAGAGTTGATGAAGAAATTAAACTTATATTATAGAGCAAAATTTGTTTTCATTAATCTTGCTCTTTTGTTTTTGTCTATAGGTAGATTTACATAGCTACTCAGTTAAGGAAACCATCTCCAATCGTAGCTCCAATAAAGATATCGTTGATCTCTAGTTTTCAAATATCTCTGGCTATACAAGGGAGAATAGAAAGCTATCTCACTTTAGTATGCATATATTTTATCCAATGTCAAGACTCAACTCGCCATAATAACAACAATGCACATGTTCAGATACACAAAGCTCACACTGCTTCATTAAGGTTATTCAGCAAAATATGAAATATATAGAAGACTTCGCGTAAATCTCAACCTCCAAATCAGTCATACATATATTTACAAGCGCTAATTGAGCATCTATTCTTTGAGTGTGTCAGTCTTCCTTTCAGCTTGGTCCGCGTACTACCAGCGAGTTGCACAAATTGAGCTTAAAAACACTCCCTGAAAATATGCAAAACTTGCATCGCATATCAATTTCCGGCGGGGATTCTTTCAAAGTCCCGGTTGGTCGCGGAAGGATGCCGGCTGCAACAAGATGGGGGCCAACAAGAAAATAGACAAACCATGTTTTTTTTTGTATGTGAAATTGTCTCAGGGTTGTCAACTCCTCAGTGTTCCTTTACCAGGAAGTTGAAATGAAACTTTCCGGGGCCCGTTGTGAGCTCAGTCATCTTGTGCCCCAAAAAACCAGCACAAGGGTGGATTGGATCATGGGTTCGTTGCCAAGCCGGGATTTGGGCCCGAAAACCCTATCACAGATATGCTTCGTTCGGGCAAGAATCCATCACAAACACTCGCAGCGCTTGAGGCATTTTGATTTTCAAAGTCACAAACTGCAGCTGGCATACGGAGTACGCCCACTTGGCCTTGCTTGTCTCTCTTTAGCGAATCCGGGTACCCGGAAACCGCTCCTACGGGAAGACACGCCCTAATGAGGACAAAGATCATAAGTCGAGCCGTAAACACCCCCGCCCAGTTGGCCTCAAACCCTTGCTTTTAACGCAAAGGCATTGATAATGAAATTTGTTGATTTCCTCAGACGGCACCGTAAGCGCCCGGGGACTATTCCCCCTTGTCTTGCCAGCTTTGCATTGGCCCCCAACTTGACATTGCGAGGTTGTGATTCGCGGGCATGGCATGGGAGACGTGGTTCACCGAGGTAACACACCCCAGCCAGGATGGAGTGTTTGCGGTGATGATAGGACGTACAAGAGGAGGGAACAAACATTTGTTTGTACACGCCCGGAGAAGGGTAAATGGCTGGACCGTCATTTCTTTTTCCCTATTTTCTTTTTTTTTTCTCACTCGATATGGGGTGGGCGTTGAGCGGTCGACATCAGGTGTGTGCGGATAAGATGGTTGTTAATGCGCGTTTTCAGCTCGCTGACCAAACAGAATGCGAGAGGTTGGGCAGCTGAAAACCCTCCATGCTCCTCCAAGAGGGCGCACAGCGGCATGATGTTGATAGCACCACCCACTCTGGAGATCTGAGATCATCTTTGCTCCTCCCCCCTCCTCTTACTTGGTAGATGACTGCTCAGCCAGCGTTCCGTGTAACTCGCATTGCTGCTTTAGGGAAAATAGTCCACTGGGAGAATCTAGATTTGACGACAACCGTGGCACAAAATGGGGAACATCTATGTGATATATCATTTCTTCCCCCGAGATGGTCTCTAGGGGGGGTCAGCCACACAATGTTGCGACATCCGTGCTCGCATGTACCATGCTCTCATATGATACTATGGCGTCTGCCTCCTTGCGTCCACCTCATGCACCTGTGTTTGTTTCTATGTTGGTTGGACTGGATAGAGAGAATCATAGAGGTAGCCGTCATGGAGAGATGCTTGCCACTTGGAAGCGAACTCTCATTAATCTTAGAGGCCATCAGTGACCTCTGCATGTACGGTTCACACATAAAAAGCTTCCCAAGGCCCCGTTTCTCCCCTACCGGATTAGACTTTATCTCCGATACACTCACAGGCCGAGCTCCATCAAAGGATTCGCAACAAGTACCATATTTGATCCAGATAAGATCTCGCCGAATCTTGTGGTAAGGATACGACACGAAGCACCAACCCATGATGCTGTAGCATTGCTAATGGAGTCTTGTCGTGATTCATCAGCTTACTCCCCTCGAATCGTTGCCCATAATGTGCGACTGGGAGGAATTCCTCTTCACCTGCAACCACTCCCAAGTCCGGCTCAAGTCCTACTGCCACTTTGCACGCAACGATCCCAACCATGGGTGCCTGGGAGTCAAGGTGCTCCGCCGCTCATGGCGACAGGCAGTTCCGTGTGATGAATGCCTTGTCCTTGTCAGCAAGGGCTCTCCCGTAGGCGTATCGCATCAGGGTGTTCAATGAGGAGTGAACAATATTGCGCCGTGGATTCGGATAACAGGGATCGGGACGGGCGACGGGGGGTTATGGGCCTGAGGGAGTGCATATAAGCCTGTTTCCGAGGCATGGTTGTTGAAGCATGGTTGGATGCAAAGGCTTTGCGGCTGATGGTGGTCTGGAAGGAAAAAGAAAAGAAAACGGCCAGGTTCATGAGAGTATGGGTATGTATGGAGAGAGGGGCGTCGGACAGCAATGTTGGTTGCCAAGTACCAGACTTGACTCGTACACGACGCTGAGGTGGACTCTGAATGACACGCTAAATTGAAGACGACATCCCAAGAGCATGTAGGCCTTGCCGTGCCATGATCCCCCGAGCCATTATAGCAGTCAGTGCGTATTGTTGTTGATGCAAGGAGGCATCTCTGCGAGTTACACGGGGGGTGTAACACACTGGGTTGGGCGGCTTCACTTCCGTCGCTTGAAAGCAATATATTCTCGCTTGGTCTCGGTACGGAATTGCAGTTTGGGGAGCCCGATGCTAATTTATGCATGTTTTACCTCATTCGACTCGTCGTTGTGCCGCGGGGTGTACGATGCTGGCGTATCTCATCTCGTTGACGGCGAGGGCCTGGTATGGAGGGTTTACATGGCTGTACATACACTAATGCTCGTGCTGTTTACAGTTGGAAGCATGTACATTTGAGAAGGTGTGTACGTGTGTATTCTTCTTCTCTCTATCAGAGGCTGTAAGTGAGATACGGGCGTGTGGGTTGAATGAGCAGTGTACATATGTATCCCAGAAGTGTGCTGTACACATACCCAACCACCCCCCACGACGCCCGTGGTCTCTTACTGCCTGTAATGTACATTGCTCTCACTGCATTACATAGGTACTATAGCTGAATGAGGACACTATAAGCGGCAGTGATTCATTCGGTGCGTCGTAACATATTGCATTGCTGCAGTGGGCGTAAGTTCAACCAAAATTGGCGACCCCGAGCAGTGGGGGAGGGGATCCTGATGTTGTTACGGTGCTGATGTCTTCCCATGGAGCAGTATAGTAGTTGTGACAAAGCAAAAGGGCTTGGTACTTGCAGCAGGAGATGGAAGTTTGAGAAAATGATGGGAATATTCTGCCATGATCATGACGCATGCTAAAGCATTTCAGCTCACTATGTGACAGTATGCGCTGTGCCAAGCGCCCACGCCTCGCGTCTATATCCACAGATCCAGTTCGATGTGTTTATAAGTTGGTGGCACCTTCGACAACTCCCACTACGTTGTATCGCTTGGAAAAGAACGTCACCCAGTCCTCGAGAGTCCCCTTTTCCTTGTCGCTGAGGTCTTGCCACTCTGGCACGACATCTTCGGGCTTGGTAGATGTCTTTCCCAGTGCTCTGGAAGCATCTTTTCCAACGAAGACTGGTTTATGCTGTCAGTTTCTGTACATGTATGTGAGGCAGCCTTGTGAGAGATGCGGTAAGGAAGAGGCAAGATACGCACCGTGGTATGAGCCTCCGGGCTGGTACGCCTTGTTGCCGGTCACATCATAGACTTTGCCCTGTGAGACTATGTGTAAGCTGTATGTGAAAACTTGAAGTTGGAGGCGTAGTATTATGAACATACCTTGATTGCAACGTAGGTCTTTGCTCCATCAACACCTGTTGAAGAACCGGGTTAGCCGAGAGCGCGTGTGATGATAACCAAGGCTGTGCTGTAGATGGGGATTTCGGCGGTAATTTAGATGTTATAAGCCGTCATAAAGCTTCGATAGAGATGAAGCTATGGGTTTATGACTCTAAGAGTAACATTTTGCACGTTGCCATTGTGATATTGCCGTGAATCCGGCACAGTTGCAGTAAACAGCGGCCGGCAAGCATTCGACTTACCGTTGGCAGCAGCCAGAGCCTCGAGAGAGATGGGATCGCTCTTGGGAGGGTCCAGCTGGACGGGAACTTTGGGCTCGAATTTTCCAGACATTTTTTTTTTTTGCTGAGAATCACGGGTTGAGGTGAAGGATAGAAGAGTTTATGGCTGTGATATTGCTGATATTGGTCTTCGGTATTCTGCCCTCCAACCCCACCTTCCTCGGCACGGGTGAAGGCCGTGGCGCACGGACCAGGTGCTCTTAAGATCGCTCTAGATGCCGTCATGGGGAAATATTTCCAGCTTCGAGCTTCGAGCCTCAGGCTTCAAGCCGCAACAACTCAACCCATTACAGCTACTCTTTTGCATGCGCAGATATTTGAAGCAATGTCGATATCGGCAGTCGCCTCGCTGAGGCCGGTTCGAGGCCAATGTCTCCGCCATGCCACCACTGGCCTGCTCTCTGTCCAGGTCAAATCGCCCGCTGCGACTGTCCATCTGCGGGCTGTTGTAGCCCTGCGACCCCAGCAAATACGACATCAATCGACATCTCAAACGCCTCAAGACAAAGATTCAGCACAGGGAAAGCCTCAGATTACGTTTCGGCAGTTTGCAGGACGTGCGCTTGGAGTCAGTCTGCGGAACCTCGTTGTTGCGCTTAGTCCTCGAGGCATCCGGCAGTCATATCGTGAGAACCCGGGTGTAACCACGCTGAATGTTCTTCTGTATGTTTCTTATTACCAAGATACAAAGCTCTTCAGTTCTAACGTTTTCCCAGCTTGTTGTTCACTTTCGTCTTCTCCGCGGTTGCGATTCGAGCGTACATCAACACTTTCTACAACTCGCAGTTTAGCAGGTATCCGGAACCAGTCGCAAACACTCTACGCCGCGCCATCTACTACACAAACATCAAACCAGATCCCGAGCTTGCATTGAGATATTACAAGAAGGCAATGGAGCAGTGTGCCGAGGTTGGACTGGATCCTTTCTCCGACGAAGTGTTGGGCATCAGGATCCAGGTAGCGTTCTGGCTTGAGAAGATCAACAGCCACAAAGCGGCTATTGACGTTCTCGAATCTGTTCTTGGAGACTGCAGGAGATGGATTGATGTCATGGAGCAATCTGCCAAGGACGGCAAGGTGGACAACCAAGGGCACTATGTTGGCGACGCACAAAAGACTGCTGCAGTGGCTGCAGCTTCTGGTGATAAAACCGATCAAGCAGATGATGCCGCCGCTCCCCCGGAGCCAAGTGAGACCCTGTGGCGCAAACGAGAAAGACTGCTTTCCAAGGCCATTTCAACAAGCGTTAAACTCGGTGAACTTTACTCGGATGAGCATGTGCTCAACCCGGACAAGTCCCATGAGCATCTGGTCTGGGCGGTCGAAACCTCCCTCAAGGAATTCCGCAGACGAAAAATCGATGGACCTAAACCCGGAGAAGAGAAGTGGCTCAGCCCCGAAGAACTCGGAGGATCAATGGAGTCACTTGGTCGAGACTACGAGCGCCGCGATCAATTCCAGCTTGCCATCCCCCTATTCTTCCAGGCTCTCCGCTTGTGCGAATCCCCATGCCACCGAGCGGTTATTATGAACAACTTGGCAGCGGCATTTTCTCAGCAGCCCCTGTACGCCACGGGTACAATGGAGCCATCTGAAGGCTTGAAAGAGCTGCTTGATGCCTCCATGCCCACGACTCGCAAGGAATGTCTCGAAGCCGGCCTTAACTGGGCGCAAAACGCATATGTTCATGCCAAGGACGTCAAGGGCGATGATCGCACGCCGGAGTGTGATGAGGCCTGTGCTGTTGCGCTTTGCAACTGGGGCGACATCGCAGCCATGCTAGGCAAGACGGAGCTGGCGAGGAAAAAGTACGAACAGTGCATTGAGATGAGCGGCAAGATGCAGTTTCCTGAGGGAGTGAAGCAGGCTCAGCAGGGTCTTGCAAGATTAACGTCAAGGCCCGCAGTGAAAGTATAAGTTGGACACTTGTGATTTATAGACAGAATGGAGATAGCCGTTGCTCTTCTGTAAGAGGGATGAATGTATGAATTACTGTATTACTACTATACTCTACCTTAGATATGCAATTATCATTGGTATGACTATGCAGCAAAATAAGGATGCATTGCAAAGTCAATTCAGGGATCTTCTGTTGTGGATTAATGTTGAAGTAGTTCATTGTTTGTCTGCTGTTAGTTCTGCTCTTCCAACCCCAGCGCTGTGGAGTGGCTGCCTGAAAGGATCGCGTAATAGCTTCGCGGTTGTGAAATCGTTTAATTTGACGGAAAGGCTGCCTAATCCTGTGCAACAGTGAACAAGATTATAAAATTTGATGGATATGTACTTTGTAGATAAAATCTGGTGTCAATTTCGAATTACACAGAACGTCAACTCACTTGACCATCACGCCAAACAAAAATACTTGAAGGCAATCTTCATGTCAAACGTACCACAGAAACCACCTCAACTCTCTCAACCATGATTGCCCTGTCCAGCAACACAGCAAACTTGTGGATCTTCTACCGCTTCTTCTTCCAAAAAACTCGACCCTCTCATCATGCTCTGGAGCGGCCACGTCAATCTCCGCAACGGCTCCTTCTCTTCCTCCCTCTTCTTCAACAGCAGTTCATCTTCACAGCATCGTGATGCGTTTGTCCTTGAGCATATGTTTGCACTCATGACCACCGTGGCGGCCATGACGGCGATGCTGTTGCACTACACGGACGACATCAAAGTGTGGCGCATGATTCAGGTGGTGCTCTTGATCGGGAATTTCGTGTGTTTGAACGATACGACTTTTGCGGTGCGCTTGGCGGGGCCGTTTGAACGGGTTTTGAAGGGGGTTGATTGTATTTATTGTGTTGAGGTGTGTACGATTTTGATAATTGTGCGGCTTTGCTTTTTGATGGGTGTTGGGATTTGGAGGCCGAAGATTAGGAATGGAGTTCTTTATCAGAGATAGAGGTGGTGATGAGAATATTTGGTGGGATAGATATAGACTAGGAGGATGTAATTAATATAACCATGAGTGAACGAACGAAGCAAGGGAGATAGATACAAAAGAATCACATAGCACTCCTAACACATCACATACTAATCGGCAAAACAATTGCGCATATCGAATTGGACATGTATTGTTGTAACATTATCCTACAACACGAGGAATGAGTCTTCCCAAATGCCCATTAGACCAGCGCGGCCTACTCTGTGTGTTCACGTAAATGATGAAATGATAACCCTAACCTCTGCGTCCTAGCCCCTTATAAATGATCGGCGTATATACAAAGGAGCAGGACCAAAGCGGATCGAACGTAAGATGAAAAAAAAAAAAAGGCAAGTCATTGTACCTCAACGCCAAACACATCCCTACAAACGCCATCATGTCTCCTGGGTTCCTCGTGACATCAGTTGTCTCCTACGCGTGTCATGGAGTTTTCACTGAATCCAGAACTTGAGGGTACTGCACATAACCCAATGCTACGTAGAAGAGCACATCTAGTGGTCATAGCCTGCACCACGTTGCCAAGGGCTAGAGAGGAGAATGATTCGTTAGCCAAATTCGGTGAGGTTTATGTGTGAAAATTGCAATGTTGCTTACCTAGCGTTGTGTTGCGACCGATGTCCGCTTGCTGGGCTGGCCGTGTTTGTCGTCCTTTGCTGTGACAGGGAGACGGCAGAGGCGATCGGATTCGGCGAACTCTCTCGCAGAGAGCTCGGGCCTCGCTGAGCAGGATAAAGAGGAATGGCAGCGACCTGGCCTTGACCATTGGGATAGAATGAGTTTTGCGAGTTTGTGGCAGAGACGCTGTAAGAGCCAGAGGCCTCGTTGTGCTTTCGAACGTCTCCAGAGGACATGGACTCGTTATCCTCCAAATCAAAGCCGGACTTGTAGCCAACCTTGTCACCTCGAGCTGTGGCAGCCAGAGCGTCAAGCTCGGTGGTTGCGTTGAGCTGCGACTGCGACTTCATGAAGGAAGCGCGGTCGTCAGACATGAATTGGTACCGCGCATCCGGGTTCTTGCGGATCAGAGAGAATGTGGTGGAGACAATGACCATGATGAGCAGGATCAAGGAGAAGGCGGCGTTTAGAATGAAGAGGACAACGCCGACGACGCCGATGACCAGTAAGGGGGTATCCAACACATTGGTGAAAATGAAGAGGAAAATGGCATTGAGGAAATTGATTACACCAATGGCAATGTTGAAGGAGTTGGTGCTCTTATCCATCCAGGGACGAAGGACGGAGGCTGCGATAAGGAAGCCGACCTCGATGATGATGAGAGCAATGGCTTGGGTGACACCGCTGCGCTGAGCCAGCGCAATGAACATGGACTTGATGAGCGTGTAAAAGAGAACGGGGATAATAAAGTAGTAGGCTGAGGCACGGAACTGGACGTAAAGGAATCCCCACTTGTTGAGAGCCTGCGGGTCCGAGAACAAAATGTACGCGGGATTGCGATGCATGGAGATTGAGCGACGGGCAATGCGGATGACCTTGCTGGCGCCCCAGGCGAGGGTGAAGAGCGGGCCGAAGAAGAAGAACACGGCGAGGATAACTTCGGCGGCCGAGTCACGTTGAGTGAACTCCCACAGACAAAGGATAGTCATCTGGGGGAAGCCGATCAAACAGACGCGGAAGAGGATACCCTTGAGGACAGTGATCCATCCGTTTCGGAACTCAATGAATCGGTCGTTCTTCATGATGCCTCGCCCAGCGAGAATCTCGAGGAAGCCCTTGAAAATAGCAACAGCACCAGCGACGATGAGGGCGAAGATCCAGAAGAAGACGAGGCCGGTCATGAACAGGTTGGTGCTCTCGATGCCGGCCTTGAAAGCGACACGCTGGATGCCAAAGACGACGTAGCTTCCGGAACCAGTCATGACGTTGCCGCGCTTCAGAAGCTGGGCGGCAGGCTTGGGCATAATGGCGGCGCCGCGCTTGAGGACGCTGAGACCGGCCTGTGCGACCTGAAGGCTTCGCTTTTCCAACTGAACAGAGACGGTAGTGAGAGAATCGAAGATGGTGGAGGGGGTACCGCCAGTGGCGCGCTGATACCAGGTAAAGATGGTCTGCATAAAGCCCACTCGGATGATGCCCATGGACCATTGGAAATCTTGGGTCCAGGATTGCACGATGGGCGGGAGGCGGATGCCAGTGAGACCGATGATGGCCTGGGACTGGAAGTATCCGAATAGCGAGAGAGAATTGGCAGCAACGTGGGCGGCGGTGTTGGAATGGCCCAGACCATTGATGATGGCAGATGAGACGAGGGCCAGGCCGGCGATAACAGCAGTGGCCCACTTAACACCAACGAGGTTGACGGTTTTTCCATTGGAAATGTCGGCCTCGACACACGCAACACTCTCGCCAGTACCTGTCAGGTTAACGCGAACCTTGACGGTGGCATCCAAGTCGGGAATCTGGTAGGCGATGCCGGGGATTTGAGAAGAGGCGGATGCGCTGACGGGCAAATTGAAGCCAAAGGCGATTTTGCCAGACACCATGGGGCAGAGACCTCGGAGGCCAATGTCGCAAGGGTCGACGGTCTGCCTGAGAAAGGTGTAGCCGTACGCAGACGCCTCAATGTCGAATGAGACCTTGCCCTGGACCGAAGAGGTGGCCACCATGTTGATACTAGCCGAGTTGTTGGCGGGTGTATAGACGACATTGAACAGACTGGCCTGCAGGGTTGAATCCTGCTGGCAGAGGTTGAGCGAGTTGGACAAGAGCATCTTTTCCGCGTCGGCTGGCGACAGCAGTGAAGCCGTCATGGCCAGCAAGGCCAGCGGCGCCCTAAAGAACGACCGCATAATTGATAGTGGTTAGTGACGCCTTTTTTTTTCCCGTTCCTTCTATCTGCTCGAAATGCAGGCGACGATGATTTCGCGAGTCGCTGATGAATCAAGGGTTATTCGGGGTCGTCCTGTAATGTTGATGACGAGGGGAAAACTGAATGGAGCGGAATACGAGGTCAGCCGTAAGAATGCCGGTGAGCGAGCGTGTTTTCCTGCTCTTGTCGCTTCCGTCGGCAAAATGAGCTTGAGCGAGACCACACTTGAGCGCCCTGGAAGCAGCGCTTTCGACGAGCTTGAGATTTACTGCGAGCACGAGAATGATATGCTGAAGGGTGCCGAAGAGTGCAGTTTTGGTGATGCACGGGTCGATGACGAAATGGGCAGATCTGCGGAGCGAGAGAGATTTCCTGCCCTGGTCGTTACAGAAACGAGAAAAAGAAAAGAAAAAGAAAAAAAAACCCGTAGCGAACAGTCGCCGATTAACCACCGGAATGGCCAAACGGACAGCGGGCGATTTGAGTCGGCGGCCACGAGGGAAACAAAAGCGAATGGATGGTCCTGGGGGCAGCGAGCGAGTTTGCAGGAGAGAAGAGGAAACATGCAATGCAAAAGAGGCGTCGACTCTTGATCTTGTGCCCAGCCCAGCCGTTTCCCGCTTTTTCCTGGAGACAGATCGCAGCGTTTACAGTGGACGGCTCTAGGGAGCGGGGCGCCAATCAGGGCTCTGTGGGCATTACAAGCTTCGGGCTTTACAGGGCATTCGAGTTGGGGATAGTAGGACCAGCCACCGTGAGCAGCCCTCTTTTTTTTCTTAAAGAGGCGGGATAATACACGGGCAGCTTCAAGGGAGAGCTCGATGGCTGGAATTTTGCCTATAATACAGTTGAGAGTCACTACTGCTACTGCTACTGCTACTGCTACAGGCTCCAAACTAGGTACTGCACCCTGCACGGAGCATCCGCGCGCGCAAGATGGGCCGAGCCCAGAATAGAATCAATCCCTTTAGCCAGGCCCCAAGCGGATTCCCAATCAAGCCTTCAAGTCGAACCTTAGCCAAAGGCACAACCCACAAAGGACCCATAATACACTGGATGGAGCATCGCGGCGTTACTCGTGCGGGTACATGCCCTTGGCGCACTCTCTCCACGATATCCAAGGTACCGACCCGTCGCATCAACCTAAGAACGAATCCGTTGGTTGGTTGCGAGTCGCATGCATTTTTATACGAGAAAACTAGAATCCGGGATGCTGTAGAACAAACGTCATCGGGGTGGGCAGATCAGACAGATCCCCTTGAATGCTTCTGCGAGATGCCCTTGTTTCGTGGTGTTGCCTATACGGGTAAGATGGATGCTGCTCCAAATTACCTGTTTGGCTGTCCATCACCGCATTTCTTTCGTATTGTTGCAGTGAAATCCCGAGTGTGGACACAATACCTACTCGTATGGACAGGCCCAGGATCCCTAAAAGCATTCAAGTCAAGTCCATCTGATGCTAACCAAAAAAGCTACCTAGTCACGTCCCGTCCCTTTGACAACAACCATCTGACACACGCAATCCGTCCGTAGCGCAACCACCTTGGATGCATGCGCTCTTTCATTCCAATCAAAAACCCGGTGGAATGCTGGTCCCCCTTTTGTACCTCAAACCCGGAACAATGAAATACATCAATCCATATTATAGCACCAAATGAATCAATCCCTTTGTCTAGTTGCCCAGCCCATCTATCTTCGCTTGCTTTCGAATGCCCATCACATGCCTGCTCCTTTCTGTATTCAGTGCCGTGGCAGCCTCATCGCTGGCAGTGGCGCAGCAAAAAGTCAATGATGAGACTACCTAGGCGCCCCCAAATCTTCATTATATACCATACCTAACCGGAATAAAAAAAAACAAAGGAACTCTTCATCTCTGCTGTGTTTCTTTCCAGCTGCTCAGCCTCGTTGATTTCCATTTCACCTGAGAAGCACGTTCCCGCCCCCTTACTTGCAAGCAAACAATCATCTTTTCTCCGCCTATCGCTGATCATAGCGTCGCATGCACCTGAAACGGAACATCGTAGAAATGGTCGTGAGCCATCCGATGCTCGTGAAACAAACAATGGACAAATCGTGCTCATGTGTTGTGCCATTTGACTGATTGTCGTATGATGCCATATTCCTCAACTTCCTACCCTGCACCGATATAAAGAATCACACAATTACTTGAAAACAAACATGTCCCATATGATAATATCAGACACTGGCGATATTCTGTATAATACACAGTATCATCGATAGAGAAAAAGTAATGCGCAATTCTTAAAAGAGACGCTCGATTGCTTCATATTTGCCATACACAGTGCTATGCCTGATCCCGCGTAAATGCACCCAAATCTATCTACAAGTTGCCCGTTCATTCCATCCCAAGACAAACAAAAACAAAACCAAGCGGCCCAAAAGATTCAACAGAAAAAAGAAACAAAAAACTTGAATTCTATCCTCAAAGAACATCCCACTGCATATTCCACGGCTGAGTCCCTTGCTTAAGACTGATGCCGTGCTTGTAATTGCTAATCAGCTCTTCCTGATCCACGCCGCAATGCTTCTGCCCATCCCGTCCAGCGAACCACCCCAGGCCGTACGTCTTGTACTCTCCAAGCTTCTGCCGCACCTGCGTCGCAGTAAACTTTTCCGTGCCGACAAAGTCGTAGAGCATCTTGCTCTGGTGGATATACGCCAGCACCGAGGCAATGGTGTTGGGCTGACGCGGTAAAAAGGCATGTCGTCGGCGGAAGAAGACGACGAAAGCAACGGTAATCATGTAGAGCAGGATCAAGAGCGACGAGGCAACGGATACGTAAAAGGACTTGACCGTCTCCGTCCCAGAGTTGATTTCCCAAGTCTTATTGCCGTCATTGTAGACCAGCAAAAAGTCATGTCCGTCAACCGTCGCCAGACCAGCCACGAGAACGGTCAGGAACTCAGCCATTACACTGCCAAAGCCGACGAAAAACACGAGCAAATGGCCATTCACGAGCGCGCGCATCGGCATGTAGCCAAACGGAAGCGCCGTGTAATCCAGGAGCAGCGTCTTGGCAGGCGCGTGCCGCTTGGAGAGGATATAGTAGGGCTCCATCATCCGCACTGCCGTCTCCATGCCGCCCCAGGCCATCTTCAAGAGGACAACAAGCACGGTAATGACCCAGGGCGCCTTGTCCGAGACGATGGTGGCGGGCGTAAACAAAAAGACTGGGATGAAGCCCGTAAAGAGGCAGAGTCCGACAATCATGGAGATGATGCCCACCGAGCGAAGCATGACGGGATGTGGGTTTGTAGGGAGGTCGTGATCATTGGACTTTTCCTTCTCCTTGGAAGTCACGTACGAATCATCGGGCGCGAGGGACGAGTTGCGGAGCACGTAGCGGTTATACTTGAGTCGGTTATGGATGTCGCCATGGGAAGCAGTATCCATGTCCTTGAAGTCCATGAGAATGTGGCTCACCACGGCCATAGATGCGAGACCAGCGATTCCCCGGACATCGGATATGAGGCCGGACTTGCGCGACTGCAAAAGATACAACAGGATGCAGCCCAGAACGGCAATCACTCCGAGAGTCGACGTCAAGAGCCGTGACCAAACAGAGGTGAAGCTGAGCGTCTTGTATCCATCTGGGTTAGCCATTCGCTCGGATCGGGATGGGCTGAGCACCACAGCAGCGGCAGCAAACGTCGGCACCAGCGATACGGCCAAGATGGTGGCGATGGACGATACGGCTACAGCAAAGTGGCCCTTCCTTAGAGCCCGAAACGGCCGGAAGAAGTTGAAACTGGTCGCGTAGTCAATGTTGATGGAGTCCGAGGCCACCGCGCCCTCCTCCTTGGAAAGCTGATAGAACGCTTCCAGACGCCGCACCTCAAAGTCGGTAAACTGCCACAAGACTCCAAAGATGACGGCCAGCAGCGTGGGCGCAAACTTGATGACGAAGAAAATACCCGGGTTCACCTGGTCAGGGGATGTGAACTTGACCATGCCACCTTTCTTATACCTTTGGAACAACACCTCCTGCATGGCGGCTAGGCCCGCCGCGATGAGAACCAAGGAGGTGAGGTATGGCCATCGCATGGAGAAGGGCTTCCAGTTGGGCTGTGGATAAAAAGTCTGCGTCGTCTTCTCTTTGATTGAGCCTGCGTATGTCGACTGTCGCATGGTAATGTTGTGCCCCTCCATGTTGCTCAAATCAGCTCCCACCGGCTCTTCCATGATGACCTCGATGACCTCGCCGCGGCGGTTGGCCTCGTCCTGACCCATATGACGCAGCGTTTCGGAACGATTGAGATGCTTGCCCTGATTCCGCCGTGAGAATGATCGCGAAAGGCTGCGCTGGACCGTTGGGGCCGAGAAAAGTTCGCCGCTGTGTACCTGAGAATCCGCGTGGAAGCCCTGACCTAAACCTCCGGTTAAATGTCCCCTTGCCTCCTCCTCTTGCAGTTTCTTGATGAAGGCGTGGTCGTGCGAGCCAAGCGGCCCGAGTGTTGCTGTGAAATCGAATGCTGGCACGGTGTCATACTCTTCGTCCTGCTCGTGTATAGCCTCATAACCACCCCGCGATTTCGATGTACCCATGGGCGCCGCAGCCTTGAGCAGAGACAAATCGTATGGTTCCTCCTCCCTGATGCTCTCAGGAACGGTCTGCTGCACCGAAGAGTAGCTCGATTGCCGGTGTCCCCTGGACAGACCCCGAGTTGGAGCATATCCCCCACCCCCGGCACCGGAGTAGGAAAACGAACCAGACCACGAAGACGCTGGCGAATAGCTCCGGGGCAAGTCTCCGTAGGCAGTCGAGGGCACAGAACTTCGACGGTCATATTCCGAGTCCATCGACACTATGGATTCACGGCCCCGCAGCGGATGAGAGGCATCGTCGTGGCCGTACGGGCTGTTGTTCTCGCCAGCGTCTGAGAGGCCGGAAACTTTATGCGCAAGATGCTGGTCTGGAGAGGGCCCCGCCCACGGGTCTCTGAAGGGCTCTCGGCCTTGGTAGTTATTATGAGCCATGGCGTTGCGAGAGAGTCATGGCAAAACGGGATGGAAGTGAGAACTGGAGAAGGAGGCCACTGATGAGAGCTTGTGACGGTTCGCTTGTTTGTTTGGTCAATACGGTGAATGACGGCAATTGGTGTTGCCGTGGTGCTTGCAGCTACGAAAAACCTGGAAAGGAGGCTGCAGCTGATGGCTGGGGTGGGTTGCAGCGATAAAACGATTGGAAGTGTCGGATGGAGAGCGAAAGAGAAAGAGAAAGGAAAAGGGAAGAAGAGCAAGACAAGAGACGGAACGAGGGAAGAGAAGAGAAAAAAGAAAGTGTGGAAGAGAGAAGAGTGAAACTACTGAGGTAAGACAGGCAGCTTAGTAGTAGCTAAATCGAGTCGGCATATGGAGGATCATCAAAGTCCGCCATCGCCAAGTCGTGGAAGTTGTCAAACTGGGCAAGGGTGGGGATCAAGCTGGAGTCAAAACAGCTGGAGCCAAAGGATGAATAAAACTCACATAAATTACTACATAACTAGCAGGAACCCTGTATGTCCCCTGTAACTGTAGGGCTGCGAGGTTGCGTTGCGTTGCCTCAACTTTTGCTGGTCATCTGTTCCCGGCCTACTCGTAACCCGGTTAGCAGCAGACGGCAAACAAAGACGCAGCTCCCACTAGCAGACCAGAAGCTCAGCTCAGCTCTCCTGCACGATCCCACTTGGCCCGCCCCCAAAGTACTTCCAGCGTTCGCCGTCTATTGCGCCTGATGGCTCCAAACCTGATGGGAACCTCTCAACCTAATAGCCTGCTGCAGGCCCCTGGTGGTGCGGCCTGTGAGCCCTGTGATTGGGCTTTTGCTTAAGCGGTGGTCGGCATTCTCGTTCTCCATGCCACTACAGAAACCTAATGCAGCGAGCACCCGACAGACAGACACACCACACACCATGTCTGCATTGTGATTTGACTTGAGCCTCACGGCGGCCTCCTTGTCCTGTCCCTTTGGGGGGGAGGCCATTTCAAGGGGGCGGCAAGCCGGCTTCCCGTTCGACTGTTGTTTGCTACCTATTTGTACGCGCGGATCGCAAAACGGTGAGATTATAGTACGCGATGTGACGATGGGTGATTGTCAGTATGAGTATGGACACTTTTGAGGCAAAATGAACAGCGTTCTTTATATATAACTTGGTCGCGTAAGCGCCCAAAGCGGATGACAGAAAAACCGAGACCAACGAACACCCACGAGTTGAATAATACGCCTACAAAAGGAGCAGCTGCTATATCTACGGATTTATTTCTGCAGTAACTGCTGCTTTATCTAGATTTCTCTAATAACTGCTTGGGCTACCATACCTAGCTACATTTCCCCAGTGACTGCTACTATATTTATATAATAAAATCTGGGTGCTGGCTAAACAGGCGTTCCTCTACAAAAAGACTACCCAATGAGTTGATTTAGGTGCTCATATTACTGAATGTATGCACTTATTCATTTTGTTTTAAATTAGAATCCTGAATCAGGACCGCTGATTCAGCGTCATCTGAGAGGAGACGGATGTCTTTGATCCGCAACTCTAGGTTCTTCTATGAATGTACGGCAACACTCTTTGCTGAGCTAAAAAAACGTCTAGGTTCAAGTTTCCGTATCAAGTGACAAGTCCGTGTCGTAATCTTTCTTTCTTCCCATTGCCGAGAACTCCCAATTCAATTCAAATCGCCGCGCCATGTCCCCCCTGAACCAAATGTCGGTGCAAATTCCGAGTATATAAACAACATAAAAAAGGAAATGAAGCTGTTTCATGCAACATGCCGGAGAAACTAGGTAAGAAAAGCAGATGAAGGAAATGGGCAGGTTGATGGAATTACAGCATCAATAATGCTGACGCAGCAAAGGTTACAATGCCGGCCCAACTCAAAAACACACCTCTTGCACCACCCATTAGAACCGAAGCACCGCTCGCCTGAACCTTGCCGCAGCACGTGTTGTTGTACGTGACGTTGTTGAGCCTTGCAGCCGCCTCGAATACCGATCCTGCCGGCGTGCCGTAGTTATAATAGTCCACGTTGAGGACGTTGGGCGCGCGGCCCCAGTCGCTACGGCAGTTGTTGGCGGCCAGGCCTACGCTGCCGTAACCCTCGGCTGCGTTGGTCTCGTTGAGCAGCGAGACGGCCGGCACGAGCAGCTCGAGGCTGAAGACGTTGAACTCGGCGTTGAGGTTGTGGTTCATCAGGTAGAGTCGGTCCTCCGCCGCCTCGGTGGACAGATCCGGAGGACGCTGAACGGTGCAGGGAAACGTGCGGTCCACGGGGTCAAAGGGCGTCTCCCACATCTGCGAGAACTCGTCCATCAGCCAGGGGTAGGCCGTCTGGTTCGCCTTGTAGTCGAGGAACATGACGACTCGGTTGCCGTGGATGATCATGTTCTCCAGCGTAGGCCAGTCCGACAGGCTCATGGGGAAGACAGTGGGTACAAAGGTGTACTTGAGGATGCCCGTCTGTTCGATATACGGCACGTAGATGGACGGGTCCGAATAGTTGCCATTCTCCAGCAGCACGGTGACGACATCATAAGGATGGGCGTCCACCCATTCTGCTACCTGGCTCAGCCAGTCGGTGATGGGCCCGGCATCGAGGAGATCACACGTCGTATGGCAAAAATGCGGCACCGAGCTGTTGGCCGGAAACTGCATCTGGGCCTGCAGGAAACGCACGCCGTCGTCCAGCTGCGTCTTGACGGGCAGCTCCTGGTTCGACCCCGAGTTGCCCGGCCGCACAAAGGGCGAGTTGTGGCAGCCGACCTGCGTGATGTTGCTAAACTTCCGCTTGCACAGCTCGACGTGGTTGTTGCAGGGTTGCGTGTTTGTCGGCTCCGGGGGCGCCGAGGCCGTCGCCGTGAGATTGGCGGCCGTGGTCATCGAGCCGGTCGGGAAGCTGACGGTGACAGAGCTGGAGCTGGCCGCGCCTGTGAGGGTGATCTTGGAGCGATATGTCGTATAGGCGCCCGTGGGTATGGGGTCGCCGCCCACACGCTGCGTCTTGGTGCCCTGGTAAAAGGAGAGTCCTGACGTATCTGAGTACGATACCGTTTGCGCACCAGCAGCCTCTAACAGCAGCGCCAGTGCGCCGAGGGCAGCGTAGGGGACTCTCATCTTGTGAGAATGACTTGGTGTTGAAGTTGAGCCTGTGTACTCAAGCCTGCCTTAACCAACCTCTTCCAGCTGCACAGCCCAAACTTGATGTGTTATCTTATCGACAAATTGAAGATTCAATCTCGACAATGATGTCGACAAATAAGCCACAAAAGGGATATTTCCGATGTCCAACGAGTGGATGCGCAGCGGTATGGAATCACCGGCTGCAAGGACCGAAAGCCGTGCCGAGGGGCGCTTCCGCCACGGGGCAATGACAGCTTCGGGCTTGTACTCGTGTGTTGAGAAAAAAAAAAAAAAAACAGCGATCGGCGGACAGCTCAGAGCTCATCCACTTTTGGAGCTCGTCGTCGTCATCAATTGAACCTGAGCAGATAAGTCCAAGTCGATACAGCCCCCAAAATGTGCGTGTCACAGCCACTCTCCACTCTGGACTGCGGAATAGCAAAACCCAGCCAACCAGTCGGGGATGTTGCTTCGTATTGAGAGACAGGCCGCAAGACAAGTTTGGAAGTTGAGGTCAGAAAAGCCCGGGATAGACGGAGCAGCTAGGGGGAATGGGAAGAAGAAGAAAAAGAAGAAGAAGAGAGAGAAATGAGAAGAGAGAGAGATAGCAAGATAGGTTAGGAGAGAAAAAAAGAAAACGAAACAAAAGGTGGTGGAGTTGATGGGCCGTGAAACCAAGATATGAGCTCCCCAGCGTTTCCACCTTTTCGCTTCTTGTTTCGATCTCCCCGTTTTCTTTGGCGAGCTCTCCTTTCTCGTCCTGTAAAAAAGAGAGCCAGAAAGCGACCAACGCACGGGAATTTTTAATAAGCGGAAGCTTTTGCCTGAGATCTGCGTTATGGACCCTGGGTTGATCGCCTGGGACAAATCATGTCATCCAGGCGGCGGGCATCTCATACAAGTATCCATGAAGCTCTAGACGCAAAGCTCTCGTAGGCGCTCCTGGCTTCTGATTCCAGAGCCTGTCATTACCAATTACAATGCGGGCGGCTTTCTTCCCTGGCGCTTCCTGTAACAGTTGGACGGGGGTTGCGGTCAGGCACTGCCATTGGCGTCTCCTTTGGCCCCGGGACCCTTGTTCACATGTCTCAGCCCCAAGACCCCCAAGAGATTTTTTTCCCGGGCCAGGAAAAGCGCAAGCGAAGGAGGCGACTAAAACCTCAGATTGGGCCAAGCCCGCAAGCTCCGTTATCTTGCGCACGCTGAGAACATACATGTAATTTTTTCTTTTTCTTCTCTCTCGCTTTCCCTTGTCAAAGTTCTCTAAATGCCGATCCGCATTTGTTGTCCCAGGCAGAGACAGAAGCGCCAAAGTCTCTCTCATTTCGCAGGCTAGCCGTGGGTCAGGCGTCTATCGTTTTGTGGGCATGAGCTCGCCGTATGATCTCATCACACGGAGGTTTTGAATTCACGATTTATTTTCCCTTGCAGCGAGAGTTGAGCACAAAATACAACCCTTCTTTCTGGGCACGCTGCCAAAAGAGAGTTTCTGACGGCATGTCGGGTTGCATGAATGCATGATGCTGGATGTATTTGATGTGGATGGTCCGAATCATGAGGCGAAGCAGAGACAGAGACCTTGGCGGGGACTTTGCACCCTTCTTTCGGCACTCTCGCTCCGCTCTGCCGAGTGGCGGGCTGCAATACGTATGTACCGGGCCTGGACAGTTGAGGTTATACTCGTGTAAACACCAAGTTGAGGTATGGACGAGTACGTGTAACCTGGTGTAAGTGAAGCTGTAATACAGGTAGCACCCCAACCTCCCATCGTAACCCCCTCGTACAGATACACGTATCCTTAGAACTACTCTTTGCTTCGCAACCCATCGCCAACTCACTCATCTCATCTCCAAGACACTCCCAAGGGGCGAGCGGCCCAGCAGACCCAGCGGAGCCAAGCTCGCCTCCATCCCTGTCCCTCTTCATGTCTGTCAATCTCTCGCCCAGTCGTCCGCACCGCTTCAGGGCCTCGTGGGGGCAGCTAGCCGCTAGGAACAGCGCCTCGTGGGTGGATCGGGTGAGCTTGAAGCCCCCTGTAAAAGTTGCCAAGTGCTAGCGGAACTGATGCGCCAGGGGGGAGTTGCACAAACATGAGGTATCCAATTCGTAAACGGCGGCACTCAGGTTGCGTCGCCCGCCCTGGTTACTGGTACCCGCAGCGCTCCTCGCATTCCGGTGTGGTCCCTGGTACTCCATACCTCTGGATCGGATGCCGTGCATGACTTTTCTGGACGGCATTGAATGTTTTGGGCGCCGTTCCCAATTCTGAGCCATCTGATCTTTTTTTTCTTTTTCCTCTTTTTGTCTCTCTTTCGTTTCTTTGGTTTGTCATTTTCATTTCGTTTCTTGTTTTTCCCTATTATTATTCATTTGTTTCTTTTATCGTTTCTTTTCCACTGTCTCTGTTTCCATTTTCCGTTTCGTCTTCTTCCCTCAGCCTCTCTCCGCCATCTCCCTCCCCTGCCCAAGAGGCAGCCTCTCTCCATCCTCCTCATCCAATTCTCCCTTCAAAACCATTCCGCTGTTTGGAATTCACATTCACCTCAAAAATCATGGCCGCCGGTGTACGGACATACACAGCTATCCTTGCTGGCATCTGCTACTTCGTCACGATTCCCTTCCTCATCCTCGTCCTCATCGGCAACACCCACAAGAACGCCATCCTCGACGACATTTACTTCTTCAAGCTCGATGTCTCCCACATCATACCGATTTCCGTCGAAAACTCAAACCTGCTCAATTCCGTGGCCCGGAGCCTCGGTCTTCATGACTTTTATCAGGTTGGCGTGTGGAGTTACTGCGAGGGCTACAACGATGAGTGAGTACCTTCTCCAAACCCCAATTATTGATCATGATGATCGATGACGAAATTATACTGACCTTGATGCTCTCAGAGGCGTAACGTTTTGCTCCCCGCCCAAATCCTTCTTCTGGTTCGATCCCGTCTCGGTTCTCGTTGGCGAACTCCTCGCCGGCGCCCGCATCGCTCTACCATCCGAAGTCACCACCATCCTCACCCTCCTCCGCATCGGATCTCAGGTCATGTACGCCTTCTTCATGTCCGGCATCGTCCTCAACTTCGTCCTTCTCCTCATTACACCATTGGTCCTCAAGTCCCGCTGGTTCAGCCTCTGCACCTCCCTCATTGGCGCCGTCGCCGGCATTGTCCTCACCGTAGCGGCCATCATAGCCACCGTCATTAGCGTGGCCGCCAAGATTGCTCTGACGGCGCAGGACCAGCTGAACATCCAGTGTGATATCGGCGGCAAGATGTTTGCCTTCATGTGGATAGCGGCATTGCTGGCAGATTTCGCCTTTTTGTTGCACGCGGCCATGGGATGCTGCTGCGCGCCGGACAAGAAGAACAGGGGATTCAACTCAGGACCAACCTCACCAACTGGTTCGGGCATGCAGGAAAAGAACGACGCCTATTCACTACCAAACTTTGTCCGTCGCAGAAGTCGCATGCCATGAAGAATTGGCACAAGCCAGAAAATACATGTCGAGTTATGAGTTGTGGTTGTTTTGCTTTCGTTTTGCCTTTTAAACAGTCGGAATGGGATCACGGCGGGAAATGGTTCGGTAATCACTTCAGGGATTCACGGATGGGTTTGCAACGCGCAACTGGTTTTGCATTGTCAATGCACCGCGCGATACGGGCTTATAGACACATCTTCTTTCATAAATGTACCACGCACCACATGCTATCAATGGATATTATGCAGGAGTGGAAATCAAGGAATAGAGGTAAACGGACTTACCAGATACAGATCAATCAGAGAAGCGATCACCGGTCAGAGAAACAAGACTGGGAGAAGTAATGACATATATTACCCTCCATTCGCATGTTGGCACATATACCATTTGTAGTGTGTCGTGATGAATGAGACCGAAGGCCTCGAAATGTTCTATTCATGCTGTAGCTTCTTGTTTCCACTATGGGTCTCTGATTTTGGTCGTCATCTCGCATCCTCCCAGAAAATGAAAATTGCCCATGTCCATGGAAGCGCCCATCTACTCCCTGCCCAAGTCTGTGGCGATGGCTCAAAGACAAAAATAAAGATAATCTACGCACCGCCCGACACGCCCATCATCAAATCTTCGTCTTCTATGTGGGTATCGAAGCCGACACCCGCGTCTGCAATGTCCTTCTCCATTCGTTTCTGTTCACGAACTAGGTGTCGCGCGTAGTCCCTCGTGGAGCTCAGCCGCTCGTTCGTCACTCGGTACTGCTTCGTCAATGCCTCAATGCTGCTGTGGCTACGGGCCACCTCGGATGCAAAGTCCGCCTCCGTCATCAAGTCATGCTCTTCATGAAAGGTCACGTAGCTCTCGCCAGCCGTAGGCCCGACTTGTAGCTGGCCCTTGAGCATGCCAGATTCGATCATATCGCTTACTAGCAGTAGAACTTCGTCGTCATCCTTGAGAGTCTCGGCTGTCTGAGCGCTCAGAGTAGTCTGTCGGATTTGGGAAATGGAGACTTGGTGATATATCCGGCGGAGGTTGATAACCTGCCACTTTTGATACGAGACAAGGGCCTCTTCAAGGAGGGTCAGGTTTGAATCCTCTTCCCAAGTTGATCGCCCCTTCTCAAATTCTTCCTTGAGAGCTAACGCTCCATCCGTTGTGAATAACGTCGCGATATTGTTATAGGCCTCGCTTAGCCCGTTGTATGTCGACTTTGTTGCGTTGGTGATGTAGGATGGGAAACTAGGAGGCCTTCCCTCTCTAAGCAGCCCGACCAGTAGCCACTTCTTGTACCCATCCACCATGATTTTGCTCACTCCCTTATCCTTGATCGGATGCCCAATCACTCGCTCCAAGGCTACCTGTGCTTTGAGCCAGTCCTTTCTCGATATGTACGCCATGGCTTGGAGGAGGTGATATTCGAGGATGGAAGTGCTCTTGATGGCATCCGTAAGACTAGCTGAGGCTATGTATACATAAGGCTCAACTTCGGTATCGTACAAGTTCTTCGCATTCTCGGGGCGCGCAGGATGTGTATTCCGCGGGTAGAAGAGGATATCCGCATCAAGAACCTTGAGAGCGGGCTCAATGCAGTTGGTGTCGTAGGCTAACTTTACCATGATCAAGTGCGTTGATGTAAATACGGATCCGCTCGGGTCGATTCGAAGAATGGCATTTGCAAGGAGTTCCACGGCAACTAGTGGCTGTTTCTGTTAGCAGCTGCTGGCTGGGGAGAGAGCTGGATGCTCCAGCGCTAGAGGTGCACTCTTACTGAAAAGAAGCTGCCGAGATCCTCCAGCAATGAACGAAACAGTGACCCAACATATCGTATCTGTATTGGATCAAACTTTAATAGGAACCGGACAGCCTCATCTAGTAGCAGCGAGCGAGGAGTCGACTCTGGAACGGAGCCGCGGAGGAGGGTATCGATTATCGAGAGGTATCCAATAGAGTTAGTAGAAGGATCGACTAGCTGAGTGACGTATTAGCATCAAAGGTTGAGATAGGTGCGTTCAAGAGTGCTGCCTACCTGGAGAGCTTCGATCGGATTGTGTTGGATCGCAGTTTGTACGTCGCTGGAGAGCTTTGCTACGGATGCCGCATAGCTCTTGGCGGCGGCGTCGTAAGCCTTGATTGACGGGTAAGACGTAGGAGATGGAGAAAAGTCTAGAAAGAGTCGCTTGACTTCGTCCATGGTTGATGAGCTTCACGGACTCAGTGAAGCCGAATCGAGGTAGAGGGAGCTGGGAGGAATAGCAGATCTGGGCTGCTGTGAACTTGGGGGTCCTAGGTTCTGACTGTCGCTCGTTTGGTGCTCGTCATGCTCAGAGCAAGCCCGGAGATTAGACAGACAGGATGTCGAACTCTCAGATGTCTGGTTCAGGTGTGCAATGTAAGAAGTTTGGGGATTAAAATGTTGGATGTTGCTCTGTAGAAGGTGGGCAAACGAAGGTCGCTGTATGTCACGAAGCTGCGGCGCGATAGTGGGGGAGGGATTCAAGGTGGCAGCGGGCGGATAACGTCAAGTCCGAGATTTAGCCGTGAGGATGTGACTGGCCTTCCAGCAGCATCGCAACTTCGAGTGTATTGCTATAGATACTTGCATTCAACTACCTGATTTATAAGATGATGGTACATGTTGTGAGCAGATCTCGAGGAACCAAATGTACGAAAAGTGAATGTATTTGATTCATGTCGCTACCTATATCCATATGTCCTCCATTAATGGCTTAGTGGCAGCTCCAAGTACGGACTGTTTAGAGTGAAGCAATGCCCATAGCTTGATCTAGATCGATTATCAGAAAAAGACCATCACCAGTGAAAGCATCGTTGAAGATTCGGTGACGCTGAAAGCGTCGGCTCATTTGACTGCGATATTGTGATATGGACTTGGGACCTGACAAATCTCTCAAGACTCATTTACATCGAAATAAATTAGAATGACCTCTCGCTGGGACGAAGACCTCGAGGTGGACATATGTTGTCAGGAATATCCCTGTTCATCGTCTTCAACTCTTCCAGCAATTCGGAACAGAAAACGCCTATATTCGGCTGCAGCGTCCGCAAAGGCATTGCCAAAGCTATTACGGAAGTATTGCCAGCGTTCTCCATTCGGGCGTCGCAAAGCCATCACCACAAGGTAGACAAAGGGTTCGGCGCAAATGCCGAGGATATAAAACATGAAGGCAACGAGAAGTGTATAGAAGAATCCTTCTAGTCCATCCACAATAACGTGTCTGAGAAATTTTGGCGAGGATCAGTATATATATGACGCCGAATCAGAAGAAAGAGATGCACACTTACGACAGATCCAAATCCATTGTTATTGAGCTCTCTGGAAGTGGGATGTGTTTTTTTTTTCGGATTCGAGAAGGAAATTGGCAATAATGGGTAGATGATTGTAGCAATGGTAGAAGAGAGTAGCGGTAGTATAAGAGAGTAGAGAGAGTAGCGATACCGGCAAGAGGAAGTATAAAAGCCACCCTGGACGCTGGATAATGGCAAACACTATCTCCCACTGGTAATCATCCGTTATCGCGTATAAGCTTTTGATCCAAAGTATATCGATGATGAGACCAGTCACACACCAAATTAAAATAGAGTAGCCGCTATTTCAAGATATGATCAATTATAGGAAAGAGAGTATTGGTGGCAATAAGTGATTGCTTTGGAAACCTGCATCTGGTGGCTTCATAAGGCGAACGACCTGAAAAAGACATGTTCCAGGAAAGCATTGAAGATGGAACCCAACCGTGAATTAGAAGGTGTGTCCC
This sequence comes from Trichoderma afroharzianum, assembly GCA_037893235.1. Classification (NCBI taxonomy): domain Eukaryota; kingdom Fungi; phylum Ascomycota; class Sordariomycetes; order Hypocreales; family Hypocreaceae; genus Trichoderma; species Trichoderma afroharzianum. Next base: position 421,091 of record JBBLXW010000024.1, on the reverse strand, counting down.
TGGGGAAAGCATTGAAGATGAAACCCAACCGTGAATTAGGAGGGATGTCCCCGGTTGGAGCCTCGAGATAAAAAAGACATGTTCCAGGAAAGCTTTGAAGATGGAACCCAACCGTGAATTAGGAGGGGTGTCCCCGGTTGGAGCCTCGAGATAAAAAAGACATGTTCCAGGAAAGCTTTGAAGATGGAACCCAACCGTGAATTAGGAGGGGTGTCCCCGGCTGGAGCCTCGAGATAAAAAAACATGTTCTAGGAAAGCATTGAAGATGGAACCCAACCGTGAATTAGAAGGGGTGTCTCCGGTTGGAGTTTCGAGATAAAAAAACATGTTCTAGGAAAGCATTGAAGATGGAACCCAACCGTGAATTAGAAGGGGTGTCTCCGGTTGGAGTTTCGAGATAACATCAAAGATAGGATCCAACCAGGAAATAGATGGGTTAGAAAGAGTCCTCCGTTTGAATCCCTGAGCCAAATTCGCCGTGAAATGGCGCCGCCATGAAATGACATCGCCATGTAAGAGCACAACACCGTCGAACAATTCGTATGTAGTTGAAACGGAGGCTTAGGCTTCATCATGTTGCAGTCCACCCGAGACCAATACCACACAGCCTTGAGAAACCCCGAGTTGCTCATGAAGTGGAACTCTTCTGTAGATAACACAAAGTCGGAGCATATAACGCCAGAGTCGACCAAATTGGTTGAAGGTCTGCACCAATACTTCTTGACTTGAGACAAGGAATAACCACACCTTTGGTGATATTGAGGACGGAGGACCGTGACGCAGCTTTTAGATGACTTCCGTAGTTGTGGCCTCGCATCATATCGTATTGTATCTCAAGACTCTCCTGAAACTTGTATGGCAGAGTTAGGATGATAAAGCCTCGGGTGGTTTGGCTTTGCCCATTGGCTTGCTGAAAACGAAGGTATATGGAGGCCGTAGGCAGCTGAATCCGACCTTCTGAAAATTGTCAATCAATTGACAAGGGTGGTTTCAAGAATCTAGTAAAAACTGTCAGAGGGTGATTTGAGAGTGCTGACAGGATACTGGCTCACCTATCTGTGCTGTCCTCGATTCTGGCCGTCGCGACAGGGCTGTACTTCGAAAGGGCGATACCATGGCGTATAGTGAAATCCGATGTTGCTGCTTCGACCCCAGAGAGCCGAAATGAATTAGAAGGGGTGTCCCCGCTGGAGCCCGAGCCCAGGGCGTCGGGGGTTGAAGGAAGTTGGCGTCGAGCTTAGACGTCCACGGTTGCGGCGGCAACTTGGCTCGCAGCATCACCCTGCTGGGCGATGATACTTTGCCATAGCTTGCCGATCCACGGAAGCGACCCGAGAAGTTCTAAGGCGAGACACCCTAGGTTCCAGCAGATGGTCGAGAGGGTCCTGGGGAACCCAACTCGGAAATGTTGCCATCTCTGTCCGCTAGGGCGGCCGAAGGCACCTCCCAGGAGCTTGAGGAATTCGCCGACCGTGGCGAGCCCGACCACCAACAGGAGTAAGTATATTAACGTTTTTAAAAACTGTTCGCTGATACTAATGAAGATTGTGAGTAAAATTCGACGATGTCCATGCGTCCATAAAACAACTTACTCCATATAGGGCGCTATATCGCTGTTTCGGATAGAGAAGAAGAGAAGAAGTAAAAGAATCATCGTGACATTGCGCGTATACAAGGCTGCCATACTCGCAGCTAGCCGAGTATGATGTAAATAGAAGGTAGGAAGGGAGTGAATAAGAAGGAAGCCGTTACGCTTCTTGCCATGATACAACCACCAATTATTTTTTGGTTGGGAAACCAGACTTTCCATTCGGATTGAAGCAGGTCTATGTGATTTCACACTTCCCATATGTGCAGTGGCGACAATAATATACAGGTTGTAAAGCGTGTTGTACCTACGTCTAATTTGAAGACACTACTAGGTTGGTACCGTGTCGCACCGGTGGAATGAAGAATACTAGGTACTGACGAGCTTCTTTCTCTAACTGCTTCATCATTTAGTTAGAATGTGTCTGCCAGCTTGATGAAGCACTGTCCTGACCAATGGCACTTTCCTCTTTTTCCGAGGCGGCCATCGTGTACAAAGTTCAAATTCAAGGAATATCTACTAGGAGACTCGTTGTACACCAAAGTATAATCTAGTCTTGAGTAATACTAAGATATCCGATAGTTTAGGGAATCATCAATTAGAGGATAGGGAGTACTTGGACGATAAATGATCGCCACGGACACTTATATCTGGTGGCTTCATAAGACAAATGCACTTTGGCTCAGGAGAGTTTTAGGGAGGGCCAAGTACTTTAGTATCTACTACTACCTGGAAACCCAAGAAAAGATCTAAGTATGACCAATGCTTCACCACAAAGGATGGCCTCTTTCGTGCGTTTGTCAAGGCATGCGCCGCTGGCCTTGAGGATTCTGATAAAGGCCCAGCCGCCCCCCAATTCATTGGCGTATTACTCAGAATGAAAGATCTCGACGAACAGTACTTACCTTAGTACTGAATGGAAGCAATTTGCTGAAAAAAACAAGGCTGTGGCGCCTTAGGTAGATATTGTATACACCTTACGGTAGTACCGGAGGTTAAAAGAGCTGGTGGAATACATGCCTTACAGCTAAAATGTCTATTCCCCTCCCTATTTGACTTTATATAAAGAGAAAGCGTCTATAAATATAATCCAAGAGATGCAATACTCACTTTGAACTTTACTCAGATATCTCCAGACTATGGCTTTTTGTGGTAAACTATAAGGTAAATCGAAGTATTGTAGTGGTAACGCCATCTGCTTGTTTACTGGAGCTAATTACGCCTTAAAAAAGACCTATATATTGTGCCTTTCTCGCACTCCCCTTCTCCCAACTTCATCTTTGTTACATCTCACCTCCATCATCGAATCATTCAAACCGTTACGATATTACCTACTTCTTATTATACCTACTCAATAGGACCTATTGACTTATACACACTGTATACAGAATATTGCTTATTCCAGAGGCAGTCAGCATGTCTCTCAACATTTCCTCCTTCAACAATGCTAGTACCACGAGCATCTGGTCGGCAATGGAGCACTTAAACTACAACGACGACGATTTCTTAGAGCAGGGTGTCGCGGCCTTGGCGACAGCGTTGCAATCCCGTTTGAGCAGCTTTTTATTCCTCATCGTCAGCCTGATATGGACTCGAATTCAGCACAAGATTATTTTAGTTCTGACAGAATTAAAGGAGCAAATTATATCCCTTTGGACCCAGAGAAATCGTGGCCGAGGCGCTCAATCTAAGAGCCGAGATGGAGATACGGCCCAGTACGAAATTAAAACTTGGAGGGATATACCTTTCCTCGAAGTCTTATTTATTTGGCTCATACATATGGCCATGTATCCTGTCTATGCCGAGTCCGATCAAACCCAATCATCTAGATTGAGGGATATCGGGGAACTACTCATCAGTGCGATTCCACTTCTTCTGCCCCGTTCGTTCTACTCTGGCTGGCCTACTCTATCCAAGTTCTTCATCATGCTCTGGGGCAAGCTCTGGGTTTCAGATGTCAACATGACCAACGTGGTCATAGGTATGTATTCCATACTCTCCATCTCCCCGTGACGAAGATTCATCGCAGTTTGGGTACACGCTAACCTCTACTTTCCCTTTAGATATTTTTTACGTCTTTTTGTATATGTTTGTCATCTTTACACCGTTTTGGAGTCTTATTGAGTGCGTCATGAACCTTGAAGAAGCCAAAGAAAAGCTCCCAATGGCCGAAAGAGACCAATATATTCGAGACAACTTCTGTTCGCATGTCAAATCGGAATATCTACCGACCTTGAAGAAAAACATATGCCTCTGCTCTAGTTGGGCACTCAGAACTCTTCAAAATCTTTTGTCACTCTGAGCGCATTTATATACGGCATATGTTTACAGGATAAAGGAGCATCATGTGCAATCATGGGCGAATGGATGGATTTGGCGGCATGGGTAGAAGGATAGGGTAGGATAGCAGTGAGAATCTGAAGTAGCAGTAGTTCTAATAGACGAATATACACATATGTAGATAAAGGTGCTTCTGTTATGATACTTGAATTGAAGTCACTAAGGTGCTGGCTAATCACCCCTCTACAATATCACTAAATCTATCGATCTGCGCTCGGCTCGTCTTCCTCATCGCCCTCGAGCCAAATTTCATGGCCATCGCCTTCTTTCACAAACAAGCTCGTCAAGCACGCACAGATGGCAATACTACTAAGCGCCCACCAGACAAGGCCAATAATGCCCTTGTTCAAACCAAAACCGTACACCACACCTCCCACCATGGGCCCTATGGTGCGAGCAGCACTACTAACACTCTGACCTAGCCCGTGGACTGTTCCCAATACGCTAGGGTGAGGCGAGCAGTTGTTGACGAGAATCACTTGACTAGGAAGCGCAAACGTCCGTCCAGTCACTTGGAAAAACAAGACTCCGCAGATCGCAAGCCAAATCAGGATACCAGTCTTTGCTTCAGGCGGCGGCGTGGTACTAGGTACGGCAGAGAGGTACGGTACGAGGAAGTAGGCCACTGGGAAGAAGAGCAGGAAGAGCCGCCATGATCTGATGGTGCCGAGACGCGCGGATATGTTTGGGTAAAGGAATAGCTGCATGCTGATACCGATAAACCCCAAGATGGCCATGGCCATACCAACGGAGCGAGGCTGCAGGCCGAGGCCACCGGTAAACCAAAAGGGTAGTCGAATCTCCCGTTCAGAGGTTGGCGTTGAGAGAAAGACAAACCAGAGTGAGTTGAACGTCCCGACGTGGAATGTGAGGAAGAATTGCGCAACCAACGTGACGAGTACGTTGCGTGTGAAGATGCGGCGGAAAGGCAGTCGCTGGGTATACCTCTTGGTCGACTTCCTTGTGGAGGGTGCTTCCTCTCCAATCAGCTCGACATCAGATGTCGGCACTGATGAGTATCCCTCAGCCTCAGGCGTTGTCCCGAAGCTCTTTCGATATTTCACCATCAGTCTCTTTCCCAGCCTAGTACCCAAATCCGGAGGCCCATCTCTTAGAACGTCGTGTGTTTCCTCAAGACCCAGCCACACAGCAATAGCGGCAAGCAGCAGGAAGAGGAAGCTGACAATGTTGGGGGCCGCGTAAGGGAACTTGACGAAGAAACTGATGTTGCCAAAGAGGCTAGGATAACTGCCGGCCGGATCGGAGAGGATACCGCCGAGAATGGGGCCAATAATGACGCCGATGTTGAAGGTCATTGGCAGTAGTAGGAAGGCTCGAGGTTGATATTTCTTTTCGCGTATAATTTCGCTAATCCTGTATCGAAACCATTTAGTATAAACTCATCAACATACCATCATGTAGTATAATCCATAGCAAGTCGCGCCGAGGTTGAGACGAAATAAGAAAGGTGAAGCCCTTACATTGTCCTCATAACACCGATGTTACCATTTGTAGCACCGCCGATTGTCCGAAACAGCAGCGCCTGCCAAAAGGTAGTTGAGAAGCCGAATCCCAGACAAGACACACTCGTTCCCAATAAACCGATGAGCAAAACTGTTTTCCGTCCCACGCGTTTCGAGTCGGCAATGCGACCCCACATCATGGCCGTGAGAAACTGAGCTGCTGTGAAACTTGCATGCAGAACGCCGGCCTGGCTGGAGATTGTTGAGTCGGGAAGCGATGGGTTAAACCATTTAAGCTGGTAAAACATGTAGGCCTTTTATGAGAAATAGACACCCAGTGTCTTAGTGTGAGTTTGTGAATTCTTCAAAACATGTCTCAATGAGGGGGGATTTCATTCATGGCCCTGTCAGGCAAGCGCTTGATGTCGCGCCACCGCCGAGCCTGTGTAAGTCTCACCTGTAATGATGTTTGAACAAGCGGTTCGCTCATCCGCGCCATTGTTATGATGAAAAGCTGGTCTTTCCTGGGAAGCTCGCTCCATGCAACCGGCCTTCTGCTATCACTCTGAGCTTCAGAGGAAGCAATAGGTGATGGGAGTGCGTCATCCTCCTCATGGCTGCTCACAGAATCACGGTCTATAGAGCTCCGAAGTTGAGTATTGATGGTGATTTCCTCGCCAGGCTCATCTTCGTCGCCATCAGATTTGCCGTGCCTCATCTATCGCAATTTTTCTGAGGTCACGCGGCCTCGACAGGTTGAAAGAAAAAAAAAGTGGGCGGTAAAATCGTGCTTGTAAATGCCACTTTCGGCGTCGATCAGTCGTGGTGTTGTAAATGAAGCAATATGACGAGATTTGCAGGTCAGATAACCTCAAAAGGACCAAATCCTAATCCAGGAACACAGAGAAAGAGAATAAGACGGTGGAAAAATAAAAGAAGAGAAACAAATTCTGCGAGATCCTAGTCGATGATGCTACCCAAATCATCTTTTTCGCCATCCTCGTCGCTCGGCACGGGCGAGCCGTCACTCCCGCCAAAGCAGCGCTCGCAACCACCCTCCACCAACCATCATGCGCTGCAGGTACTTTTTAGGAGCATAACCTGGGCACATTGGGCCAATCTCTGCTCTTCTCACGCACAATGGCTAGCGACAAGAGGGTTGGGTCGTGGGGCCGCGGGGTTAGAATGGGAACAGCGAGCGGATGGCCGCGATAACGGAGGGGTGGGCGATTTAGCCATGCCGATCGTTGGCTGGATTTTGCAGAGATAAGAATCGTAGCATCTCAGGCAAGTTGTTGTTGGGGGTTTGAGTGTTGCTTGATGTGATGAAAGAAGACGAAGAAGATGAACAAGGAGAAAATACGCTTCACATGTTCGGGTATGAGAAATAATAGGTAGCTCGACAGCGAGGTTGAGCATGTGCAAACTTGAACTCGAGTCCTCCTCTCCTTCCCAAGGAAAAGGCGCCGCCACCCGCTCAGCCGCTGAGTTTCTCCGGGCGGGTCCGGCACCGGAGCTCACCGCCCGGCCTCCGTGATGGCTTCACACTCCATAAGTTCATTCTCACTGATGCCGCTTCGTCTTCGATATATAATCACCTCTGACAAGCATTGACCCTGTTTCCGAATGAATTCGTCAAGGTGACGCTTGTTATACACACCCATGTACCTGAACAATCTCTTCCAAATTGATCGCAGCCCAATCTTCATTTCAAGTCCTGTGATCCATCTTCATTTCATCTGATCTCATCTCAACGCCATGGCGATCCAAGTTCCCATCGGCGACCTTGATATACAAATCACCGCCGAGCGCCTAACTCAGGAAGCATTCTCACCTTTCGGAGACGTAATCTCCAATCCACGACCCGACGTCCACCCCTCGTCATTCGACGCTCACGCCTCATCATTGCCACCCAACGCCTTTTCCGCCAACCAAGGCTCTGCAATCCAGTATCGAAATGTCAGCCGCCTCAAGAATCTCTACGACCAAGCCCCCAGCGGCAAGGGAGAACCAATTATGAGCATCTTCGTCTGTGCTGCAAGAGGTGGTGCTGAAACCAATGGAGAAAACACATTTACCGTGCGACATCTCGAACGACACCCATTCACCGCGCAAACATTCACACCCATCAAATCTACTGCATCAACATATCTAGTCATTGTTGCTCCGAGTCTTCCTCCCAGTCCTCAAGATCAAGATTTACCTGTGCCGGCTGGCGATGGGCTACCCGGGAGGGGATTTCCGGATCTCGGGCGTCTCCATGCTTTCATCGCTACGGAGAGCCAGGCTGTCACTTATGGTCCAGGAACTTGGCATTCTCCTATGGTAGTATTAGGGCAGACAGGAACCCAGATGGATTTTGTGGTGTCGCAATTTGCCAGTGGTGTTGCTGTCGAAGATTGCCAACTCTTGGAATTTGTTTCAGGTAGCAGGGCTGAGCCGTTGATCCGGGTTAAGATACCCCATAGAGATTGGTCGATCAAACTATGAATCCTTAATATTAAACCTCCACGAGAAATACTGAATTCACAGTCTCTCTCCGCGGCCGGAGATTTAATTAACATCCGCCCGTCTCGTATTCTTAATTTCGCAACCCCAGAATATTTATGAAATCTGTTCGTCGTGACACCTCATTGGACGCTTAGTCATCTTACTTACGCTTCACATAGAGGCTGAGGCGGGGAGATAATGTCGCTTTTGAGAGCCCAAGGGCGCAACACAACTAGATAAAGAGGCCCATGCCGTGATATACTTAATACTGAAAGAAAATACGATTTAGAGTTAGAGACGAATTTCTATCCCACTATCAAACAATCATGGGGAGCGCAATGTATTCCACAGACGCCAAAAACAAGCTCGAGGACTTATCAGGCATCGTCTTGAAGCCGGGGGAGAATCCCTACGAGGCCTTCATCCAAGCTTGTAATAACAAGCCTGTAAGTTGACATTGCCAAAGTTCTACAAGCCTTCATTATCTACTACGCTGCGGGTCAGGCTTGGGAATTAACAGTTCTCCCATGCAGGAAGAAATTCAAGCCCTATATCACGCTCACCGCACCAAACGCAATGATCTTCAAAAGGAAAAGTTCCTTTCCCCAGATTACAAGGAGCTCGTGATTGACCAGTGCCTTCTTCGCCTTGAGAACCCCGAAATCGAGCCCGGTTTCCGCGATGAGCGAAACTGCCTCGTGATTTGGGCACGCCCGCCAGTTCACATTGTTGAGTTGGCTGCAAAGATCCAGGCACGCCTTCAAGAAGTCTCGCCGAGTGTGTATTCAATTATAGTTACTCCATGATGTTATTGGCATCTTAACTAACAGCGTTGCTCAGGAATCTGGCTCATGCCCACCTACAGGATGCATATGACGACCCTTGAGATCACCTTCTCCAAGACTCCCCAAGAGATTGACTCTCTCGTGTCCGTCATACGCCCTGCTGCACCCTCCATCGCTTCATACACTCACACTCACCGCTCTCGTCTCGTGAAGCCCATGATCTCATATGATCTCTCCGCTTTTGCCCTTTCTTTTCTTCCTGCTTCTGGCGAAGTTCCTCTCTCCCATGCTCCAGTTGCCCCTGACACTCCCGCCAATGGGCCTGTCACTCAGGGAGACGACTACACATATCACCACCTCCGACGAGACATCTTTGACAAGGTCAAGGAGGCGGGAGTTGAAATTGGCTCGCGATATCAGGTCCCCAGTGCTCACATCACACTGGGACGGTATTTGACAGATGACGAGCATGACACTCTTGAAAAGAGAGAGAAGTGGGTCAAAGCCATTGATGACATCAATGCTTGGCTGGAGAAGGAGGTGTGGGATCAACAGGATGCTCAGTTCATTGGTGAATGGGTTGTTGGGCAGGAGAGAGGATTGGATGTTCGAAATGGCGCTCTGTGGTATGGTGGTGGCCGAACCATTGTGCTCGGCGAGGGTTTTTAGATAGAAGTCGGGACAGAATCCAGCATCTAGAACAAGAACAAGACATAGAGGACAATAGAGACACGGTAACAATTCGCGGAAACCATAAGCTCTCTGAAAAGGTTGAAATTCGGCTTCTTTTCATGTTAGCTAGTCTGAGCCTCCTCCATGAACTAAAGTTGCCTAGCACAGAGACACCAGGCCATCGTGAATTGGAATATTGTCCCAGGTTGGCTTTTCCACCATAACACTGTAAAGCATATCCCAGTAAAAAACGCGTGAATGCGGTCCATGAAGAAATCTTTTTATTCGTTTCCTATGAGCCGCTGTCCTCTAAACAAGGACCAGTACCCCCTTCGCCAAGTTCCATGATGCCCGTATGCCGCCAGGAGAAGCATAAGAATTGATAATACCGGAGAACAACGCATTTAGAACACCAGAGCAGCACCCTTTGTCTTCTTGTCACCACTGTAGTCATTGTCAGTACTGTCTCACGCGAGAAGAACCCGCCAGTCCCTTGGATCACATACCCCAGCTCGAAGTGCTTGCATCGCTTCAGGGCCAGCTGCAACTTGGTCTTGCACTTGACGCACTCCAACCGCAGGACGACCTTCTTGGTGGTCTTGGCCTTCTTGTGGAAGACGGGCTTGGTCTGACCACCATAACCGCTCTGCTTCCGGTCATAACGTCTCTTACCCTGGGCGAACAGGGAAGCCTTGCCGGCCTTGTACTGAGTGACCTTGTGCTGGGTGTGCTTGCGGCACTCCTTGCCCTTGCAGTAGGTGTTACGGGTCTTGGGAATGTTGACCTAATCCGAAGAAGAGAAAATGTCAGCCATCTGATGGTCGCGCGGGTGGTGTAAAGTTGACGGGCGCGAGTCGAAGCGATGATTTGTCCGGCACAAGGCAGTCTTTGTCGAAATATCAATTTCCCAGTCCCAAGCAGCCAAAGAATTTCCCACTTTTGCGATGGCATGATTGATGTTTCGGAATTTTCATGTGGCGACAGCGCCATCTTCTTCAGCCTTTTCCTCCTCCACAGAGATTCAATGCGAAAAAGAAATTGTCGTTTTCAATCGAGAAGACTGCCATCGTGCGGACGAAACATTCGAAGGATCGCTTTTTGTAAATCGGGTATGGAAGGGGTTGACTGAGGATCAGTGGTAGCAGCAGCCCATTAACGTACCATTTTGACGACGGTGTGCGGTGTCGTTACTTGAGTGTTTGGTGATGCAAAGTTCCGAAAGTAAAGCGAAATTTGGGAGAGTTTGGTGATTTCTCGCTTTGTGGGCGATAGGGTCAACGCTATTCCTGATTGGGGCTACGATAGCCAGTGTGGCTTGCCCAGGTGAGTCAGGCTTTCTGCCTCGTTTATTGGGCCGAAAGAAATCTCACCAGCCACGCCACCCAAGTCTAGAGGTGTGGCTGGTGCCGTCCCTGTCAGGGGACCCCACCACGATTGGAGCGATTGAGCTGGAAGGCCAGTTATTGCTACTGGTAGGCTGGTGATGCTATTCTCTCTACGGAGTACAAGCCAGCAAGACGCAACATTGCCAAAATGGATCCCTACTCTGCAGAGGGCGAATTGATTAACATCCACACCCACTTCTACCAGTCACAGTACCAGGAGGTCATCGACTTCGACACATCATCCTTCTCCCCCGAGAACGCTCTGCCCGCGCGAGTGCTGCAGCTCCGAGCCCGTCTCGCCCTTGGCCAAGCCGAAGATGTCCTTGCAGATGTTCAGGGCGAGGCCGTTCCCGATCTAGAGGCCGTCGGTGCGCTCGCCGAGTACAACCTTGGAAAGACTGATTCAGCGCTGAAGACAATTGAGAAGCTGGCTGCATCTGCAGCTGACAATGTCACTGTTCAGATTATTGGCGGCACAGTCCTCCAGGCAGCTGGAAAGTCCGAGGAGGCGCTTGCGCTGCTGTCCCAGCACCAGGGAAGCTGTAAGATCTGTTTACATATCGCCGTAACGACCATGAAGCTGACAACTTTCAACAGTGGACGCTGTCGCCTTAATAGTCCAGATCCACCTGCAACAGAACCGAACCGATCTCGCTTTGAAAGAGGTTACTGCTGCGCGAAGATGGGCGCAAGACAGCCTTTTGGTAAACCTGGCTGAGGCATGGGTTGGAGCTCGAGTGGTAAGAGAGATGACCAACTGTCACGAGGGATACATGCTAAGTCTGTGATAGGGCGGCGAGAAGTACCAGCAGGCGTTTTACGTCTACGAAGAGCTCGCTCAGGGATCCTCAACTTTCTCAGTACAGAGCCTTATCGCACAGGCAGTTTGCGAAATACACCTTGGTCGACTTGAGGAGGCCCAGTCTGCCCTGGAGCAGGCTATCCAAAAAGACCCGACAAACGCAGATGGAATTGCCAACCATGTGGTCCTGAACTCTATTTCAGGAAACAGCACCGAAGAACTCCTTGAGTATGTGCTTCCATCTGTTGTTATAGGATTCGCAGCTAACAATATTCAGATCACTAAAGAAGGCGAGCCCCAATCATCAGCTTCTGCTGGATCTGGAAGAGAAGAGCAGTCTGTTTGACAAGGCTGCGGAGAAGTACAGTGCCAAGGCCTAAATTATAGACGATTCAATACCAATTTATGCAGCGAAATGTTAATTAGAACGGGCAATATGGTAAACTATTAGTAGTAATATAGCGAACCCGAAGCTCAAAAGCTCTCAATCTCCGCAGTCCCACTGCATCATGGTGCTAGCTCAGTTGTATGTAGTCTCTACCCTGTATATCAATTCAAAAACTCACCACGAATCGGCATCCGATGTCAAGGTGAGTAAAATCCATGAGGAGGTCTTTGTTTTAAAGATGAATTTCATCCTTATTCAAGTTGCAAAGTATGCAAATACACTAGAGGATGAAAGAGGTGCATATCTGCAATCCTAACCTCATTATCCAACTACTCCTCCAATTCTTCATCCGAGATATAGAGCTGCACTCGAACATTTGCCTAAAATGACAGCACCTCTTCAGGATCTCGATGGAAAAGATGCTCCTCTGAATCATAGCCATCTTTCTTCGCAGGGTTTGGCTGTGTATTGTCCATCAGCGCCGGGTCCCCCTCATAGCTTGGTTTCAAATTCTCAGATAGCTGTTGATCCGAAGCTGAACACATGCCGTATCCGGAACTAGAATCGTGGAATTGCTGCTGTAGACTAACCTCGGTGAATGCAGTTTCAATTGGCGTATCATCTTGTCCATGGCCATCCAAGCATCTCCGCAACGGCACCTCAGTATAGTATTTTTTGTACTTGAGCAGTGTCAAGGAATACTCCTCTACATCTGAAGCCCCAGGTATCGTATGTCGACTCAACAGCGAAGAATTCGATCCCGCTGACGAGATTGTGCCGACAGAGTGAACTGATTTGATGTCATCTCCAGAGTGCTTTGATGCATCCGAGTTGGCTGATGCTGATTCGAGCCAAGCTACGATCGACTTGACGGAGCGGCCGTCCTTCTTTGACTTGTTGGAGGTGCTGCTTGGGAGATGGGTGGGTGAGATTCGTTGACCGATGTTGGATGAGAAGCTGCTGGATAGGCCCTTCAATTCTCTTTTCCGATTTATTATGCTTTCGTCGGTGTGATGAGATCTTTGATCGCCGTCGAAGTCGTCGGCCGCCATGTCGTACCTGGTGTACTCGAAATAGCCGTACTCGAGATAGAGGTAGGTGATGAGTAAATTGATGGGGAGAAATGGTTTGAATTGTGCATCACACGGCAAAGTTGGGAACACACATTCACTGAAGTATGCACCAAGAAATGCTTACGGTTCTGTGTCAGGTGAAGCAAAAGTGAAGCAAAAGTGAGCAAGCAGGCAAACTGGCGTTTGTCCACATTCTGAATTCTATTTCTTGTTCATACCACGTAAAACGCCATAAATCCTGCGTAAACCGGACCAAAAACAATCCCGTTTCTCTGCTATACGTGCAGGAATACCGCCATATCCCCATCTATCGAAACGGCTTTGTACTCCCTTTTTCATCGCCAGAAGCGCATCCCTTGCGCAGCCGCGGCAATAATCATCAGGCGAGAGCCACGCAGTTCATCGCCCTTGTCCAATTGCAAATTACTTGTTTCCTGCCTCTTCCATTATGCTCCAAAATCCAATGTCATATTTTTTCTTCCTTATTTATTTCTTCTTGGGGCCCAAGCGGGGAGCACCAATGTTGGCGCCCCTCAGCTTGACGTTGAGCACCCGCTCCATCTTGGAAAGAATGGTCTGGTCGGGCGTAGCAGTACCGCGTTCGTAAGCGGCGACAGTTGCAGCTGTCTCTCCGATCTGCTTGCCCAGAGCAGCCTGGGTCATGGTAGGCTCGAACTTCTGTCGGCCCTGCTCAATGGCCTTTCCGACTTCCTTTCCGACAGTCTTGGGCTTGATGATGTCGTCGGAGCGGTCGACCTTGGTGAGACGCTGACCCTCAGTACCGCTGGCCTAAAAGAATTCGCTGTTAATTTTCCATTCATTGATAGTTGATATCAGGCTTTGATGGTGTTTTGACATACCGTGTTGGCGCCGGCGTATTTCTTCTCCGTGGTAATGGCAGCACCAGATCTCTGGGCAGCGTTCAACGCACTCTTTCCTCGGATGACAGTTTCGCGGTCCGAAGCACCGGGACCGCGAACGCGGCTTCCAATCTTGGTGGCAGAATCCCAGTCCTGGTTAGACATGATGTATATGTGATGTGGCGAAGCGGTCAGAAAGGTCGTGATGCTCGAGATTGTCGCGTGGGAGTGAGTTGAAGCGGGTTTTTTTTTTTTTTTTTGGTAGCGGCGAGCGCTGAGGGAGTCGATTGTAGCGGGTGGGAGAATGGAGAGAAAAGTTTGAAAGATGCAAGTTAGCACTGCGTAGTTGCTGGCTATATACTAATATATCCTTTGCTCAAAGGGTGTGAATAGGTAAGAATTGGACAAAAGCTGGCAATCTGACTCAATCGGCAAGCCAGATTTAGTGCACGGCGCTTCCGTGGGGCGCTGCATCGCCGCCCTTGCCATGGAATGTGCTAGAGTTCCCCAGCTTAGATAAGGCGATTGATTGGCTCAGCGAGCCTGGATGACGGCATGCCGCACTATCTCCGCCGTTCGGATGACTAAGAATCCCTTCGTCTTTTACGGGCAACTTTAGTACAGGTAAGGCACTGAGGTACCGATAGATGGAACCTGTGACATTGAGGAGATGAAGCACCTTGATGGTCAATTAATTGCCTGGGTTCTGAGGGGAATTTCTGTCGCGGCCTCGAGCAAATCTCTCATGTCTCCATAGCTTTTCTTTTCTTTTCTTTTCTTCTTCTACTGTGCAACATAATGTGAGCTTGTACCACCACAGCCGTTCCTGTCTCAGCGCAGTGCCCGCGTGTAACCTACGAGTATCATGGACGGATTGTCCGATGACTCGCCATTCGTCTCTGTTGTATTCGTCGCAGACTGGATCGACAGGGGCGGTTTCTGGTTGCTTGTGCTACCGTTTACGATCTTTTGGTACCATGTGACACACCGTCAATCCGATCTTGTCACCATCGTGATATGTCTTGCTTGGAACTTGCGCTGCTCAATCATCCCTCTCTACTATGAGCTGGCATGTTCTAGGCTGGTTCTCGGATGCGTGGCATTGACTGCGATTATCTCAATTGGCCCTCAGCTCTTTGGCTATATATGGAAATGGGGACAAGTTGACGAGCCTCAGACCGGCACACCCCTCCGCCTATTTGATACCATGTCGCGTAACGCATAGTCGAGAGCACCCCAAGAAGCATGCCTTTTCTTATTCTTATCTGACTGTGGGGATACCTGTCGGCTACAGAGGAAATGTTAATGGAATGATAGCTGTGGATGACCCTGATGTCTCTACATCCTGGCTATCTAAGATGTGGCGGGCGAGAAGCTGGTTTCGCGTTGAGCCAGCTGATTATCTAGAAAGAAGTGGTAACAAGCTCGGACTTCGTGCCAAACTTGATGATTATCTCAGATCTCAGGTCTGACTGCGCCATGAAGTCCCATGAGCGAAGGAACATATGCTGATTGTTGCAGGATGTGGATCCGGCAGACTATTCCCACGCTTTCCTTGTTACCGCGCCAAAGTTTCTCGGATACCAATTCAACCCAGTCTCATTTTGGTACCTGTACTCTCCTGACAGGATCCTCTCGGCTGTTGTAGTGGAGATGAATAACATCTTTGGCGAGAGGCGGCCATACCTGGTGTTGCGTGACGCCACAGGCGATGCCACGCGGATTACTTCAAATGAGGTTTCTCAACCAATACCCGTCTGGGTAAATGCTTCGTGGAAAAAGGATTTCCACATGTCTCCCTTCCATTCTCGCAAAGGGTCTTATTCCTTACTGGCTAGAGATCCTTTTGAAGGTGATATGGAGGGCTTCAGCGGCATCGACATAACTCTTAATCTGGTCTCGTCCAAGGGCCAGCCTAAGCTGGATGTTCGATCATACTCTGAAGGCAAACCACTTGATGCTGCACAGATGGGACCGTTGGAACAGACAGCATTTGTTTTGACGCGGTTTTGGGTGGGATTTCCGACATTTCCTAGAATGGTCAGACAAGCGGCATCCTTGTTCTTTTACCACCAGCTACACATCTGGTACCGACCGGAGCCGTTAAAGGATAGCCTTGGGAGGCTCGCAGACAATACCGAAGCAAAACTGGAACTGATTTTCCGGCAATATCTACGATATCTCGTCGAGCAGTCGACAAGCCCGCTGAGTGTGACCTACGTTCCAAGTGGCCTTCTAGAGAGCAGCGAGGAAACATTCACCTCTCCAGGAGCAGCTGTTCATCCGGAACAAACAGATTATTTGAAGATCAAAATCCTTACACCAGTCTTCTACCCTCGGTTTGTTCATTATGCGCACGACTTTGAGGCTATATCCTGCGAGCTTGCGGAAATGCACCATCTGGGCTGACCAGCCTGAAACGCTGCCCAAAATCTTTCTGAAGAAACAATCGCCGCCCTTACATGTGCCAAGCTTTATGGATTATCTGTATTTCAAGACAATTCAGCGACTGCGACGTCGGCCGGCAAGGATTACGCGCCCGATGACTTCGGCAGGTTCAGTCGGACCCACGACGATTCCAAGAGGACGTTCGAGGCTTTCGAATATCCCCCATGGATGCTTTTGTGCTGCAATATTCTAGCCAAGAAACACGGGCCTCATATCGATCACCGCTTGCTCGAATGTTTGTGGCTGACCGGGCAAGTGGAGGACAGAAAAACCGAGACCGGGAAGATTTCGAACACCCACGAGTTGAACCATACGCCTAAAAGAGGAGTAGCTGCTATATCTACATTTCTCTAGTAACTGCTACTATATCTACATTTTTCTAACAACCGCTACTACATCTATACAATTAAATTCGGGTGCTGGCTGAATAGGCATTTAACGAGTTGGTTAGGTGCCTATTTTACTGAATGTATGTATGTATTCATTTTGCGGTCTCGCTTTTTCTCACCTTCGCTTGCCGGGTTTTCTTTGGGATACCCGCGATTATTGACGCTTTACTTCTATCGCGCGATTATTGACGCTTTACTGCTATCGGGCGTCTTTGGCGCCGCCTGGTGGTTGCTATCCTTTGGCTCGGCAACATCATGCTGATGCCAATGGATGCCGTTGATTACTTTGGGTACTTAGCGTTGCATATAAAGGATTTAGATGCAGGGACTATGCAAAAGATCAACTGCACCGAACGCTTACATACCGCCTTTATAGGACTCTTTAACCGCCATCATGGAACGGGCTAGCTGTGCGGCATTTCCAAATGCTGTGTGGCTACCTACACAAATAGCCGCCCCTCTTCGATGATGGAGGTTTCTCTATAGCGGTGTATAATTACCAAGATATACGGATTACCAAGATACGATGTGGTATTTTCTCCTGAGTGTGGTAAGTTCTTCTTCATACAACAGGGAGACTGATGATGCTGACTTTTATCAACAAGGATCAAGGCCCAGTCCCGCAAAATGATTTGAGTTTCTGGGCTGCCGAAACCCCGTAAGTGTCATCATGCTGAACCACGAGTTGCCGAAACTCCAGCGATACGGTAGCAATCACTTCTCAACACGGGCAACGCAGCCTCCATCTTATCGGCCGAAGGGGCCCCCATAACCCGTTCTGCAGCTCATTCCAAATTCTGTTATTTGAGATGTTCGCCGGTCCGTTAACACCGAGCCACTTTTTTCGCCCTAAACAGCTCATGACAAATAGCCACGGCCAATAGTTTGGTGAGACCAGCGGCTCCGATTACTTGCAGCCAGGGTCAACAGGGGATAGCGCCTCTTACAGAGCACGCAGGTAGCTCAATACGGATTGCTATGATGCTCCAGTAGCATGGAAGGCAAACTCACAGTGAAGCCGTGAATTGGGAAAGACGATGACATGGACTGGCCGGCCCGTCTGGCGGCTTCCCGAGGATGAGGTCACGAAAGAAAGTATCTTCGTCCGATCGTCCGAAGAGCCATATTCCACTATAACATGGAGCGTTTGAATTGAGGATATAAAGGCTGGCGATTCTCTCTTCGAAAATACATCTCCAATCCAATCAACCAACTAAGCTTCAACCGGCACAACAACCAGCTCCCGCTCCACCTCGCAACTTCAACTTGCATCCCACGTCATCGCCGCCGCCGTGCCTCATTTAACCCCGCCAAAAGCTGAAATCCTATCTGGTACGCTCCAACCGCCCGGGTGTCGCTATTGCTACCCCGCCAGCCCACATGAAGCTCCAGCAGAAGAGAGAGCTCTCTTTACTATAAGGAGCTGTCTTATACCTGCATCTTTTCATCTTGAATCAACAACTCTCTAACAATCTCTTCCCCTTCTCCTTCTATAGAAACCGATACCACACAACTCCCAATTCACCATGCCTCTCACCGGACACTGCCTCTGCAAGGCCGTCACCTACAAGGCTGACGTCGACGCCCCCATCATCACTGGCTACGACCACTGTGACGACTGCCAGCGCCAATCCGGCTCCACCTACTGTATGCACCGCATAATTACTTTCAATTCGTCATCTCAAGTGCTAATTCATCTCGAACAGCTCTCGTCGTCGTCGTCCCCAAGGCCTCTCTCACCATCAACGGTCCCATCAAGAAGTGGACCGGCACCGCCGCCTCTGGAAACGCCGTCCACCGACTCTTCTGCTCCGAGTGCGGATCTCCCATCGCCCACGACCCCGATGGTGCTCCCGAGATCATTGCCCTCAAGGGTGGCACTCTCGACACCGAGATCAAGAAGACCCTGAAGCCTGTTAGTTGATTCTCTCATCGACCTGAGACTTGTCTAGAATACGTGCATCTAACAATATACCAACAAACAGGAACACGAGATCTGGACCGCTGGCAAGCTACCCTTCTGCCAGGAGAAGCTTGCCCACCCCCATGAGTTTATGCCATAAAGGATAACAGCAGAGAGGAGGAGGAGGATAATGTAAATTACAATCAGGTCATCGGCCACGACGAATAAAGCCAATATGTTTTTCCCCACCCAAGAGATCCCCTTTGGTTGTGCTTGTCACGTCGCCAATAAACTCAACGGCATGCTGTGATTGCGATTCACCCTGTTACTGATACTATGCAACTGTAATGAAACTGTAGGTATATTAATTATACTCTGCGTACTGACATACAGTCCTGAGCATCATGGCACTCTCGAAACCCATCCGATCACCACCTCCATACTCTGTTCCTCAATCTCCACACACCGTGTATCCCATCTCATCACAGCATTCCCAGAATGAGGCTGCCAACAATCGCCAAAGCCAGCCCGGGCTTTTCGAGCGAGGAGGCTCCACTGACTGTGAGCACCGGGGGCAACAATGCGGCAGTCGGAGTTGGCAAGGCTGTAGCTGTGGTGGCATTGACGCCTTGTTGCGCTTCAGCACAAGAAACCTGAGGTTCGACTTCATTGGCGTCCAAGGGGGCTCGCGTGGGACGGCCAAAATTATACGAGTTGGTGGTGGTCGGGTAGTACGTAGTGTAGACAGGTCCGGGAGTCGTTTGGGTAGGACCGTAGGGGTCAGTAGGCTGGTATGAGCCGCAGATAAGTGACTGTGCCCCCGACAAGATCTGGAGCCAAATTTGGTTGACGTCGTTCTCAGCAAGGCCTGATTCGAGGATGCAGCTCTGGCAGTCAAGCCAGGCGGCGAAGTCGGTTCCGATGCAGTTGCATTGAACAGATGCCTCATGGTAAGCATCCGAAATGACCGAAGTGATTGGGCCAATCCGGACGGGGTCAATGCGGCAGTTCTCATGCCTGACGATGACTTCAACACAAGGGGGAAGGTCGTCAAGAACATGGTCTTGAGGAATCTGCACTGGAGTGGCTGGCAGCACGGGGCAAATGCCGAGCTCATGATCGCACTCAGCCGATGCAGAGTCAGAGGCAGAGGTGATGGACACCAAAGCCGCAGCAGCAGCGAAAAGGGTGGCAGTGTTGTACTTCATAGTGAATATGTCTGACGGTAGAAGCTATGAGTGTGTGATGGATATGATGTTGTGACTCCAAAATAAAGAGAAACTGTATCAAAACAAGAGAGCAGAGCGAGCAATACTGGGATGAATGAAGAAGCCAAGAGATGAAGGAGAGCAAGTTGGAATCGGGGGAGAGGAGAAGATATAGTCAGGACTGGTTCTCTCTTTCCAGCTCTGAGAATATCGCTTAGTGACTGCTCTTCCCTCACTGGAGCGAGGCAGTTTGGCAGCTGCATCCTTCCAAAGTTGGGTCATACGATGGAGAGCAGATTGTGATCAAGGAAGTTGCCAGTCGAGGTAGGAAGTAGCCGTCAATTGCTCATGCTTGACCCGTGTAGGCTCCTGCTCAGGGAAGAGTTTGTCCTTTATGCCCTTATTGATATTCGTATTGACATTAGTCTTGATTGATATGAATCTTGTGTGCATCTATAAGAGTAGGTATATAAACAGTCATGCATCCATTATGCCGTCAAAGAATTGGTTCGTAAATCCTGATGAAAGACAAAGCAAAAAAAGAAATCCCCATCTGCACCTCCTGTGCGCAACACATGTCCCCATTATACGTCATTATAAGATGCTACCCAAGACAAGAAAGAGGCTTCCTGTAATGCCGCCCAGAACAAGCCAATTGTTGCGAGGGGTGGATCCGGCAGCTGCGTTCTTGTTTGGAGCCTCCGGTTCTGGTTGTTGCTTCTGCAGAGAATTGGTCTCTGAAGCCGAAGAAGTAAAGCAGCTCGCAGTGCCGCACTTGTACCCGCTGGGACAGCATCCAGCCACCGATCCCGCGTCCTTTCCGCAGAGAAACCAGCCGCTCGCGCACTCATCCGAAGCAGTTGGAGTGGGAACGTCGTTTGCCGGGACAACGACGGTGACGCCATGGGAGATGATGGTTGAGGATGGCGCCGGGCAGGAGGACGTCTGGCAATCGCGGTCGGTACGGCAGCAACCGCCTCCGTGAGTGGCGAGACAGCCGTAGAAGCCAGTTGGACAGCCAGTCTGGGTCTCGCCCGGCGGACTTGTAGTCCTGTGAGAAGCTGAGGTGGTCGAGGAGGAAGATGAGGAGGACGTGGCGTCCGTGGGTCTCCATGGCGGTGCTCCCGTTGCGCTCCCAGTGCCCGAGCCTATGGCAGTTATTGTCAGTTTCTGTGTGGCTGAAGGACGGATTGAGGTCTTAGTGACAATGGGAGTCACTTTCACGGCTGCTGCTTACCTGAAGAGGCAGTTGTGGATGTCTGGCTGGTGGTGGTTTGAGGCGGTGGTGTTGTCGAAGATGGAGTACCAGTGGCTGAAGCACTTGGAACGCCTGTACGTGTCTCGTCAGCTTTACACTCCTGAGAGATCGACGCTGATTATGTATTCTTCACTCACATCCAATCCCCTCGCAGACATATCCCGCGATACAACAGCCGCCGCCAAGATCAGCTGGGCAGCTCACGGCATCTCCTGGACAGTTGCCGACACTTCCTCCGCATGTGGTCCCATTAGGGCAACAGGCAACCTGGTCAGCATCTGAATCCGACACATCGGTGCAGTATGTTCCGTCTGGACAGCACTTGTTAGGCGCGCCAATGTCTGAACAGCTCTCCATCCCTGAGGGGCATCCTGCTCGGTTCTGGAGGATCGCTAGCACATCTGCGGCGCGACGCAGCAGATTCTCTTCTGAATCGTGGAAGTGATTCGAGAATGCAGGACGGTAGCGTTTTGTGGAGTTGTTCGAGGCATCTTCATCGTCGTAGCCGTCGAGCCAGAGGTTCGTCGCCTCGATGGGAGCCATTCGTTGGAGGGGTTCGAAAGCCAGATGGTCAGGAAACAGCTTTTCGTTTGGGTTCGGCAGCTGTTTCTTGATCGCAGTGGCCAGCGGTTGGTCTGCCGCCACTTCAGATACCAGGGCGAGGAGAGCTGCTGGCAGGAGAAGCATCTTGTGGAAGGTCATTGCGGTGGCGGTCAGCGCCGTTGAGGTTCTCGACAGCCCGCGGCGCCAATTGTAGGATGCAAAGATTGTCAATACGTCGCAGCTGAAAACAAAGCCAAAAAAGAATATGTACGAAGAGCTGAGATTTTCCCCTAGCTGCCCCCCAAAACAAGCTAGCAATGCATGCAAGTCACCTCACCCGTCAATTGGCGATGCTAGCAGAAACATGAGTTTCAATACAAACAAGCTGGTGGCTGGGGTAACCGGCCTAGCTTCACTTGGGTGGGCCAACGCAGCTAAACCGCATACGAGTACACAACAAGTCAGCCTATTAATAGTTACAACATGACGAGAACGGGATTGACTGCATTACTCTGATCATGAAATGCGAGTGAATAAAATTCATGAACAAATCAGTGAATGCAATACACACATGTTCTTGCTGGGAGCAGTGCTTCTCTTCATCGTCATGATAATTGGTTGTGGGGATGCATGACTCCCATCCATATTCGTACATACATGTAATCTTACACCTCGACGGAATTGCTATATACAAGTGCATATCTGTCATAAACCATCATTATGCTTGCTAGAATGATCTGTTAAAAAAGAGCATCTTTCTCATCTTGATTTTCATTCTTCTCGCCGCCCGACGCCGTTTCCGCTAAAGTCTCCGCCGTCTCGTTTTTCGCAGCTGTCGACTTAACAATAGCTGGGGCCCTCACAAAGGCATGGCATAGCAAGCCAGCAGCAACACTGACGTTCAAGCTATCCACACAGCTGTTTTGAACAAAGTGCGGCACTGATAGCTCGTAATCGGCCGCCACCTTGATTGGCTTGGATAGACCATGGCCTTCATTTCCCAGAACCAATATCGTGGGATGACTCGCCAGCGGCCGTTCCGACTCCACAGTAGCTGTTGAGATGAACTTGTCTCCGTGCTTTTGAGCCAGTTTGGGGTCTGGCGGGGCAACAGCAGCGTAGGTCTTCCATCCAGCTTTTCGAGATTCTTCTATGAAGCTAACGGGCGAGTCAACGCTGAAGATTGTAATCTCTTCCACCGCACCAGCCGCTGATTTGAGCACAACCGGAGTGAGTGTCGATGAGCTGCGATTTGTGATGCCCACTGCATCGACGCCGAGATAACTCGCTGTTCGAAGAATGCCTCCTAGGTTGCCTGGATCCAGGATCTCATTGAGCAAGAGAACAAAGGGCTTTGGTGCGTTGTTGTTTTTCCGCGGGATAAATGTATCATGGCCATTGATATCTTCTTCCTCCTTTGACTGGTGATCCAACTCGACATGAAAGCCTAGCTTCCCCAATGTTTCTTCGAGCCTCCCTAGGGATGTCACAGGTAGTCGAGGCAGCGGCGAGGTTTCTAGAACGAACCCATTGTGTGGCCGACCCATGCTCATCTTGTCCATCAATCTCTGATCCTCATTTGGGATAATGGTAATCGGAACCCCTCGTCTCTCCGCCAATCTCGTAATGACGGCGTTATCCTTTGAGTCCTTTCGATTCTCGCCTCCGTAGATGAAGAGTTTGTATAGCTTTCGTCGTCCTTGCTCCAGTGCTGCTTTTACAACAGATTTGCCGTAGAGAAACTGCGACGCGGCAGTTGTATACTTGATATTCATGGCCATCATATGATTTCTCCTCTCGCGAGGCTGTGGTGTTTCCACATCCCCATCGGCGTCATCTCTGCGATCAAATCGCTCTCTGCGATCAGAAGGCTCTCTGCGATCAAAGGGGCGCGGGCGATCAGAAGGTTCTCTGCGATCAAATGGGCGCGGGCGATCAGATGAGCGCCCTGCTGAGCGCCCAACTGAACGCCTTTCAGAATAGGGAAGCCTTTCCGAGCGCTCTGACGCATACCGGGGAGAATCCGTCCTGCGCCGAGGGCTGGTTTCTAGTCTCTGGTATGGCAGCGGACGTACAGGCTCTTGTACGAGGGCGGCCGCCTGATCTTTGAATGCCCCATGTTTAAGCTGGTACACTAGGCTCTTCTTCCCATAGTCAGACTCTGGATTGAGGAAGCGCTTGCGTCTAGTCTCTTTGCCGGATTCCTCGTCCTCTTCCTCGGCCGCCTTCCGACCAAGTTTCTTTCGTAGCTTTTGCTGTTGCCGAGGGGATGCAGCGCCGTCGAGTGCCCTTCTGGTCAACCCATCACTTCTACCCCTACCTGAGGAATCTCGCTCTCTGTATTGATCTCCGAACTGGACTCTCTCAGATCGCCGCACTCCTCTGTGGATGGCAGAGAGAGTCGCAGGCCGACTTATCTGTAATGGATAAGCGCCGTTCTTATGCACACAACTGAATAGTTGGCGGGATAAGCCAGTAGCTCTCAGCTGCCCAAGAGATATCATTCTTGGTGATGAAGAGCAATTGGGTAATGCTCATTCTAGATACCGAGTCTTCTACCAGTTGAGCTCTGCAAGTCGCGCTTTGACTTTGATGCACCTCTATGTCCCAATATTTTTTTTCTGCCGGGCACCGCGGGGCGGTTACAGGGGTATCTCAAAGGCGGTGAGTCTACATCTCCCCTCCATTGCACTAGGCTAAGCCTATTCTAGTAACATTCTCTTGGATAGTAGAACTCAATTTTATTAAACTGAGTTTAATTATATAACAGTTGAAGTTTTAAATATTAGATAATTAGTTTAGCATAATAATAATAAAAATGAAATAATTATTAACATTTGGTAAATTGATTTAAGAATATATTTATAATTTAAAAAGTAGTAAAAGACATAGCTATGCGCTTTATTTCAAATTATGTTTGAAACTTTGGTTTTTGGAATAACATTATGGAAGTTGTATTTATCATTTAGAGGGTTCGTAAAGCTGCAAAAGCTAGGTCAGAGCAAGTGTACCCCCCAGCCTCTGGGATATAAGCTTTCTAAAAAAGTAAATTGTAAATATAAAACATTCTTATTAATCTTCCTAGCTTAAAAAGGTATAGTTGATTAGTAATAAATTTCTTTAATTAGCTGCTGCTTCCCCATTTTTTT
Organism: Trichoderma afroharzianum; assembly: GCA_037893235.1. Lineage (NCBI taxonomy): Eukaryota > Fungi > Ascomycota > Sordariomycetes > Hypocreales > Hypocreaceae > Trichoderma > Trichoderma afroharzianum. The sequence goes on along the minus strand of JBBLXW010000024.1, from coordinate 396,347 downwards.
ATTCCCTACAACTAGCAATCTTACATACTTCCAACGCGTTCCTTGCTCGAGGATGACATGCTGCAGCTTGCACCGGCAATGCAATTCGAAGTGGCAATCCCAGAGCTCTCTGTTGAGAGGCGGAGCGAATACTCGACGATCGAACATATTACGGACGATTCCGATTTTACTGAAGATTCGCTGCAGGACGAGGTCGAATTCACTGGCGAAGATGAAGATGATTTGACAGACTCCGTTCAGCCAAGGCGATTCCAAGATTCGCTCCCGTACGAGGTCGAATTCACTGGCGAGGATGAAGACGATTTGACAGACACCAATCAGCTAAGCGAAGATGAAGACGATATGACAGACAGCAATCAGTCAAGGCGGAAACTTCGAAGGCGAAGATCCACACAACTGAGGCTCACTAACATGTCATTCAATACCAGCCATATTGATCAAGATATGACAGACACCAATCAGCTAAGCGAAGATGAAGACGATATGACAGACATCAATCAGCCAAGACGGAACCTCCGAAGGCGAACATCCACACAACTGAGGCTGACCAACATGTCATTCAATACTAGCCATCTTGATCAAGATATGGACGAACTGGCGCTGGATTCTCGCCAGTCCTCGGAAGACGAAGACGCATTTATGCCCGTTGTATCCGACCTTGCTTTGAAGAAGGGCCGCCCCAACAGAGCTGTGCAACGGTCTCGCCGATTGAAAAAGCAAAAAGCAAATAAAGTCAAATTGTCTCGTAAAGGTTCCGGGGGCTCTGATATCGAGTTTGAACAGCCTCGACGGTCTGCAAGAGCTACTAGAAACCAGATGAGTATGCAAGACGATGCCTTCATGGACGACGATTCATTCTACGTGGTGGAGGAAAAGGCATCTATACCAAAGATTATTTCCGTCAGGGAAGTTTTCCAATCCATCTCTGCCGACTCCGACTTTGGATCCGTACATATGCAGTCATGCCATACTTGTGGCGGCTCAAAGCAGCGCGGCCAGCTTCTTTATTGTCAAGGATGTTGCTTAACTTATCACAAGAACTGCATTGGGTATCGAAGCAATCGAGAGCATATAGCTACCAAAATTGGAGAAGACGACTTTGTGCTGCAATGTAGATTCTGCCTCAATACCCACGCAAAGAAAGATAGCAGTGCACCAAGACACAGCGCCTGTCAGGAGTGCAAGAAAGACGGCCGATCCTGCGCTGCCTTTTCTCGAAAGAAGACTGCCCGACAGGAAGAAAAATTGCGTGAGGAGAATGGCGGTGTCGACCCTGTCACCCCAGTCTCATCTGAACTCGTCAATAATGCCGACAATGTTCTTTTTCGTTGTACCACCTGCCACCGTGGATGGCACCAGGAGCACCTACCATCCATGGGCAATGACTCTATTGGAACGGACGTCAAGTCTGAGCGTCTCAAGGATTACTCGGTCGACTGGCGGTGTAATGATTGCAGTTCTGTCAGAAGCAAGATTCATCGGCTGGTGGCGTGGCGACCCGTGGTCCAGCAAAATCCCCTCCCAGCTTACGGAGATATCAGTGAAGATGAAAGAGAGTATCTCATCAAATGGCAAGACACCTCATTTGCTCACTGCTCTTGGGCATCCGGAGCTTGGGTGTTTGGTGTCAGTGCCGGCAATATGCGATCCTCTTTTGCAAAACGAGCACTCGAGCAAGATCTTCTAAAGCTCACCAGCGAAGAGGCAATTCCAGACGAATTCATCACCCCCGACATTATCTTTAACGTCAAATTCGACGGCCCCGGAGCCCTGGGGAAGACAAAAGAAGAGGATCTTGCCAATATCTCCCGGGTTAAGAAAATACTGGTCAAGTTTCATGGCCTTGGGTATGATGACGTTGTGTGGGACTCTCCTCCAACTGCTGATAAACCTCGACTCTACAAGGCCTTTGTAGAAGCATACCGCGAATACATCGAAGGCAAACACTTTCAAAACGACTCTCAGAACAAGATGCGAGAACGCATCAAGCTGTACAAGAATACTAAGTTTGCAGAAGTAGACACGCAACCTGCCGGCCTTACGCGAGGAAAGCTCATGGGCTATCAGATAGAGGGCCTCAATTGGCTCTTGCAGAATTATCACCAAAGTCGAAGTGTCGTCCTAGCAGACGAAATGGGATTGGGCAAAACAGTTCAGGTCGTCGGTGTTGTAACCTCACTAGTGCAGGATATGCCCAAAGTAAGTCGATTTCTGCGCAGCTTTTTGCTACGATTTAAACCCTTTCTAACCGTTCAAAAGTGCTGGCCTTTTCTCATCGTGGTTCCAAATGCTACTTGCGCCAACTGGCGCCGAGAATTTAAACAATGGGCACCGGGTGTCAGAGTTGTTGCTTATCATGGAGGCAGAGAGCCCCAGGAGCTCGCCTACAGATATGAACTATTTCCGGATGGCGCCGCGGACTTGAAAGCTCAAGTCGTCATCATGTCGTATGACTCGGCACAGGATCCACGAACGTCTTCTCTTTTCAAGTCCGTCAATTGGAAGGGGTTGGTTGTTGACGAGGGTCAGCGGCTGAAGAATGATCAAAACATTCTCTACAATGCCCTGAGGTCCATGAAGATACCGTTTCGACTATTGCTAACTGGTACGCCACTGCAAAACAACAAAAGAGAGCTTTTCAACCTCTTGCAGTTTATAGATGAGAAGCAGAACGCGGAGAAATTGGATGAGGAATATGCCGTTTTGGACAAAGACAATCTTCCCAAGCTACATGAGAAAATCCGGCCGTATTTTTTGCGAAGAACAAAGCTTGGCGTCCTCAAATTCCTTCCTCCCATGGCGCAGATTATTCTCCCCGTTACCATGACCGTTATTCAGGAGAAGCTATCCAAGAGCATCATGGCAAAGAATCCGCAACTTATTCGGGCTGTGTTTGCAAATAGTAAAATGAACGCAAAAGACCGTGGCAGCTTGAACAATATCCTGATGCAACTGCGCAAATGTTTATGCCACCCCTTTATGTATTCCGAAGCAATCGAAGAGCGCCACCATGATCCCATGGTTCTCCATCGCAACTTGGTAGAGGCATCTGCTAAGCTCCTGTTATTGGAAATCATGCTGCCCAAGTTGAAGGAGCGAGGTCACCGTGTGCTCATATTCAGCCAGTTTCTGCAGCAGCTTGACATTATCGAAGACTTTCTCAATGGAGTCGGTTACGGATACCGTCGCCTAGATGGCTCGATATCTAGTTTGGAGAAGCAACGACGTATTGACGCCTTCAACGAGCCAGGTTCCGAGCTTTTTGCCTTTCTATTATCAACAAGGGCTGGTGGTGTTGGCATCAATCTTGCGACCGCAGACACTGTCATAATCATGGACCCCGATTTCAATCCTCACCAGGATATTCAGGCACTGTCTCGAGCCCACCGCATTGGCCAAAAGAACAAAGTTTTATGCTTTCAGCTCATGACTAAGGACTCAGTGGAGGAACGAATCATGGAAATTGGCCGCAAGAAAATGGCTCTTGATCACGCACTCATCGAAAGCATGGACGACGAGGAGCTTGAAGGTGCTGACTTGGAATCGATCTTGAAGCACGGTGCCCAAGCCCTGTTTGACGAAGGTTACGAAAAAACAGCAATTCACTACGATTCAGCGTCTGTTGACAAGCTCTTGGATCGCTCGCAGATGGAACAGACTGCGGCAAATGAAGACAACTCTGCCGAAAGCCAGTTTACCTATGCCCGAGTATGGGCGAATGATAAGCTTGGGTTTGAGGAGAATAAGGAACTTGAAGAAGATCAGGCCCCGGAGCCCATCAACTCTAGTGTCTGGGACCAGATCCTTGCTCAAAGAGAGGAGGAAGCCCGGCGAGAAGAGGAGGCCAATAAAGAAGTCCTTGGACGTGGTGCAAGACGTCGCATGGTATGTTGGACTGCCCTTGGTATGAGGTTTTGGTCGATGGGAACTAGATGCTAATGATTTTGTTTGCAGGCTGTCAACTACGGTGCAAAGGGCACAGATATTGTTGCCGTGGTTGGTGATGTCGCTGCCGAGACTTCGGATTCTTCTTCTGACGACTTTGACGGCGCAAACATGCCGGAATCTGACGATGACAAAACCGACGATGACATGAACCCCTCGACAAATGGTAAGAAGTTATGATATCTGTTCACACGGAAACAAACCTCTATTCTAGCGAAAATCGATGAAAGACGGTAAAACTGACAAAGACTTGTAGCTGTGACAGAAGCCGAGATTTTATCGATGCAAGACGGCGGAGCCAGACAGCGGCAAAGCATTGCCTTCCCCAAAGAACAACAATCTGATTCAAAGCGAAGGCAACCCCTTCCGCCTTCGAGTGGATCACAGCCAGCGTGGACTGCAGACGTCCGCCGTAAGAGGGGCAGACCTCGAAAATCATTACCCATCCCCGATGCCAGGGCTGTAAATACTAACGGCAGCTCTCAAACAAAACCACGAGCAGCACAACCTCCAACCACCCCTGCATTGGTATATCGGAAGGGCTTTGATACCGTTAGACGCCAGCAAACCTTCCAACATTACCAGCAATACCTCCAGAATGGCGGCCGACCACCGCCTACAGTCATTCCGCAACCGCAACCTCAGCCCGCCGTACCCACCCAAGCACCACCAGCCGGGTTCGAGTATCTCGCTATGCTCAACACTGAAGCACAGGTCCGCGTAGCGCTGGACGTGATTCACCGTGCTGATAAACCAGCATCAATGAAGCAACGACACATGGCCGCTCTGTACCACAAGTTAGGCCAAGTGCACATGCAAAACGGGACTCGGCAGAGTTGAATTTTTTTTTTCATCGGCCCCCCTTTTGGTTCTCCCTATCAACAGTGGGCGAAGAAACAGAATATGATTTGATGACTTTTTTCCGCTCTTGAGGACGACAATGAGGAGAGTTTACAATAGATACTTAGCTTTTTAACATATAGATAGAAAGAGGCAAATGCTCAGCTTTGTCACAGGATCGGCGGCCACGCAATAGTTAGAGACAGGAGAAAAAAATGGAAAAAAATCACCAATAAAACTCATCAAACGGCTAATACGTGTATTTTGCACAACAGGTGTAGCAAATACCAGCAGATGCGGTGAATTCCCTGCAACCAGCCGAGCGACGACTCGAAGTTCAACAGGGGTAAGAGACAAACGGACTATGCGCACGGCTTCGATCGTATATGTCTTGGGCCGGTAAGGCAGCAACTTGATGTGAGACAGTTTTTATCCAACTATTGACATTGAACTCGATTTGTTTTCTCTCTTTTGCAAACGTTCACCTTCTTCCTTACATTGGCTCTTTTACTTTATACCTGCTTGACCTTTGTTTAGTATATCCCCGGTTTGTTTATACTCGTCACTTTGCGGTTGATCCAATTTGCCGCCGTTTGTGGTTCATTTCCCGAGTGATGGATCGTTCTCTTGGATTGAACTCGAGGCCGGGAAGTATATCCTGCGTGCCGTGGTCTCCGGAAACGCCAGCAATCACACCTCACCTCCGGGATTGCTCTGCTGAAGCTGTCATGGAAAGGCAGATGGGGCTGAATCACCGTCAGCACCACTCTTTCAGCGGCTATTTCATCCAAGGATTTGGTCAAAGCGGTAGAGATGAAGTTGGACAGCAACTGGTGGCCTATCCTATCCCGCATCAGCAGCAGCACCAGGTGAGCTTCAGCACGGCCGGAGCAGGAGCAGCAGCAGCAGCTCCGTCACGAGGGCTTTCTTCGAACAATTGGCGGGTTTTTTGTCCGGACGGAAACGTGTCACCTCCGTCCATGAAGATGAATAATGCAACTCATGGCCCAGTGGGAATGAGTCAAGTCGAGAGAAGGGGAATTGCACAACCACCTGCTGCGGCCGGGGCTGTGAGCGATGGGTATGCGTACTATTTGAGTCGGGGTAACGGCGAGTTGACGAGGCTTGTGCCGGCTGATATGCTGCCTGCGTTGAACGAGATCCCGCCGAGGGAGCCTGAGCGACGAGGAATGGTGGTTTTGCCGCCGCTGAGAGGCGTTCCGCCGAAAGGGATGGCGGATATGAGCCAGACCGTCACAGTCAAAGTAAGCAAACTTTTTTTTAATTTTGTTTGTATGAGAGAAAGGGAGCGAGACACCGTCAGTAGGGGAGAAAAGAAAGGAGAGAAAAAAGCTGAAGCTCTCAGGCGTGTCAAATCCATGGGCCTCGATATCCCTCGGATCTCGTCCAGGTGAGTTGCCGGTTATTCTCTCCCATTCTTCCTCAACATCGTTCACCATGTTTTACTATTTCATAATTTATTTTTCACCATTTGTTTGAGAAGCTCATGTGGAAGTCTTTTAGAACCAAATCGACCGTATCGTCGCCACCAGCCCGTCGATCCCGAAGAAGAACAAAGTATACTGCGACATGTGGATCCATGAGGGAAGATGTGCCTTCACCCAGACGGGGTGCAAGTTCAAGCACGAGATGCCCCTGGATGAGGCCTCGCAAAAGGCTCTCGGCCTCTTTCAAGGTCTCCCTGCTTGGTATAAGAAGCAGCAAGAGGAGTTGAACCTGTGGAAGTCTCGTGACGCTTCCGACGCGGAAACTTCGCCTACGGATTCTTCTTCTCACAACGAGTTTGCGTGGCAGAATCCCAAGGCTCTGGGTACAACGGTGCCGGACAAGAGTAAGCTCGGTACGTTACATAAGTATCTCGTATAGCACTGGTGTAGCTTTGATATGATGGATACTAACTCAAGATATTATACAGATACATGCCACCCATCTCAATCAGCGAAAAGCCGCGTCGCTCAATTCGTTTGGGGTCCGATTGGGCCGCCTAACAAGCAAGTAGCGGACAAGGATCCTTGGGGCAAGGAGTTTGGAAACAAAATGTACGATGGTGAGGCTGTATCGAGCTTTTCCTCCGAGGGCCGCAGGGGTTAAATGAAGAAGTGCAGGTGTGTACAGGATCTGTCAGTCATTGAGTCTGGAGGTGTTGATCGGACAATACCCACGTAAGTCATAGGATCTCAAAGCGTTTGGGTACCAGGTATATGTTGGAAATCTGTCAATGGTATTTCAAGATTTGGTAGAATTAGTGTTAGTGCACAACTAGAGAGCATATGTAAGAAATAATTCTCGGGATGCCGTCGTGTAAGTGGTCACAGTGGAGGACAGCACGATTAGTTGACATGGTCTCTTTTTTATGTGGCAGTTAATACATATCTATCCAACAAGCCTTTCGACTACATAATGGCTACTCGACAATGGAGTACTCACGGCGAAGCATAATCTTTCCAACACTTACAAATATTTCGTCAACGGCCACAGACTATTTCACCAACAAAGACAGATCATTCCAGCTTACGGTGAGATTGCCAACGCCTTCATCAAACAAAATCTTCTGCCAGTTCTTGGGTAACACGTCTTACTGGAGGGGTGGGTGGCTCCGATTGAGCCGCTTACATGTGGTGGGAGGAGGCAGTGTAGATCTCATTGTCGAGGCACTACGGGAATAAGGGAAACCTATAAAACATATTTGAACCCACTCGGAACTCCCTCGGGCGAAGTATTTCTTTTTGACTCTAGAGTGTGTTCAATTTGTCCTAGTGTGTCCTACAAGGACATTCTGACGGGTGACGGGTTCCATTCTTTAGAGTCTTCGTGACAAGCCACACTCAATTCGTTCTGTTTACTTCCAAGACTTTGCTAGGCCTACGATTGAGCTGGTAAGAACTTTATAAGGTTGATCTTACATGCTCGCTTCGCTCGCATAAGTTGTGTTGCTTAGCGAGGCGATATATGTTGTGAGATCAGCTGCTGACTAGCATCAACCTTGAACACACACACGATTACCATATTAATCTAACCCGTATGAGGTATCATGATGACTACATTTATTGACTTCTTATAGGGACTGTGGCGGGAAGCAAGTTGTATAAGTATTCCACCACCCCAGAGGATAGACGCGCTAGACTTGGCAATTCACCACTTGGTTTTAAGGACGTCTCTCCTAATTCGTCTACAATGAGTTCTACATCCGAGTCGGCTTCTGCGCCCGCTCTGAACGGCTTGCCGCCTATACGTCGTGTTATAACTACACATGACAAAGATGGCAACGCCATCATCAGCGAAGAGATACCCCAGACCCTCGAGGGAATCGGTGTTTCCGGCACGGTCATCTATCTAGGCTACGCCCTGAACCAATTTCCAGCTGCACTGAACAATGACCAGGATCTGAAAGAATACAAGGATCGCCTGCCACACAATGTGGGCATGAGTATTCCTCGTGGAACTGTGCTCCGTATGAGTGATTTCCAGCCCGGACAGTCCGTGCCGATGCATAGGTCGAAAACGATAGATTTAGGCGTGATTATAGAGGGAGAAGTGGAGTTGATCATGGGTAGCGGTGAAAGCACCGTGTTGAAGCGAGGAGACATTATTGTCCAGCGAGGTACGATCCATGGATGGAAGAATAACAGCGCCACGGAGGTTGCTAGAGGGTTCTTTGTGTTGGTGGATGCGGAATTGCCGACGGTGAATGGCACACAGTTGAGGGAAGAGGTACCATTAGCGGAACTGAAAACCGAGTAATAAGGGTAGTTAGATGTTTCAGCACGATGCTTGTTGAATTTGACATTGTAAAGTTTTTATGAGAATAGTTCATCTGGCGTTGCGTATTGGCTACACGTATTCGCCTTCTACGCAATGCAGACTAGGTATCGAATCGCGCTTCCATCGTTTTAGCAAATGTTTTAATTTTGAAAATTGGATAATTACTTCTTATTATATATTATATATCTCTCATCTTCACTAAAAGCACCGTTGAGCGAGTTGTAAAGCCGATACTTCCCTCATTAGGCATTATTGAAAACAATGTCATATCTTATTTCATTAATATTCCATTGTACAGTTCCATGTTCCCCCAACGCCATAATTACAGTCCATAAAATGCATACTCAAGTAAATTCTCTTGGTTTCTGGCTTGAGCCCAGATTAAGAGGTTCGTCTTCATAGCTGTCCCTAGCGCCAAGAGTGCTACGCTTCCACGATGTGGTACTTTGGAGGCCAATCTGCGACTCTGATGGGGCCTCGTATCCCGGAGGGGGATCGTGGGGATATGCTGGCGCAGCGGTCACGGTTGCTGAGTAGCTGGTATTTCTCCATGGTTCAGGATGCTGCTGCTGGTAGCTGTGGTTGAGGCCCTCAAAGCCAGAGGGACCTTGCTGACGGCGAGGCATCTGGCGCTTGGCTCCCCAGATGATGTATCCCAAGGTGCACATCACCAAGAAGAAGACAATTCCGAGAACAATGAGGGCGTATTTGCGATCAAGAGCGAAACCGAACCCGCTAAGAAGATAAAAAGGTAAGCAAACGGCGAGATATGAGGAGAAGGTAGGAGCTTACATGTAGCCGTTGGCTGCACCAAGAATCATGACGATTCTTCCATTCCAGAGATGAACCTTGCCGAATGTAGTGGGCTGCTTTGTCTTTCGCCATTTGAGATGATGTAGAATGCCGGCGGCCAATTGAACGAATAAGAGGAGAATAGTAATGAAACCAAGGACTTGGTGTAGAGAATGGAATCCGCGGGACTAGAAAGTTGGGCCACCGTTAGTCACAGTTCATGGACCTCGAGGGGAGGGCGTATACATACTCGTTGATAGTTGAAGCTCGTCAGGATTCCAAAAGCAAAGCCTGCGAGGACAAGACAGAGAGCAAATGTCTGGTTGAACTTGTGAAACTTGGCCAACTTCTCCATTCTAATGAGGATTGTGCCAATGGGAATCAGAAGCATGAAGCTAAAGACCATAAAGGCAGCGTGTGCAGCAGCCTTCCAGTCGAAATTGCCTGTAGAACGGCTGTTCAACGTCGTACCTTCAGCTACGGATTCCTTGGTGAGGACAGGCAAATCGGCTCGGCCCTGCGTTCTCTTCATGTCGATAGTAAAGGTGCCGTGTTCGCTGTGCATCTTGAGGTTCGCATCCACCTCGTCGTCGCTGAAGCTTTCTTTACCCCCCAGAGCGTAAATGGCCTGTTGGTTCGGAGACGACACATCGATATAGCCCTTTGAAGTGCCACCGGCTGGCCAGCTTCGGCAGTGCTCGTGGCAGACGGCATTGAAGGTCATGAAGCCATCCTGAACGCCGGTGCCGTCGAGGACGTCAAACTTGAGGTCGGGATAGTATTTGGGCTCGTAGTTGCCGTATGCTAGACGAGGGGAGAAGGTGACGTTGTCGTGATTATTCTTGCTGCGATAGAGGATGAGGAACAGGGCGCCAGGCATGTCGTCGCTACCGAGGCCGATGGCGCCCCAGGAGCGATCTGTAGAGACGCGCAGGCTGAAGTAAATGTCTGTATTACCGTTGTCGGGGACGGTGAAGGCGAAGGCGAGGGAGCCGTCGGGGGAAATAAAGGTCGACTGGCCGGCGGGGTTGTTGGTATCATCAGCGAGGGCGGACGCTGCGAAGGCTGTTGTGCGACAAGAGGCGAGAAGCTGTCAGTGATTGTATCTGAATGAATCTGAATTGATTCAAGGTAATGATGGCGATGTAGGATGTAGTATCAAGTGAGAAAACACTCACCAGCTGTCGCCAGCACGGCGCGCCAGAGATTTCCAAAGAGCATTTCGATGTTGTTTGTTGCCAGCAGCGATGGAGACGAAGCCGCAGCAAAGAAGCTCTCGAGGAATCGCTGGCAGTACAAGACAAAGTAGAGAAAGGATCCAAGCTGTAGTGAACGAATGGTTTGCAGCTCTACAGCGCTCCAGCCTCTGTCATTAATTGGTACAGTATCGCCACCAGTGCGATTGGGAGGGAATGGAAAGGATGTTGTTTTGGGGGAGTTTTGGTGGTGCTGGCTATAGGTACTGTAAAGTAGCAGCTGCATGCAGATAGTTGACCTCGATTCAGCTGCGTCGCACCACTGGGCTGAGGCTCAAGTACCTGAGCTGTACATGCGGGTTGGTGCCGCGGTTGCATGAGCTGCAGGTACGTGACTCGTACACTCCGTGTGCCGCTTCTTCTTTTTCAGCCCAGGATCCCCGGTTTCGTTAGCCCGCGCGGCGTCGCATCGATTAATTTCACATGCATTGCATTGGCGGGTTTGCCTGCCCGAGCATTTAGAAAGGACACATGATGAGCAATTCTGATGTATCTATCTTATACATATCTCCTTGACCCCTTTCTTCTTATCTTTTATATATATAAACCCTTGTTGTATTTGGACTTGAATCTTCTTTTCCCTCTCTAACACAGACTGACGATACGCGTTTCCTTGTTGACTTCGATCCAGCCCAGATTTCCTAGCCTGGATCTTCCTTGGCCGTTTAGCTTTAAGCACAGACTTGCGGAGGTGGTTTTTTTATTTTACGAGGGTTCTCAGTTCACGATTGGCTCCCTCACCGCTGCGCGATTCCTCAAAGGGCAATAGTCGTGGTTTTCATTTGCTTCTCCTGGCGTCACATGCAAGGAGGTGATGTGTGTTGGTGGAGTCGCGAAAAAGCCGCCCAGCCAATGCCGAGCAGCAGATTCACAGCTTACGCGGAATTACAGACAGGCACAGAGGGCGATCGAAGCAGATTCATTGGTGTAGTGACGTCTTGTTAGGTCTTGAAATAAGGAGATAATCGACAGAGGTATGTATGTAATATGTAGCCTAGTATTTACCAAGTTGTGCTCACGTATGGCACAAGCCCAAAGCCTTGAGGATGAATGAATCAACCAAACGCCAACTCCTCCAACGACGCAACCAAACGACGGCTAAAAGCTTCAATGCAGTAAAAAGTGAAATCGGCGATTATCATACAGGATATCCAGAAATGCTGAACCAAATCCAACAAGGCCACAGCCATTCATATCTTCTCGTTGCACCACCGTTCAAACCGCTCCAGTCCATACGATACAATCATCGTAGCGTGGCAAAACTCGTCCACATCCGATGCTTTGACGTGGGAAAACAAGTGTTCCCCCTCGACACAACGAATAGAGTTGACAATGTTTGACTGATAATGCTTCAGCCAAGTGAAAGGCGTTGGTGCGTCCCAAAGGCCTGCACCGCAGGAGAATATGATGCCGCCGGGGCATGGAGCGAAACCTTGCTTCAGCGTCAAGTATACGGCCTCTGTGAGAGTCGCGGTCAAATAAGTACGTCGAACAGACTCGGAAAATATCCACGCCTGCCATGTACATGAGGGAGAGCCGTCTGTCCGCAACTGCGTATCGACCGGATTGGAATGTGGCTTGTTCACCAGGTCTTTATGATTTGAAGCTACGCCAAGTCCGGCGCTCTGCCACAGTTGTCGAGCCCAAAGGGAAAGAGTATCAATGTTCTTCTCGGCTTGGGCACGGGCGCGAATGTCGCCATCGAAGAGGCGGATGATTTTGTATATCAGAAGGGCCTGTGTCCTTGCGAGATGGCACGCGGGGTCGAGCATGACGACGCCAAAGTCGCCGACGTCGGTGGGATTCTGCTCGTTAACCAGGTTGTTGACGCGGGTCTCGATGATGCGAAGCACCATTTTCTCAGTCGCGGGCGTCTTGGAGTGATATGCCGAAAGGGAGGTAAATGCATCTTGAACGTTTTCTGGGAGATGGATCCTCCACAGCTGAGGATGAATAAAGGGACAGTGGCCTTCGGTAATCCATTGCTGCAGCCACACCTGAAGCTGGCCGATGAAGTACGTGAGAGCCTCATCGGTAAAGTAGATTTGTGACGGGATGGGGCCGGTCTTGTGGTCGATGGTCCATGATAATGGGGATAGAAACCACGGATTCTGCAGAGCATCTGCCGATACTGGAGCTACTACTGAGCGCGTGAGCTCCGTGTTGGCCGCTTGGATCTGCTGCTGCTGCTGCTCTAGTTCCTGACTCTCCCCAATCTGAGACGGCGGGGTGGGCAGCGGATTCCTGTCCGACGGCGCTGGAACCACGGAAACGGCGCCGTCCTGCGAGAAGACGAGATCGTACGGGGGCGCAATGCGAGGAGCGGGATAGCGACAGACGATCTGCTTGTCGGTGCAGCGGTGACAGGCGGGCGTCTGCTTGCTGCACTTGCGCTTTGCCTTTGTGCACGGGATGCAGGCCAATCGCTTCGGCGGGGCGGAATCCGTCATGGCGGGTGCTATCTTTTGTTCCCTGGCAGGCTGCGGATAGATGAGATTTGATGAACGGCAACGGGGGTTGCAAGTCCCAAGAAGCTCTTTATTCTATACATGTATTCTCCGGCGGGCGGGCAATTTGTCATTTCTGCTCAGCCCGTTCTGCGGCGGGTTTCCTTCCGCCGGGTGGAGCCGAGCTCCGGCCTGTGACGGGCTTTGATAGGTGAGTGCCGGCGGCAACTTTTCCACCGCGGGACGGGGGCGGTTTTATAAGAAACGATGGCTACGGAGTACAGACCCCCCCGATTCGTCTGATTCGATGTGAGAAATGCGAAACAGGCAATCATGGATGACTGGAGCATGCGACTGGTTGATTATTAAAGCGCCTGCTTTCCAATACTCCGCTGCTTTGGTGGCGGACTTGGAGAGAAGGATGGAGATGATGGAGAAGGAGAAAGGAGCAAATGCCGCTCGCGGTGTGAGTTGTGAGGTAGCAGTATGAATCGCGAAGATGCAACTCCGACGCTGGAATTGAATTAGTATAAGAGGAGAATGGCCGACCAGACAATGGTGCTACTCCTACTTCATATCACCATTATCCTCATCATCATCAACACCATTCACCAGTCTCGTACACTTTACGACTAAGTCAAGGCCAACCAAAACCTTCTACTTCCATCCGCATCCATGTCTCTTCCATCCCTCAAGGAGTACCGCCGAAAGCCCTACGAGGCCACCTCCCCCTCTCGACCAGAACTCAGCCAGGCCGGTAGAACCGTCGTTGTCACCGGAGGCAACAGCGGCATCGGATATGCCATCGCCCGCAACTTTGTCAAGGCTTCCGCTAAGCGAGTCATCATCTTGGGCCGCCGCCCCGACGTCGTCAAGTCTGCCGCCGATAGGCTGGTCCAAGAGGGAAAGGAAGATGGCTCCCCTTCATTGGTAGAGGGCAGAGTCTGCGATGTTGGAAGCCTCGAGGCCACCGAAGCTCTCTGGTCTGGTCTCGAGAAAGAGGGCATCTTTGTCGATGTCTTGGTCCTTAGTGCTGCATCCCATGGAAAAGTTTCGCCCATTCTCAAGAGCGATCTTGGTAGCGTTTGGGGCGATTTCGAGGCAAACGTGCGCTCTTTGCTGGACTTTACGCAGAGATTCTATAACCAAAAGGGCAAAGGCGCAACTGAGCGCAAGGTTAGTTTCAACCACCCCCTTCTTTTGGCAGTTTGAAAAGAGTCAAGGGGAAATAATACTAATTGCTGCCACAGTTCTTGGTGAACATTTCTACCATCGCCGCTTATATGTGGGGTTCCATGGCCCCCGAGCGGCCAACTTATGGCTTGACCAAGAACGCTGGTACTACCTTGATTCAGCAGATCGCCAAGGATACCGATGTGAACGATATGCAAATCGTGAGCTTCCACCCTGGCGGTGTTCTCACCGACATGGCTCGCGCCGCGGGTGCCAGCGAAGAAATGGGCATTCCCTTCGATGATGGTACGATTCTACAACTCTCTTCTTCTCAATTACCTAGGACGACATGAACCAACTCTACATGCACAGAGAACCTTCCGGGTCAAATGGCCGTCTGGGCGGCTAGCCGAGAGGCCGAGTATTTGCACGGCCGATTCGTCTGGGCCAACTGGGACGTTGACGAGGTCAAGAAGGTTCTAGGCAAGCAGATTGCAGAAGAGCCCAACTTCTTGAAGGTTGGAATGGAGGGACTATCTGAGAGTATGCCCAACCCCATGATTCCTCCTGAAATGCTCGAGAAGATTATGAAATTTCAGCAGGATCTTCAGGCAAAGCTTGAGGCCCAGAAGTAAAAGGGATATGGAAAAGAAGGAATTACCCTATACAGGGATTTTGTACAACATGCATTTCACTACAGCTATCATTTTGAATAAAATACATTCCAACAATTTCATTATCATTATAATACTACCTCCTCACCATTCAATTGTAGGGTAATCTGTCGCTCAAGTCTCTTCTGACCGCCATATGCATATCACTCATCACACTGTAGAGAATATTACGTTTGACTATCATGAATGTATAACATTGAATCCGGGTTTGGGGGGAAACTGTTTGTTTACTACTACAGGCATTATGATCAATGATTATCCCCAAGAGCTGGATTCTGCAATCCGACATTCCCGCCCACTTACCGATCGTGGGGTCATCCATGCAACAACAACAACAACAACAACTGGCTAACAGGAATACACTATCCCTTCTGTTGTTCATAAAG
Organism: Trichoderma afroharzianum; assembly: GCA_037893235.1. NCBI lineage: Eukaryota > Fungi > Ascomycota > Sordariomycetes > Hypocreales > Hypocreaceae > Trichoderma > Trichoderma afroharzianum. Next base: position 381,051 of record JBBLXW010000024.1, on the reverse strand, counting down.
GGTATGAAATTGCGTTGCGCAGGGCGCCAAGGAATCGATTTCATCAAGCTTGGCGGATGCGTTCTGTTGATCCTGTAGTTTTAGTAACTGTTAGTATGGCATCACGAAGCACTATCGTTTGGGACGCCTCCGGTCGGAACTTATTGTTATGCGTCGAACCAACAAATGGCTGTTAGTTCGCAAATAAGCATAGTATTGACTAGGGAGTATTCAGGAACGCTGTCACTGTTGATCAGAATTGGGTCTTAGATTATATTGTGTTGGTTTGACTACCTAGGTAGTTTGGACGACATCAGTTGTTGGTTCAACACAAGGGAGAGTGGAGGTCCTATAGCATCCTTGCTATGGTACGAGTGCTATTTTCCAATATTTTGAGATAATGCTGAAGTATAATAGCATGTGATACTATAATTTCACCCTTAGACCGTCAAGCTACAAATGTAGTCGGTAAAGATGTTCGAAATAGGGTTATTGCATCCACATCTGGGGATACTAGCTGGCAAACAGGAAAGAAAGCACTCCTTCTCACCATAAAAGCCTTCAAAGTAAGTTGCACTTATGCTAATTATACGCTGTCTTGTAAAGAATGCGTCGATCGTATGTGCTTTACCTGAATTTCTGGATAAGTGTTGGCAGCTACATTCCGCATACACACCAGCCATTGGCAAAATTCTTGTGATTCTGGTATGAGAAGAGTAGTATTCGACGCGAAAAACATGAAGATATTCATTAAAGACGCCGATAGCAATCTAACGCGATTCGAAGGGCATTGTCGGCCCAGGTTTGGCGTTTTAAGTAAGACTTATGCAGATATAAATCTGATGTTGACTGTCGCCCATGTTTCCTCGCTAGAAAGCGTCATTCCTTCTTAGGTTGAGGCATTCTTTTGTATCATCAATTGTCCCTATAATCACTTTCCAGAATGAAGAGCTGCCCAAGTATCCGGTCTGCGGCCACCTTGGGCGCGGCCTTCCTACTGCAGCTGACCAGCGCGGGAAAAGTGGAAGAATGCCCAGATCCCGCAGAAATTGTCATCCATGAGCAAGCAAAGCTCATTTGCTGTGGGTCTACTACTTCGACGACCTATACAAGGTAAGCTGCTACTTATATCATGATTACATGTCCTGGAAGCAAAGAGATTTGATTGACAAACTGCATAGGATTACAACCGAGTGCTCGGGTGTTCCTGTTTATATTACACCTGGGGTCCCCATCCCTGATGCAGAATGCGTGACTACCACTCAGCCATGGACTGGAACTGTGACCGAGGCTGTCACGATTCATGCCACTGGAAGGGTTCCAGGTACGAAGATTGTGAAAATCCCGGGAGGAAGTGCAGATTGCGTTACAACTACTGTTGGCTGGTCTGGCACCGTGACCGAAACAGTTACCATTCCTCCTTATGGCAAGGGCCCGAGCACCATAATCATCCAGACTCCCTGGGGGCATCCCAATTACAGTACAAAAACGATTTCTTGGACCGGAGCACTCACCACTACTGAGACAGTCCACCCACACCATGACAAGCCTGGTGAGATTATCATCAAGACTCCCTGCGAATACCCCGATTACATTACAAAGACGGTTCCTTGGACTGGATATGTCACCACGGCTGCCACAGTTTATCTTCACCATGGTAAGCCTGGTGAAATCATTATCAAGACGTCCCAAAGCGAACGCCCCGTCTCTTCTACTAGAACTGTTGCTTGGACTGGAAGCACGACAGTCACCTCTACAGAGTATCCCAGCGGAACCGGCCCCGGGATAGTCATTATCAAGACGCCACAACAGAAATATGTCACTCAGACAATCCCATATAGCGGAAGCGTTAGGCAAACCATTACTATACCGCCCATTGGAACCAATCCTGGCGTCATAATTATTGAGACACCTACCATACTCGGCCAAGGATCAAAATCAGCGACATTGTCATCCGTTTCGATATCTGCCAGGCCAACATCATCTGGGCACAGTTCATCTCATGGAGGTACTGTCTTGCGTGGCACTAATTCGTCCCATGCCACAATCACGTCCCATTCTGCGTCCTCACATGCTTCAACCACATCCCATGCAAGTTCATCTCACGGGACCGTATCAGCTCAGGGCAACTCGGGCAGCCATACAAGTTCGCACGCATCTACTTCTTCTCATGTGTCAACTTTAGCTTCAACTCATGGCACTGCATCGGGTGCAACCGCATCAACTCATGGAAGTTCATCATCACACGGGTCGGCGAGTTCGCACGGCTCCACAAGTGCTCGCAGCTCTGCGAGTTCGCACGACTCTACAGTACTCCGCGGGTCAACTTCAACTCATGGGACTTCATCACACGCAACCGGATCGGCTCATGGAGCGTCTGTATCACGTAGCTCTACAAGCTCCCATGTCTCTACATCATCTCATGGGTCAGCATCAACTCATGGATCGATTTCAGCACATGGATCAACTTCAACTCATGGAACTTCAGCTCAAGCAACTGGATCGGCTCATGGAGCGTCATTGTCCCACAGCTCTACAGGCTCTCATAGCTCATCATCAACACATGCGTCAACTTCGACCACTGTTGTAGTTCTTGAGACTGCATCTCATGGGACCTCATCATCGCACGGATCTACAAGCTCTCACAGCTCTACATCTTCCCACGGGTCAGCATCAACCCGCGGGTCAACCACAACACATAAAACTTCATCTGAAGTAACCGGATCAGCTCATGGAGCATCGTTATCCCACACGTCTACAAGTTCCCACGGCTCATTATCTCATGAGTCAGCCTCTACCCATGCGTCAACTTCAACTCATGGAACTTCATCCCATAGCCCTACTACCTCACATGGAACGGCTACGTCCCATGGCTCCACCTCAACTCATGGAACTGCATCTCATGAGACAACATCAACCCATGGTAGTTCATCATCGCACGGATCTACATCGTCTCACCCAACTCTATCGTCTCATGCGTCAACCGAAGCTCATAGTAGTACATCGTCGCATAGATCTACTTCTCGCAGCACTGGTGCTTCAACTCATGCAACAGCATCTTCTCACGGTTCCACAAGCTCTCACGCAAATACATCGCATAATCCTACGCTCTCACATGCAACAGCCTCGTCACATGGATCTGTTTCAACACATGAGGCGAATGGATCGCATAGCACATCCCACGGATCCACCTCATCGCATGCATCTGTCACTTCATCGCATGAAGGCACTTCTCATGGAACTAGTACATCTCATGTATCCGGATCAGCCACAACCTCCCACGGAACCAGCTCTCGCAAAACCAACTCTCACGGAGCCTCTACTTCCCATGGAGCCTCTAATTCTCACGGCATCTCCACCTCCCATGGAACTTCATCGCACAGCACTGCCACATCACATGCATCATCTCAAGGGACAGCTAGCGCTCATGAAACCGCCACAACGCACTCGGCCACTTCGTCTCATACAGCAGCTAGCTCTCACGGCTCAACTTCATCCCATCCCACAAACACATCTCACACAATCAGTTCGTCTCACACAGCCGCTTCCTCTCATGGCACATCCTCCTTGCATGAAGGAACAGCTTCTCACAGCGCTACTTCATCACATGCAACAACTACGTCTCATGGAGCGTCTTCCTCCCATGAAGCAATCGTCTCTCGCGGAACGACTTCGTCACATGGAACTGCATCGCACAGCACTACTTCGTCGCGTGAAGCAGCTACAACTCATGGAGGCGCTGTATCGTCACATGACGCAGCTACAACTCATGGGGGAGTTAGGGGAGTTGTATCGTCGATTGCAGCGGCTATAACTCGTGGGGGCGTCATCTTTTCATAAAGCCTCCTCGAGTGGAACAACTACCACACACTCCACCGTTTCTTCCCATTCTACCATATTGTCTTACTCAATAATGTCGTCTTACAGCACAGCTACATCAAAGCCAACAATTACACTATGATCCTCTGGTTACTGCTAAATACTTATTGGTATCTCTGTGAGGGATGCAATCTGCTGGCTTGGACCAATTGCATTCTTATGAGAAGTTTTTACAATCCAAAATCTTTTCCCAAAGTCAATCACAACAGTAAAAGATTTGTCAAGATGTGGAATTCGTTGAAGATTGATACTATCTCTACAGTGCTGTTTAGAACCATCTTCCCCCCTTTTCAGTAAAGCTGGGATTCGCCATTACGCCAATAGGCAACTAGGGTTGATGCTGTGTAAGATGCTGGAAACATCAGAAAGCCGACGTGGAAGATTCATAGGCCTCCCTTTCGATAGGGTGGAATGGTTTTTAACGTTTATTTGACTCTTTGCGATTCCGTATTTGCACTTTCATACTACATTACGCAGCTCATGAAAAAAGATGCCCCTAGTTCAATGTTAATGAGTTCGTTTCTTCGTGAAATCAAGCTTCTAGCTAATCGTAATGTCACAATCATACTGCTGTTCTCTATTTAATCTGCCCCAACGGCATTTACCCACTAAGCCAATCATTCCGAGTCCGAGTCTGTGGATCCTGAAGATTCTGACGACGCATCATCGTCAGGAGAATCATCTGGTGTATCTTCAAATTCTGGCCCTTCTTCATCATATGTGTGATCGGCAGGATGGATTAGCTCCTTATGGCTATGGCATTTCCAACATAGATCAAAGTCGGTACACTTGTTGCAGTGATAGGCGAAGCCGTAAATACTCTATATAATGAGATTAGTAATTTTGAAGCTTGTCAGTCATAAAGCAGAAGGATGGCATAATGATAAAACGTCGACAGTAACGAGAAAAGGGTACTTACGCATCGACAATTGTCGCACGTTGCCGTCCGAAGGTTCCCCTTTTTGGACTTGTCTTCATCAAACTCTTCCTGTGACTTGGACTTCTTCTCATCTTGATCTTTCTCATTGGCGGAGACAAGGCCATTCTTCAATAGATCAATTACTTCCTCATCTGCACCGGAGAATCTAGCCAGCTTTAATGGTGTCCATTTTTGGCCTCCAACAGTGACTCGCACAGAACGATTGGCACCGTTCTCAAGCAAAAGTTTCATCACCTTGATCTGCTCTTGGGGCTCTCCCGCGTGTTCCTGATCTAGCCAGTTACTGGGACCACGAGCTGCCCAGCATAGCGGTGTCCAACCATCGATATCTGGCTCGTCGATCGCTTTCTTGTCTGGCAAGAGGGATATTATCTTTTCAACAACCTGGAGTCTTCCGGGCTGTGCTGCCCAATGCAATGCGGTTCGCCCAATGCCGTCTCGTACGCTGATGTCGCCCCCTGCCGCAAGGATTGCGTCAAAGTTGTCGATACCATGGAAAGCAGCAGCATGAATAGGATAGCGGCCCATAGGATCTATGGCCTTGACAAGTGCTCCCTTGTCCAAGAGGGTTTTGATTGTGACTGGTGTTGCAGCATAAGCCGCCGCATGGAGAGCAGTACCAGCGTAACCACCCTCCAACGTCACATCCGCTCCGTGGTCAAGGAGATAGTCGACCATTTTGTCGATGATTCGATCTTCACCACTTGCGTATGGTAGACACGCCGCTTGTAGTGGAGTTCCGGCGATTCCAAACTCGGTGACTTGATTCACATTGGCACCGTTTTCGACAAAGAATTTCACAAGGTCCCATTTTGAGTATCGGCAAGCTTGATGGACAGGCGGGCCATCACAAGGTGAGGCGAGGTGAATGTCAGCACCGTGCTTGACGAGGTATTGGGCGCGGTCTAGAAGGCCGTTGTAGGCCGCTATTGTGAGGGGAGTATCGCCCCTTTTTTTGTCCTGAATATTCATATTTGCTCCGGCATTAACCAAGAGTTTGAAGTTTTCCAGTGATATGTCAACTTTATGGAGAGCCGAGTATCCGTCCTTGTCAAGTTGGTTCACATCAATCCTGGATGGAAACTCCAAAAGAACCGAGAGCGTGTCTGCCGCAGCAGCCTGGTGCAAAGCTGGCACACCCTGCTCCGATAAACGCTTAAGGTCAGCTCCACGGTCCGCTAGAATTCGAACTGTCTCTTTGGAGGCTTGTGATACGGCACACGAAAGAGCTGTCCAACCCCTCTGATTCTCGTCGTCTCCATCATAAGCCAATTCCAGATTGGCATTGTGGTCTAGGAGCAGCTCCAAACTTTCGTTGTAGCTGAACCAAGCAGCATGCATGAGACTAGTAAACCCTGCGTTCTTGCTGCTGTCCGGATCGGCACCATTTTCGAGTAGTAGGCGAACAATATCAGGCTCTGGAATAGCAAAGTACAGAGGAGTTAGATTGCTTGTCGTCATCTCATTAACCTTGGCGCCTTTCTCCAGTAGGAGTTTGACGAGTGCTTCTTCCCTATCCAGCGCGGCAGTGTAGAGTGCTGACTCGTTATCTGTATTCAAAATGTTGACGTCTGCACCGTGATCAAGGAGGCGTTGGACGAAATCCATTCTCAAGCCGCTTTTGCTGGCATGGATTAAGACGGGCGTCCCGACAGAGTCCTTTGCGTTCACGTCGGCATTGTGTGAAATGAGGAAGTCAAAGATTTCCATTTGGTTCTCAGTGGATTCGTAATCAGTAATCATCTGAATGAGGATTGGAGGCTGAATCAATGGACTGTTAGGATCTGCGCCGCTGTCAACCAGCATTTGACATATTTTGAGATGGCCTTTCACCGCTGCATATCGCAGAGCGGTACCCCATAGAGAAGGGCCAGGAAGATTAGGGTTGGCGTTCTTATCAAGGAGGAGTTTGACGCATTTCTCGTAGCCGTCATCAACAGCTACTACGAGAGGCGACCACTTTTCCGGCGGATCTTCAGATTTGATGCCCATGTTAGGGTCAGCACCCAGCTCCAGCAACACCTCAACGACATGGTGATGGCCCCATAAGCATCCGAAGTAGAGAGTCGTAAACCCATCTTCGTCTGTGATTTCCATATCGATTTTCCCTTCTTCGACTAAAATCTTGGCAATCTCAGCATGACCTTGACCAGCCACATGATGGATGGCAGTTCTATCGTAAAGATGGCGAGATGTTATATCCGCATTGTGCTTAATAAGGGTGCGGACAATCTCTGCATGGAAATTGCGAGCCGCTTGGGAGAGCGGCGTGGCCTTTGTGATAGGCGTCCAGTCAGCCTCCATATCGGGAGGATATCCCAAATCGAGTATGCGGTCGGCAAATCGATCGAGGCCTAGCCATGCCGCTCTGTGAATGAACAGAGGAGGCCAGGTGGAAGTATCTGGGCTTGGATTGATCGCAATGATTCGATCAAGCATATCCAACATCGTTTTCTCATCTCCACAAGCTCCAGCGGCTTTGATAACATCCATGAGTGCTGCTTCTGACATGTCAAGTCCCTTAATGAGTGCAAGGACTACCTCGTACTGGCCTTTCGAGGCGGCCTCAAGTAGACCTCGGCGTCTGTCTGCCTCATCTCGTGCTTCAACCACGTCAAGCAAACCAAGGCCTGCGAAAATTGGAAACAGCGTATCTAAACACGTTGTGCTCCTAGTAATTGGGTTTGAAAGCGCCCAGAAACCCTTTGCCCAGCTACTTGCTAAATCCGCAGGCGAGGAGTGAGAAAGAAGCACCGTCAGCTCCGGTTTAGGAGAGCTAAGCATAAAGTGATGCGTCCAAGCTTGAAGAGCGTAAGAACAGAGATTTCCTCGATTCGCAAATGTAGGCGACTCGAAAGATGCGGCGTCTGTTACCTGGAAGGTGTTGCTGATATACTCCTGCACGGCTGGCTGAGAGAGATATTTAATACAAAACTGCGCAATATCAAAATGGGCGGTCTTCTTAATTTCGCCCCAAACAAATTGGGACTCGGCAGATGTATCGGCATCCAGCGCCATGAGGATGTTCCTCAGTCGTGGGTGCCAAATTTTGACTTCGTTATGTTCTATAACGACAATACCCGCAAGCCATAGCTTGACATTGGAGATGAGTTTGTCTACCACTGCCGAATCAGGAGACACCTGGCCCTCCTGATCAGATCCAAGATGGATAACCGTTGCGAGCTCCCAGACAGTAAGTTGTCGGACAGAGTAGAGAAGCCATGTCAGGAGTTTCCGCATGACATCTGGTTCGGGGGCATTCTTGAGCACCCAAGCAAGCAGTTGTTCCAGATTTTTATCGTCATCAGCCACTGCGTCTGCGTCGAGAGTTAAGGATTGAAGCATGGTCTCAATGGAAATTTCACTGGGCCAATCCTGTCGTACTGCTGCCTGTTCCCAAATAATATGTTTGATGAGGGGATCGTATTTGTCAATATATTGTAGTTGTTTTTCAATAATACTGGGTTCAAAGTGAAGTTCTGGTCGTGCCGTGAGTAGCCGTGCCATATCATCCTTGGAGTCGGTCTCGGCGACGTTGATCAGGTCTTCCTTAGATGCGTCAAGATCAAGATTAACGCACCAAGGGCCCGCGAGCTCTTCTGAAAGAGCGCCAGGCTTGTGACTTGTGACGACGACTTTCCAAGAGTTCTCACTCGCTTGTGAGAGATAGGCAAAGTTGTCGAGGAATTGCTTCCGAGAACCCTTTGTACATTCGTCAAAGTGATTTATGACAAACATGACGTGCTCCACCTGCTCAGTAAACCTGAAGCGTTCGAACCAGTAAATGAGATCTGCCTCCGTCCATCCATGCTCTTCATAGAAACGAGTGAAGGTCAATTTGATACGGTCTGAGACGCCGGGATAAAAACATAAGATTTGGGTCAAGAATGTGGCGAGCATGTCTCTGAGTGAGTCACACCTGACATCGTATCTATCAAAAGAGAAATAGAGCACCATGGAAGTGGTACTCTTGAGAGCATGCTCTTCCATGATGTAAAAAAGCTGCTCAGCCGTCTCGCGCACGTGTTTGGTGCCATGAAGATAGAGCATTTGTGGACCACGGTGTTGAAGCCAGTCTTTGACATGTTGGGAGTTTTCGATCGTTGCACTGTCGCTTTTTCCACCTTGTAAGGGAAACACGGGAGAAGCTAGAGCCAGGAGCTCTCTCTCATATCGAAGCTGTTCCGCGCTCACAGGAGAACTCAAGGCTGGACGGGTCTTATGTTAGTTATTGGCTTATGATGCTTAAACACCTGCTCATGGAAGACCCAGAAGAAATCTCACCCTTCATAAGCCCTTGAAGGCATTCAGTAATAGTAGATTCATCGCTGGGATCAGGTATTCTCTTCTCCATGGGCACCCCGAGTGTTGCGCTGTAAGAGTCAAATGCCTTAGAATTATCGTTAGACAGTATTGCTCCCGCCTGAAGATCTTGTTCGTCGTTTGGTTGTATCATATCTTACCTTATTCATCTTTGACCAATATATGTCTTGATAATGAACGCTGACTGCCCGGGTGCGGAGAGTGATTTTCGACTCTATGAATAGGCCGTTGATTTCCATTACAGCTGCTGCAAATCCAGAAATAGCAGACGCTGAGGGCCGAATCTCTGCCACCCCCGAGTCAAAGCCACCGAAAAGAAAGCGAGATAGTCTATCTTCCATATCGAAATGGTCGACGCTTCGATGAGGGGAGCTGTGAAAGACCTATATAGTTGTTAGAACACGGTACCTCCTCATACTCCATACAGCTATCAAGCTTACCATAATGCGGCTCATTTCTGCAATGTCCATCCATGAATCCGTGTCAAGAGCTGCCGTAACTAAAGCCTGGAAAATACTAATGTTAGTCTCAAGGGCTTTTGGCACCAGATGCAGCCTCATATCGAACGTACATCTTTGACAATAAGTCCTCCGATATCATGAGCAACAAAAATAATCAGCCGCTTCTATAAGCATATTTAGTCAGATCAGTTGAAAGACGTTATTCGGAAACTTCCATTAGATCTACGAACTTGAGTTTCATGCCGCCTTCGAGCAGCCAGCGCTCTTAGTAACTTGAGAGCGCAGTTTCGGATAGCTTGACGGCTTCGTTTACCACAAAATAGCTGAAGTGGCTCGTACTCAAAACGAAGGATTCTCGAGGGCTCGAGTGACTGCGCATAGCTTGAGACCCATTCACTACTACCAGAGCCGGGCCCTGCCTGAGCTTCGTTCTCCCATCCTCCATAAACTCCATGAATTACTACGAAGCTAAATTGGTAGTTGGTGGTTAGATATGAGATGCTCACTTAGAGGTGGTGTTTAGACACATACTCTGCAGCTACAGAGGCAGGATCTGGGCTCCCTTCACTTTTCCAGGTAACATGGAGGGGTTCGGCATCTGGATCTGGCTCCGGCTCTTCTTCTACCTGAGGGCTTGTCTCAGTTTCTGGTTGATCAACCTCATCAGCCTCCGGGGTTGAAGATGGAGTCTTCTCTTGCGCGGACTTGCTCTGAGTCCCGTCTGCAGCGGCTGATACCGCTGCAGCTTCTTGTTCTACTTCTGGCGCAGATCCTGGCTCCGGTGTACCGCCCCGCGGCGAGTCGGATGTGCTAGAAGAGGATGAAGAACCTGAGTCCGACATCTTGAAGTTTGGTACAGCCTATCAAGCGTGAGCGGCCAAAGCTATTGCAGGTATGAATCTTCAGAGCATCGGTATAAACGCCAGCTTGTGAACCTGAACAGGGTAATTCGGCTTGGAAGGTGGAAGCAAATGCGCTCTTCCGGATAAACGCGAGCGGTTAGTATGCTCAGAGCTCTATTCCGCGCCCACTACAAAGCACCAGCGACTATGACGATGTGGATAGTGAATGAGAAAGAGTGTGAAGCAAGTTAGCCAAGAGAATTTGCTAGAGGTACATAAGGGCTGATCAAGCGTTACAGAAATCCTATGGCCTCACCGCAAGCTCCCACGATGATGAACCCCTCCATGGACCACAACTGCCTGCGTATTAACGAGTAACCCCAACAGGGCTGAAGACTCGAGCTGAATGGCAAAACCTACCTATGCAAGCAGCTTGGGCTTGGTCCGTAAGTACCTTACAAGTACCCTCCCGAAGATCTGACATGCATACGGAGGTCGCGCGCGCATTCGGTTAGAAGGCGCTGATGATCTATCAGTTGCGCCAAGATTGCCTCTGGTTAACTTGTGCTCTCATTATGGGGGCTGTGCGTCTAGTTTGCTGGGCAGAGCCTCATCGTTTCTACGCACTGTGCCATTCCCGGGCCGTTCCTTGAGAGAGAAGGAAGATTGGGGCGGTAGAGAAACAGGTCTGAACACCCTGATCCCTGCTTCTGTGTACAGTAGCTCGAATCCCAAATGTGACACCATAAGGACCAATAGAGTCGAATCGAATAGCGAATCCTTTCGCTCAGCTCACGTGGAGCTTTGAGCAGTTGAGCAGCAACTCTGAGAGTTGTTGGTAGTTGCGATAAACGCGTGAAGGCCATGCGGAAATTTGTTTGAGTAATTAATCAATCTGCTCCCAATCAGGAGTTTGCGTAGCACAAGCGGGGATCAGAGTAAGGCTGGCGGATCACTGACCTCTCTGAATTACTCTCGTAACTTCCAATACTATTGTCGGAGGGTGGCAGAAAAGGAAGATGGTGGTTGGGTGGGATGATGTCGAGTCTAGGCGACGCTACTCACGACACTATTTCCACCACCACCTCGTGATGCAACGTGGAAACTTGCAGTACCGACGGCGGCAACAAGATCTGCCTTGTGAGCCCAACTACCATTATGAAACGGAGAAGATTGGCCCCGTCAAATCCGTTTCTTTTTTTCAGGCTGATTCCATATTTACTCTATCTCTACGTCGTATTCTATAACACCAAGGATCGACAATCCACACGTCGCCTTACACAGAAAATTGCACATTGATCAATTGAACCAGCCATGGATCACGACATCAACAACGATTCAATCCCAGATGATGAAATAGACAATGTCGAGTTCGTTGATTCAGATCCGGACTCGGACCTTGAATACACATCTGTGAGCATTGGGTTAAACAAGACAGGCGAGCGCGGCAGCGGCTATCATACTCGCAACGACCCTTCCGCTCCATACCAGCGACAAACGGTGACGGAGCGCCGAGGAATCATCGAGGTCCGTTGCAAGTCTCGAGACGTTATCCACGGGGTTCTGTCGGAAGAGACAGGAGAGAGTGCAACGCTTCTCGTCTATGACTTCTATCTCGACACAACTCGAAGGTCACGGCGAATTGTGTCTGCCTCACTGGAATTCGAGTTTGGGAATGCTGTTCCTGGAGTTCCGGCACCTCAAGTCCATGCAATTGCTCCTGCGGGTCGAGTGACTCTGCTGCCTACAACTCAAGAGGAGTCGGTCACTCATGGAGCCGAGGTGAACGCTGGTGTCAGTGAATTTGGCGCAAATGCTGGCGGAACTGTCAAATGGGAGAAGACTGTGAGCCGCACAACAAACGACGACGCTAGAGTGACGGGCCACATCTTCAGCGATGATTACGGCAAAGGCGTTGGCGCGAGCTGGGTTTTGCACGAGAATCCCACGATCAAATCTGGCACGCCCAGTTTCTTACGTTGCGCCATTCTGCTCAACCGCGGATTTGAGGACAACAAGTTCCAGTGCAAAGTGAGGATCAAGGTGGAGGCAGATTGGAAGTCCGAGATGGGTCGATTGTTTGGCTCAACACCACCAGATGACCCTGTCTTGTTTGACCCCGAGATGCCCCCCACTAACAAGCTAAGAAAATACGACACGGAAAACCTGGGATCCATCGATTTGGACGAGTTTACGGATATCATCTTCGACAAAAAACTGAAGAAGAAGGACGCGGCTTAAGGCAACCCGAGAAAAGGCGTTAATGATTACTATTCACTTATAAGCAGTAAGTAGTATCAGCTAAGATGTATTACGTACATAAACTATGTATTCCATATCTAGAGAGGTATTACTAGCTAGGGCTACTATTCCGTACTCCATATTCCGCAGTTGAGTCCACCATTAGAGGTAGCAATCAAGTTCCATCAAAGCTTGCGTCACAATGAATCGTCCAACTATTTTTATCAACTAATTCGGCAAGAGTTTCCTACATAGGAACTGTCACACGAGAATCACGCTCTGTTCTGGACCTTGCTGCAGGGCGCAAAAGCTAGCACGGAGACGGTCTTACAAGGGCTCTGCTATGACCAATCATCCAGTAACCAATTCCATGAAACTAGCTAAGAAACCGGGGAGGCTTTAGTCCCACGAGTCCGTATAAATTCGGTTTGTCCAAACTGTACAGCAAGCTCGACCAAAGGGGCCCTGTCATCCGCGTCTAGTTGTGTTTCACGAAACTTGAGTCATAACAACTCAAGTTGGAAATTCACGCAAACACATATTTCCGCGAACTCTTCCTGGCTGCCTAGTTAGCTGGGCTGGCTAGTGCAACTTCCGGCATGGGGGAGTAGCATAATGATGGATGGATCACTAGTCGAGGGAAACATGGATTGCGAGTACATTCAGTCTACTTACCTGCCCTGCATATGATCATGTGGAGCAGCCACGGTCGCTTCGCCAGTCTCGCCTAGACGTTGGTATCCCGGTTGATTTGAGGCGAAAGAAGAGGGGCTCCGTTTGGGGACGGATGTTAATAATCGCGGCTGAAGATCAGACCGGGAATTGAAAGCAAACTCCCACCGTAATACTGGCCCCCTTGTGCATCCTAAGCTGCTATTCCATAGTTTCCGTTGTCAAATTGCCTTGAGAACGTTCACCATGAGTCCCATGATTGACGACGAAGAAAGAGAAAATGAGTCTCTAGCTGTGGAAGAAGATGTTGACAAGGCAGAGTCGAAAGCTGGCGATGAAACGAGCGAAGATGAATCCGACAGCGATGAAGAAGAGGGAGAGGTTACCAACCGGAATGGGAAGTCTGTCAAAGATCTTCTTGAAGAGTTGCTGAAAGAAATCAAAGATGGAAACAAGGATCTCACAAGCAGCAGCCAGTTGAAGTCCTTCAAAGCCAATGGCGGCGACGGCCACACCTTGGCGTCCAACACGGGAGATCCTCGCCAGCCGACAGCTTTACACATCATAGCGGCAATGGACAAGAAAGATTTACCAAAGCTAGACAGCAAGATGGAACCTCTCATCAAGTTCTTGGTGGAACATGAAAACGATCTACTCAGATCGCAAGACCGATCAGGCCATACGCCTCTATTCCTGGCTATTGAAGCCAAAAAAGAGAAAATGGTGCAGTGGATGTGCGACTCTCACCCAAATATTAGTGCAATCTTGGCCATTTCCAGCAACGATAAAGATAAAATGAACTGCCTTCACATTGGTATCGATAAAAGGGTCAAGTTTCTGGACCTTCTTATTGACAGAGCGGAGCCTGAGACTCTAGCGGCCAAAGACGGGGACGGCAACACGGCGTTACACCTTGCTGTCGAGTATAAGAAATGTAAAAAAGAGCAGCTAGATATCATCCAGAAGATTATCGCCAAAAGCGACGCCGCCGTGCAACGCAGTTCTGAAGACGGTGACTTCAACAACGACGGCCTATCGCCATACCTTCATCATAAAGAGAGTGTCAGGAAGGCTTTAGCTAGGGAGAAAGAGAAAGAGAGGAAAAAAGCCAAGGAGGAGAAAGAACGTGAAAAGAACAATGCCCGTCTTCGTGGCGAAGCCGCTGAAGCCGACAACTCCACGCAAAACCGAGAGACGGCTCCGAGATCCCAAGGGCCGGGAGGGCCAGGAGCTCCCAGTGTGCAAGCTCCAGACCCCAGCGGACGCCCAGACAGACGGCCGAACATTCAGATTGACTCTTCTCGTACTAAATATGGAGGACGCACACAGCCCCTAGCGAACGTGAACTCGCCAGCTGTGGCGACAGCACCTCCACTAACGAATAGAGACGAGATTAAGAAGCTAGCCTTGCGTCCACCTGAGACAACTGTAGCAAAGCCAGCTGCTGATGCAAGATCAGTTACAGACAGCGGCCACAAATCTAAAATCGATGAAGCAACTCTTAAGGGTGTAGAGCGTCTTCTGAAGCTCCACTACCTCCGTTCGCGCAGCTACAATGCTGCCATGGAAATTTTATATGGGCGCAATACAACTTCAGGTAAGGGAGACAGCTCTTGAACTGGGCTACCGCAGCTGGCCAGTTGTGGGAATATGAAGCTAATCGCTCTTTGGTAAATAGACTATGAGTTGTATTTTGACTTGTCCGGACACGCAAACATCGCTCAGACTGGCTTTGAGAATTTGTTGTCAAAACTCAAATTCGAGGATATTCTCCAATACGTTGCCATTCCAAGGCTTAATGTGGAGGTGAATATGAACGCAGCAAATAGCAAACGGTCTCGCGGCACCGGCCGTTCCCCGAAACAAGACGGCGACGGCCGACGGGACTTGTGTTACATATTTGATCGGTTGAGAAAGAAAGGAGTCAAGACAATTCTCAAAGTCATCATTGACGACTCAGTGTCGCCCGCTCACAGCGATGAAGCTATTGAAGACGCCTTAAAATTTATGGACGTGGAGATTTGGGATTGGAAAAGGATAGATTTGTGCTCCGAGGTCATATTCAGAGTGGCATCTAGAGCACGCGAAGTCAACTTATACTGGAGCGGCAATAATGCGGTGCTTAGAGGATGGAGTGAAGAGGGCGGGCTAAAAAGACTTCGAGAACTGAAGACAGTTCATCTACATATCCAGCAGGTATGACCCCTTCTGCAATATGTAGCAGACGCGGAGTATTTACTGATCTGATTTCTCAGGGCCTTGAAACGAATAGCCGAACGAAACAAAACGTCGAAGATTTTTGTGATCGCATGAGGAAGCTATGCCCCGAAGTCGACGTCCATAAGGAGTGGCCGATTATACAAAGAGAACAAGTGGATGCCAACGCTCTCTTGCTCGGAGATCAGGCTGAGCATTCAACCAAACACGAATGGATCCAGTGCATGAAGGAATTCCGACGCCTGCTCTTTGACGCTGAGCGCTATTACGACCGCGGAAAGGTCGAAGAGATTATCGAAGAACCCATCAAGATTGCTCTTATTGACGATGGAGTAGACGTAAAAGATTTGGAGTTTAGTTTCATCGGAGGACGAACTTTTTGCACCCGAGATGAAGAGCATAATCTCAACGATCCTTACTATGTGTCCAGTACAGGACATGGTACCATCATGGCAAAGCAAATCCACCTGTTGTGTCCTCGGGCGCAATTTTACGTCTTGAGACTTGAGGATCATGCTTCAGAAGAAGGTAATGTCCGGCAACTTACGGCCAAGAGTGCCGCTCAGGTATGTTTCTCTTGTACCAGGTATCCCCTTTTCCAGCGTCTTTTATAGAAGATTTAACAATCGCATAGGCAATCATGGCAGCAGTGAGGAAAAAGGTGCACATCATTTCCATGTCTTGGACCATCGACCCTCCCGAAGATGAAGAAGAGAGACGATTCCTTGACGCGGCAATTGTGGAGGCCGCCAATGCAGACATTCTGATGTTCTGTTCTGCTAGTGATAAAGGCGCCAAGCAGAACGCAACGTATCCCTCAAAGGCCACGACCAAAATCTTCACCATTGGCGCTGCTACAGCCTCAGGTGCAGCAGATCCCTGGGTTGGTAACCTTGGGAACATCAATTTTACTTTCCCTGGTACCAAGGTCGAAATGGACGGCCCTCGATCCAGCACCGATACCTCGTCGAGAGAAGTCACAGGCTCATCTGTTGCGACGGCTTTGGCTGCTGGCCTTGCTGCCCTGGTTTTGTACTGCGTTCAAGTGCGATTGCTGTTGGCGACTGACCAGGACAAACAAAAGGCGCGTCGCGATTTCCAGCTTCTGAAGAAGCATGACCACATGATGAAGGCGCTCAAGGACATTGGCACAACTGAGGAAAGCAACCACAAATTCATCGAGGTGTGGGAGGTATTTGGTAAGAAGGTGGAAGAAAAGGAGAGATATGATCAGGAGAGATGGCTTGATCTGATTGCTGAAGTGGGCACGATTCTGTGCAGAAAGATTGGCTAGATGAGGGTTATGAGCATTTCGCCCCAGGTACGTAGTACACGAGTAGAGCAAGAGAGCGACAAGGGCTATACCACTTAAACAGATATGATTTGATTACTTTAATTTTACTTTTTGCATTCAGTGTAGCCGAGCAGATGTTCAGCTTTGATAGTTGCTAATTATAAGCACTGAAGTTGTCCCAAATTTTCGGCCCGCCAATAAGACGGCACTTACATTCCTCCGTCTTACTCGATCATCGACATTGCCAAATTACAGCCTTGCGAGATGCAGCCTGGAAATAAAGTACGCGAGGGTTACCAGATTCGGAAGCCGTTCCAATATGAGCAACTGTCATTCGCCCGACGATTTGCGCCGGTCTGTGCCACCAGGCACCCGTAAAGGAGCATCTGGAGATCCATCTGTTGCTATTGTTGGAGTGTGGCGGCGACAAACTTGGCTTCTTCTGGATAGCTCTGGTTGAGTTGAAGACTTACCGTAGCTTTGAAGATCAATTGTGTCTCTAAGATCCATGGATGTAGGATCAATTTGATGGAGATGACTTTCAGCCGCAGGATCCATTTTGGTCCAATTTTGGAAGTTTTCTATAAACAGTCTTAATTGATTGACGGCCCAGAGGTTTGTTGGCATAAGCAAAGCCCTATACCGAAAGCGATTATGGTAAGAGATTTGAGATCTGATCGATCTTCGCATAGCTTTCTCAACTAGGAAAATCAGGACCGAGTTGGAGAGTTTTGTGGTCTGAAGAAATAGGTATAAGAGAGAGCCATATCCTCACCAGGTTGTTTGAGCTCATCACTCTCAACACAGTTCATCAGTTAGCCACTCTACGACTACAAAACTTTTCTACATTATCAAGTATTTTATACAATCCTTTTCAACATGAAGTTCACCGCGATCATCGCCTTGGCTCTCGCCTCTATCTCAGTCAGCGCATACCCCATCACTGGCGAGGCCGTCAACTGTCGCACTGGCCCAGGCACCAGCTATTCCATCAAGAAAACATACAAGAAAAGCCAAGATGTCTCCGTAACCTGCCAAACCTCAGGCACCAGTGTCAACGGCAACTCTATCTGGGACAAGACTTCTGATGGTTGCTATGTCGCCGACTACTACGTCAAGACGGGCTCTAGCAGCTATGTGACCAAGAAGTGCGATGCGCCCAAGCCTCCCAGCGGTGGCAGCAAGATTCCTGGCCCCATGACCAATGACTATCCGTACAAGAACCAGTGTGGACCGGAAGACAAGTGGGCGTACTTCAAGTGCCAGTGTACCAGCTTTGTCGCTTGGCGTATCAATGAGCGACTGGGCATTAAGTTCCACAACCAGTATAAGGGTACAAATTGGGGAAACGCAAACACTTGGGATGAGGCCGCCCGCCGAACTGGCGTCGTGGTCAACAACAAGCCCGTGCCTGGATGTATCGCTCAATCGAACGCAGGTAGAGCCGGCCACGTCGCATGGGTGTCAAAGGTTTCTGGCGATAAGGTGACTATCGAAGAATATAACTGGGCGCACCCCGAAGGATATGGCACTCGAACCGTGCCTAAGAGCAGCTTCAACTACATTCACGTCAAGGTATAATTCTTGAAGGGGTGCATTTCATGATATTATGTTTTAGGCGAATCATCTGTTGGCCGACTATGGGGTATCATCACGAGGTCTTGTATCTAGAAACAGATTTACTATTATCAATTTCAATCTCACTTCACTATTAGAACAGTATTAAAACGCACATGGTTTTGTGTATATCAAGAGATGTAGATCTTATCAACTTGATTTATGTTGAACTGTTATAGTCAGATAAATAGTTACTCGTCATGTTGTCACTTAATGCAAATTTCTAGCTTTTGATCACTTCAAATGTTGTCACTGATATAGTGTGCGACGTAGAAGAGACAAAGTTACTAAAGATGAGCACTATTATGTAAAAGCTTTCTTATAATACAATGCTATATACATTATGGTCTGAAAAGAGAATACAGGATAGCGTAATAATAGTTTAGCGTTTGTACACTTGCGATACTTAGTCTTGCCTCCCATAAAGCAACCTAAGTTTTCTGGCTGAAGATAGCCCACTAGTAATACCACCGAGTATTCATGAATACTTCAATACATTTCGCGTTGTTAAACCCTAAATCCCCTTGCTGGTTTAACTTATCCTTTAGTTTTTGCCTAAACTCTTCTCTCATATTATAACACTTACTCAGTCCCCCTCCCCCCTCCTTTCTTTTCCCCCCTCTTCTTTCTCACAAACTTTTTATTTACAATTTTCCCTTTGAAGCCGCCTGTTGCTCTCTTAGCCGTCTCAGCATATCGATCACATCTTTACTTTGGCGAGAACGACACTGATCACTCTACTACTTGCGAGTAGTTTCTATCAATGGAAAAACTCACAGATAAAACCTCCTCTATGGATGCTCTATTGGAATCGGAATCGGACGAATCGGGGTCGGATGCTGAGAGCTTTGAACAGCCCTATGAACCGGCCCCAGATGCTCTTCTAAACAGACTGAACCGAGTTCGCATTATTTTGTGAGCTCTTCTTAGACAAATCGAAGGCTTGTCTAGCAAGATCGAAGAGGTAACCAAAAACAAAAGTGAAGACGAAGCCGATAACGCTTTAAAGCTAGAAACGCACTTCCGGTCTGAATATGCGACGCTTGAGATTGAGTTCGCAAAAAAGCAGCAAGATGAAGTACTAGTAGAGCGTCAGCTTGCTTGGAGAGAGAGAAATACTGTAATCATATCGCAACTAGAGTTGGAGAAACGCTACAGGGCACTTAAGAAGCGTTATTCCATTGCCGGAGATGATTTATGGCGCAGCTCGAACGAAAAGCTACGCTTGGAGAACCCTACTGCAATTATTTCGATGCAACTCGATTCCGACCAGTCAGCAGCCTCAAAGATCCCTGAGCTCTTATTGCCGCTATACAGAAAGCCGCATGCCATCATTACTCGAAGAAATATTCGAAGAAAGCCCTGTAATTGGACTTCTGACGTCATCGAGTACTACTCAGCCAACTGGGAGGATCATGGGAAAACTATGCATCAAAATGGATCCATTGCATGGTGTCATGCTAATGGGACAGGTATCCTTACAATATGGGACCGGCGCGCATTGTTCCATTTCTTATAGCTGCGAACAAGTTGGAAGAACTCATTTTTTGGCTCTGTAAGCGAGTCCGTGCAGCACCCTGCCAATGCATTACTACTAGGAGGCGCAGTAAGGGGTTATCTAGAAACTCACAAAATCGTTATTGTTCCTGTGGATAATTCGGAGACACCAATCAAACGATGGCGGATAGATCTTTTATTTCCGAGTCTTGGGGGTTACCGATGCGGGCTTGGTGAGAATTGGGACAAGACTTGTTGAAAAGATTTAGACGGCAAAGAGCTCTCCTTTTTAGGCGAGAGGCGCCCCTCTCCGAGATTTCTTTACTTTCATTTCATTATAGCCCTAATTCACCTCAAGGACTGTGGCTGAGATGGCTGACAGCAGATTTGGGCCCGTTATTACGAACAACGCCCCTTTTCACCAGCTGATAATTGCATGAGGAAGGCCATGATAAAGGCATTAGCGACATATTTTGAAGTTGCTGATATGAAAGTCGTCGAGAGCTGGGTCAGCGACTACAGGTTTAATACACAGATACACATTCAAGACGACCAGGCAAAAGAGTTGGCGAGACGTGTCCATCAGATTATCGATACAGATGTTTATTTCTTTCGAGACAATAGGATTGAAGAGTTGTCGGACACTTATGGGGAGGATACTGATGAAGAAGAATAAGCAGCTAAATTGCTACTCAGAACAGCATGTCAGGAGCTATAATAGCCATATATATGTACCTGAGCACCTCAGACGAGATAGTGAGAAAGTGTGACAACTCTTTCAGATGAAAGAACGTGCTTATACCTTTAGTAATAGATAATTACTGAACAATTGGTCATCCATATTATGATATAAAGAAAAAGAATTGAAATACATCTCCATCATCATCCCAGAGCCATTTCCGCGGTGCTTAAATGAACCCAAGAACGTCACGCTTCCTATTCTCCACCACAATCCACTCATGAGCTTCTTTTGGATAATCGCTCGTGTCAAACTTACCGTCACTGCTTGGGGGCCTGTATTTCTTGAGATTTTCAATAGCCCACACCATTTCCCTTGTGAGGGGAGGTGGGATCCTGCCTTGTCCAGTCAACGTTCCAAGGCCAGACCACTTGAAAAATCCCTGCAGCCACTCATGGGTTTCACCATCTTCCCATTTAATATCATGGAACTTGCGATGCTCTCTCGTCGTTAATTCTGCTCTATCATTTTCCCAGGCCTGTTGCTCTGGTATTGGCGGAAGTGGGATCGGGTTGCGATTTGCAAACAGGCGAGAGAGTGCAATGGCCTGATATTCAAAGCTCCGGAATGTCAACACGCGGGGCAGGCCGACAATGCCTAGATTTGGGAAATCCTGAAAGAATGTGTGCCAATAGCTCTTCACTAATCTTCCTGTCTTGTCGTCCCACAGAGGCTGTCCGTTCTTTTTGGCATTCCAGAAGGGATATGAGGGCCTGTATCCAGTACAGTAAATGACGGTATCAATGTCATCCAGATATGTGCCGTCATCAAAGAGAATTCTGCCATCTGATAAATATTCTGAGATAACAGGCTTCCATTCAATGCCTGCAGGCGGTGAATCTCCCTCCCACCATGTCTTTGATCTCTTTGACTGGTACACAGGAAGCTGGGCAGTGGAGATGAGCTCCCGACTTAGATCTGTCCCTGATGCAGAGTTACCAATGACGAGGACTCTTTTTGATTTGTAGATGCGGGGTGATCTGTATGACTTTGAGTGCACTATACGACCAGGATACTTTGCGATGTACTCCTCAAGTCCTTTGACACGGGGTATCTAAAAAGGTAAGTAAGAAACGGGCAAAGTCTCTAGCGAAGGGCAAAACCTACAGTTGGAATAGAGTAGTGGCCGTTTGCCAAAATTACGGCATCAAATGTTTCTTCCCACCATATATCAGCTTTTTGGAGGGCATCATACTTTCTGAGAGCCAATTTCCATTGCGTAGAACCGTCATTCGACGGATGGTTTATCTTCAGAACATCCTCAACCGTGGTGTTGAGTACCAAAAAGGAATCCGTCTTGTGTAGTGCAAAGTAATTCTCTATGTATTGACGTGGAATATGATGTGGAGCAAAAGGGCCGTACGGAAAGCGAACATCTGAAAAGGACATAGCAATCTCCGGCACATTTGTTCTTGAAAAGCCTATGTCAGCTTACACCACACCAACAGGAACCAGCCACCGACAGAAAGACTTACGTCAGTGAATCGTAGATGGGCGTCGTAGAAAATCGCTCTTGTTGATTAGGACGAGTAACTGTAGGGAGGCTTTGAGGAATCTCCAGGGGAGGGTCTATCTCAGCCGGCAGCGCTCCAGGCCGCACTAAGACATTTGGTTGAACTGCAGGATCGTATATCCTAAAATCGGTGACACGAAGTTGAGCATCCTGTCTAAGCTTCATCAATTAATTGATTGAGTAACCCTTACCATGTTCCTCCTGCGCACTCTCTTCTCTCAAAAACACGTATAACATCAAATGCCTCTTCCGCTTTCAACGCCGCCGCCGTTACCGCTCCTAGATGTTGCATTAGTAATTGTCATCAAGCTCATGCTTAGCTCCATCGTTGACTACCTGCGGCCCCCGCGCCGATGACTGCAACAGACTTGATTTTATTTCCTCCGCCCATTCTGTTAGGAGTTTAGATGTCTGTAAGATAACTGGTATTATTTAGAGAAAATGCAGTGAGGGGGTTTGTTTGGAAACACAGAGATATGAGGATCATCCTATCATGGACAATCATGTAATTATCACGTGCATTCGGATGTCGTAATCGACTTGGGCGATGGCACGATGCAGCTGGTATATGTCAGCTTTCTTGTATTGGCGAATAGATGCATAAAACGCGTTATCGCGAAACTCCCTTGGAGGGTAGATGTTGCAACCCTATCAGTACTTGCTATAAATACGGAAGATGAGATGAAACAAAGTTGCCCATTAAAAAGCCAATAAATGTCTTCTGAGATGATAGACCAGCTTCTTATCACCATCCTCGTATAGAAGGTACTTAAGGTAATTGAAACGTTGCTCAATCCGGGCTGAGTGTTGGGTTGACCATTAATATCAAAGAGTGTCGCTGTTGTTCTACACGACTGTATGAAGTACATGTGATGGCATGGTGGAAATTTTACATACATACGTTTAATCCAGCATCGAGAGTTACTTATATGTAAGTTCCACATATCGCTAGATAGCAATCCCACCATCTAGGTTACTTTTTATCATCGAACCGATCAATGTGTATCTTCTTCTAGGATTGTTCTATCAATATATATTGACCTGCGAAGAGTAGATGTGGAAATGAATGAGTTATGTTGTGAAACACTGGCGCTACCCGAGCGCACGGCTCGGAAACCGCCCAACAGAGCTTATATGATCCCCAATATATATATATATATATAACCCAGACGCTACTCGATGATTCAAATCCAGTTAGTTTACGATGCGGATATACTAATGATTCAATGCAGGAACCCTGTTGCGAGGAGTGTAGTTATAAATAAGGTGCAGGTTAATCTCACGCCAAGAGACGTAGCCGACTACTCAAATTTATTCGTGCATCACACTATCCTGCTTTTACATACTAGATAAATCCCATTCTCATCTCAGGTTCACCTTATATCCAATACCGCATCGTACATAGGCCCAAACTTCACTCCGCCTGCCAATGGTATTTAGAAGCTGGATGATCCGCTGGCGGCCGGGCCAAGCCCTTCTTTGCGTACAGGTTCTCACGGTAGGTTCCACCATCAACGGCATAACCATCCCAGAACAGCCCTCTCTCTTTCAAGGCTGGAAGAAGCAGGTCGATCACATCTTGGAATGTTTGCGGCATAAGGGCATATGCAATGTTGAACCCGTCCACATCGGCTTCTCTGACCCACCGCTCCATTTCATCAGCTACCTTCTCTGGTGTGCCAATAACAGTGGCTCCCAGACCGCCGATCTGGATATGCTTTGCCACGGCCCGCTTTGTCCATTTTGGAACTGAAGGAGAGGCCTTAGACCAAGCTTCCACGGCAGACCGGATGGCGTTGGACTCTACATGCCGGAGCTCTTGATCATCGTCGTATTGCGCTAGATCAATGCCAGTCCAGCCACCAAACAGAGCCAAGGCACCGTCTTCAGAGCCGTACTGGATATAATCCGCGTACTTGGCATCAGCCTCCTCCTGGGTCTTTCCAATAATGGGGCAAAGCATGGCCAAGAACTTGATGGTGCTAGGGTCCCGATTGTACTCATCTCGCGCCGCGGCTCTAATATCAGCAATGTTCTTGGCTATGACAGAGGGACTGTGTCCAGCAACAAAGATTGCCTCTGCATTTTTAGCCGAAAATGCCTTGCCGGCTTTTGAAGTTCCAGCCTGCATGATAACGGGAGTCCGCTGTGGCGATGGCTGACAAACGTGCGGCCCTGGCACCGTAAAATATTTACCTTGGTGGTTGATGGGCCTGACGAGCGAGGGATCCGTGTATATGCCCTTTTCACTATCAAGCTTTACGGCATCATCTCTCCATGACGATTGCCTGTATTTGGACAGACCGTTAGTTACTGATTCCTTTATGAAAAAAAAAACATTGAGATTACCTACCATAGCTTGTAAATAGCATCAACATATTCATCAGCAATTGCATACCGCTCATCATGAGGCGGTTGCTCGGTGAGACCCAAGTTTCTTGCAGCTGAATCAAGGTAGCCAGTCACAATGTTCCAACCAACTCTGCCACCAGAGAGGTGATCGACTGTGCTCAGGCGACGGGCAAGATGATACGGCTGTTCATACGTCGTAGCAATAGTAACACCAAAGCCGATATTTTTGGTAGCTGCAGCCATTGCCGGAACTAAAACCAGAGGTTCATTCACAGGCAACTGGGCCCCAGATATGATGGCGGGATCCGGGTTACGAGGCCCTTTGTAAACATCGTAGGGACCCTGATAACGTTGAGTCTAACTTTCTCGACATTCCATAGCTCAACTTACCAAAACATCAGCAATGAAAATGCCATGAAAATGAGCACTCTCTAGTAACTGAGCTAACTCAACCCAGTGGTGGATGCTGTTAAAGTTGGCTGATCGATCTTGAGGGTGTCTCCAAAGGCCAGGAGATTGATGGCCACTGCATGACTCAACAAAGGCATTGAGAATAAGCTTCTTCTTGGGGGTGCCATTGGTTTGGCTAACTGTAGACGCCATCTTGAGTCGTCCAAATTCCGATATATCGGATGCCTGGCAAGCTGCTTAGAAAGTTGTCGCAGAATGAGCAAGGTCCGAACACGCGGGGTTGAGGCTTGCATATGATATGACCAGCGTTACACTACAGCATCCCAACCAGGTATTCTTTATATCATCAGATTTGGAATTTTCATTGGATGAATTGGTTTCTGTGCACTTTACCGTTGAGAAACGTCAAGTGTAGCTCAAATTGCGCAATTTCGATAGTGACATTCAAGAGAATGCAGCTATAAACACTAAGAGACGACGTTGAACACTATTACTATCAATCCACTCAATGTCATCTGGAAATAAGCATGTGTAAAGCAATTGGCATCTCCGGTTTCGCGCTGTCAAATCCCCAAGATACGGGGTCGCGAATCACCTACCATCTCGGTAGGTAGCCAGATGCAACTAAGGGTGAACATCCTGGCAGCAAGCTCTCGCGTCATCGGAGCTAAATGATGCAACACAAAAACTACGTGCCCCAGCAGTTTAGGGCTGATTTGGGGGAAAGAAAATGAGATGATATTGGTAAAAGCTTAATGAAGATGTCTTTATAAATTGGAATATGAAGACGCTTTTGGAAACGATTTCTGAATCGGGGCTTTGTTTGTGTGGATGACAACTTCAAGCTTTGTTGCAGCTGACTTACACCATGCTTCACCTCGAGAGAGCGGCGGATGGCGACGCCGTTAGCCCGCCTCTGCCACAGGCAGCAGGCTATGTCGTTGTGATTGCAATTGGGTTTCTAATTGCATTTATCATGATATTTACAACACACTTATTAAAGAAGACTGTTGGAGAAGATAACAAGACCACGGAAATGTTCATGACGGCCAACAGGTCTGTCGGTACAGGGTTGACAGCTTCGGCTGTCGTATCATCATGGCTCTGGAGTACTGCCATGTTAGGAAGCACCCTTGTAGGGTACAACTTCGGTGTTGCGGGGCCATTTTGGTTTGCTGCTGGGTAAGATCTTTCAGTTCAGAAGCATGTTGGTTGTTAGTGGTGACTGACATGATGGCATTATTAGATGCTCACCCATGATTGTTTTCTTTGCCCTACTTGGCATAGCATGCAAACTGCGCGTACCTGAAGCTCATACGCTACTTGAAATTGTGAGAATACGGTACGGTACAGCAGGACACATTGTGTGGATTGCACTATGCTTGATCAACAACATCATTGCCATTGCCAACATGCTTCTTGGGGCAAGTGCAGCGATAACTGCTCTGTGAGTGGCCCTGTAACCAACATAAATATTAAACTCCAAATTAATCATGTGTAAATTTAGCACCGGAATGCATATTATTGCGGCAACTTTTTTGCTTCCTGTCGGCGTCATTCTTTACACTTTCGTCGGCGGTATCAAGGCAACTTTCTTAACAGATTATTTTCACACTTTTGTTATCACCGTTATCATATGTTTCTTCACGATCAAGACTTTTACCGTTCCAGAGATTGGCTCTCCTGCTGGGCTCTTCGAGCTCATTGTCAAGGCTGGCCAAGATCATCCCGTGCCTGGCAATGAAGGTGGTTCATATTTGACCATGACTAGCAAAAATGTGAGTGGTCGTGGGCGCCAATCTCATATTCTGCAATCCTATCATTCATACTGAATGGTGAAATAGGCTATTCTTTTTGGCATCATCCACATCTTGGCCAATTTTGGTCTCGTTATCATGGATACCGGATTCTTCGCAAAAGCTTTCAGCGCTGCTCCTCAGGCGGTTGTTCCCGGATACATCGTTGGTGGTATTGCTTATTTCGCAATTCCATGGTGCCTTGGCACTTTAATGAGCTTCTCAGCTCTTGGTCTGGAAAACACAGCACGATTCCCGACATACCCTCGGAGAATGACTCCAGAAGAAGTCTCCAATGGACTGGTGATGCCTTATGCCGCGTTCGCGATTGCTGGAAAAGGAGGAGCCGTTGCCGTTTTGTTAGTCACTTTTATGGCTGTTACGTCAACCATCAGCGCCCAAGTCATCTCTGTATCTTCTATCATCAGCTTTGACATCTATCGCCAATATTTTAACAAAGCCGCCACAGACAGGGATGCGATTCGATGGAGTCATATTGGAGTCGTATTCTTCGGATTATTTTCTGCGGCTTTCTCAACTGCTCTTTTCTACGGAAACGTGAATCTCGGCTGGACTTTATACATGCTCGGCGTTCTGACTTGTCCCGGAATCTTCCCTACTGTATTCACTATTCTCTGGAAGAGACAATCCTGGGCCGCCGCCATCATATCGCCACTACTGGGAATGGCTACTGGCATTGCTGTTTGGCTCGGCTCAGCACATGCTCTATATGGTGAAGTCACTGTGGCTTCGACTGGACAAAGTTTGCCCTGCGTTTACGGAACTGTGGCATCGGCGCTAAGCCCGGCACTCTATTCTATCGTCATTTCCCTCATTAAGCCCGCCAATTATAACTGGGCAGACTTCCGAAAAGAACGATTGGCTTTCAGCAAGACAAACAGTGTTGATCCTCAAGTGACTACTGACCCTAAAACTCCCGCTGTCACGGTGTCAGACTACTCAGAAGATGCGGCCAAGTTTTCGAGATGGGGAAAAATTGCCGCTTTCTGGGCGGCTGCAACTTTCTTAGGTCATTGGGTTCTATGGTAAGTTGAGTGTATTTGACCCTTTATAGTAGCGGTGTCTGACAGCTTCTCCATTGACAGGCCTCTTCCTATGTATGGCTCAAAATACATTTTCGAGAAAGGATTTTTCGTTGCCTGGATCGTTGTCGCGATTGTATGGGTTTGGTGTACCATGCTTATTGCTGGATTTTATCCCATCATAGATGGCAGAAGACAGCTGCTCTTGGTGTATCGCGGATTGAGAGGAATAAAAACGGTGAATGATGATACCGAAAGCGGGACGGAAACACCAAACAGTGGGATACTAGAAAACAACTAGATTATATACTTGGTAATTGAAGAAGCTAAGAGATGGTTCTCTCTTGCGTAGATATTAGTACTCAGTTGCTCTTGCGCAGATATTAGTACTCAGTTGCCTTGGAATGTCCTTCGAGAAATTAGTCTGGGCAATCGATATAGTTACAATTTAACAGAATGAATTAGCATAAATCGTAATTGACTATTTCGCATAATAGTTGTTCTATCAATGGCCCCAATATGTACCGAACTTCGAATCCCCAGAAACAACTTGAACAAACTCATGCGCTATAAGAGAATCTGCAAATCATTAGCATACACAGGGTAAAGGAATTTCTTTATATAGACTCGTTATTACCTGTTTTGTTTGAAGGGTGAAGCTCATCGTACCTGCCGCTTATGTTAGTTTATTGTCATCTAATACGAAGCAGGGAAACTACCAGAGATAGGAATCGAGTGAACCCGGGCCATCCACGCAATTTGCACCGTTTACGTCGCAATGATGAAAGAACCCTTTCACATTGTGTGGCGGCTCCAAAAAGCTCTTCGGCTTATTGTAAATTTCGGTGATGAAGCTGTGTATGTCGAATACTGCCACCTTAGCACCTGGCCAGCGGTTTTTAACGAGCAGATTGAACGGAACTCCATAGTCAATTATTGTGTTTGCCGACGTAGTGTATTCGAGCATCTTCTGGGCGTACTCTGTCTGGTTGTACAGCGTCTTGTTTTGCCAGAACTGGTTGTCTCCTGCGCCTCCATCAGACTGTGGTCGGTAAAGCCCTACAAGCTGCAGGGCGTTCAGATTGAGTAAAACGAAACGCCGACCACCGGTTGCATAGATTGCGTCAAAGGTAGACCAAAGACAGTTGATGTACGTGGTAATATTTGTTCCAGCTACTTGCGAGTCACTGAGGATGCCAGTATAACTCAAGTCGTTGGTGCCTATCCACAGTGCATAGACAGCATTTGACGCAGTTACACCACGGTATAAAGCTGTCTTGCGATCCTTCTTAAATGAGGGTATTTCATCCGTGATGATTGATGGGAAGTTCGCATTGAGGAATCCCGCCCATCGTGCCACGTTGTTATTGTCGCATGTAGCACCAGATATAGCATAATCGTAAAGAGTTGCGCCGGTGCTGCTTCTAACATATTGAGGCCACGTCAAACCTCCGCTAGCAGTGACATTGGTCTCAGCTGGTAGTACTCCTGGTGGTGGCCCATGAGCTTGATGAGATCCATAATAATTTAGACGGCCGTTGTCAGTATAACTATCTCCAAATGTGATGAGATATTTGAAGTCTGATTTGGGATGTAGGGACACCGCGTTAAGGGCTGTAACAAAGCTGGAGACTAATAAAATTGATATCATCATTGCAATTTACCTCCTCCTTAGGAGATTTAGCTTGTCGAATAAACCAAAAGATAAAGAAAACTGAATAGGAATGAGGAAATGCAACATTGTATATATTAATAATGGTTAGGATCTACAGCGACACATGGACTCGCAGTCTTGTCAAAAAGCCTTGTCAATATGATGCATATAGCCTAATATCGCGATCAATGCTCGTCACCAAGGAATTGCAAATGTCATAAATTGTTCGGCATTTACATCCATCCCAGCCAATAACAATGTTGTCTGTGATACTCCGCATTTATGTGCATTCGACAGTCCGATTTTAGCAGGGATATCAATCCAACAAGCGGTAAAGATCCGGGGAAAGACGTCTTCTACAGGCACCGTGGCTTATCTAGAGAAACACTCTTCGAAGCTCGCCGTTAAGCATACAAATCATTTTTCTACAATACATGATGGGAGCTAACAAAGTATACATTAAATATTCAGCATCAAATTTGAGGAAATGTACGTTTCGTGTCTGGAACAGCATCTTGATTTACAGGCTTGCGATTTGGGCGATTTGAAGATCCATTTTAGCCTGTAGGCTAAACGGAAGTAGGATGACCGGAGGACCGGATCTCTAAGGGATAAATGAGCTTCCAGTAATCCAGATTCATCCCGGTGAAAATGTCATGCATTACATCACTGGGAATTGTAATATCTAATTGTGGACAAGTTCATCGCCATAAGCCGGCATGGCAATGCAGTGAATTTAGACAAAAGGTCTTTCAGGTGTAACATATGGCTCTTCCCCACAACTGCACGTTCATGATGTTGGATTAGCTGTAGGACTAATTCATAAGCTACGATTCCAATTGAAGTCTGAAGAAGGCAATCAGCACAACGTCAATACCAGGTAGGTATACAAAGCCTGTCATTATGGAACACAGTTGCCTACCTACATACTGTTTAGCCATCTCTTCAATCCTGCCACTTGGGTAGCCCAAATTGGTCTTCCTAATTTTACCAATTCTGTTCCATAATCA
This sequence comes from Trichoderma afroharzianum, assembly GCA_037893235.1. NCBI lineage: Eukaryota > Fungi > Ascomycota > Sordariomycetes > Hypocreales > Hypocreaceae > Trichoderma > Trichoderma afroharzianum. The sequence goes on along the minus strand of JBBLXW010000024.1, from coordinate 350,571 downwards.
TCCAATAACTTGCGGGCATCATCAGCCGTTCGCTTCGATAAATTTGCACAGCCATCAGCAGTGCCAAGCGTGCTATCAATCCATTGCTTTTTCCAGAGTTCCTTTGCTTCAATGGCTTGATTGCTGCAAGTATCAATCTTTTTCGCCACTAGGTAAAAAGACGAACGCTTTGCATGTGCCCTTTTTGGCTTAAACAAAGAAATCTCAGAGAATTTTGAGAATATGTGTAACAGTTCAGCGGTATGGATCTCTTCGGGCTTATGCATAACAGCGACTAATGTCCCGCCGCTCTTCACGTGCTCTAAAGCGATGACGAGTTGTGCAAGCTGTAGACGCACGGCTTCTCGATGCTCGCGCCATTCCCTGAGGTCTTGATTCCGGGTCACCTGACAACCACAAATTACCACGTCAAACATTTCATGTCCCAACAATTTTGTGACAGTGAATGTGCTTGCTGCTGGATGGCTATCCGGTATGTAGGTCAAATCCATATCTCCAGCTAGAGTGTTGATATCCCAGAGATCAAGTTTCATACGTTTATGCTTGAATTGTACAGAATGACCTCCCTTTTTGAGGGGAAGAGTAATTGCTCGAAGTGTAGTCTTTGGGTAAGATTCCATTATTGTTGCTGAAAACCCTCCTGGAGCCATTCCCATATCCAGGGCCGAAGGCTCGTCACTAGACTGCAATATGTCGAATGCGCCCGTGCTGGAATTAAGCTGTTTGGCAATAGCAATTGTCATCTTATAAAAATACAGCTCGCCGTCCGGTGATGGATTATCGGCTCTTTGGCGTTGCTGCTGAAAGAATTGATCTCCAGTAGGATTCTCCCAACCCTTTTCTATCATCAGTAATTTGCAACATTTTAAGTGGCAGATCAAATCACTGACCTGCTGTCGAATATCGCAAAGCGCACAGTAGGTTCGACTGCGCTCCAAAAGGTACTTATGGATCAACTGTTGAGGTCCGTTCTCTGTTGACGTTGGATCTGCTCTCAGAGATCCGATTGTGTCAGTCGGTTCCAATAGCGTAGCGGTCATTATAAGAATATTCGTCGGTGATGTGATAAATCTGGTAGAAACAGGAGTATACTGGAAGCGAAGAAAGTAGCTACCTATAATCATGGCTGCCTAAGGGTCCGGAAGGATCACGTTCAACGTTGTCACACACACACATATATTTGTGTAACGACTAGCGTATATGTATTTTGTATTTTGGAGGGGTCAGTACATGTACCATCTTCCGTAAGCTACGATCGAATGTTTCCTACCTAATGTAATAAAAATATTCATTGTCTATTCTAGTATGAAACAAGTTTGCTTCAACATATGAATTCCCGCTCCAGACGACGAGAAAATTGGGCAAATCTAGCGATAACTTTGGTATGGGGAATGATGTTTCTTGTTGTGCGGAGGCTTATATGCCTTGTCTGAATACAGTTGCGAGTAATCAGGTGGTACCCGACCCAGGTGTGCCCGCAATGTCTACATGAAGAATTCGCGACTTAAACTGGTTGTCACATTGTAGTGAAAAACGCAACGTAAGAAACATGGCGGTTTGTTGAAAGGGTTCGTATTTCGAAGTATAGCTATCAGCAATCGCCAGCTTCAAAATGAGGGGAAAAAACTTTTGTGAACGCTTCTTCCAATTATCATAGCTCTAGGTGTATAGAGTAGTACATACACTTAGAAATGTATTCGCATATACCTTCGCATCGCGACTCGTCGAAGGCCGCTGGGAGGCCGGCGAGCCACTGTAACACAAAAATGAAGTTACATCAGGGAAGTATATAGTATTATTCTTACACATAAGAATTCATTATGTTGCACAAAGAATGCTAGAGACGGATGTTGACAACGCAGCGCCTGAGACTGTAATATATCCATTTACCGCGTCGCCTGTTGCATGAACGCCGAGGTAATACAGCCTTACATACATGTTAAAAAACAAGTTTTGAGGCCAAACGACTTCCAGCCAAGCTTGTTTAAAATTGATCGCATAGCGACGATGTGGTCGACTGTTTCTATGGATAGGTGTTGACACTAGGTATGTTGCGATGCGTGCGTGAGAAAAGAGCCTTGCAGTTTGCTGCTGTCGAAGCACATCTCCAACTATTAAAACATCTTTTGGAATATGCTTTCATACTATCACAAGCCTATACTGAGCACAAAAATAAAAATGACTACCCCTAAAGGAGAATATATGACCGAAGGATAGAGTACATATGAGTTCTACGCCTCCAAGTCCAAGAAACAAAAAAGCGTTGCTCATGCAGTGTCTATTCCTGCCTCGTGTAACTCTTGATAGTGAAATTATCTCATAGTCAAGTTTCCACTAATATTCTCATACATCCCAGGGCGCGCTGTCGGCGACTGGTTGGTCATTATCTTCATCAAAGATATCAAAACCCAGATGTCGGCTTGGGTCAAGAAATCGCACAGAGCCGCGCTGAGATGACAGCCGATCTATAGCATGGAAGTCGTCATCCGAAAGCCTTTTTAGATGGAGGTTCTGCTCCATGTGGCTAACCTGCACCGATTTCGGGACCGCTGGAATTCCCTTTTGTACCGCCCAGGATAAGCAGACCTAAACATTTATCATACAATCAGTTCAATATTCGGTGCAACATGCGATGGGCATGTATGTACCTGTGCCGAAGATATTTTGTACCTATCCGCAATTTCGTTGATCTATAATGGTTGTCAGAAGCCTTAACTCTATGCAATTATTTCTCTCACGGATACGTGCCTTCAAATCTGCAGTTGGGAATGGTTCGTTGGAACCCCGAACAACTTCAACCGGACGACCGCCAAGCGGTTGGTGGGCCATAAGAAGAATGCCATGCTTGGATGAGAATTCGAACAGCTCTTGTTGCGGCAGGTACCTATCCAAGATTAACAACGGAGGTTGAAGAAAAAGATAAAAACGGTAATTGAAGTTGCTTACGGGTGAATTTCAATCTGATTTACGGCAGGGATGATCTTAGCAATATCGAGGATTCGTTTCGTCTTGAGAATATTAAAATTCGAGAGGCCTGTCGTGATAATCAGTATCATCAAACATTCGCAGACGGGCCTATATGAACGAACCAATTGAACGCGCGAGGCCCAGGTCGACCAGTCGTTCCATTGCTTGCCAAGTTTCTGGATATCTTTTAGAGAGGTTGTAATCTATCACGGGCTGACTAGCGTAAGATCATTGGCTGTAGCATTTAGACAGGTGTGATGACGCCTCACCTTTCCATTACCGCTCGGGTGTCTAATCGTTTTGTTTTGTTCCCCCGCCTTGTAAGCGTGAGGGACTTGGTGGTATCAGCACTCAGCCACTCTATTCTGGTCATTCTTGAGAGATTACAGCATGTAACATACAATGCATCAAGTATAAATCGACTGTCACATCCGATGTTAGCCAAATATAACCTCTCTGTTGCTGAAAATATTTGGATTACCATAATCCAACTGTAGGTCGCTCAACGATAGTTCAAGAGCTTTCTGTACATCGGCAGGCTCATGCCATGTTTGTGCGCTGATATTGTTAAGCGAGGGAGGACTCGGGAGTATCAGAACAAGAGGTGGCCTGGCACATACAGCTTGGAGGTTACAAATATCTCCTGCCTGGGAATGCCGCTTTCTTTAATAGCCTCTCCGATTTCTTTTTCGTTCCCATAAGCGCTGGCACCATCGATATGTCTATACCCCAAATGCAGAGCCCTCTTTACTGCGTCTTTGACCTTGGAGTTGCCTTGATCGCCCTGAAATGTGCCGAGGCCAATAGCCGGAACATTGTAGCCATTGTTGAGAGGAAAAGCCTGGGGCAACTCCATGGGGGGAGAGTGGGAGAGTTGATTGCGTGATTTACGAGGCCGAAAGTTTGTTTTCGTCGTCGTTAATCCTTGGGCCGCGAACGCGGGAAATCTATGGCATGGTCAATGCGGCCTGATGGTGGTAACACGATGATCATTCGCCAATATTTGCTACATAATATGATAAAAGGCCCCGGTTTCGTTTTAGAGCCTGGATCCCGGCGGAAGACCAGGGTCTTGGTAATGGAACCGAGGGTTGAGCGGGCACATTGAGTGCTATTGGTCTGAAGGGCATATCAGCTGCGAAGGTATCCAGTATTATACGACCTCTACTTCTCGTCAGGGTCGTATAAAGTTCTCAGCTCGCCCATTTATTACATATAGCCTTCAGATAATTATTTGTATCCACTGAATTTGACGAATAATTTCTAGGCGAACCTTTACAATGAAGATGGCCAATACATTCGGCAGCTATGTTGCTGCTGGAAATCAGCAGACGGTAGATCCGAATGTGCTCTCTGGTGAGCCATATTAGAAGGCCTTTGCCTCTTTGGGCGTCAAACTAACAGAAACGTCTAATATTCACAGCATTACCAGATGTTGCGGAGGTGTTGGATGTGGCATACCACCAAGAGTCTGCCTGGGCAAAGGCTTTTCGCCTTAATGTGCGCCACAATGATGGGAGCAACGAAGATTATTTCATGAAGGTCCGTATAATACTGTTCAACTCTTCGAATGTGCCTGGTGCACAACATTAAAATTGCTTACGAACCTAGGTCTCTGTTGACCATCACGGGAAACTGGCTCTAATGGGCGAGTTCGAATCTACATCGGCTATCCACAAGATCATACCGGAATTCTGCCCTAAGCCCATCGGATGGGGGACTTTTAAAAACGATGCGAATTCCCATTTCTACATTTGCAAGTTCTACGATTTCATCGAAGGTGTACCCGAACCCAATTTTTTCTGCGAGCAGCTAGCTCGGTTGCATTCTAGCCACTCATCACCAGAAGGCAAATTCGGATTCCACTGCACAACCTATAACGGTAACCTTCCACAGGATAATACCTGGTGCAATAGCTGGGAAGCATTCTTTGCTAACGGCCTGCGCCATGTTTTGAAGGTCCGCGAGGATCGGGCTGGACGCAACCCTGAGCTTGATGAGCTTATGCCTGCACTCTTCGACAAAATCATACCCAGACTCTTGCGACCACTGGAAAGCGAGGGACGGACAGTACGACCTTCGCTAGTTCATGGAGACCTATGGTACGGAAATACAGGTATTATTGATGGAGATACAGAAAAGGGTATCGTTTATGATCCTGCTAGCTTTTGGGCGCACAACGAGTGTAGGTAATCCTGGACTCTTCCTGATTCGTGTTTCCATGCTATCCCCTCCATCTACCTAGTTAGTTCCGCTAATAAAACTCCGTTAGATGAGCTAGGAAACTGGCGCCCGGAGCGAAATAAATTCACTCGTCGCTATTTCCAGGCCTATCATTCCCACATACCCAAAGCTGAACCGGAAGAGGACTATGACGATCGCAATGCTCTCTATTCATTGTACGTGACCCGCTGACAATTTTGATGAGCTGACTTAATTTTTCGATCCAGGAGATTCAACTTGCATGCTGCAGCACTGTTTCCGAACCAAGAGTCATTTGTTCGCATGTAAGTTTCTGGCACGAGCATTTTCCATGTACGGTGAATTGTAAGCCTAACATTGCTGTAGGGCGATAGACGAGATTCAAAGGCTAGCCGATGCGTACCCCGAAGGATATACCGGCGCAGCGGCATAGCTGAAGGAAAGTCTCGAAAGCTGCCGACTAGCAAAAGAAAGGTGTCAGGCAGGCAAGCCAAAGTTTTGTTTGGAAAGATGATAATAATAATATACATAAAGCCAACGTACCACCTCTTGAGCTTCTAAACATTTAATCCAGAGAATTCTCGTACTCTTAGCTTAGAGGCCCATAGAAAGGAAGGGCGGTCCTGTTCGCTCTTAAAGCATACATGCCTGCACAATCGATCAAGGTCACATTGGGGGGGAATGCTATTATGTGCTGACGGGTCGGCCCGTGGTGCCTAGGTTGAAATATCAATCATGGTCTGGAGACACTAAAAGCTACGTGCATCTCACCAATATGCACCCCATGGGCAGAATCCGTGAGACAATACACTGTTCCCACCATTAGCATACATCAGATACAAAGGGATGCTATTTTAGTCCAACTTATTTCGATTAAAGCCTCTAAACTGTCTTGCCCATTATTGAGATAGATGCTTGGAAATGGCTACAAGATTCGCTGCTGTTATACGTACAATACGCGTACAATTCAATTCCACGTTGATCAAGCAGTTCACTCACTTGAAGTCTGCACGGGCTTTCTTATGATTTTAGCGGCCGAAGCGCTAGTAACTTAACAAGCTAGATTTCTCCCTAGCCAACCTTGATGCGGAGAAGCCCCTTGCAAGCACTCCGCCGCTTGGACATTAGTCCCCCCTAGTTCGGGTATGAGATTGTTGAGAAGTAACGGGGAATGAGCACTCATCCTGTGAATATATAAGACTCTGCTCGTGTGTAGGCCAATTTCCATTCCTATTCTTTTATACATATGTATTTTGACTCTTCACATGAGCTCATTCACGCCTTCACTGTCTTAAAAAGATAGCAACTAGCTGTCTCAGTGGGAGTGTGAACTACCCGTAGGACTTGGTTGATGGATGATCTACCCTTGTCCTGTTGGTTGTACCAGCTTTCATGCTAGGTTGCCAGGCTAGGTGCGGTCTGGTGGAGTGGCCGAGTTGGGCGCTTGCAACTTGGCTCTCATTGGGTGTTGTAAATGACTGTATTTCAGCTGGTTAGGCAAACCCCCTCAGCTGGAGGTAATCCCCTTCTTTCTCAACCCGTCATATTCCAAGCTAAGGTGGACTTCACGAAGCAGGGGAGTTGTGATCAAAATCTTTGAAGCAGACGGGAAGAGGCTATATCTGTTGATATTAACCCTTCGATTGTCACAACCTAAGAATATGCAACAATGTCGCGATTCCCAGCGGCAATAAAGACCTTACACGCCAGGGTCGCCCACACCAACACGGATGCATCTGAAGATGAAACCCAAGAGACCGACCCGCTTGGGCTTACCACGCTCTACGATCCAACGCCTAGAAATGCCATAGTCGATATAATCTTCATCCATGGACTTGGAGGAAGCAGTAGGAAGACATGGTCGAATTCGAGCCGCCCGAAGTCCTTTTGGCCGCAAGACTGGCTGCCGGTTGAGCGAGGATTTGAGGATGTACGGGTCCATTCTTTTGGCTACCGAGCCGACTGGGGCAAGAAGTGGCAGCAACAAAGCATCCTGAATATTCACGACTTTGCTGAGTCTCTAATAGGGGGTTTGAGGAACCATCCTAGCATACGTCGGGATGATACACGCATCATTCTCGTCGGTCACAGCATGGGCGGCTGCGTTGCAAAAGAAGCCTACATCATCGCACGGCAACATCCATCATATAAAGACTTAGCAGGGCGAATATATGGAATCTTCTTCCTCGGTACCCCACATCACGGCTCGGATCTGGCAGGCATCCTCGAGAGCATGCTGATCGTTGCTTGGGGCAAAAAGCCTTTTGTGACGGATCTAAAATCTGGATCGTCTGCGCTCGCCCTGATCAGAGATAGGTTCCGCCATGTTGCAGCAGACTTGGCATTGTGGACCTTTTATGAGACATTGCCTACAGCGTTGGGACCTATAACAAGAATCGTGGTTGACAAAGACTCGGCAATTTTAGGCTTTGATAAAGAAAGGATTGAGGCGATGAATGCGGACCATCGCCATGTCTGCAAATTCACCACTCGCGAAGATTCTAACTATAAGATGGTACGAAATGCCCTCCACACTGCCGTCGACGAGATTAAAGATAGATTGATGGAGTCAACCCTATCACAACTCGACACAGCTGATAGCACGGAGATTGAATTGGATCTACGCTTGAAGTCTCTCCTTGGAGTATCCGATACATTGGAGGAAGATCTTACACTACAATCTGAGCTTAAAATGCCTGATTCCTGCGAGTGGCTTACGAACAAGTCTTCTTTCATTTCTTGGAAGGAAGGAGATGCCCCGAGTATTCTCTGGCTGACTGGGAGGCCTGCAACCGGGAAATCCATCCTTTCCAGCCACGTTATTGATCATCTGAGGCCTCTACACGTATGCTGTAGCTATTTCTTCTTCAAACACTCAACTACCAACAAATCCACACTAAGCGACTGTTTTAGGTCTCTTGCCTTTCAGATGGCAACTCAGGATAACCTGGTGAGGGAGAAGCTTATACAGCTTGAACACGAGGGAGTCGCCTGGGATAAGACAGACGACGCGACCATCTGGACAAAACTTTTCGTCGACAGAATCTTCAAGTTACCATTCGAAAAGCAGCATTTCTGGGTGATCGATGGCCTTGATGAATGCGGCAATTTTAGCTCACTCTTCACTAAGAAACTTTTGGCCAAGTTGCCGCGCAAGCGTGAACTTCGAGTTTTCGTTACCAGTCGCAATTTAGACACAGTGGAGCGTGGATTAGCATCTCTAGGGCCTCAAGTGACTACCTACGCTTTGTCAGATTCAGATACGCTTGAGGACATTCGGCTGTTCCTAGCCACAAAGCTCAGAGAATTGGACCGCTTGGAGACAGAGGCCGATTTAGAGGCTATGTGCAACAAAATTCTCAAAAAGTCTTCCGGTTCTTTCCTCTGGGCTCGCCTAGTCTTGCAAGAATTCGAAAATGCTTGGACGGAGGAGGCCATGGAAGCTATCTTGAAGGAGGTTCCTGAAGAACTCTGCGACTTATACAGTAGAATGGTCCAGTCGATCGAGATAGACAAGAGCAAAGCAAGCCTTGCGAGGACTATATTGACATGGGTCGTCCTAGCACGGCGCCCTCTGGGTCTGGATGAACTACGGTGCGCTGTAAAACTCGATCTCAACCAAACACTCCAAAACATGAGAAGGGCAATTCCTAGTTTATGTGGTCAGCTTGTCTATGTTGATCCAACAGACAAGGCGCATATAATACACGAAACAGCGCGCGAGTTCCTCCTCGATCAGAGCATGTGCTCTGAACTTACTGTTTACAAGGAGCGCGGCCACACTCACATCGCGGGTATTCTCATACGATTTCTGTCCGGAGATTGCCTTAGAACACTGCAAATGAATTCCCAACGCTCCGTGAAGATGAAGGGTTTGGCTAAATCTGCGTCCACAATGCCTCTTGACTCATCTCTGCTTGACTATGCCTCGACATACTTTTCGGAGCACATATATCGCTGTTCATCAGGGGATGATGCCTTGATGGAAGAAATATGCACTTTCCTCAATACCAATGTCCTCTCCTGGATCGAATATGTTGCCAAAGGCGGTAATATAGGTCGCATCACAAAAGCCGCAATGAACCTTCGCAGCTATTTAGGCCGTCGAGCGAAATATGTCCCCCCGACGGATTTATCGGTTAGCATTGTCGAAGGTTGGGTAACAGACCTCATTCGCGTAGCTGCAAAGTTTCAATCTCAGCTGCTCACTTTGCCGCGTTCAATCTACCGCCTAATACCCCCTCTATGCCCGTCGGAGTCTATGATTTCCAGGACCTTTTCAAAGGATCTGCGATCGGCGACGTTTGTTGTTAAGGGTCTTCCAGCTGGAACGTGGGATGACTGTCTGAGCCGCCTCGACTTCCAGAAAGGCCAAGCAACTGCAGTGTGTCATGGAGATGGGTTTTTCGCCGTTGGATTGTCAAACGGAAAGATTTTTCTCTACAATGCCGGATCTCTTCAGTTACATCTGACTATCGCGCACCCCGAAAGAGTCAAATTTCTCCAGTTCAGCCAAGATGACGAGTACGTTGTCTCTTGTGGCGCCAAGTCAATGGTCCTATGGAGGCCAGCAACAGGCATTCAATTATATAAATTCCCCTTACGATCGCCGCCTCTTGGAGTCATATTCTTAGGTCTTGACGAAATTCTTTGCTCATTCCAGTCTGGTAGTCTCACAAGATGGTAATATGGGCCTTAGGTAATCGTAATATGCACATGCTAACAACCATTAGGAGCCTCGAGACATTTCAGAGCGGTTTCATACCAGAGAACCTTGAAGATGACTACTCCCACACACAATATATTGTGCCGCAACAGCCTCCAACCTGCGTAGCCTTTTTGGTAACGAGTGATGCTATCTTACTCGCTGTCGGCTACCGGAAACATCCGATACTAATATGGAACACGCTGGAGCAACAAGTATTGGGCCAATGTATCGTTGATGCAAACAATGGCATCGATGATATGGTATTCAATCCAAATCCAGACATCATTGCGCTGATAGTATCGTGCAATGATGGTAGATTATGCATTTTCGACTATTTTACGATGCAATTGACATTTACCATGCCAAACGTGTATGCGCAAAGCGTTGCCTGCTCACCCGATGGTCATAGCCTAGTCGCGGGTGGTAGTCATGGAATGATCGAAGTTTTCGATTTCGACCATGATTATGATGGAAACACTATTCTAATGCCTATTTATCGCATCGACGGGATATATGACTCGGTCCGTGGTGTCGCCTTCAGCTTCAACGGACTGCGCTTCCTCGACGTTCACTCCCAACAGTGCCGTGTGTGGGAGCCAACAGCCCTGGTCAGGAAGAACAATGAATTAGAGAGTACCAGTGATGCCGCAACTCTCCCTGTAACAACAGTTGGTATGCTGAATGGCCCCGAAGAACCGGAAATCACAAGTCTCCTGGAGGTGTCGAGGGACGGCCAGTGTGTCATTGCAGGCAAGCGGCGAGGAGATGTTTGTATCTTCTCTACTGCCGACGGAGCAGAGGCCGGAACGCTTTACCAGCACGCACGGGGAGTATCTGTCATAGCGGTTGCTCTTGGAGAAGAGAAGAATGTTGTTGTCTCAGCCGATGATTCTGGCCGTGTCTTAGTCGGCGAGCTAGTCATGCCTCTGAGGGATATTGCAACAGGGTTTCAAGGACAAAAACAACCAGCAGCCCGTATTATTCTTGATCGTCGATTTGGCGGTGCGGTAGTGCGGTTACTCATTAATGACGCAGCCGACCGGCTTCTTATAACTGGCCACGACTTCGATGAGCTCTGGGAGTTACCGTCAGGATTAGTTCACAAACCGACACAGCAACTATCTACAGATGACTATACCACAAGTTCTTGCGCTTTGGATTGTAATAAAGCGGCCAGCTCTTCCGCCCGCACGGCTTTCCAGCATCCAGCAAATCCAGAGTGGTTTATCATCATCACTAGTGATGTGGCGCGAGTCTTTCAATGGGCCAACTACAAAGAATTGACTTCTACAGAGGGCATTCGCCTTGAACGGCCTATGCCATCCTTGGAGCCCAGTTCGCAGAGAGAGTCTCCGCGGTCACCAAAAGCACAACGATTCGAACCTTTGCGACATAACTCTGATTGCACTTTTACAACGGCATCATATCATGTCGGGTCTGAATACGTCGTCGAGCTTGTTAGAGCCTCAGTATCTGCGCCGCCGCAAATTCATTTGTGGTCAGCCGCTACCTTTGATCCAAACTTGCCAGGAACATTGGCCTTTCCCATCACAACACCTGGTCTTGGTGCTGTACGTTCATATGTGCGGTCAGTTATCGGGTTCGTTGGTCCATCTACGCTAGTTTTCTTGGATAACGATCTATGGGTATGCAGCGTCGAATTGCAGCCCAAAGCAACTAGTGGAATGGGGAATATGGTCAGCATTCGATCACCGTCACCTCACACGAACGCCCGTCGTCATTTCTTCGCGTTGAGTGAATGGTGCAACACAGAGGGCGAACTGAAGTGCGCGTTGGCTGCAGTCTCGGGGGTGGCTCCGCACACCTACAGTCAGGAGGTTGTATTTGCGAGTGATCATCGAGTGGTGATAATTAAGGGTGGGTTTGACTTTTCCGAAAGGATGACTGTAACGAAAACATGAGAGATTGGTGAAAAGATTCTAAACGCCTAGAAGCATCATATTTCGCAGATTATTCAGGGAAATCCTGCTCGGCCGGCATGCTTGAGGAAAGAGGCCGACAGTACTTCGCAGATTTTGTTTATAAATGCTGCTTGCGGTACACTTTTGCATTATGCAGATATGGTCTCGCAAATTGAGACGGGCATCTATTTTTTTCGTCCAAGGATCTCAAGAAGTAGTAGCAGTATAGCCACGTTTAGAATTGGATGAGTGGAATTCAGCACATAGCGACATTACAAGATCTTGGCGGTTATTATCGGTACTCTAACTAGCACGTACGAAAGAAGTCTTCGAGAATTTGTTGCTAAGAATACATTTTACGCTTATATTTTGTCATTTTCTTTGTATCTATATGCCTAAACCTTCATCACTGGCTCTAAAAAGCCTTTCTAGCTTATCGTTATATTCCTAGAGTTTACCAAAGAGTCGTTTGCGCATGACTTCATTGTTGCAAAGCTTGAATTTGTAGACTTGATGTTAGTTGCTAATAGGGATAATTAATTCCCCGTTACAGACGTAGACATGGCTTTTCTTACTGAGTCGAAAGCAGTTTCTAAGCCCATTAGGATACAATGAGAAACTATCTATTTATCTCGTCTAATACTTTTCTCATGCTCTATATGTATTGCATATATAGCTCATAAGAGTCTTCAAGACGCTTCTCAAAAAGTTCTGCGACAGACCTATCTTGCTAACAACCCCCCCCCCCCCCCCCCGGTGTCATGAGGAGTTCTTCAATTGAAGACACCGGATGTTTACGGAGGAAAGAAAAAGCTAAATGCGAGCGATTAAAGGCGGCGACCTTGCTGCCAAAAATCAGGCTGAGCTTGCAAGTTGCATGTGGTTACATGATACGTGACTCCCCTTGACCAATCACGCATCATATCCCATCACCTACATGTATATATGTGCTCACCAAGCGGGGTAGTGACCACCCATCAGACATCCAGTTATCTATATAAGAACAAATCACTTGTTTCTTCTTTGTTCTTTATTTAACACAGAGTATAACCATTCCATATTGTCCCAATTGTTTCATAGCCATGGCAACTTCGACGCATTTCCTGGCCATTTCGGCCACGAGCCAGAGTGTAATGAATGTCGATGAAATGGATGGTTTGTTATCGAAGTATTACGGTAGACCAATTCTGACTTTGTCCTTGATATCAGCCAAAGTGGAGTCCACAGTTAACTTTCGTAGCAGAAGGACCTCTAAATAGTGCAAAAGATCTTGAAAATGGACTACAAAATCAGTTTGTAATAGGGAGGCTTGTGGGGGCAACGGTACCATATTGGGAATGTGTATGCATCCCATAATGATTGTTACTTTGGTTAAAGAACTAATGTTTTTATAGTGCAGGTGCGGCATGAGCGACATGATAAAGGACATGAATCCTCAGTGCACAGAACATAATTGTCAACACTCATGCTGCCAAAATTGCATCGTATTTATAGACCACGTGGGACCTGCTCGCCCCTTGGACACATTTAGGTAACAGGTAGTAATTGGAGGACTTGCTCGCCCTGATCTACCTAGGAATATTGGGTGGTGAATACGAATGATCAAGTCAACATCTTCATGACGATTCCTCATTGATCTACATATTTATCCGCATTTATCTGTTATCTTTAAATAGCTCAATCTAAACATATGCTGGGAACGTTTACTTCATTCCGAAATAAGTGCAATGTCCACCTGGATATGGATAGTATTGATAAGACTTCCAAATCCCAGGAGTCAATCAATATTTCTTACGTCCCTCTTGCCATGTGTTGAACAGTCTCAGCTTCCAATGCCTATTATTATTTACCTGCAAATCCCGCTAGAACGACAGCGGGTTACTTCAATGTTGATATGCGTTATGTTTGCATGTGGGCGTGCAACTACCATTTTCTAACTGCACGAGTGGCTTCCGCGCACTAAAATGGGGTCTGCAGTAGAGCTGTATCCAGTCCTCTTCGGAAGATTTCAGGCACTAAAAAGGCGTGCTACGCTTGCATCTATCTAGCTTTGCCACTGCATTTCGCCCCCAAAACACGGCATCGCATTTGAGTGTCCTGGAACTACTGTTTTGCTCTATAAAAAAAAGGCACTGATGGAGTCTATCGAATCTCACAGATGTTAATACCAAAAATATAAGCAAATAAGAAAAAAAAATGGCAGAACAGCCAGTGTTCGAACTCCGACGCTGCCACAACGTCCCCGCCAATGCCGTACAGCCCATTTACACAGGGCGAGGCCCATGGCTTCTCAAGTTAACCACTCGACTGTTCCGCCAGATATTGAGAGAGTGATTGGAAATTTTTATTTATCAAGGGCATCGTCTACATAGGCTGAGGTTGATTGAGTACAATAGAATGAAAGAAATTCGAGGCTTTGGTTGGGAGATGGCATTGTTTTTATAGCTCAGGAGGGCCTATGGGGAATGTTACAGGGATGGGACCCCACTGAGGGAGGATCCGCCCGCTAACCGTCAGCGACCCACGTCAATGGCGGTTTTTCTGCTGGATCGCGGGAACCAAGAATTTTGGCTCCAGACTAAGAACAGCACGGTTAATTGATGCGAGGGGGTGCATTTGGCGGATTCGATGTTCAGGTGGAGATGACGCTTCAATCATTTGCAAGGCGCGGTCAAGCGCATAATTCCGAATCGCGCAATGAACACCAAATATCTCATTGCATTCGTTCTTAGAGGCATTGTCAAATACTTCAATCATTCAAAATTCATGTCTGCGAAAAAGACAACAATAAATACAAAAACTGCGCGAATAATAGCAGGCCATAGTTATACCAATGCCAAACAGTCTGCGATTTATCTCAATCTTGGGTCTGCTGGACATCCACAGCTGTCTCTTCCTTTCCATTTCCCGTCGACAGCTCACCCGCGGTATTGTCTTCATTGAGTTGAGCTGCAGGCAGCTCGCCACTGATATGGCCATTGCAAGCAGCATCTAAACACTTGTCCACTCTGAATTTTGTTTCATCCTTTATCGATGGGAAATCATCAGAGCACGGCCACCCTGTATCCACTTGATCCTTAGGTTTGCAAACACGCCGGAATAGCTGGGCTGCTGGCAATACTTTGAACAGCATCATTTTATTTTTGGCTTTTTCGTTTGGCTTTTTCTCAGCGTAAAGACGAAGAAATTGATGCAGAAGGATGTTTATGATGAAGAGAGTGACAAAGACCACGCAAAGCACAATTATGCCAACCATAGAAAAGGTTTGGAAGTTGGGGCTTGAGAGAACGAAATCGCCCGCACCATCGAGAGGATCGCCATTATCGTCTTGCATAATGTTGTTCAGTCCACTACCAGCTTTATACGTCGTGGTGTCCAAGAGGACATTCCGTGTCAATACAAAGCTGCCCAGAATCAGACGCTTCAGATCGTCGGAAATGCTTGAAACTTCTGCGTTTATGACGCCGTTGGGGCTTGTACTTGCAGATTTAAGTGCCGAAAGACCAGCTCCGTTGCCCAAGTTTACCACCACCGGAACACCTAGGGCGTTTTCCAAGACACTGAGTAGAACAGGTTTAATCTTCATGCCTTTCAATCCTCTAAGGCCATAGATGTTGGTGACGTTCTGGGAACCGTAGGTCCAGCTGTCGTGTTGCCAGCAGGAGAGGGCTGGTCTTGATCGCTTTATCCAAAAGGCTGCGTCGAAAGGGACCGAAATATTCTCCGTCCGAACTTCAGTTTCATACCACGGATCACCTCCCTGTTTGATGCTCGCTCTGTGGGCTGACCAAGCCACAATAGCATAGGAAATATTTCCACTCTGGAGGGATTGATTTGCTGCATTTGGATGAAATGCGAACGTCGCTTTTGGAGCGTCTTGAAGCGCATATGGGTTGATTGGGACCGCTACCCCTTCCCTGACATCATCCCACAAGTTATATACGTCCACCTGTGCGATCGAGGCGTTTGAAATCCATCCATACTCGGTTGTACAAGAGCCCGTAGCATTTAATGCAAGGTCGGAACCGTGTTGGAGGCCGATGTCGATCCCAGTGAGTGAGTAGGTGTACGAATATTGATAGATATTTTCACCTCCCACTTGGCCAAGAAGGACTGGCTGTCCTATCTTCACACTGTCTGCCAGTGTACCGACGGCAGCATCCACACTACCGAGGGCACGTAAATTTGCTGGAGAGAGTATCCCGTACTTTGCAAGTGCAGCGGCCGTATCTTGAGCCGAACTAGGATAGTAGACGGCACTCGGTCGTGCTGGTGCAACAGTACCGACTTGCATTAACGAGGGTCCAACGATCCCCAGCGACAAGCTGCCACCGTAGATGATGAACGCCAGGGTGCAGAATATGAAACCGTAGACAAAATCAGATTGGGGTCCAAAGTAATGGAATGCATACTTTGCCAGCTCTTTAAAAGCAAACCACGAATCGTTAGAATTCCAAAGGGTTACTAGAGCAAGATGTCGCCGCCGAGTCGTTGCTCCAGGAAATACTATGGCAATAAAGCAGATGAAGTCCCAGAGTTGCACAAAAACCAAGGTCAGAATGACTGAGATGCCGGCTGTTAGGATTGTTCCGCCATAGGTGGTAAATGTTATGGCCCAAATGGCGCCATCTTTCGTCGGTACAAAAAAGGGGCGATGAAGCACATAGGAATCGTCTACCAGTGATATGTCAACCATTATGGGGTGATTGACAAGAGGCTTGGGAAGTGATTCATGCTCTAATTTTTACATCGTAATAATCTAATGATACAGCTACTGCAAACTTAAATATAAACCTATCCTGTCTGGTGGGATGAGATGCGAAGGCCGACACTCGAGCCATTCAGCTACTTCTCGGAAGAGGGGCTCAACCACACCTCCATGTTAATGAAACAGACAGTCCTACATACTTCAGCTCTTACTAATTTTATTTACTGCATCCACCCTTCTACTTGGCTCAATATGACTTGTTAGTCTTCAGAGCCTCATGCGTGCTGCCACGTCTTGGGCAGGACGCTTGCCAAATGGGGTCTCAATCTACAGAGGGGAAGTAGACGGCCCTCTAAGATTGGATGAAAAGCGCCGATTCGCCTGTGATGGGCAAGGATTTGTCTATTTGAGTGTGAAGAACCACGCATTGTTCAAAACGCGGACGAGTAATACAAACTTTCGCTGCAATTCTTACAATCAAAACATCCCTCGGTATCTGGTCTCATATTCATGTCCAAGTATTTCGGGATAAGCGCTTGTCTCATATTTTTCACTCTCTGTCATGAGAATGCGATTGTCATCATGATGAATGTTTTTCGAGGAGTTGTTACCTAGCGTGCTCCTTGAGTGAAATATGATATATAGGCAGGGTAGGTGCTTTCTTTGCCGAATTCCGCGGATATGCATCAGACAACAAACTGATAGGCCATAGGTTCATGAGGCGTGTGACTGTGAGGTTTAATCATGAATGGATATCACTTAATTGATACCTCTTTTGCAGCTTGCTGCCTAAAGCCGCATCTGTACCCAAAGAGGAAGCGAGTGAAGTAAGTGTCATAATCAAGCCATGTCCTCAAGAGGGACGCTGCGTTGCCATAATTAAACTGTCCAATAAGACATTCGGACGAACGCGTTTGTGTCAGTTCGGCTATGAATTGCGACTCCCCAAATATGACTACTCATACGGATTGCGGATTGCACTTACACGCCTCATTATTTTCGCTCCGTCTATCCCCTGGCATGTCTTGTGGGTCTCCCAATGAGGCTGAAAGAATCTGCCTGCATATGATGATGCAAGGAGTACCGAATAACCTTATCCCACGATGATGCGCCAAGAAAACCATCACCGAACCGTATTCTGATAGGCAGATAGACATCTGAAGTACCGTTGTTGTCTTAACCTAGTCGAGACTCACCGTCGCTAGCTGCATGGCCCCCATTGTGATACTAACAATGCCACATTCAGGTCCGTGTCTTTGCAGAAGCCTAGTTATTATTGAGGCTCTTTGGATAGTAGACCAAGCAATGTTTAGAGACGAATTGCCGGTAAGTTCGCGGGAGAGGATAAATAATATTGTCTCATTTCAATGGCCCCCCACCTGTAGACGATCAAATCGCCTCCTCACTCATCTCTGTCTTTGTTATCCTCGACAAACCACACCCCACCAATTGATCCAATGCACAGACAACACCTCCTTTCACTCTTTGGCCTTTACGCCGCTTCTGTGGCTCTCGCACAGTCGCCACAGTCGCTGCTGTCAGTTTTACAGCAAAACGGATTCTCAGAATTCGCTCAACGGCTTCAAGCAAGCGAGCCTGTGCTTGCCAATCCTGGCGTTATTGTATATGCTCCAAGCAATAGTGCTTTCGGTAGTGGTGTCAATGCTACTGTCTCCCGCCGTCAAGCTGGCGCCGCTTCAGGCCTCGAGAACTCGCTCTACTTTTCAAATGCCATCAAAAATGAGTATATTGATCCCTCTGCTGGTGGTCAAAACAACACCTCTGCAAGGCGGTTCCGAAAGCGGGCAGCTTCTCTAGGAACCGTCCTCGAGACGTTATATCAAGACCCATCGGTGCGCCTTGGCCCCGGGAATAACCAAACTCTTGTGGAGAGAGGTGTTCCCTCTGCGTCGCTTCCGTTCGTGTTTTCGGGCTCAGGAAAATATTCCAAAGTTACAGGTCCCGACATTCCCTTCGACGGTGGCGTTGTTCGTCCCATTGATGCGCTTCTTAGCCTACCTGGGAACTTATCATCGACTCTTCAGACATTAGGCGAGGCCAAATTTGCTGCAGCTTTGCAACAAGCAGGCTTAGTTGAAGCTCTTGAAAACACAGGGTCCATTACTGTCCTGGCACCAAGCAATGATGTGTTCACTCTTTCTAGCACACTTACACAGGCCCAACTTGGGCAGGTACTGAAAGAGCATATCATTGTCAGCCCATCATTCCCGCTATACTCACCTTGGCTCGTGGATGGATTGACTGTCCGCACTCTTGGTGGTTCCAATATTTCTGTTGTTATCAAAGACGATGTTGCGTATTTGAATGGTGCCCGAATTCTGGGAGGAGATTCTCTCATTCAGAATGGTGTTGTCCACACTATTGATAAGGTACGTTGCGTCCACTATGGCCATGTCTTAGTCTACGTCAGTATGAATGCTTATAACTCTCAACAATAGCTTCTTAGTGGAAATATTCCCACTGTTCCTACCAATACTGCGATAATTACAAAGCCACTGCCTTGGGAAGCTCTGACTCTCACATTTATTGGCACAGTTGTTGCCCGACATCTTCTCTTTTGAGCTACGTAGAATTGAGCTGAGGTTTAAATCACACACGAGGCTCTAATTCAGCGCATTTGGTTAATGTGGGAATTACGGGCCATACGATTGCAACTAGATGAAGGTTTACGTGCTTCATGCAGTATATTATCTAATAGATCGAATTTAAAGATTTGTAGGCTCATGCGAACTATCCTCGCGACTTCCAAAATTTGCATTGTATGCTACTATTTTCCACTTCTGTCCATCTTCCGTATTTTATTTCCAATGGCTACCTTTGCCCGGCAGTATACTACAGCTTACCCTTGAACCTTCCTCGTTGAAATACCCGTTCCCCGTAGCTGACCAGTTAACCAATCTGTGCTCTTCGAATTAGTCAAGAGGTGTGTTTAGTGTAATACTTTGAGCCTCCAGCTGTTCTGGAGTTAAGGGTAGAAAAGGCAGTATAGAAAAGTATGCAGCTCTTACTGAGGTATTGACCCCAAGCCACACCGGAACCCCAATCAGTACCATGGACTGCATAGGTCTTATACCCTAGAATTTTTGTCATCAGACTATTAAAGACACGAGCGGAATCGTTCACAGTCCAGTTAGTTCCTAGAGCGGATGAGAAGGCGAAGCCTAGTAGTGATGGTACAACCACATCAAATGGAACATGTTTCCCAGAAGATGTTTTTGCTGTTTGTGTGAGGCTCTTTATGATTAGAATGAATTCGAGAAATGAGCCTGGCAACCATAGTAGATAATCAGTAGGATCGCATCAGGTTCGTCCAACTTTTCATATATAAAATGCACATCACGATTCTCTATTTCAGCTGTGAAATAGTTAAATCTGAAACATACTATTATTAAAATAGTGATCATAGATATTATAATATTTCATAAACTTTATCTATTCAGAGATTCTTCTTCTTTAAGCCAATCAAAATCAAGAAGCCGCTGGCTTCTGAAGGCTTTCAGATTCTGTAGACTAATGCCAGCTTCAATCCCTGGATATTAAGGGACTGTATCTGGTAGTTCAGTATCTCGTATACGCTCTAGCATGCGAGGGACACCGTCAGAAAGACTAATAGTAAAAAGCTACACATCGTACGAATCATGATTGCAACTGGCAACAGATGATGCAGCAGCCAATGTGCAAAGATAAAAGAAGGAAAAGGCAATCGATTTTATGCTGGGGCCAAGTAAGTATGGTCATAGCTTTTACAAACAAATAATTAACTTGACTTTGACAAATGAGCTGTGGGAAGAGTATTTTGTTTCTTGAATGTAATTGCTCTGAATATATATACACAGTAATTTCTACCAATAGATATTGAGTATTGCTATTTTCACCGTAGCATATTACTATTTTCACCGTAGTACTCTACACCACAAGCTAAAGTTACCCCCTTAATTGCAATTACCACACCTGTACACCAAAATACAGTACAGTACATTAAGAAGGAAGATCACCATTATTAATCTAGGCTAATTCCTTTAAAAATCGTATTTCGGGCTTCCAATTTAATATAAACACTTCTCACTGACTGCTAGTTCATCCGGCTTATCTTCTTCAATATAGGTGGCCGGGATGGCCTCAATGAATTCCCCTCAGATTGGGCCTCGTGGTCGGTCTCGTAGTCGGTCTCGAAGGCAGCGGCAGCTATCGCGGCCAGCGTTGTATGACAGCTCTGACGATAGAGTTAGATCGACGGTATTATCGCCGGGGAGGGAATCTATTGCGATATTGAACTTGTGATGTTGACGGTCTTGTCTAATGTGTAGTACATGGCGAGCCAGGGCGCCGCACTGTAATTGGGTGTAGATTGATGGGATCGGTGGTGTGTGTACATTAATTTTAGTACTAATACGGACCATTACGGTAAAAATAGTAATATACTACGGTGAAAATAGTAATACTCTAGATATTAATGTAGGCCCTTCGATTTCATCAAATCATATCCCGTAATTAAAGCCCGACGTTTACATCTGATCCATTGGAGATAGGGCATTGTAAGTGCTAAAATCTCAACTAAATGCTTTTCATGAGGCTATATTTTGTGGTATTTGACGCTGTGTAGAGGTATGTTGATTATGAGTTACACAGCGGGTTTTGCGCTAATAACTTGCCACTAGCGGCAATATGCTGCAACATATAAGTCCGCGGACTCATCACTCAATGGGACATTCGGCTTTATCCGGCATTATTGACATTTAATCTCCTTTTTAAGAAGGAAATTTGAATCTTGTCCAGAATGGTTCAAAAACTAAGAAGACGCATTATTGTGACTGCGACTCGGCCGCGTCTACCGTTCTGTGCTATGCTGGTTCCTTTCGAGGCAAAATCTCGATATTATAGAATACGGAGTGCTCTTACCTTAGTCTTTATCATTCTAACTGAGATAAAAAGAGGCTTGGATGACAAAAATAGTACTCGAATGAACCCTTAGCTCTTATGGAAACAATATTTGACTATTAATAAAAAGTTCGTAGAGCTTGCCTCTGCATTAAGCTCAGCATGTCATCTCGTCATAACTATAAATGAGGCACGGTCAAAACCCAAGATGGGGAGTCGTATGCCGCTGCAGGTAATGAGCGTAGAGAAATAAAGGCTTCCAAAACAAGATATACCCGTGCGATAACATAAAGAGTACCCCCGATACAACATAAGACGTATATGAGGATGTGACTCCTCTTACGTTCAGCGCCTTCCAGTATGCCGTACCAGAACCACCACACTGAGCCAGAGAGGTGACCCAAAAGGTTGAAGAAAGACCATAAAAGTCCGCTAAACACAATGTAGATGCCGGACATTCTCCAGAACCAAGACTCAACTTTGGTGGGAAAGTGTTCGTTCCAACCAGCCACATGAATGGCGCCGTACACCGTACTGGAGCACCACAAAATAATGCCCATTAGATGTCCCTGCATATGGCGTAGCAGATCATCTCCTGGCCAATTTCGAGGGCGTTCAACCACAAGCTCTTCCGATGGGCACCACCAACTCTTATTTGAACTGGCCTTGACATGTTCACTTGGCTTATGGCCACTTGGATGCTGACTAACTTTGTCCGGCATTTCAGGATATAGTCGATGAGCCTCCCGGTATCTTAACTCATCTTGATCATAGGGGGGGATATCGAGTCGTTCTCTTATGGCAGAGTATTGTTCAATGGCTTTGCATGCAAGCTTCCACCTCTCAATCCGCATTTCCGATGGAACTGTTTTATAAACTGGTTTATCGACAACTTCTTCCTGGTGGAATGTTTGTGCTGATAGTTCAAGCCCCTTGCGCATAGTGATACGACCATTGGCTGGGGACGCGTCGTCTGAGGGCTCCGGGTCATCTGTAAGTTGAATATCCACTTCGGAACCTTCTTGATCGCTCCTTGGGGTGACTTTCGTCCTGAGGGCTCGCGCGTCCAAGCTTTCTTGTGACCCTGGAAGACCAGGGGTGTATAAGACTCCACTCATTTCCGTCTTGACACCAAAGTCACGTAAAACGTCTCTATTGACCTTGTGTTCTGCGCTGACTTGGCTAGACATGTACATGAAAGCACATATGGCCCGAGTCCATTCCCCTCTCAGTATTGTTGGTTCTTTGATCCATCGTGGCTTATACCACCAGAGAGCATAGTTTATCAGCGCACAAACAACATGGCCTATAGTATTCGTTTCGAGCGGTGTCAACGGAAGGCCAACTGCGACTCGCACGGCGGCCTGCACTACCATCCAGCTGACCTGGAAACAGCAGATGAGTTTCCCTGATCCGTCTGTCTTGCTTTTATCCTTAATATCCTCGAGCGAAATGTCGGGCAACAAGCCACATTTCGCAAGCAGCTGGATTCCTCGGGGGGTTACATGAAGGCGCCGTTGAGGAATAAAACGTGGGCCGTGCATTTCGGGGGTATCCATATCAAATACGAACCCACCCATTCCCGCATAAAACCCATGGACCATTGTCCATTGCGAATTTCGACCGTTGTTGCTCTTCTGTCGGAAAGAATTAGCAACTGACATCATAACAGCACAAGGGTTCTACAACCTGTTGGATAAATTTTGTCAATGTTCGAGCGGAAATAAACTGGCGCCAGGCGGCCCAGATCACAAGCTCGGGTCCAAATATCCCCAGAACACTCCATTTCAGGTATCTATACGTGTATTCGATATCGGTTTCGCCATGTGGTGGAATGTCTAAGTGGATAGCCGACCAAACGCAGAGACTGAGGGTGAGGAGGCATGAGAATAGTAGCGACAGCGTTCCGCGACCGTCTGGATCTGGCACATAACCAACAGATGTGTTGTTTATAAATTCAGGACGTTGAATTTCCATGGGAATTGCTGATGCGCTCAACGCAAGCTTGGAAAAGAGTAACAGAACTTAGGAAGAAATTTTTCTTCGTAGCGATTAAACGTGCATTCTTGGGAACTAACAAAAACATCTTGTGTAGGCAAAATCCCAGGAGGGGAGTCAAGTTTGTTGATTCTAATCATCATGCGAAGGGGTCGATCCTTCAGAGGCATTGGGTGGCCTCTAACTAACAGCACACGAATCTGGTGTGGCTGCGGGAGAACGGCTGCTCCCTCGCTTAGTTTCAAGGTTATTTCAAGATGGGTTTCAGAAGGTACACACACACGTTGATTGGGCCAGGTTTTCGGGGGCTGAGGTTTGCTAGCTGCCATTGGATCCCTTAGCGCTATGCTGACTTAAAATTGAGGGGATGAGCGGCTAATGGAAAGTTATCTGCTGATAGTTCACTCACGCCGACAATCCTTCATTTTTCTCTTCTCAACCAGCTGCGCTGCAGTCACCAGATTCTTTTCGCGAACAATGTCTCTCCGGCGGGTGACATTAGAGTCTGTTTCTCAACTAAGTATGGAAACAAATCCACTCATGAAACAGAGCAGGGCAGGTCATCTCTCGCTAAGAGTGCCAAAGTTGTTGTATTTCCACGAAATACCTAAGTGGCAACAAGATAATGAATACCTTTTATCAGGCTATAGGTAAGCTGATTACATATCATTTTATAACATGAATAGCTTTAATTCCTACTATAGGCCTACGTCTGGCTCTACCTGGGTTTCCTACACCGGCATACTCTATCTACACAACCAAACGATCAACATTTACTCACATTTAGTTGGGTGTATCGTATTTTTTATTCTGCCATTCTACTTCTACTGGAATTACTATCAATTTCAGTTGAACGCACAAGTTGATGATATCGTGGTAATATCCATTTACTGTCTTGGAGTTGCTGTATGCTTCGCATTCTCAGCAACGTGAGTAGAGCTCTTCAGGCCTTTTATCCTAGTTTTTTGCTAACCACTTGTCAAGATTTCACATCTTATGGAATCATAGCCAAGCTCTCACTTCATTCTGGAATAAACTAGATTATCTTGGCATCCTTGTTTTGATGTGGGGTGCCGGTATTCCGACGATTTACTACGGCTTCTTTTGCAACGAAAGTTTACAGTGGTTTTATTGGATGACTGTAAGTTGGCCAACAATGTTTATCTATTACGTAGGCTAAGCTTTCCTAGACGAGCGGCACTGCACTAGGTTGTGCAATAGTTACATTGCACCCTCGCTTCATCTCTCCGCAGTTTAGACATTGGCGTGCATGCTTTTATGGTGGATTTGGGCTAAGCTCCATCATATTCGTTGTTCATGGTCTCATTCTTCACGGATGGGAACTTCAAAGGGCACACATGTCTTTGAATTGGATGGGCTGGATGGCCACATCTAATCTTACGGGTGCAATCATCTATGCGGCCAGGGTAAGACTATGATTGGGCTACCGTTTGGAATTCATACTAACTTTACATAGGTCCCAGAGAGGTGGGTTCCACACAAATTTGACATCTTCGGTGCCAGCCACCAAATTCTCCATGTTGCAGTCATGATTGCTGCTGTTATACACTTTTGCGGCTTACTGAATGCCTTCACGATTATTCGCTCCAAAGTCGACACGTGTGTCAACTGACAGCATTCTATTGGAGCGAAAATGAGGGGCAAAGCTAGTGAATGGCTATAATTGAACAAATATACATCATTTGTAAATCACAAAAAAGATGGGAGGCACCACTTTATACCGGCGAGCATGTAGAAACTGAATAGGCGGTACGCTACAGCTTACATATGAACCTCCCGGAGCAAAGTCTAAAAGACCGGCTTCGGCATTAAACCCCCGATAACTACCTATGCTATGTCGAGTACAGATATCCTCGCTTGCCTCGTTTACGAGTACTATGTCTCTCAATCGAATGATCAGACTTTGATGTGATCCACTGCTTAATAGCCACTAGGCGAAGCAACCGTTGAACTGTGAACGGGGGAACGGTTGTCTAGCCTAATATCTAATAGACCTGGATATATGCAGGGAGCACTATTCATATTGTGAGTGGCTATGAGGAGCTGTATGGCAATTTGAAAGAGATTTCCTTCAAGCTACCAAATGGTTCATCTGCCACAGGGCCTTGTTCAACGGTTGCCATCTACATATAAGGCCGATGCAGTGGCAGAAGCTCTTATCAGCGAGAGGTATGAACCAGGGACTCGATAGACGTGCGAATAAAGCTCCATCACCGTCCAAATAGTCTGATACCAATGGCGACAGATCGCTGCTAGGTATGGCTATTGTTCTCAAATTTTCTCATGGCCACAGTATAGAACCCCTCCCCGTCACACACAGGCTATATGCGTATCTCTTTTGTCTCTGAATGCTAGAAAAGCCTAGTACGGATTAGACCGAGCACTTGTTATATACGATTCGCACCGCCACGTCTTACTCGGAGATTTTATGTTTGAGGACGTCCAGAATCTGGATTTGGAAACTGCCTGTGCCTAGCATCAACAACAGATTTTCAACATGAGGCTGTTAACCTCAGTCCTGGTGGCGGCGAGTGCGTCCGTACCCGTCGCTGGGTTGCAGGGCTTTGGCGATCAATAGACTGGATATTTCCTCTATTGCGCCACGGCGTGTAACCGGGCTTTGGGATCCAACTACCTCTCCTGTTCCTTTGCTGGCTACGTTCCTAGCGGCATGATGGACAGTGACTCGGCCTCGGCAACCCTCGCGTGCCGCGGCAGCAACATGCCATTCCTCTCCTCGCTGGCATACTGTATCAGTACCCATTGCAACTACGACAAGGGAATTATCGAGACTTGGTGGGCGGCCAAGAGCACCGGGTCTGGCGGTACGTTTGAGCCGCTCAGATGGTCTTACCAAGAGGCTTTGATGAACGTCACCATCGCACCGACCCACGTCATTACGGCCAAGGACAACCTTACTTCGACCATGCTTGCCAACGAGACCAACTATCGGAACCAATACGGCACGCTCTTCATGGTAGACCGCGAAGAATTCTTACATGAGAAATATGGGTACGGATTCAAGTTCCTTTGTAAGATGATATTTTCTTACAGATGTGTGACAGACTTGTTCTCTTCATGGTGGGATTCGGCATTCCCCTGCTTGCCACGTGGGTAGGATACCTACCATTCGTGAGCCCTCTCATCTATAAGCTCAAGCCCTACAGCATCTGGCCCAGTATCATCGGGTCATATCGGATTCGGCAGCTCCCATTCCTGGGCGGAACTGCTCTGACAAGAGGTCAAGTCCTGTATGTGTTCATTATGGTTGTCCTCACCGTCGTATTTATGGCGGTGCACTATGAGTCGCACCAAGCGAACCTGTGGTACCCGGGCCTAAGCGTTGAGCTCATGGCATACGTTGTGTGGCGCATTGACTGCTACTCTCTCGCACTGCTACCCGTCGTTTTCCTTTTCTCTGCTAGTAACAACACTCTATTGTGGCTGACACACTGGTCACACGAGACATACATTCTTCTCCATCGCTGGGTGGCCCGAATCTTTGCGCTGCTGGTCATCATCCACTCGGTTTTCTCCATCGTCTACTACGTAAAAGACGGAAACTACGATGTCAACTTGGTCGAGGCACGGTGGATTTGGGGGTGCGTCGGGACTGTTGCTATTAGTGCAATGTTGATCACGGTAACTTCGTGGGTGCGTCGTTTCTTATAGGAGTTCTTCCTGGTATCGCACATTGTGCTGGCCGTCTTCATTCTTGCTGGCACGTTGTACCATCTCTTCTACCTCTACTTGAACATGTCGGGCTATGAGCAATGGCTGTACGTCGTTTTTGGTGTCTGGGGCCTTGACTGCCTCTTCTGCGTCTTTTGTATCTTGAAAAACGGTATATAGCGCGCGCGTATTACAACATCAGTGATGATATCGTCCGCATCGACATCGATAACATTCACTGGAGGTTCCAACCAGGGAAAGTTGTATATGCATATTTCCGACACTGCAGCCGCTCCACCCATGGGAGAATCACCACCTGTTCTGTGCTCCCAACCGCCATGCTGGAACGGTCCAACGGCATCGCAACGGCGCTTGACAAGGACTCTAGTTCTTCTCATGGCTCCGGCTGCCAAGATGACATTGAAAAGACAGTTGTTAGCCAACAAAAGCCTGTGAGGCAGGTCGCCAGTGCATCAGAGCACCAGCCTACAGCGGGCATCACACTCTTTATCCGCAAGTCGACAGGCTTTACTAAGGCACTAGCCGCTGGTACTAACATTCTGACACTTCTCAGCGGTCCTTATCCCGGCAACCCGATCGCTCCCATCTCTCAATGTGATCGCTAATTGCTTGTCTGCGGTGGAATTGGCATCACCGCGATCCTGCCATGGGTCGACGACCACCCGAATGTGAAGCTAGCGTGGAGTATTAAGGAGTGCGCCTCGCCGCTCGTTGACTCAGTCAGAAAAGTCCTCGACAGAGTCATCGAAAAGGACGTGAGAATTGGCCATCGCCTGGATATCGAAGATCTGCTAATGGAAGAGTCACAAGCTGGGTGGAAACGCATCGGGGTAGTGGTGTGTGGACCTGACAGAATGTGTGATGATACGAGAGCGTTGGTCACCGAAATGGCAAAGTGTGGAGAGGCTCAGTTTGAGCTGGAAGTGCATGCTTATAGCTGGTAGAGGGTAAGGAAACTTTTGTGGTGATGATTGCAGATGATTAATCTCTCTGCAGATCGAGTTTGAAAAGTCGCAATTTCATATTCTGCTGCGGTTGTCCAACCTTCCACCGTACAAAGTACCACTGTATATACATAAATCTCCAACCAATGATATTTTGTATTTACTAGTACATCCCTCTACAAGATGCCCAGTGAGCTTGTACATTCATCGCCTGATTGCAATAAACTCTTCTATAATTAGCTAGAGCGAAGAGTTGCAGTATTGGTCTTTGCAATAGTTACCAAGAAATACTAGCATAAGCTTTTCCTACCTTGTCCGTGTTATATTTTGAACATCTTAACACAAAATCCTCGGAATCTCGGAATCTCGGAATCCTCTTTAACCTGCAACACAAGGGAATACGCTAAAGCTACATGGACTCAAGTTTCCGGCTGAGATAGATATAAAGACATGTTCATCTAAGATACGCTGGGGCTGGATAGTATCATAAATAAAGATGAAAGAATGATTGAATTTGCATTGTAACGAGGCAATACTTTTCTAATAGTATATGCAGCTGTATGTAAAGTGAGTAGTTTATTACTAAGTCAAGGTGGCCCCGTCTGAATGCTTGATTTGGTTGACGCAGTGTTTGAGAACATTTCAGCATATTTCCCTGCAGCCTCGCTTCGACATTGGTAGTTTCACTTCAGCACCACAGTAGCAGCATATGTTCAACTATAATATTCCTTTTTTGCCTGACCCTCTTCAACCGCTTCCTAGGAGTCCTGAGGTTCCAAACAGAGCGGGCCTGGTCTGGCCAAACCCGTGGCAGGAATCAACTATCCACGCCACTCATCGGCCGTAACCGTCGCTCGCTCTTCAAGGCAAAAGCAAGCCCGATACCTACATACATTCTGAGGCAATGTAATCCCGAAGGGGACTCTTTGACGAGCGATGAGAGCGGCGATAAGTGGTCTACCGGTCGAGATTAGTCCGACAAACGTATGTCAAGCCGGAAGATATTTGGGAACTGGCAGCCAAGTGCGCCCTGGAGTCTTTAAAAAGGTGGCATTAGGGCAGTTATGGAGCTTACGGGAGCTTTGATTGGATATCTTCTGTAAGTCAAGGTTGCATTCTTATAAGTTTGAAACATTATCACTAATACAATTGGGCAAAGAATGCTCGCAGTTATGACCTTTAATATTGGGAATTTTTTAGCCATTCTTATAGGAATTTTAGTTGGAGAGCTTATTGTTGGTCGGTATACGCAGGGTTCCGAAGGATAGCAAGTAAGAGCTTGCCATCTGTGATAAAACTATTCATATAGGTATTACAAGTGAGCCATTGTCGAAATACAAATTAATATCCAAGTTCAACTCTGACCTGACTGTCATGTTTCGGTCAATTGGCAAGGGCTGTGACAAGCTAAGCTCCTACGGAGTAGTATAAAAGCGGGTTCCCAAGAAATAAGCTGGAGTTGCGCACGGTTGGTTTTGTCAGGTTACTCATATCTTACGAGTACCATCCTTGTTTTATCTAATACTAAAATGAGATCTTTTGGACAATATTATGTATATACTCGGAAGTCCGTGCTCTCGCATATGGCGTTGCAGTAGCCTTGCAGTCAGGAGCTAGGCCTACGATCTTAGATCAATGGAGCAGTGGGCAGGTCTGATGCGCATACAGGGGTAAGCAGCAGCGCCAACCTATCTCCACAACCATCATCATATTTCCATCTAAAACGCCACGCTTCTATCAGCCCAAAGCTTTCCTGCTTGATTCGCTTAGCATTAGTGTTAGAGTAGAGTATCAAGCCTGAATTTTTAAGAGACAGGTCTTTTCGACACCATATGCTACAATGCTATGCCACACTTTTGGCCGAAAGGCTCATAAACCAATGGCCAACTTTCTCTTATCAAAAGTCTTCGTATATTCGCACAGTAAGGTTCCATCAGCGCAACTTACAGCTAGAGATTTATTGCCATTACATTCATGCATGAATTTGTCACTTTAGATTGACCGACCCACAGTAAGCCAAGCTTCTTGGCATTTCTTCGCCCTTTAACCCAGGAAAACTCCATTATTCAGAGAACATTAGTTTCGGTTTTGTTTGTCCGCTGATTTGCGTAAATCCGGTAACGGTCTAGTTTTGACCGACTTTTCTATTCCAATTATATTTCGTAAAGGTGTGATCCGTGTGCTTCATCTAATAAGGGAATTAAACTACCGACAGAAACAAAGAAGACCGCCTATATGGTATCTCATAGATCCCGTACGGTGTTAAACAAAAGGTGATATTTGCTCGTACAACTTTGGTATCCAAAGCTCATGAGGGAAGCGCTATTATCAGAAACCTGTACAAGTATGTGATGACAAGATACAAAAATAAATGGGTTACCTCTCTTTAAACTGTTCACGGCTATACCGGCAGCTTCGGCCATAAGGCACAAAAGCCGCAGCCCTGGATCAAATAAATTCGGACCTTTTTTTCACTCCGTTCTCATTATAGCGATAGGCAAGCTAGGATTATCATTGTACTCGTATTAGCAATGATATTGGTGAGAATTAAGTTGCACAAGCATACCCTAGCTATCAGAAAGTGGAGCTGTGTATTCAACATTGGTTGGCTCTTTAGATATTCAAGGCCCAGGTATCTTGTTGGGATCAGGAAAAGAGTTGTACTTTCTCAATGAGTTGATAAGGGCTCAATTAACAGGTGCGTAATGAAAGGGTGTGAGGAGATTCCTTTTCGTTTGAGAGCATGAAATACTCGTATGAGTCCGGATTCGCACGGCAGCAGTTCCAATCCAAAAATGGCGTGTTGCGTGTTTATGGAGAGAGCCAATTGCTGAAGTTTAACAGCGCTCGATATACTATCGCGTTGGCAGTTGGTCCAAGTGGTGTGACAAGGGCATATCCAGCACTCGGTCTGAGCGCCAGCATCCAAACTAATACCGCGTTTTTTACCCTTAATAGAAAACGAAAACCTAAGCTTATGTCTGACCGAACCACAAAAGGAGTCCTCTTGCCTTTTCGAGGCTGGTAAGATAGGTCTAACCGACGGAAACGCTAAACTCTAAGAGAGTTAATTTAAACAAACTATATCGTTTTGGTTCATGCGGTTTATCGAGAACCTCCATTGTCTTGTGGCAACCAACAGTTGAGGGCCTAACCCATGCATTTTCAATTTGAGCTTCTTCATTGAGAAGATGAAATTTTAAACTAGTTACAGGGACATAATCCAAAAATGTTCTGTCTACCACGTAACACTTTCCGCATTTGAAAGTACGAACCAAGAAACGTCTGATGGCGTGTAGTATATATTATGAGCATATCCTTTCCCTTCTGAGCTGATTTGACATTATGAGCCATCCAGTCATACATGCCTATTTTGTCTAATTAAGCGTGATTGTCATAGATTCCAAAATGGCGACCAACACCAATTCAAAGGCGAATTTCCTCCAGTTGCTGGGCTTATTCAGCTCTGGCGTTCTCGGACAGGCCTTGAATAAGCCAGTTTTGTTCACTGATGGACTATCCCCTCATGTTGACAGTGTGTTTTTCCAACACTTGACGCCAACTCAGAGTACATGGGACCAATGGGGCTGGGGATGGATTCCACAGGCTTGCTTGTCAGTTGTCCAAGGGACTCAATTCAGTCCCTATGACATTGAAGTCTACAATGTTCACTACACCGATTGCGCTAGTGCAGTCGTGATGTGTCGACACAACCAGGCTCAGATGTCGATCATCAATATGATTGGTAAGGCAACCTATCTAATTGTGTAGCGTTGACATCGCTAACCTATTCGTGTCTTTCAGATGCTTTCGGTCGTATACCAATTCATGACCGCCAGTGGACGCAGCACATTCTTGCTCTCCCAGCAAGCTCCTGCAGTGCCGGTACCGGTGGTGCGGTGACTACATTCCACGGCCCCTGTTATATTCCCTCGGTGTTTGTCCATGAGTTGACTCACACATTGGATGCCTATGTCAACGACCAGACAGGGTCAACTGGCTCTGTTCATGTGTACAGCACAACATCTTCATACCTGAACTCCGTCAACCAAGATTCTTGCGTCCCCGACGGTTACGCAAACACCTGTAATTCTTCCAATATTCCTGTTCTCTCTCCGTTTTGCGGATACTAACAATTCCCAGCTCCCCAAGAAGACTACGCCCAAACATCTGTGCTTGCTCTCTACGAAAAGGTCAACCCCGGAGGCCTCGATCCTATCGGAAACTGGCGTTGCTTGGTCAACGCCAAGAATAACCTCGACAGCATTATTGGTCAAGAATTGACTCCTGGTGGCAGCTGCAATCACCGTTGGGCTGATTCGGCAATTGTTTGTATGGGTCCTGCAGCGAGCTGCGCCTCATCCAAGAGAGGCTTTTCTACCAGAAGGGGAGCGAGGGTTGCAGGCCCGAAGCCAGAACCCGCCAACAAGAAGGGCGACCCATTTGTTAGCAACCTCATGCCTGACCTGACCAGTGCTGTTAATGTGAAGATTGATGATTTTTCGCATTTGGTGAGCAACCACACTGCGAGCATTGAGGCGACGATCAGGATCAACGCTTGGAACAAGGCAGCGGGCAAGAAAACGGTGCCAGTTCCAACAGCTTAGACCCGCTGCTCATACCGGAACTGATAAAAATTCCCTTGACTGAGTTCTTGAAGGATAGCAGAATTAGTTACTGTATATATAGTTACTATCATAATAACTAATCAATCAAATAAAAGTATACATGCTCCAGTATTACATCTTGAAGAATTTGTGACCCTGATCAAGAAAGACTTCAGCATCATATGCAGGCTCTATCTAGATTGCAAGTATCACATCAGATACGGTGAAGCTATAGATGGCTCTCTCACTGAGACGAAATTGAAACATAATGGTAACAAAAATTCGTTTTATTCAGCAAGCAGGGAAACATTTTAAGGAGGCATTTTCTGGATATGCTAATTAAAACTAGCCAATATTTGTATCATTCGCGGAAATCCAAAACCAGCCACCCTGTATAAGGGATCTTTACGGATGTAGTGTGTTCACTCTTTTATTGGACTGCATTGTCCAGCTGCTTCACGTCATCGTGGGTGGTGACTTGTTCTGGTTCATCCGTCATGAAAGCATGCTCGATATAATCATTAGCTGTGTAATTGTTAGCCACATATTCTGTTTTACAAATGTCAAATTACGCATGTAGTATGAAGAGAGTGTATATACCGTAAGCCTTTAGATCGTTCCAAGCATCAACGATGGTTTCCAACTGCCGCTTCACTAGTATCATGGGCGGAATAGACTGCTTATCATCTTCAAACAAATCGTAGAGGGTCTGAAGGTCAGTATTCATTTCTGCCCAAGCCCCCTGAAGCGCTTCAAGCGTCGCAATAGCAAGCTTCATAACGTTGACAAAGCCTGTTAACTGGGTCTGTATAAGAAGACTTCCAGATTAGTCCATTGCATCAACATCTGTGAGATCCAGCTATTATTTGTTACACACTTACCTCTATGGACGATATGTCTCCTTGCAAGCAGTAAGCCGCCCGTAACCTTCCTTCGTTTGCATCCAAAAGTGCCTGAACTCCCTCCATGGCCGCTTTCAGCCGCTCAATGTCAGCCTTGGCGATGAGTGTTACCGTCGCAATAGCAATAGCTCCAACAAACGGGCTATTGTGTGGTAAATATTTATTTCTATATTAGCGAGATTCCAATCAAGATTACACAGGCTGGTGATCCTCTTACACCGAAACATAGTAGGTAGAACTCTCAATCTTCTGGAAATCTGAAAATGCGTGTTAGCTTAGCATTGGCCTGTGTCTCGGGAATTGGAGAGAAGATTTACCTCTGTCAATATGTGTTTGCAAATCCTCAATCTCCTTCAACTCTTCGTTGATCTCGCTTGTTAAATGCTTAACATCATTACCCTCCTTTTCCAGGAGTGCTTGTAGAGCTTTCCCATCGAACCCAAGTGTACTCTCGTAGCCCATACAGTTGTCGTGAAACGTATTCAGGGCAGTCAGAGCTTCTTTGATATGATCCTGAATACCCTGGATTTTTTTTCTGCTCCTCTTCAATCGAAGCTTTGACAGCACTGGCTAGATCATCAAGCGTTTTCTGGTCAGGATCAGGCTATCTTTTTCTTCATTGTATTGTCCAACCCATTCCAACATGCCTTGGTAATACGAGCCGCTCGATGTTCCACCAGCCATCGTAGCGTATGTTTTTATCTGTGGTGATAGATCGACAAGTTTATCCCAGGTCACTTCTATGAACTGTGTGCAATCCTTGGATATCTTCATCATAAAGTATGCCTTTGTTAGTAAACTCATTTCGCCCTTAGAGGGAAGATGTAATTAAAATACCTCAGTATAAGTTTTGAGTAAATTGTCGATCTCACTCCAGACTTTGTCAGTTATCTCTTTTGTGGTAGCAAGTCCTACAGTCTTGACATAGGCGTCGCGGCCAGTTGGGAGCAACTTGCCAGTCCAAAGAAATCTACTGAATGCGAGCATCTTGTCATGATTCAAAATGAACGTCTTGTCCTCATCATTGACAGCATATACTTTGATGGTCGATTGCTGTGCCTTATTTTCGATGAACATGCCTTTAGGGAACTAGACCTGTGGGTCATCAATTGGCTTTGATGGGTCGAATTCAGCCATCATTAATGATAGGAGAGGTTAATGCGTTTGTTATACTGCCAGGGAAATCCCAAATGAAGAGTCTGTCTTATGCTAATGATGTGAAGCATGGTTGAGAGGCAGACAAAATGAAGATGGGGTGTTCTTGACTTTATATACTTGGAAATCCCCTTCAGCTATTGTATGCTTTCGGCAATTTTAAATTATCCATTTTATAGATATATTGTCCGGGAAATTTCGTGAGACTATTCGACGTTGCTCAGTTCGACTTTCCCCTCTGTGTTGCATTTTGATTACCACTATGTGATAAGATTATACATGTTTGCTTCAACTACCCCCATACAGAGTACAGTATGTAGCAAATAGTAGTACACACATCACACATGTAACGAGAAATAAGCCCTAGTGGAACTGCACTCAACTACAGTTACTCTAACATAGTGCAATCTCAAGGCATCTTCTGCTACATTGAAAGTAAGGTATAAACCAGCTATAGAGCTAATTTTCTTTGCCAACTCAAACATATCAATATACTACATACTTACCTGTGTAAACGTACCCAAGGCTTACGTATCACACAACTCACGTTACTGTAACAGTGCCTTTCCGGGCAATTGCAGGGACTATGATGTCTTTTCGTTCATCTTAGAGTATGATTCGTGGACATGATGTTAACTTAGATGTCGTCCAAAGGAATAGTGATATATATGAATCTTTCACATGCATCTCCCGGATAAGACAAGAAGCATGATGTATGTGCTACAAAGCTCATCTCAGAGGCCGAAATGACTCCCACTTGGAATGTTGAGAAATACTGTCAAGTCTCAAACAAGTTACATATATCAAGGCAGGTTGGGTTGGTTCCAATATGCTGACTGTGGTCTGAACTTTACCTTCACCTTAGTCTCATCTGGATTATTGACACCATGGCAAATATTGCACTTCAACCGAACAACCCAACGACTGGGAAAAGTATGCAACCTCGGATGCCGTAACCGCAATTCCTCTACGAAATGGAGACAATGTGAACGATCGCTTGGTGAGAAATCGCCCTTACTAAAACAATACTTTGAGATCCGAAGTCTAATATGCTAGCAGAAACTAGCAATCCACCGGGGCGTCTTTCTGGACGCATCAGCTGCCCTTGATCCTGGCATGCATAATCTGAGCGTCTATACCGATGTTCTCGCTTTCATAACCGAGGATATCACCATCAATCCCGTCAAATACGGCACAGTCAATATCGGTCTCTATGAGTGGTTCCAAACCGGTCGCGTTGGATCTCGGCGCTGGTACCGACAAAGTTGGGGCAGCTGTATCCTTCGATAACGGCGATGTGGTTGTTGAGTATCTCAAGAAGTATCCCTACGGCAACCATCCTGAGCTGCAAGCCAGTCTCGAGACCGAGCTTCGGATTGCGCTGGTTCAGTTTTGGATTAATAGCTCGATTGCCATCTCCATCTGCTCTTATGTGGCAGTCATCACGGCGGGTCGGAAATCCTACACAATGCTCAACACACAAGCCGTGGCCCTGGGCCAGCAACTTACGAGCCGAATTATGGCGGGCCAGGGTGTGACCTATGCCCCTGTGCTGGTTTTCGACACGTGCAAGGACGCCATGGAGCTGGCACTGACAGCCGCTTCCGCGTTCGAGACACAGTACGATCGTTTTCAGGATAAAACAACGTCTCTGAAAGAGCAAATTGAGGCGTGGAAGACAATGCTGGCCAAGGCTACTGATAGCCAAACAATGCAAGGCAAATTGCGTGACTCGGCATATCAAAAGTACCAGGACACTGCTAAAGCAGCCAACAGCTGCGACCAACAGTTCAGGTTTGACAATGACGCGATACTAAATGCCGGGGTGCATTTTCAGAATGGCATAGAGGAATGGAAGTTTGAGCAGAAGCTCAAAGCAATAAAAGAAATCATCACGGCTGTCATTAGTAAGTATCTTATCGTGTTCTCGGCCTATATAGACGAGACTAATTCGACATCCGCTTAGCATTTGTTGTTGCCATTGGCGAAATGCGTGTTGGTAATCCGGCTGGAGTTAGCGGAGCAGAGAAAGCTGTTGAGGCTGCTGAGGAAGACGAAAAAATCGTTAATCAAGTCGCGGCAAAAGCAACTTCAGGGACATTCAAGAAGCTAAAAGAAGTTGTTAAGGCACTGGGCAAATTGTATCCATCGGTATCACAAATGGTCAAGGCGATCAAGGCTCTTGAATCCAATCCTGATGTCGATGTTCCCTCCATCGCTGAAATCTCGGGCACGACAAAGGGGGATGCAACTCTAGTGCTATTGCTACCATAGCAGCGTGGGACATGTGGATCCCTGATTCAGATGACCAGATGGCATTCGCAGTTGCGGCTGGAATTGAAGGCGCAACTGCATACCAGCTTGCTCTACGGAAGCACGCAATAAATGGAAAGCAGCTAGTCCAAATCCAAGCTGAAGCAACTAAAGCTGGGCATGATTATGTTCAGGCTCAAATGGAACTCATTCGTTGCACAAAGCAGGTGGAAGATCTCCAGAGCTTGATTGACAGCTATACTTGACAGGAGCACGTCTACCTCAAAGCCGATGTTCAGCTCTATGATCGTCTGTTGGCTCTCAAAACGGGTGTCGTGATTGAACTACAGAATATGGTTTGGGCATATCGATACTGGGCTCTTTCAGAGAACAAAATTGTTCTTGAAGCTACGAAGTCCCTTGAAGATTATGACAGAGATCTTTACCAGATCGCCAGCGATATGGAGACAATAGATGAGCAATATCCCAGCGATTTCCAAGGTGAGCTACTAATGCCGCTTCATGTCTGTTGAAAGGGTTAGCTGACCGCTACACAAAGCCTTTACGTACTATGACGAAAGTGACAAGGTATATGCTCACTCATTATGCTGTAATGAAAGGTATAATAGCTGACAACACTGGCAGCTCCCATTTAACTTTGGAGAACTGCTGGTCAAGGGCCTTACCAGCGAAGCATATACTGGTAGCTTCACTTTAGCCCCCAACAAAGCTTTAGCTGGGGTTTTCTTCGGGGGATCTCACTACCGGCTGAGCGGCTTAGATTCAACTCTCAGAGGAGCTCTTCCAAAGACGGAAGCCGTCAAGAATGGCGTGGTGATTGTTCGCTTGCAAATCACCACATCTGGAATATATGAAGATATACGAGATGGTCAAGTATTTCGCTTTGCAAGCCTCCCCCAGTCTCGCCAGTGTTCTTATGAGCTTAACGAACGGAGAAAGGGGAAAGACGTGGGATAATCCCATATTTGAAACTAAATATTACGCCGAACCCACCCGCAATGGAAGATAAAGCTTCTAAATCTTGAAGAGGTTGACTTGAGTGGATTAGCAGGAGTAAATTTGAAATGGGAAGGACAAGTTCGATTTGCGCCAATTCAACTCTTAGGGGAATAGTCGAAGGAGTGATACAACACAGCTAACATTTTATTATTCGGAAGAGATATAGTTATTCATGACATGTCATTAACAGTCTCTGCGCGCAGGCTGCCAACAAGGAATTACTCTCCAAAAAATAAGTCATGAAGTTGACTGTGAAAATCAAGATTCATGAAGCTTACACCACATACAGTACCAACCAAAGGATAAGTAACCTCAGCCTGAAATTTTCTTTCTTCTTATAGAGGTTCATAAGGGCTACACCAAGTTGTAGCTGAGTAACAGATGGCCCAGAGTGGGCGCCGCTGCAATACGGGCAAACCCATGGCGCTGGCGCCACTGTAAAGCCCGAGTTACTCCATATAATTGTCTAAGAACTCCTGAACTAGACAGCAGAGAGAAAGGTTAGCATTTGACAACAATCAGCAGTCTCCAAGTCAACGATAGCCTTCTGTACCTTCAGTCGCCAAATCGCTCCACATCTCCAGGAGCTTATTCTTCTGTTGGTCCAGAAGAAGCCCTGGTTCAGGTTTTGTATGTTCTGCCACATAGGTAGATAATGCAGTGAGATCGTTCCAGATATCGACAGTTGCTCCTATAGAAATGTCCTGTCAATATCACTCGCTTTTCTGGCTCAAAATTTTAAATGGAAAGAATGCCGTACCGACAGCGAGCTGCAAGTTATTCATTGAGCCGTCCGAGTCGCGTTGCATATTTTGCCCGTCTATTATGCCCTGTTCAATTTTCTTCATTAGCAATGCCGTGAAGCTACAGGCACGAAAAGATGATATGCCTCTCTACAGATTGACCGGACTAAGAGCTCACCTTGAGAATTTCCAACGCATTACAGTCAGTGTCAAAGTCCTCCGAATCACGCTCACCCTCATGGCATTCGCGAAGTCGCTCGATGATACTTTGACTCAACAACTCATCGCCAATTATTTTGGCCAGAATTTCCGCCTCAGTAATCTTTCTAATGGCGTTTCTCAGGTTGTTGGTTACGTCGGTGGCTGACTCTGATAAGGATTCGAGTTTATCTATGCGCTCTTTCATTTTCGCCTGAACTTCCTCGCGGAGGCTGTAGTTGTCTGATTCATGGCCGTAGAGCCTCTCAAGAGCATCAAATATCGTGTCTAGAGCAACATGATACATATATCGGATCAGAATAACTTCAAGGACATTGGAAGGTGGGCTCTATTTACCATAGTCCATTTGGGTCGAAGCTGCGAGTTTCAGAATAATTTTACATACGTTTCCTATTGAGCGATATCCTATCTGATTCAGAGGCTCAGATTCCACGCATTCTAAGATCTACAGGGAAATATCTTTTACTTGCCTCCAGAATAATGGCTTGGTCGATAATCTGCTGCGTTGTTACTTGAAAAGACTGACGACAACCAAGAATGATTGTATACCTTGTAAAAGTCCTCCATAATAGGGATAAGTACATCAGAGTATAGCTGTTAGCTTTAGCTCTAGCTTCAAGTCTTATGAACAGAATAGTACAGTTTGAGTAGTACCTCTTGCATTCCCTTGTCTGTAAACCCAACCACATAGCGAATTCTTTGGTCATTAAATGGCAAATTTAGCGTTGCCTGCGTTGCCTGTTGGAGTTTGGAGAAGTTCGGCACATCGCAGACAAATTTTGAGTTGTTATTCACCAACAAGCCCCTCGGGCTGAGGAATGACTCGTCAAGGGACATTGCTGTGGGATATAGTTCTTGATGGTTCTTTGTTACATTGATTTTATTTCTCAATGCCTGTGAATGAGTGAAAAGCGCAATAAGTGTTATATAGTCGTATTCTTGCCCACAAGGGAGCGCAAATATGATGAGATCATGGCGGTTACATCGGTGTAAGGCGATTCATGCAAACAGATAGCGGTTGACGTGTGATACCCAATCTGTTTCAATTTTCGGGAGTTTGGTTACACCTGACATCACGCGGCGTTTTGTTGGAGAATTCGTGGTGATGGGATATTCTGTCTAACTTCACTAGCCATCATGATATTTGACTCCCAAAAGTTTCCAAGTTTTACTGCCGATATCTTACAAAGCTCATTGTCATAACGAGAATCGTCAACAACATGAGGAAATTACCAGGATGATATTACATGCGAAGCCGACCGGAAATGAAAAGATCAAGCGCTGGAGCAGTCGTCTCTTTTGCTTTGGCTATTAAGTACAGTATAGCTTCATAGAGTAAAAAAGGGTTCGACTTCTCAACAAGCGACTGACGGCTCAATCGGCGTTTCGTGATTGGTCAATGACCACCACGTGACTTGCCCGGTTAGCTCAATCGGTAGAGCGTGAGACTCTTAAGAGTTACACATTCTGAATACAATCTCAAGGTTGCGGGTTCGACCCCCGCATTGGGCTTTTCCTATATAACAACGCGATTGAGACTCAGTCGCTTCATTTTTTATTTTTCTTCGGCTTTTCTACATTTTTATCAGGTTAATTAAGTAAGGCTCATGAAGGCTCATGTTACTCCACCGTTTTGTAGTCGGAGGGGGTGGTTTGTGATAGGTAACATTAGAACCTTGCCTGCATATTTGCTTGTTGCACAGCTGCCTATTTCAACCAAGCGGACAAACAAAGTTCTTCATACCCCAGCGCCGTGCATCTGACGACATTCTGAGTGAGTGTCGTCTTCTACCGTATTACCTTGCAAAACTCGACTGTGGGTCGTTCTGTTTGTGGCATGCCAACGTGAGGAAGTTAGCCAATTACTTATCCTGTCGAAAACAGGGGTTAACTCTGGGGATCTCCACAGTCGAGTTTTGCGAGGTTCTACGGTATTTATGAATAGTTTCGTCCACTGTAAAGACGGAAGAGGCGGAAGACAACAAGCCGTGAAGTGTTGCTTCTATGATGATAGAGGATCATCTGGCATCATTTTTGCAACATCATCGAATAATGGCTAGTTCAATTTCAAGATGGTCGCCTATATACCCCCACATGCATGTAGTCATCACTCGTTGGTTGCATCATGGATAATTGATGTTAGGTAACGACGGCAGGGGTCAATGGCTTCTTCGTTATAATAGAACCCTCTTCATCTGGCTGGCTGAAGCTGTCGTTCAAGCCCAACTCCAAAGGCGTATTACAATGGGAGTTTTCTCTAGCCCATCTAATCGGGCAAGACAAAGTCTCCCGAATTGAACAGTGGGGGTCAATCTGAGCATGGATGGTCCTCGAACATAGCCAGTCTGTTCGTCGGCAGCTAGAGGCAGTGCTGCTTTGCGGTGAGCTGTATATGTCGAGAATGGCATTGAAAGTTGCCCATTACCATTCTCCAGCCTATAGGGTTCTAAATCAAGCTGTGTGTACATGCAATCAACCAACAGAGTTGTACGTAACATCTGATCGGCCTTCAACATTGACATGATGACATTTCATATCCTTTTCAATGCCTAAACTACGCCGTCCCAGCTGTTCGCCCCACCGCTTTAGTTCGTAGATGTAAATTTACACGAATCACAACAAGATCGTCCCTTGCTGCCTTTCGCGATGATTCGATCCTCACTGCTGCTCCAGGCCATTCGGGCCGGCTCTCAGTACCGCCGGTACCCCAGATTATAGATCTTCCACCAACCATAGCTGTTGAACCTGCATCTCAGCATTTTCGGAGGGCTTCCCGATTCGCTGTCCAGAAGTTGGGGAAAGCCAAAGCTTCGGAAAAGCGTCAGGATGGTAGCAGCTGTTGTAACATGACGGATAATTTTGCGGATCTTGCCCCGGACTTTGGATCAAGGTTATCTTGTTTACCATGTCATTTAAATCCCCAGGCCTCTCCGCATGCTCAATTCAGTGAGTTCA
The DNA here is from genome assembly GCA_037893235.1 of Trichoderma afroharzianum. Lineage (NCBI taxonomy): Eukaryota > Fungi > Ascomycota > Sordariomycetes > Hypocreales > Hypocreaceae > Trichoderma > Trichoderma afroharzianum. The sequence goes on along the minus strand of JBBLXW010000024.1, from coordinate 308,655 downwards.
GGATTCCCTCGGTTTGTTCAGAGTTTCTGTATTGATCCTTCTGCTACGAGACCATTGTCACCATGGTTCGAGCAACTCAATTGCTGACATGGCTCGCGGGAGTCGCGTCCGCAGTGAATGCGGCCGCCATTGAGATTGCTCCAGAGGCGTAAGTTCCATTCTTCTCATCTCTAGACACACAATTGCTTCAATTGATGCTCATAAAATCACCAGACTTGTTGATCGCGGTCTTTCCTTGTCTTTGGATGCTAGCCTCACTTTCGGCCAGTGCCATCCCGTCATTCGACACCAAGACTTTTGGATGGAAACGATCAAGCACACGGGTATCTCTCCATTTCTGAACGATTCCTCGTATGCCGTCTACCGCAACGTGAAAGATTTTGGTGCAAAGGGCGACGGTAAAACAGATGATACCGCTGCTATCCAAGCGGCTATTGATGGTACGACTCCCCTCTCCATTCGTCTAAGCCAATCTCTTTGAAGATATCTCATTCTAACGCTTAATGTTATCAGCCGGAGGACGTTGCCTATGGGGTTGCGGTCCAGGAGATCCTCCTGCAAAGACACTCAAACCTGCTCTCATCTACTTCCCCTCCGGTACTTACAAGATCTCACAAACCCTCAACAGCTACATCTTCACCCAGCTCGTTGGAAACCCATTGGATAGGCCTGTTCTCAAAGCCGACAAGAACTTCTCCGGTCGATATCTGTTGGATACTTTCCCTTCTCCAACCACTTCGCCATTTCCTACTACCATCAACCTCTACTACCAAGTTCGAAACTTCGTTTTCGATACTACAAGTGTAGATGTTAAGTCATCCGTGGCTTGTGTCAACTGGCCGTCTGCCCAGGCCGTGACTCTGAGTTTCAACCACATGAAGATGGCCGAAAACAGTCTGCACCAGGGTGTCGTTTTCAATGGAACCACTGGTGGCGGCGGCGGCTCTGCTACTTTCATGGGCGACTTGGAGTTTACCGGAGGCAACATTGGAGTGAGTTTTGCTGTGTTATGAATTGAATACGAATGAGCAACGACTGATCTAGGTGATGCATATAGATTCGACTGAACAACCAGCAGTACGCTATGCGCGCCCTGACTTTTAACAATGTCAAGACCGGAATCCAGGTTGATCACATCTTTACACTGTCTCTTCAGGGTGTCAAGTTTAACAATGTCGACACCGGCGTCAACTTCACTGCCCCACCAAACAACTCTGTAGGATCTGTCATTCTGATCGATTCAGAGGCCACTTCTACCGACAAGGTTGTTGTATCACAACACACCAAGAATGCCGATGGCTCCCTCATCATTGAGAACCTCAAGATCAACCGTGTCAACCATGTCGTCGCTGATACTCAAGGAGCCTCGCTTCTTTCTGGATCAACTCGATCCACCACGGTTAAGTCCTATATTCAAGGAACAGTTTATAAGGATCAAACTACCGGTAAATATCTCGAGAGCAGCGGCTCTCTGTCACGGCCCCAAGCTTTGGTCGACTCCAGTGGTGCCTACTGGACCAAGTCACGGCCTCAGTATGAGCAGTACAGCTCCGGCTGCTTTTCCAGCGTCCGAGACTTCGGTGCTACCGGTGACGGCAAGACAGATGCTACCAAAGCTATCAATGCTGCCCTCAAGGCCAATGCTAACCGAAGAATCACCTACTTCCCTGCCGGAAACTACCGAGTTAGTGGCACTGTTCACGTTCCTGTTGGATCTAGAATTGTCGGTGAGGTGTGGTCTACTATTAGCGGTAAGTGATCATTCCCTGTGTAGCCGTATTCTCATAGTTTTATTGCTAAGCGATCCATCGTTAACACAGCATATGGAAAGACATTTGAGGATGAAAAGAACCCTCAAGTTGTCTTCAAGATGGGCGACACCGGCTCTCGTGGCATCATCGAGGTGAGCGACATTGCCTTTGATGTGGCCGATGTCCTCCCTGGTGCCATTCTCGTAGAGAATAACGCTGCGGGATTCAAACCCGGTGATGTTGGTCTCTGGGATGCCCACTTCCGTGCTGGTGGAACAATCGGCTCTGAGGTTGAGACCAAGTGCCGCTCTTACCCTCAGTCGCCCATCGAGCAGTGCAAAGCTGCTTTCTTGTTCATGCATCTGAAGTCCAACAGCCAGACTTACTTGGAGAGCGTCTGGGGCTGGTCCGTCAACCGTGATCTAGACGGATTGAGCGGTGCCACCAATGGAACTAGTCAGTCTGTTGCCGTGGGTCGAGGCCTTCTTGTTGAATCCAAGCGCGGAACATGGCTTGTTGGCACTGCATTTGAACACTTTGTGCTGTATCAGTATCAGTTCGTTGGTGCTGAAAACGTGCAAGCTTTAATGGCGCAAACGGAGACTGTATATTGGCAGCCTGCGCCTGTAGCTCCTCAACCTTGGACGTGAGTATTCCATACTCGTTTATCTCTGTATGCGCCTTTGATGTTAACTTGCTTCCTAGGCCTGATGCCCGGTACTCTGACCCCGATTACTCCAACTGCGATGGAAGCTCGCTGCAATGTTTCATGGGCTGGTCTCTCCGTGTCGTTGGTGGCAGTGATATGACATTTTACGGCTTGGGCTTTTGGCAGGTAAGTCTACATCACTTCTCACTTGTATCCTCATGCCTCCTTCTAAAGCTCAATGCTAACAACGGCAAATAGTTCTTCAATGGTCTTAATGGTGTTTCGGGCCCATATGCTCAAGACAACATTGTCTCTATTGAGGGTCAGCCTAAGAGGTTGAAGATATTCAACCTCGGCACACACTTGGTGAAGAACATGGTCACTGTAAATGGCAACGCAGCTGCTCTCAGCGCCGATAACAAGGGCGGATGGGGTGGCCTTATTGCTGCTTACCTTCCCTTTGCGTAATACCTACTAGTATAGATGCCATCGCTACATGTAGATGGAATATATTAATGACTATCTTTCGTAAAGACTACATGTAACTTGTCCAATGCTTGCAGCATGGGAGATGTCAATAGTGGTGCTCTGCGTAACATCATGATTACGTGTAGGTAGGCTGCACCATAGCCCACATCCAAAGTCCATAGAAATAACGATGTAAGCGAAAAGGCTCTCTACCTACTATCAGCTCCAAGCTCATTAAATCATCCCATGTCCAGATTATGGCAGCTTCATGAAGACATCCAGCATCCTTGGGTAATTTGGTGTACCCAAACCCGTGATTGGATCCCAGCCCTCTGCCGCCTCAAATGCCACAGAATCGCATATCGACGTATTTCCCTTTGTCACATCATTAAATATCTGTGGATTCTTATACATGACTGGATTCCCAAATCCCAAGGTAGATTTCCCAGCTTTCAGCCTTTCCTCGTTGATGCGATTGATCAAAGCCGCAACTATCGGCGTCGACGCGCTGGTTCCACCTTGAGCTACAATCTCTTTCTCAGCGACGAAGACGTTGAGGACATTTCATCCCAAGGCGCTGACATCGGGAAAGCCACTGCCCTTGCTATTGAAGCGGTCGCGATCGAGGTTCTGATGGCTATCCAAACAGGCCTGGACAACCTGGTCTTGATAGGCAGGGCGAGAGTAGTTCCAGGAAAAGCCTCCCGCAGAAGCCAAGCCCTGTGCATTAAGACCAACTTCCTCGAGATCCGGGAGTAGTTGGGTCGCGCCAACGGTAAGCAGATATGGGCAACTTTATGAAGTCAATACAACACAAATGGACAGTATCGTATGCTGGAATTGCTTACTTCGCGGGGTATTGCGCGAAAAGATGACCTATATAATTGCCTAAATAGCCATCTTATTGACTCTTCAAGTAAAACACTGAAAAAGTAGTGAGCACAGCCTTCAGGCTGACGGCGCAATTAAGATCAATGTGAAAGAACAATATGACAAATAAATATTGCTGATGAGTTGTCGACTGAGGCTGAGGTTAGAGAGAGTTGTACGCGCCACGAGTGCTGTCACGTATTATATCATGTATTTTAAAAGTCATGGAGGCACTCTCCTCTTGATCATGATACTAAGCCCGTCTAAGCCTACCGGAAAATAAAGTTGTAAACTAGCATTCCAGGGCATCTATTGAAAGAAACAATGGCAGGCAATAGAGGTTGGAGGCTGTATATTTATTTACTGTATTAGCGACTACATGAATATGAAACCAAAGTAACTCTGTGTGATTTGAATTATGCCGAGGCTAATAGGCATCTAAATAGATAACACGATATATTGATACGTAAAATACACATCACAGAAGAACGTCCAAACAAGAAAATGATAGCCAAGTCCTCTGCATAACGCTGTATGACAAATCATAGGCTATGCCCACAATACCAGCTTGGAGCAGAGACATTATTGTTGAAAACATGAGACGGAATCGGCTGCAATCGGGTGTTTGCTGTCAAATATCAGCAAGTTGCATAAATGAGGGCTCTCTTCTGCTGCCCATACCCCTCACTCAGTACAAAGGCCTGCAGAAAGTAGTTGGCGAATAAGAATCTATCTTCATCTTTATTCCGTGATATGTAATTATTTAATATCTAACCTTGCTGCTATTGGATACGCGCATGATATCTGTAATTGCAAATAGGTGATCTACGACTTGGACGATGCTCCGGAATCGGCTTGAAAGTAAACTGCCAGACGACTGAAGAACCTCAAACACCGCGAAGAAAAATGGAAAAAGAATTATGAGGAACAGAAAGTATAAGAAAGTCTTTATAGTAAACAGTTACAAGTTTGTTGCCTCATCTATATATTTTTCCGAAAATGTTATTCGATTTTTGTAGAGTCGTACCTAGGCTGCTCGTGTAAGTGAATTCCGCGGAATTGCACACCACACACATAAACTACTGCCAGCCATGCAGCTTTTCTCCGGGACTCCCGAGGATCATGCATCAGGAGGCCTTTCAGGGAGCCAATTTATTAGGCAATATGTATGTCTCCACCTTAGCTGCATTCGTGGTCGAATAATATGGGCAACTCTCGGCACTCGTTTGAACTACGAAGCGAGGATGCCCAAGACCACTTTTTTTTCATTGTGACCCAAAAGTTTGACGATCTCCCAGATCCACATTGGCGATTGAGTACTGGAGAGAACCACTTTGAACTCCATCGTGTGACGATCATGCCACGAAGCTCTGAAACTCTTGAGAGCTGCATGTTGAATCACCAAAACCAACTGTCTTAGGCATAGTGCGTATGAGGTATCATGTTTATCATTAACGAAAGTCTAGAGCTGGGTGTAAAACAAAGGTATCAAAAACGACCGAATCCATCCATCATTACTTCATGTCCGAGCAATCCCCATCCCATCCTCAACCTCATTAATATGGGGACCCGTTCTCCACTCCAATCATTCTCTCCATTTTGGTATGTGTTGGTATCTCTCTATTTGTAAAACGTGGTGACTGGTTCAGTTGCGCAAGATGATAGCGGTGCACAGACAATGGCTGGCATTGTCAAAGTGACATGTGCTGCAGATGAACGACGCAAGCGCGGAAAACGGAGACTTGCTCTGTTATTTCTCTTAGTTCATCTGGCAGATGCTCTGTCGTTGCTTAGACAGAGTTGTCAGAGGGGCGGCCAGCAGAGATCTCCTTGTTGTGGGGAGCAGCAGCGGGAGTAGCATACTCGGCACGGAGAAGGATGCCCTCAACAATGGTGTTGCACAGAAGGAAGAAGCTGTAGAAGTAGATGTTAGCGGGAATGCTGGTTTAGAAGAAGGGGTGTAGTAAGATGCTTACAATCCGATGAAGTTGAAGGCGTCAATGGCCTTCTTGCGGGAGCAGTGGCCCTCACCAGGCTTGCCGAAGCCGCACTTGCCGCTGCTCCAGTCCTGAGAGGAGAAGATGAAGGAAGTGAGCCAGAGGTAGGAGAAGACCAGGTTCATGGGAGCCAGGTATCCACGATATCTGCCAATGAGAGGCAAGATGGCACCAACGAGCCAGAAGCCCAAAGTGATGGTGGCCTAGATGCGAAGGTTAGCTTAGAAGAGCTAGGGAGATGATGTAAGTCTAAGTGGGTGAACATACGATGACTTCCTGGTAGACGATGTTAACACCGCGGTAGTCGTACTTGTGAAGGAACCAAGAAACAAGACCAGTGACGATGGTCGAGGAGATGAGAATCATCAAGTGGTTGGCGAAGGCGATGTATCGCAGGGTAGCGTGCTCCAAGTTGCCGAACATTTTGGGGGTATTAAGTGCAAGTTGCTTCTAAAGGGTATTAATGGGTGTTGTGGGGATGACGATGCTTCAAGGAGCTCGAGGTGGCGGTGCTGTCGGGGTATATATATTAATGTATGAGGTTATATTGAAGCCAATTAATGAGGCTGTTGATCCAAGCTGTTTGCTTGTTGTAGAGGATGTTGAAGCTGATGCTGAGTGATCCGAATAACCTCCAGATACGCGGAGCGCACGACCTTCTTTATACCAATCTCCATAGCTGTCTCCCCGCGATGTCTCTTGCCGAACGAATCCCTTCATCGGATTGATGTCATCTGATGATTCGCCTTAGAGCGAGAAAGAAAAATATCACGACAATGAGGCTGCGACGTCATAGCATGCCACTTCTCACAATGCCGACGATTAGACATTGCTCGGGCATTGGGCCATCTGCCGGCGCTCCGGGACCTCCGGCAGTTCTGCACCCACCTGACTAATGCTGCACAACTTGATTCTTTGGGCTCTTGAGAGTTTTTCTGGGTCTCTTATTTAGCTGCATTGCTGCATTGGGCTACCAAGAGCTTTGGGTCACATCAGGCAATGTCCAATGAGTTGCTGTGTATTAACCGAGGGCATGAGGATGCCTTCAAGCGCTCGGCTGGCTCGCCGATTTTGTCGGGCCAAAGTTTGCAGAGGAGGAATAAACGCGAAGGCGAGCAGGGTCTGAGCTAGCTGCATGGAAACACATGAGGATTCCATTGGCTCGGCACATTTCGGAATTGTGATGATGCCCTCCGACGGGCGAGCTGTAACTCATCAGAGCTTTGCATAGTCAGCAAGAATTAGGAATCAGAACTTGTTGCCCAGCTATTGCTGCATGTTAACATAGAGATTTTGCCCGGAACTAACAATATCGTATCTGTCTTTGTATAACCCATCTCTCTGTGCTGTGAGAAGCAACTATCGAATTCTAGTGTACCGCTTTGCTCACTTTTCGGGTATCGCCAAGAAGCGTTGACATGCTGCCCAGTTCAGATGAGCAAGTTTTCGAGCCGCAGAATTGCAATACTCGTGAAGCCGTAGATCGGCGATGACTTGCCGGGCGTGAATGGCCTCGTTCGATAAATTTTCTAGGGCGGGCGGCGGCTCGGTGTTGGTCGGGATGTGCCGTCAGTTGTTTTCTCACCTCCGAGCCATCAGCTAACCCAGCTAACGCAGCGACGTCATGCTAATCAATACAAAACCAGTGAAGAAAAAAATCATTCGCGGGTAGCTTGCCGGAAATAATGGGCTATTAGCCTGCAGCTTATTGCCCATTGCAACTTCAGCATTTGGTGTGCGTCGTGTGTTGCTCTCATATGCTCACGCTTCTCGTTATCTCTTGACAGAGGCCATCACGACAATATTTTTGACCACTCCTCTACCTTCATGTGCTGTATAATTTTTTTTTTTTTAAAAAAAAAAAAAAAAAAAAAAAAAGTCGGCTATTGCAATTCTGAATGCGATTCTGTCCTGGGCATTGAATGAACGTGTCATTCTGCCTTTTTTCCGCATGTGAGTTCGGCGGTTCGCGATAGCTTGTGGCAACGGTTGTCGGCTACGGCACGGCTAGCCATCAAATCACATCACAGCGGGCTTTGCCTCATCAGCCTCTCGTCTAAGGAAATGCTTCAACAGCTTTGGACTCACGAGTCATTTCGCAAACAGGTTTCTGTCCTTGGAGGGTCACATCTCAGCTCTCACCAATCGTCTTACATACTGGTACTGGTGGTGGGGGAAGAAGTCCGGAGCTGCCGATTCCATATTCCAGAATTTTCATTCCGGTACACCAAAGTACAAGCAACAGCGGCAACAATCACTTACTTATAGAGCCTATGAACCGATTGTGTACATTCGTTCTATTCCGTCTGCAGATTTTTGCGTTTACTGGCTCATACATCTCTTTTTTGCGTTAAACTTCGGGACAAATGCTGCTAGACGAAGTCATCTCCAAATGACTGCAAGTGTGTAGTAGCGTCTTGGGTCCAAACACATACCTACGCTTGTGATATAAGTCAAACTGATAAAAGAGATAACATTCCCTCATCTTGCTTTCAATGTTTGACACTATTGAAACAATGAAATAAAGTGAGAGACCCAGACGCAGATATTCAGGAACGAGTGTTCTTTTAAGCATAAAATGGGTGGCTGTGCCACAAAGTCAAACCGTTGCCACCGACATCACAACGTATGCCCATCGGGTTCACACTCCAAGAGGACATGATTACTACCTATCTGACCGATGCAGCATTTTAACTCTACGTATTTACTTGCCACGATCGCAGAGGGCGTATAACGTCATATGACCCCTGATGCAATAACAAGCTACCCGAAAGTTTGGGCTCATAGCTCGTCGCAATTACCATTATACTACCCCATACATCTTTATTTCCATGCTCTCCTAGTCTCAGCGTGGAGATTGCAGATAAGTTTCGCGATAACAGCCCGATGCTTGGGATTTTAGCAACAGTTTACCTAGATGAATCATAATAAAAATATGAATCAAAGTATATTCCTTACTGCATAACAGTCAAAGCGTGGGCGCTTTCGTTGTCCCTCACCACACCAAGTGGCAAAGACTGTACCCATGATAGGAGTCGACAATATGTGCTGAATTCGGCTCCGGGGCTCAGCTGTCCATGCTGTAGTTATGAAGATAGTGCTGTCTCTCCCTATTCGATGACTCTGCTCTGAAGCCTATTCTGAAAGGACGGAATGCTATTCTCCACGGGTGGCCCCATGACTCCGGTCCGTGGCGGAGATAGTAACTCCGACTGGATCACCTCAAGCGGTGGCATCAATCTCAATATCGAGTGCCAAATTGACGAAATCCGCAATATGACTCCTGCTCCTTCGATGAGAATCTCGCCAATCCACCCCTGATGCTACCTATAGAGATATCTCCGTATGATCAGTCACAGAGACATTCGTTGAATCGGCATCGTTCACAAAGTCCGATGATTTCGTGGGAGACTCGCCGTCCTGATACGTGGTATCAAGGCTAGTAGTTGGAGGTATGCAATGACACCCAGTACGGAATTTACATGCGTCACTGAAGCACAAGTAAAGGAAGTCATTATATTTCGATCAGAATCTGATGACGTTATTGGCGCGCGGCTAATACTCCGCTATTGGTGGATGCTCCCTATTCCCATACGAATTCATGTAGAAACGCACTGGCAAACGTACAGCAGGACAATCGATAGCTCCACAACAAGAAAGGAGAGAGGAGAGCGGAGTATAGGTTAGAGGAAGACGAAGTACGGAGCACACGAGTATCTTAGAGGAATACGGAGTATGCACGGGGCTTCTATCCTTTACTTACCTTATTATAGGAGAATCCGTGGGCCAACGAACGAGGTCGCGAAAGATTTCCCTTTTGAGCCAAGGCGTCCAGGTCGTTGGTAGCTGCTGATCTCACGCTCCACTCCAATTCCTATTGAACTTAGATTGACAATACGCAGTCACGCATCTTGGCATATTGTCCGGTAGCATCTAAAACGCTTCAATTAGTGTACTTAGCCAATTATATCTAAAGAGACACATACAATGGTTTGTTAGCTTCATTGATGTTATACGAGTACAATCTCCCTAGGAAACTCGAGAATTTCTCCCACAAATTATGAGCTTCCCAATTTACCTATTCAACAAAAGCCAGTGCATTAACGATGGAGACGCATTCATGCATGCATCACTCCCTTCCTCAAACGGATCTTCGATTATATCAGATGCTTCCGCTTAGTAAACATTTGTCGATCTCAGGAGAAGCATTATGGTAAAGGCTCTCGATGTCGTTTCATATTGTGTGAGGCCACTGCTATCAAAGACTTATCTATATAAACTATACAGTATAGACATATCTTTGTTACTTAGATCCTCCAGCGACAAGAGCAGCAGTACCATACAGAGATATACTTCTGTTGAGTTTTCATGTGGAGCTTTGTGACCACTCTCCTTGGTCAAACCCACTTTCTGTTTACTGCTGTTTGCAGCTTGTTTTCCCTTCTTTCATAGATCAGCATAGCAGAACACGGAGAGTTTTGCACCTTCAGCTTGTCATCTTGTCAACTTCCAATAACCAGCCCTTGGAGCAAATTTCAAATGGCTATGACTAATTTCAAGGTCATCATTGTTGGCGGCGGTAAGAAGATTAAGCTGCAATCTATTGTGCTGTGTTCAAGTTTATAGACTAACTCTTTCAAATAGGTCCAGTAGGACTGGCAGCCGCGCACGCTCTGCACAAAGCAGGTATAGATTTCACCGTTCTCGAGCGCAGCAATGAAATTGCTATGGATGTTGGTGCTAGCATCGCTCTGGGATCTGCCAGTTTGCGAGTCCTTCATCAGCTTGGCTTGCTGGATCGACTGTGGGACCTCGGCGGAGAGATAGCTCTCCAACAAAAATTCACCATAGATGGCTACAAGTTCAAGAGCGGCGACTGGTTATATGGTATGAAGAAAAGGTCAGCCATCTATCACAAGATATCATCATTATAAGTATTGAAATACATTCTAACGCAATACCTTCAGCCACGGCCTCCGCCCTGTTGCTTTCCATCGAGCAGAGCTTGTTCAGTCTCTTTACGATCAACTTCCCGAGGAAGTCAAACCTAATATCTTGACAAGGAAGAAGGTTTCGGACATCCAATCAGGAGAGAAAAAAGCCAAAGTTGTCTGCGACGATGGAAGCATATATGAAGGCGACTTGGTCCTTGGCGCCGATGGCGTGCATAGCCAAACTCGCAAGATTATGAGAAAACTCGCTCTGGAAGCAGACCCCAATGTCAACTGGGACCCTGAAGCACCTTTTACGGCGACTTATAGATGCATGTGGGCGAGTTTTAAGAGACCAACAGCCGTGGGAGACGCAGCTGAAACTCAGCACAAGGATTCTTCTGTCATGTATTTGGTGGGCAAGGAGCGTGGCTGGATATTCCTTTATGAAAAGCTACCACAGCCCACCAAGGAGCGCACGTCATATACCTCTGAAGATGTTGAAGCAATGGGCAACCGATTTGCCGAGTATCCCATTTGGGACAACCTCAAAGTGAAGGATGTGTTCCCCGATCGGATGACGGGCGGCATGTCGGATCTCCAAGAAGGCATCTGCAACAACTGGGGTTGGGGTCGTATCGTGCTTGCGGGAGATGCCATCCATAAAGTGTGTCCTAATGCTGGCCTGGGCTATCAAAGCGGAATCCAAGATGTGGTATCGCTGGTCAACAATTTGAGACAGTTGGTCGTTTCTTCGGAGCCCTCAATGGGCCTCAGTGTCTCTGCCCTGGAAGCCATGTACAAGAGCTACCAAAGCCAACGATGGGATCCTCTGTCTCATGATGCATTTATATCTGGGCACGTCACACGCATACATGCCTGGGCCAATGTGTGGTACTACTTGTTGGGTCGCATCGTGCTGGTACCACACTTTGTGGATTATCTCATGAATGACTGGTTGCAAGCACCGGCCACGAGCAAAGCGCTAGCTTTCAACTTTTTAGATGCCGAAGAACCATTTGAAGGACAAGTTCCCTGGGTGCACCCGCTAAAGAATATTTATTAATTGGCATGATTTCATACGGTATCGCGAAGAGTGGCGTGGTGAGAGAGGCTTAAAGGGTGTATCTTCATTTCTGCAGCGATGGTGTGTCGCCCGCTAGTGCTGACACTTGCCATATTTATGTATACCTAGATAATAGAATTTATAGATCGAAATTCCAATTTAATTTACAACTCTTCACCGAAGTTCTAAGCTATCATCAACAAGCGGATTTCGCCACGCTTAATAATGAAGCTGCTGAACTAATCGCTCCTTTGGTTGAACTTCACAAAATTTTCAATCAGGATAGAAGAGTTATCAACTCTGAGTAAATGTGGCTCCATGAAACCGAGGTAAAGACGTAAGACGTGGCTAGCTAAGCCACTAGGATAAACTGACTCGGAATCAACTTACACACCGCGATGGATTCAACTCCGAAGCATGTCCGTCATTAAATTGCAGAGTGGCAATGCTACCACGGCATTTCACACTAGCTGCCTTTGTCCATGTATTTTTAATGCTAGAAACCATCGTTTTAAAACAATACTCACACTCTTACTCTTTGGGAAATGATTCTGCATTTCTCATTTTGCTCCTCAAAGAGCATAAAATTTGTTTTACTTAAAACGCCACGACGTGTTCTCTGTGTATTATAGATTCAGTAACGACCGTTAATAAGCGTGACGTCTTCCTATACCACTCTCAAGGATAAAGTACTTTAACTTGAAGCAATTTAAAATCGACTGATAAAGAGGAAGGACATCCTGGGTAAACTTAGTTAATCTAGTTAAGATAGCGAATAATGCTAATAATGAGGATCGTAATTCTAAGATTAAGCATGGTGGGTGCAGTTTAAAATGAAGCTCTTACTCAACTTTGAGGTAGATGCAGCATTAATGAGTTTTCCAAAATCTCGTCGCTTTCATGTGGTTCCTTTATTTCCATGGCCTTTATTTCCATGGCTGCAAGCTCTCGGACTATACGAATCCGAGCTTGCTATTTGCGGCTGAAGTGTGGAATATTATGAAGAGAGATTCCCTAGATCTCTTTCACACTAGGCGAAACCTAATCCAGCACCTTTCGGACTTTCCTGACGAAAGGCCTCTCGGTTTCTCTAGCCAATCTCAAGCAGGTGATGAATTATTTTCCAACTTTTGATGTGGCTTTCGTCATTTAGATCTCTTTCTTCGGAAATAATCCTATGGGAAAACTGAGGAGGTTGAGGAAATAGATGGAGATTTAGGAAACTGGTGAGATAGAGATTAGGGTAAGGATGGAGATCTCTGCACTTTATTCAGCACGCCTGTGCCAGGTCCACCACGCCCGGCTTATAAGCATGCAAGAAGACACGGATTCAGCATCGTACAGCCTACTTCATCAACATTATGGCGTAGTAAGTCATTACCAAGCATACTAGGTACTCTAGATTGATCCTTCAGCCATCGACTTTTGAGTTTGGCTCAAGCACACGTGTCCAATTATCGCAAATGTCTCGCTCATCGGCACATGGTAAAAAGCAATAGTTCAAAAGATCTGTCAACAGTGTCATACGCATCTTTGGCTGACCAAGATGTACGCGCGCGCTTTCAAGAACAATAGCAACGTTTCGAGTTCTCAACCTGCACCAAGCGGTATAGCATTTATGCCGACCCGGGAAAATTACTGCATTGCGGCCATCACCAGCACAAGGAGATTAATTATCTGCACGTTTATTCAGCGGGCGGGCTGTACGCTACAGAGCTTGTTCCCGCTGCCCTGCTTCTATTGCAGGTATTTGGAAGAGCTCTAGTCCAAGCCTCTCGTCTGATGGTGCCATTCATAATGAGTCGTGGCCAATCACGGCCGCAACGACTAATCATAAAAGGCCCCTGAAATAGTCTCGAATAGTAATCAAAAGTTGTCTCTGATTGGTAATTTCAGCAAAAAAAGCCGCGGCTCAGCTTCGTTGGCCTGCTGTGGAATGCTTCCAAAGTGGAACCCCCTTGCTTCTACGGACTTGTGCGGCCAATCATCTCAGAGGTTACATCATCAGGGCAAATAGTCGCAGGAGGTTGCGGTGTTTCGGTGTTTGGGATAAGACCGCAGAGAGCGTTTGCGCCGTTATCGTTCTCGTTCAACACCACCCAGCCGCGGCGCATGGAGTTCGCCGTAGAAGGAGGATTCTTGCAGCGATTAGAAATGCGAAACTCAATAGATGTTTTGTCATGGCCAAAAATGGAATACTCGGAGTCTGTAGGAACTGCTGTAGTAGAATGGAGATATAAGGATGGCATCGGCCAGTCTTGTAGAGCCTCCTATCTCCATCTTCAGACTCAATTCAACAATCAATACAACAGCAAAGCTACAAATCATTCAGTAATAAACTGAAAATCATTTACTTTATCACTTAACTTCAACAAAGATCTGTTATAACCCAACATCATAATGGCTGGCGATCTCGTTCTTGTAAGTCCACCCCATGGCACATGCAGCTTCCCCCATTGAGCCATCTCCTACTAACACTATTATCCGCCTTTCAGCTCACCGGTGCCACTGGCATGATTGGCTTCAAGACCCTTGTCGAAGTCGTCAAGGCTGGCTACAAGGTCCGCGTCGCCGTCCGAAACCAAGCTGGTTATGATCGGATTACCGGCCTCAAGCCTCTTGCCCCTTATGTCTCACAGCTAGAGAGCATCATTGTGCCCGAGATCACTATTCCCGGTGCTTATGATGAGGCTGTCAAGGGTGTCAAGTATGTTGTTCACATCGCTTCTCCCCTGGCTCTTCCGGTTGAGGGCGAGGAGGCCTACCAGACCCAGATCATCACTCCTGCCATCCAGGGCACAGTTGGTATCCTTGAGTCTGCGAACAAGGTGTCAGGCATTGAGAAGATTGTCATCACAGCCTCTATCTTTTCTGTCGCCTCCATTATGGCCATGGCTACAGGAACCAAGGTCAATGGTATGTCGTATCAAACTCCAAAGTCCCAATTAGACTTGTGTTAACCACTTCTCCAGAGGAAACTCGTGCCACCAGCACCGAGGGCCCCTTTGCCTCCAGCCTCTTTGCCTATGAAGCCTCCAAGGCCCTTGCTTTTCAGGCTACCGAGAAGTTCATCGCCGAAAAGAAGCCCGCCTTCGACGTCATCAACATCCTCCCCGTCTTCGTCGTTGGTCGCGATGACACCGTCACTGATGTTTCCAACATCGCCAAGGGCACCAATGGCTTGCTGATGGGCCCTCTCCTTGGCCATGCTCGCGACCAGCCGCTCCTTGGCGTTGCCGTCCACGTTGACGATATCGCCAACATGCACGTGCTTGCTCTGAAGCCTTCTCTCAAGGGCAATCACGACTTCCTTGCCTGCGCACAGCCAAATGAGGTGGTTGACTGGGCAGACTCCTTTGAGATTGTCAAGAAGCGCTTCCCGGAGGCTTACGCTAACGGAGCATTCAAGTTCGAGTCTATTCCTCGACCTGTCTCAGTCCCGACATATGTCGACTCAACGAAGGCCGAGAAGGCTCTGGGCTTCAAGTTCAAGTCATTCGAGGAGTTGACTGTCTCCGTTGTGGAGCACTATCTCGAGCTCATTGGCAGCAAGTAAACGTCTATCACACCATGCAACTATGAGATCATCATACAGGGGATATAGATGGAATGTTTTTGTGGAGCATATTTGATCAATCTAATATGCTTAGATTAGATTAGCGATGAATTTAATTGATCTTATTTACAATGGTTTATTTGTACTATGCAGACGGCGTGCTAAGGTACTAGGTAGTTACATACTTCAATATAGCAAGAAAGCAGATATAAGCAGTACATAGTTAGTCTTATGTACTATCAAAGTGAGACATTCAAGACGACAATTGTAAGTAACATTGCGCTATTCCACGTTCCCAACATTGCTATCCAACAGTAAATACAAAGTCCCGAAACGCTTGCTTATGTACAGTATCATCATGATTCGGCTATATACATTCCTAGATGACTTTTATGGCTTCCTTTGCCATGTTTTTATGCTCTTCTGCCGTCCCTCATAAACACGTCTCACAGAATAAACACTTTAGGAAACAAGTGGCTTCACAAAAGCAGCTGCTGTATCTGCGTCCTCGGCATACGTCAAATGAGGCAACAGGATGAAATCTCCGCCCTGGCAAATGTTGTCTCCGTCGTGGCAGACAACAAGAACCTTTGAAGCGTCGTAATTGGCAACAGGTCTGCCATTGTATGGGTCACCAAAGAGTACCACTGCGCTGACTTTCGCCATTGTCGCAGCATCTAGGTTGCTTGCTGCGTTGTGTACGACCATGCTACCTTGAGAGTAACCACCGAGCACGAGCTTGGTGTTGGGGCAGCTGCTGATGACAGATTTGATCTGGTTGGCCCTATTGTCGCGAGAATAATATTGTTAGCAAACAGCCTAGATTGAGATCATCTGGAGGGGGAAAACTGTTGGGCAATGTGCCACTCACATGTCAATTCCTGGCTGCACTGATCCCGACAAAAAGCCCTGCACACTTGCAGGATACGGAACTCCTTTGACGCCGACTCTTTTGTTTGAGAGTGCAGTTTCGAGTGATTTAAAGAACCAGGGTCCAACGAGGACTCCGACATTTCCAGGATCGCAAGTACCGCGAGCGAACAAGACAGTCACATCGCCACAGGCATCATTTTCTGTATTGGAAATGTCAAAGAGGTCGGCGGCAACATCTTCAGCGTCTCCGATAAGATCACAGGCAGCTGAGACGGTATCCCCAATGGGCATAATCTCTGCCAGCTCAGTGAGAAATTCGTTGATAGAAGGCCAGTCTCGACGGCTGGGGGACTGGGAGACGGGTTTGGGGTATGCAAAGGCATGGCCTGCCAAGATGGCTGTGAAGATGGCAAGGGACCGCATCTTGTACGCTGATATAAAAGAGAAGATACAACACTAGGAGGCTAAATTTCACTTTTTTCCAAGGCACCAGAGGATGATTGAGGCAAATGGAGTCGTCCGGGTATCACTTTATATACTTATCATCTCCACCCTAGCTGAATGCTTCCACATGAAGCACATGCTTTCTCCACGATGTATAAACTCGCTCCGAGCACATGTACATACAAGCGCAACAATAGATCTGATAGCCCCAAGCTCAGACTCGATTGACGAGTAGAAACTCAGGCTCTGTCACCCTCTTCGGGTCATGCAGTCTCGATAGTGCAAGGAGAACCTTCCAGATATGGGATGGACGGCCATTTTTTCACAATGCGGCGCTTCGCTGCTCCGCCAGTAAGACGGCACCAATGCGGGACTGGAGACGATGCGTGACTATGTGGACGGGGAATTAAATCTGGGGTTAACAAGAGCTGCGTCGTCTCGTACGATTTGTCAGTTCGGAGGATCATGAAGCTACGCAAACGGTGAGAGATCAGTTAGCCCTAACTTCACATGCACCTCGAGATGAATCTTTGACAATATTACCATGGCATCAAAGTCAAACCCAACAACAACTATGTGAATTTTTTTCAGCTATCCTCACAGCTCGGGAACGAGACGATCTCAGCTTTACCCTTGCATATTTTGTTTGTTCTGTGCGTCTTACATGCGAGAATCCAAGATCGACGCCCGTTTGGCTTTGCAAGGGTTGGTTGGCACACAGACGAACACACCTGACATCTCCGAACGGCCTATCGCAAAGCAGCATCGCGTTCCCCTCATTGTCTCCAAAACAAGTGCAAAGTCTCTCGGTATCACAAGCCAAATTATACAAAAGTATTGGGGGAGAAGGCAGTTTGATTTACCAGTTTTTCAATTTCAATTTACTTTGTAATTGTCCCGATTATTGGCTTCATAAATATTAGGGCTTTGTATAGCTGATTTATAATTATTTTTAACTGGTGCTTCATTTAAATAAATCGGTATTTCATTATTCCGTAAACTATACAATCTAGAATTATCTTTAGTAACTTTTGGTTCAACTTCCATTTATACCCGAGTGCAGCGGTGAAACAACATTTTGAAAAGTTTGTTTAAAATCTCGTCTCACTCGACGGAGAGTTGTACGGCCTCATTGTGGCTCCTCGACTTGATTCATGCAGCTTCAAACAGGCAGCACTCATACTGAGAACTTTTCAGCATCGCTATAAAGACGAGAGGGGATTAGACACTGAAGGAAACAAACCGCTTCTCATGCATCCCGCATTTTCTCTTCCCCAGGCTCCGCTAATACCCCGCAAACCAGACGGGTCATCTCAAAAGACAAACATCCGCTTGATACCTAGATGGGAAACGGCCCGGCAGATCGGCCACTGAGAAAGTCATGAGACTCGTGGGGTTTATTGCTGTGATGCGCCCTGTTCTGGCGGCTAAAGTATTGGCTCGTTATGCTCACCGATTCATCGAAACTATCTCGGTACCTGACAATCCTTTGGGCGACTCAAGATGACTCATGGCATGTGATTTGCGCGTTTTTGATCTTTTATTTGCTTAGAGGAGCGAATGAGAGGCTTTGGGGCCTCCAGAAGCCATACATATCGTCTCCTCCCTTACGATTTCCTTATTTTGAACATGGATTCCACAACCACAGCCGGTCTTTGTGCCCTATTTGGCAAGCCGTGCTACTTAGCCGCGTCATAAGTCCCAATTAAGCCACTTGTTATTGTAAAGATCGAGCGTTGCTTCCAGACGGAGAAAAATACTATGCGCTTTTAATTGGTACGCTTCAAAATGATACTCTCTTGTCATATGAGTGACAGGCTGTGGGCCAAAAGGTCAAGGTCCTTTCCGAGGGCAGTGTACTCGGCGGGGAGATTTATATACAATGCTATGATATGAGTATATACTTTTTCTATATAGTGTACGTAGAACATAATTCATCATTCGCATAATCATCGTCAATCTTTTTTTTTTTTCTCAGAAATTCCCATTTTAACATGATCAGGGGCCCAAAGCCACAGACAACCAAGATGCCTCCTACAAGCCGACCTCGTTGAGTAAAACATGGGTATAAAGTAATTAATATTCGATAAATGGACCAAACCAGGCCGCTTCTCCCCTCTTATTTATCGACACGTATAGTGTTTTCCACTTAGTTGTCAAAATGCTTGTAACTGGATCGTGCATCCGTCGCAAGCGTGGTCGTTGATAACTCTACGAGAAAAGTTGGTCGTTGTGTTTCTCCTCGCGAAGCAGTGCCTCCAGCCCTGGATAATCTGGCATCGTTACTCTGCTCATCGCCAGAGGATAGTATCTTGGGGAACATGCGCTGGAGAATGAGGCGAACGGTCGGTAAGCAAGTGCAGATGATCCCGATGTTGACCTCCATTGTCGACCACCAAGCGACATTCCATTGATCCCAGGTTGGATTGATGAGTTCAGCGAAGAATATAACCGATTTGAGGCGTAGAAGTGATATAATGCTCACACTAAAGGCAAGTCAGTTACACTAATCAGCACGTCGAAGTCGGTGCAGAAATGACCTACAAAGTTCCCAGAATGAACATGGCAGCCACTCCAATCTTCTTCTTCCAGTGGAGATTCAGCCTTTTGATCTGTATCAAGGGCAGTATGATCATCCACACGTCTACTGCCAGACCTAATCCTGCATTTGCCCAAGCGAATGCGTTCAAGTCGAAACATCTTCCCTTGGGAGGGTAATCGTAGTATTGTGCCCAATAATAATCGAGCGGTACGCATTGAGTCATGGCGGTAATGACAAAAACAACTCCAAACACGACATTGAAAACGGCCGTTCCGATTAACAGGCGCCGAATGTTTGGCCCTGGGAACACGTAGAGGTAGAAGAGCGATAAGCTGAGCTTGACCAAGGACATTTGAACGAGATAAAAGACCTCCCCAATGAAAAAAAATTTTGCAAAGAGGGGAAGCTCAGGCGCTGGTAAAGTCCAAATGTCTTTTCCTATGCCGTGGCCGACGAGACCGACCTGGTTAACAACGATTGCAGGGACGGAAATGACAATGGCGGCGAAGATGACCCAATCATCTGGTCCGATCTGTCCATTGTCGCTAAGATACCGTTTGAATAATAAGCGGACAATAACGAGAAGAATAGTAACAACACCAGAGGCGATATTCATTGAAGTGTACTGTCCCGATTCGTCTCTGTAAGGCCGGCCACAGGCTGTTTGGGTGAGATTCATTGTCTCTACAATTCATAATACACGTTAGTATCACATCACCATCCAGGTTTGTATCACGTACTCAAGGCTTCCGACATCATGCAATGCGCCCTGACACATATTGTCCCGGCGTCAAAATACTCTTCATCGTCACACATGCATGGCAGGTCGCCGAAGGTACATGATGATGTGTTGTGGATAAGCGTTGTCAAACAGTTGAGCTAAAAACGCCGGAATCAGTCGGCTTCCTTAACACGATTCAATCCTTGTCCTTCTTCTTGTGTCACCTACAGCGCAAGATGGGATCTGTGGGATTAAGTGGTCGAAGTCCTCCGATGACATCGTTTCATGACCGCTCAATGATCTGGATTCTTTTTGAGGTCCACGGCCGCCGTAGACGAATGGCACTGCCATCAAGAGCCTCAACAAATGTCTTGTCTTCATTTTCGATTCCGAGCTGCGATGTGAGAGTTTTTCGTCGAAGGAGCGGTTTAGTCAGACTTTTTAGTCCTTCCGGTTTGAACATCGAGTGAACATATTGCTTCCAACCGTTATTGTCTCATTTTGAACAACTTTCCCCCTAAAAAAAATTAAAGGGAAATAGAATTTGAAAGACAGGCTTCCGTAAAGCGATAAAGAGTGTATCAAGGTGTGAGAAACCCTGAATCCCGATGACAAGGCCTCGGCGGACCACCCAGCTTAAACTAGCATTGAGGAATCCGGGATGGGATATGAGCACTCCGTATGGCGCAGGGATGCGCAAGCTCTTGCCTATGCCCAGACTGCCGATAGAAACAGATTTGCCCGTAATTGTACAAAGCAACAAACAAACCGAATGACACCTACTGTACTCGCCAGGATCAACGACATGGGCACCCCCCTGAAGACCAGACATCCCAGTTGCCCGTGCGCCAAGGCGTGTAAGACAAACGCTGTGCCTTGACAAGCTCAGGCCTACGTTAAAACTGGCACTCGAACCAGTTGCGGTGTTGGTGCAGAAGCAAACGCCGTGCCCTGCATGTCAGTCAAGCCGCACGGGTTTCCAGAGACGAGGCACTTTGTACATCTCTCAAGTGGGGGTTTACCGCATCGCAGGCAGAATGTTAGAGTTGACAGATAAGGTGATCTAGAGCCGCAGATGGTCCAGCCGCATGGAATGTTCCATAAGAGAAAAGTCCCACCCAACAGCACTTATTGTACCAGTCTCAGGTCTGCCATTCTCATATGCCGAAGCAAGCATTCGCTATTATAGTATAAGAATCATTTATCATTTTCAGACGTCTCCATAGCACTCGTATACTAGTACAATACTAGGTAGGTACATGGGGTAATACCGACTCGGCCCAGTCCGCATTCAGCTCCCGATCTCCCACATTGATGTCAAACCAAACCAGAGGGTTTCCCATGGCTTTAGTGCTCTTGTTCTCAGACGATCATCAATGGCGTATAAAGCACTAGCATTTCACTACTGCAAAGCCGTTGTTGTTTGCTGCCCCAGCTGCATACCGCATCAATCTTCCCAATGATGTCGAGAAACCTCCCACATGTGTGTGGGGGTCAAGTCAAAAGCAGTAATAATGCGTGTGAACCAAATCGAGCAGACATGACATGCCCGTAGCAACTCAATGCAGGCTGGATTATTCGCCTCCGATGATACCTGACCCTGCATTACCATGCCCATGTCCATGTATGCGGAGTAATACATGTATGTACTCGTAGATGTTGCTTCGACTCACCTCCGCTTACGAATCCTCCTGTCACATCATCATCGTGAGACTCGCCGCAAAGATCGCGATCGTCTCGACACATCCTTCGCACTGATCAACCGAGTCCAACACGTGGGGGCCACCAAAGCAGAAGCACATGCAGCACACGGTCCTTTGTCTCGCCACATCAACTGCCGCCAAGAAGAATCACGAAAACCTGCGTTTGGCCAATGAAACGCGATTAGAAGCAACTGCAACGCTAGCGCAGGGGCCGCGAGATAAACATGTGCATACATGGGGAGAATGCGACCGCCGTTCTAGACGAGTTTAGTGAGGTGGATATGTGCGGATTGTCTGTTTCTGTACGTTGATCATTTCACGATCCCTCCTTTTTGTTTGCAAACCCCTTGACAGCGATCCTCTCGGGCCGAGGGTTCCGTATTGACTATTGGATAGAATCTGCTTCGTAATTCATGGTGAACGTTGTGAGATAATCCTCGTCACCGTGATACAGTTTGCTGGGACGGAGATGTTAACTTCAAGGCAGCATTGTCCGTCTTTAATCGGCCGAATGCTCCAAATCAACACCACGTGGTGTTGCTTGTCCACGATTTCAACAGAGGTAAATAAAGAGAGGTATTCGAATTGACATCACGTCTTCATTCTATGCCTAGATTCGGCCAGAATTGCAATAAGCCGCAGCCATGGGGGCTCCAGACCGAGCTCGCGGCTGCACCGCATCTTCAGCTTCGTCCATGAAAAGGCCGTTTCTCGGAAGGGAAAGAAAATCCGTTTAAACGTAAATCATGAAATCTCACGGACATCCCGTCACTAATCTCAATCCATCAAGAGTCAAAAAAAGCTGAAATCCTACTGAACAGTACACGCCCCGTCCACACAACTTTCCAAACAAAAAGTGCCGTGCATCTGCCAAACCCCCCTGCGTTTGCAACTTTCCAAGACATTTCGCCATTTATCTCTCATCCATGCTTTTCCCCCCCCCCATCTCGGCTTATCCTCCCTCTATGAGAAATTCACCGTCTCCACTTGAGCCCGTCATATCCTGGTTTGCCCTGTTCTTCATCCTGCCGCTCCTGGGCAAAGCAGTCAGCAGGAAGACCATCCGCGGCAGAAGCTACCTATTGCGTAAAACGGGGCCACTTACGGAGTACAAAATGCCGAGAGAGAGAATTACCCAATGTTGTACTCCGTAGTTCTAGACGCTGAGATTTACTAACATACATATATACGAAGTACGAGCATGTATCCATACTACCTAGTATAGACATGTACTGCCTAGGTATGCGAACCATCGCCTCTTGGGAAGATGGAAGAACCGTACATTTACGCAAATGTATGCAACAAAAAATACAGTCAAGAAAGAGGAAACGAAACCAAGGATAACTCACTGTCACTCTTGTCCCATCAAACCATGTTACACACGCGGCTGTGTTGCACTTCCATGTAAATCTGCAATGCAACGCCATACACTGCAGAACATCACTACATCTCATCAACATGCATGTATCCAGTCATAAAATGCCGATCCGTAAATGCTCCAGGGCTCTTAACAACCCAGGTCTTTAATATCGGCGATGATGAGAGCAAATGGCCAGATACACACATTCTTGCAGAGGCGGCACAGCTTGGTGAGACATACAGCTTCGTCATAAAACATTAACATTACAATCTCGCCTTTCGCCGCCATTTCTTTGAGGGCGAACATTTCCCTATAATAAACACGTTGATACTGACATGCATCACACTCTCACGCCTTTTCCTTCTTCCTCACGAGTCCTGCGCCCAGCACATTGACCGTAGGAGCGTCCACATCGCCGCCATCATGAACATCATCCCCTTGCTCTTTCTTGGGTTTTTTCCTGACCAGCCCAGCGCTCAGCACATTGACACCACTGCCATTAGCCGTCTCGTCCGGTGATGCCTCCGTCACCGTGTCTGCCCTTTTCCTCTTAACAAGCCCAGACAGGTTATTGACTGGTGCAACTCCTAGGTCTGGCCTGTCTCCAGCAGCCGCGGCAAGCTCCCGTGTCCCTGTAACGTCAAATCCCCACCGGCTTCCGAGGCCAACTTCGCTTAGCCAGCGACGCGTGCTCCCTGTGGCTTTTTCCAAGGTGGCAAAGTCCAGGCGCAGAAGAAGCTCGTGGATTCGCTTATAGTCGGCTTCATCCACGATCCTCTCGCCTCGACCTTGGGGTGGCCAGTGATAATACGCAGTCGATACGGGCTGGTCTAAAAGGTAGTTGCGCTGCTTGGTCTTGATACGTGGCTGGCGGGGCTTGATGGGGCCTCGGAGCTTGCTCTTGGTCTTGGCCGACTTTTTCTTCTTGGACTTTTTGTCTTCAGTGTCAGAATCACGTTTTGGTTTAGTTGGAGTGGTGTCACTCTGATCTGCCTTGAGTGGGAAG
Source organism: Trichoderma afroharzianum (assembly GCA_037893235.1). Lineage (NCBI taxonomy): Eukaryota > Fungi > Ascomycota > Sordariomycetes > Hypocreales > Hypocreaceae > Trichoderma > Trichoderma afroharzianum. Next base: position 284,718 of record JBBLXW010000024.1, on the reverse strand, counting down.
AGTCTCCTAGGCGTCGTTGTCGGTGTGATATTGGACACCATTCTCTGCTTCCTGGGCGTCTCGGGAGCGACTCCCAACGCACTGGTCACGACTGAGGCACTAGATACCGATACAGTGTCACTACCATCTGGTTTTGGCTCGTCCTCCAAGTCATCAAACACGACCCATATGAACCCCGTCATCCTACCGCTCGAACACTCTTGTCGGAAGGCCATCATCTCCCAAAACATGTCAAGGGTCTTGACTGATTTCCAGCTCCCCGTAGTCTTCATCGCCTTGGTCTTTGTAACTTCGTCATCCAGCTCGTCGCGAAATCGTGATTTGGGGTCGTCCGGGAACCGGGGGATGAGGCATCGTGGTGGCACCCAGTCAAACTCTCGATAATAATGCGAAATGCGCTCAAGTGGGTGGCTCAACGACCAGCAAGATGCAGCACCAGCACGGCGCGGAATGAATGCACGAGTCTCGTAGGCATCAAGGCCAGGAACAAGCAAATGTCCTTTGGCGTTTCGCCATGTTGAAAGATTACCAGTGGGAGGAGACTCGACAATGGGGTCAAGCACCCGGCACCACCACTTGACGAGGCCACGATCGTCCAAAACATGCTTTCCGGGGTATTCGATGCTTCCGGGGAACAGATACTGGTCTTGCGCGCGTGCAAAGAGGCTGACTACGAACTGCACGTCTTTGCGCCTCCGTTTGTCGACCAAGTATCGTATGAAGGTCGCGCAGACTTCTCGAACAGGGCTAGGGGCACCCTTTGGCAGCTTTAACTTGTCCAGAAACCCAGTAGAGTCAGCCTTGGATACAAACAAGGTGGTGGATCGAGCCGTGGTGTATATGAAGATCTCGATGCCGAGTACGAGGACTCGCTTCCGCTGTGTTGGTTGTTCCGCTGTATTTTCGCTCTCTGGAGCACTCGCTAACGTGTCTGGAATGTCAATTGAGACGCTAAGGAAGTGCTTCTCGCAGTATGTTCGTTCGGGCCGTTCGCCAGGAGGTGCAGAGTAGAGCGCGTCAACCTTGATGGGAGGCGTCGAAACATGATGGATGCCGAATTTGTAGCCTTTGGGAAGCACAGCAGCAAGGCGGCCGCGTAGGCTAGTGTCCTGAGAGTCTGCAGACGCCATCTGGGATCAAATCAGACGAATACCGTCGCTCAACAGGTCCGAGAGTTGTAAGGAGGGAGAGGGAGAGGAGAGTACTAAGTAGTAAGCCGCAAAGCAAAGCAAAAGACATTGGATGGACCAAGGTTTGGCGCCTCCCTTGAACCCTTGGAAGTCGCGACGAGCTCGGTGCGCGCAGAGTGAACATTGAATGCAGTAGCTCCGCCTGGGCTGCTGTTACAGCTGAGTTAGCGCATTGGGTCCACTGAAGCCTGGGGGGCCACATGCCGTAAATGGAGACCCCAGCGGACAGTAATGGCGAACAATAGGGCTGATTTCGTACATGAAGCTAAATGGTGGCGGAACCGATCAATCAGGAACCAGCTGCGTCGATCACATACCCGAAATTGAGGCAGTGAATCGAATCGGTCATTATTTACTCTTTTTTCCAGCCGCTTGCTTGAACAATTATATGAGGGAGAACGACATAAGGTTGGTCTTCATTGAAGTAAGGTGTCTACCTATGGTAACAGAATTTCAGGTACTTAGAGGTACCCATCACCTGTAGGCAGTATAGATACCTAGTACTACTTGTATAATTTTTTTTTGTTGCCTCGTAAACCAGCTTCTGGTCTCAAGAACATAGAATCAATTTATGGAAAGTTGTTGAAAAAGATTCGACTTGATGGTAGTTGAATTTGATCCAACAGCACAAACATCCAGGGTAAGGTGCATACAGGTACTACCTGGTACCTAGGTAGGTACTGGCAGCGTTGATGACGCACGCCATCACTTGATCGATAGACAACGATAAGATAAGACAAAATGCCGCCAAACACGTGACCTTGGAAAATGCTCCAGGTCTGTCGATAGAGACCTTCAACACCATGAGCAGCATCGCAAACCACAATTGAATCCACAACCATGGCTCTCCAGTCCTGTCGCCCGAGCCTGGCCCGCTGCCGGCATGCCGCTCGTGCCTTGTCCCCCTGCGTGCGCGCATACGCGACCGAATCCGCGCCGTCAACGCCAGAGACCTTCAAGGTCCCCGCCACAACCCCCAGCACAAATACGAAGCCGCGATGGAGCCAGACGCCCGAGGGCATGAAGGCGCCGCTGCAGCTGGACTTTGCGAAGAGCGCCAAGAACAAGATCTGGGCGGTGAACAACGACCCCACGCGGCTGGACGAGGTGTATAACCGCTTGCTGGGGCCCGGAGGAAGCAAGATGCTGCCAGAGGAGCTCAAGTGGCTGGCCGTGACACATAAGAGCTTCGATCAAGGGAGGAGAGGGTTCAATGATCGATTGGCATTGCTAGGTGCGTTAGCGCATCATTCTGTGGCACATAATGTATCATGATGAGCTGACTCTGGTGCTGTATTTGTAGGACGGTTGACGATGGTAATGGAAGCAACAAAGGAGATTGTGAGCAAGGAACCTCTCGCCGGCTCAATACTCCCCGACCAATTCGACAGAACGCCATTGGAGGATGATCAGCTACTGTCGGTGGATAACCTCAACGTCATGGGACCCCGAGACATGATTGGCAAGGACAAGCTCTATCAGCTGGCTAACAACGTGGGGCTGCTGGACGTGGTACGGTGGAAGCCTCGATTGGTATGTGCCCCTTACTTTGTCAGACTTTAAGGACATGATGGTATCGCCTTCAAAAGGAATGGGGCAGAGAGCTAACTCGATGACAGCCCCGACGACTTGAGGCCTCTGGTGTGGAAGTTGTGCTGAACTCGGCACTTATGGCCATCGTTGGTGCAATCACACTGCAGCACGGATCGGCCGTGGCAGCACAGGTGGTGAGGGAGAGAATACTGGCACAGGTGCCCAAGGACAACTGAAAGATATAGACCAGGGCGGAGAGGGGGGAACATGTATGACCAAAAAAATTGGACGGCGGCGGCGGCGTTGTGTAATCATACCTTGTACTATTTATGAGGAGACGAAGCTAAACGTGTTTTGAATCTAGAGGCATCAAATGAAGGGACCTGGCTTGGCTTGGTTTATCCTCATGGCAAAAGCATGTAACATAAAAATTTGCGCTTCCTTGGGCTTGAAACTCGGGGTGGTGAGATGTATATGAAATCCTTCATCTTCTACTCACGGTTCATGGCTACTGGATCTTGTATTCAAAAGAAGAAAAATCATTCGGGGTATCTCATCTAGAGCGTCTGCACACTCATTTTGCCTAGCTACGCATCTGTAACCTCTCACTCCAATCACATGTCATCCCAACAAAGGCCTCTCCTCCGCTAAGGCATCCTCATCCTCATCAACAGACTGGCTGGTAAAGCCATTCTTCACCAGTCTCTCGCGAAATAGCCACCCCACAACAGTTCCCGCACCAGGTCCAGCAACGACGGAGATCGCAATCATGCTCAGCGGCACCCTCCATCCCGCCTCGACAAAGACCCAATACAAGACAGTCCAGGCAATAAACTGAATGTCGATTTCGATGAAGCTTACCGTCAACTTGGTCATCTTCTTGCGGTCGTCACCCTGAGCAAGGTTCCAGATGACAAAGACGTGCGCAGCAATGGACAGCGCAATGGGCAAAGCGTAGACAAGAGCCACACACTGCCAGTGAGACTCGTGGTGGATACTGGTCGGGCTGACACGGCGGATGCTCTCGACAAGGTGACGCACGCCCTGGCGGATGACAGAGACATAGACGGGGAAGAAGAGCCAGACGCCAATGGTAGCCGGAGAGTTAAAGACTAGCATGAGAATCGAGGGTAAGAAATAGCCAGCAGCAACGGCAATGGGGATCGCCACGGCCTCGGAGTCTGGCAGCGTGCGGCCCTCCTCACTAATATCTTCAAGCTCAGCCGCGGCCACAGTCGAATCTTCACCACCGGTTCCCTGGCTGTGCTTCTCCGCGAGCACCAGCGCCTTGGCCCGGTGCAGAAACGCCGGCACAATCACCAACTGCCAGACCATGGCGCCTCCCAGCAAGTTGAACAACAGCCACCACAGCGTGGGCTTCGCAATCAGCGAATTAGGCTTGTTGCAGCGCCTGGCCGACTCCACGGTGCATACAGTCGCCAGCGCGCCAACATACGACAGAATCACGGCCATGACGGCCTTGGACCGCAGCGAGTCCAGCGCGCACTGGAAGAAGCTGACGAGGAAGCAGCTCGGCGTGCCGATGAGCGGGATGTGGCTGAGGCCGGGGATGCGGGCGCGGGAGTGGCATTGCGACCACAGTAAAGCGATGTCGACGTCGGAATGGGCGAAGAGAGCGACAAAGGTGCCGACGGAGAGGATGATGGGAATAACGAGGAGCGACTTGAAGGACGCGAACTGGATGGGCGGCGCAAGCCACCTGGACGTGGTGAAGCTGTGTGAAGGCATGTTCCTCCTTTCTCCCTTTCCTCTTTTCTTTTACAGCGACTCTGTATCTGCAAGCCAGAGAAAACGGAGTGAAGAAGAGAAGATTACAGCGCCGGCATGGTTCCTGGCAAAGAAGAAAAAGTGAAGAAAAGAACAAGGATGAGGTCGGTCGTGAGATGAGAGGGAGGCTAGAAGTGAGACATGCACTAACAGCGTGCTAACACGAACGGGAAGCTGCCTGAGAGCTGAAAGCTCGTAACATTGAAGAGTTCTAGCAGCCAAATGGCGAGACTCAGCGTAGCATTGCTGGCTGATAGCGGTAGTTGGTGCTGTGGCGCAGCGCTTGGGGGGACCAGTGGCACCACACCTACCAATTTGATGGGCACGTGGGAGAGAGATCTGATGACCGGGTCTGTTGATGCATGGACATGGAATCGGAATAGCATTTATTAGTCTACATAGTTAGTAACTAGTTTTGAGCTGAAGGTGAGTGAATGAGGTAGGAATTGAGTATTACCTAGTACTTAAGTAGAAAGGGATTATATATTGTTGCTTTGCATTACATACAGTATAGAACGCTGCGGCACAGCAGATATATGCGACTTATACCTCCTCGGTACTCTGTACTTGAGCCTCATTCACACCCTCAATCTGCAGCAGTGTCAGCGATCTGTGAATGTTATTAACACATCCACATAATGCATACCAGACTTGAAAACATTGATTTATTACACTCCAGTCTCATATTACATCAATATGTATGCATCCAGCCTTTCCTATGCCAGAATGCCGGGTCCCCACCGTATAAATCACAAAATGCCTAGGTAGGTACATAATCTTCAACCTACTTCTTTGTTGGTATATATCTGCCTCTTGCTGCAATGTTTCCCAAGTCAGGGCGGCATTTTCGTTTCTGCCGAGTACAGTGATCGCATGGCCCATCTAGCTTTGTTTTGCGGCAGATTAGCCCTCCATTGAAGCAATAACGACAGGGTCGATCACAAAGTACAGCTTCAGACATGAGATCAAGAACGTGCTTTGCACGGTCCGGATTCTTTCGCAAAGAATCCTCGGTAACGTTTATGCACATGGCCTTGGACGTCTTGCAGCGCTGACATGGCCTGCCTTGGGAGCAGATGTAGCCTCTCCGAAAACAAAAATCGCATTTAGGGAATAATGACGTCTCCACGGTAAAATCTTCTCTGCGTTTTGCCCTCTTAGGCAGCGTTCCTTCAAGAATAAACATTGCAAATTCAGGATCCTTTTGTAAAGAGCCCATTGTAACTTTCCTGCAATATGATTGGTCCTTCTGGCATGAAAGACAAGGAGTATTTCCGTTGCAAATCCTGCGATGCTTAAAACACGGCTCGCATCGTGGAAAAGTAACAGGGTTTATATTTCTCAAAAATGTGGTGTCCATCGGTTGCACTCCCGTAGTTGTGAGTGTCACTGTCAAAGAAACCGGCTGATCTTCACGTTTCTTCCGTGGTCCGAGTCTTTTTCCAGTCTTAGTTTTTTTTAGCCTCGGAGCCCTGGGGTAGATGGTTTGATTCTGGTCAAGGATACCGTCCAGGACTTTCCTGGCCTCTGGGCCTTGCGACTTCTCATGATAGTCCCAGATAGCCTCAGCTCGTATCAATATATCGCTTTTTCGACCGAATAGCATTTTTTGTCTTGAAAATCCTTTGGATGCTATCCATGCTTTGAGATCTTGAGCCCCCAGGCGTTGAAGAGCGCTGCGCGACCTAGGATTTGGGGTAGCTCTCGTGGCTTGTTGAAAGGCATATTTATGTCGAATACTGTCGTAGCTTTTCGTTGGTGTAGACTTATCCTCTGCTATGAACGTCACAACTTTCCCCGTTGCACAGTGAGGACAGACACGCCTAACTCTGTTTAAGTAACTCCCAGTAACTTTGTCGTACCTTGGACACATGTCGGTCTGCCGAGACTGCGGACTGCGACATGAAGGGCATATGACATTGACCTGAGCTTCGTCTCCTATTGAAGTATCTGCCTCCCTATACAGAATATTCCGGGTTAATGGCGCCTGTAATCTGGTCCTCGGCAGTCTCTCTATAGCAGGAGCCGATTGCCGGCGCCATTGACTTATGGGATTGGTAGTGTTGAGACCGGCCCATGGATATGGACATGCACGGAATCCTCTGGGTAAATAATTTGATAAGACCAAGGCCGGAAGGGTCCGAAACAGTAGCATTGCGTATAATTCCACGATACTCAACAGTACACTCTCTTCTTCTGAATTCTCATCGGAAAGGGGATCGAGCTGGCAGATGACTAACCAAAAAGAGCGTAAATGAGGTCTGCGCGTCCAGAATTTGATATGAGGGGCATTGTGACGCTTCAAAGTACCCTTCTGTAGGACTCGACGTGATTTTCGCGACTGTTGTTTTTCTGACCCGGCCCGGTCTAGTTCATGCCCATTGATGCGGGCTGGTATGTTCAGAGATGAGCCAATATAGAGACCAATGTAGGCAGGGTCAGAAGGATCATATATACAATGAACATATACACCAGGCGCGGGGCATTTCCTCGCCGTCATCTTTTGGCACTCGCTGATCGATTCAAAACTGATTCTCTCAGTTTCTAAGAGACGTAGTAGGTCTTCACTGATGCTGCCGAGAACTCGTTGCTGAATTCTCTCTGGTCCTAGTTTGTGGATCAATTTTGCGCATTGGAGACCGCAGTTGTCATTTGTGAATTCCCTATTAGAAATCCCATCTATCATATGTGCCAATATGATCTTGTAATCACCGCCGCATATCCGTTGCTGAGATTTCGGTATATTCTTTAAGCCTTGCCAAGACTGAATTTCGGTGTTGATAGGTGGACTGTGGGATGCAGGCACTGTTACCAGATTGGCCGGTATATTAGACGGCTGCGCGGGGGACATAAATATGATTGAGTTGCCATTGGGTGACGGGGATTGTCTTTCACGGGCACTAGGACTGTCGCTGCTATTGGTTTGTTCGATGTTATCTGAGATTTCCTGATCATCAACGTTTATCGCTCTATTTGAAGAAAAATCCCTTCCGTCGTGATTCTTTGACCTTATTTTCTGGGGTTTTGGTTTTCCATTGTCCAGTGTGCTGCAGGAATTTGACTGAACTATCATGGCTTGAGGTGACAGCACTCTGTCTGAGTCTAGTGATGCTGAGCTGTTATACTTTATCGGTGACTCATGCTCCCATCCCATCTGTCTGCATGTCAGTCTTAGTTTTGAGTAGTAGTTGGTTGGACAGGCAAGATTCAAGATTACATTGGTATCAGAAAAGGTAGTCAGCTTTTTTTTTCCTGAACTTGGTCGATGATCTTCCTTATCGGCACTTAAATCTCTACAATTTTTAATATTATACTCAGGTTGTTGGGTAGTATCGTTCCTCGATTCATCCGTGAGATCGGTCTCAAAAAGAAGTTCTAACTGTTTGGACGTTGGATTACGTTTCCGTTTTTTATTATTCTTCGCGGGTTTCAAGGGTTTCTCGTCTGAGCAAATCTTATGCTTGTTGAAGCACCATGCACACTTATTTGTACGATGCTTTGATGATACAACACAAACAGAAAATTGTGACATCCTTTCTTCGCTCATATCATGTGAACAGTGATAGCAAGGACCTGGTTCGCGGCGAGTACCCATCTGTTGAATTTCGGCCGCCAGGTTTCGCTCTCGGATCAAGTTCGGATGTGTAAGTTTTCCATTTACCTCCTGCAATTTCAAACTCTCCGGCCGCTCCTGAATACTCTGGAACTTTGAGCATCGTCTGTAGTGACCGATATTCGAAAGAGGAGTCATCCTGGATTGTTGCGATCGTGTAAACGTTCAATTTGTATGGACTCTGATTAGCATATTATAGCCTCGAATTGTATATGAGAATCTAGATTATTAGGGACTTAAAGAAGCTATTAATACCTGAAAGAGAGAGAGGAATCAATCTATTACTAACTCGGTCCTGATATAAGAATCACGTAAGTGGCCGTTACCTTTTCAAATCTCCCCTGGTTACCTTGTTCACGGGTGGTGCAGTGCGACTGGCTATGTACCTACCTACCTTACCCACTACCTAGGTAGTACTACTACTAGTACAGTAGGTACCTAGGTAGTCCGTATAGTACCTAGTAGGTATAGTATCTGAAATATAGCTATTAGGTACCTACCTAGTAGTATAATAAGGTACCTAGGCAGAGCTAAACACCTGCACTGGAGAACGAACCGCCGGTCTGCTACTATAAACGGCGCCGATGTTTGTCACCCACTTGGTAAGCAATGTAGGTTCTCGCCTCGCTGTCTAAACCGTAGGTACCTTGTATGGATAGGTAAGCAAAGATGCACAAAAGAGTAACTATACGCATACAGTAGTCATAATCAATCCACACAAATTGTGCCCTTAGTGTTGACTTGAGTGTGAATATTCATTTTGCAGTCCTTGATTCTTTGATACCCGCTCGTATACGAGAAGTACCTAGTACCTCCTTAGTAGGTAGGTACTATAGTACTAGGTACTTGGGCAGGCTGGCACACAGGTACATTAGTGGGTACTTTTTAACCCTGCACCTCCGTCTAGAAAGCATCCTTGGCACGTGCTTCTGCTTAGATCAGCAAAGTTGACAGGCAACTCTAATAAATGTACTGAGCACATACCGCAAGAACTCTACATCTAAATCACCACATTCAGCTTCCACCACTCATGTTGTCGCTGCGTCGCTGCTAAAGATGGAAGCATCCCCTAATTCTACAAAGAGCCCCAACGAAAAACCAGTCGTTTTATTCAAAAGAGCGCCTTCACGCCTCAAAGGGAGTTTCAGCAAGAGACGGCGCGTCACCCACGAGTCGGACCAGTCTTCACAGGAGGATGACGGCCCCGAGCAAGGTCCGAGGCTGACACGCAACCTTCATCGCAAGGGCATTGTTTCAAGTTCATCAAATGACACGACGTCGAAGGAGCCCTCGGCCACCACAGCTCAAGCAGATCGCCAAAATCCACTTACCGATAGCAACGACGCAACGAAGCAAAGCACCCTGCCCGATGACGAAAGCAAGAAACTTGGCCCCAAGCGGTCCGCCAACGTGCGTTACACCACCGTCACCGACTACGCTACCGATGTATGCAAAGACTATAAAATCACTGGCTTCTGCGGCTTCGGTGATGGGTGTCGCTACGCTCACGACAGGGCCAACATGAAGCAGGGCTGGCAACTCGACCGGGAGTGGGAAACCATCACCAAAGGAAGACGGAACATTGGTGGAACAGTGGTTGCAGCCGCTAACCGGTCGACGGTCGACGAAAAAAATGCCAGTGAAGATGATGAATCGCCGAGCATGGACATTCCTCGTACATGCGGGCTCTGCGACGGCGAGTACAAATCGCCCGTCTCGACAAAATGCGGCCATGTCTTCTGTGAGGAATGCGCCCTCAAAAGGTATAGAAAAGATCCAACGTGCGGCACATGTGGGAGTGCAACCAATGGCGTATTCAATTCGGCGTCTAGATTAGTCAAGAGGTTTGCAACAAAAGATGGTTGAAACAGGCCGTCGTGGAAATTACATGTAGTATTGATACCAGAAATAGCTGCAGAGCTGTATATAATCGCAAAAATCTAATAAAGAACATCTACCATTTCGGTAACCTCCAATGCCGCTCACATCTATCTAGGAGCAACAGCGGCTGTTCAACAGCTCTGATGCCTCAACGAATCGAAATGACCCTTCACTACCATATGCGGAAAGCCTCTTGGAGAAGAAAACAGCTATATTTCCACTATGCATATACTCGGGATGGCCCCTCGCAAAAAAAAAGGTGGCGATCAACATTTGTATGTGTGTGTGTTGAAATAGACCGCTATGGCAAAAGTGAAGTGACACCTCCTTCTGTATAGCGTTGTATCTCTACATAAAGCATCCATCCATTCCGACATGTGTGTGCCCCTCATCCTCAGCCATAACAACTCCAAATATTTCCACCAAACACAATCGTATAAAATTATCACAACTACTTCAACGTCCATCCACTGCCGAATCACAAATACAAAAATGGCTGCCCCTCCTCCCCCAACTACTTACGATCCCGCCTCCCCCTCCGAATCCGCCCCTCCACTCCCCTCCGCTCCGTCCTCGGTCCTCGGTCCCTCTTCCGTCCTCCAGCCGCCGCTCTCCCGCCGTGGCTCCGGCCCAGGCATCGTCCTCGTCCTCCCGAGCCCCGGCACCATCCCGCCGCTCAGCCCCGATGCAGAAAAGCCGCTCGACCCGGAGCCGCTGCTCAAATGGGCCGAGGAGGGCTTCGCCGTTGTCGCCATCACGCTTCCTGAGCCTGAGATGGAACTCACTGGCGATGACGCCTCCGCCTCTGACGTCGTCAACTTGATCCGGGACGCTGTGGATGCGCTCCGGAAACTTGAAAGCGTCGATACTAAAGACAAGTTCGCCCTTGTCATCTATGAGGACGCTGTTGTTAGCTCGCTGCTCCTCGATGCGGACCGCCTGCAACAATATGGAATCGCCGGCATCGTCACCTTCCCTCACGCCGCTCCTGAAATCGCCACGTCAATCCCGCTGCTCGCTCACACCAGCACAGCCTCAAATCCCAAGATCAACAGCAGCGATGTGCAAAAGTCCAATGCCACGGTGCACTCTTATCCCGAAACAACGCCTCACTTCATCTTCCCCTCGGCCGCGGCTTACAACAACGCTGCCGCTAGTCTATCTCACACACGTAGTCTAGTCTTTTTACGAAAACTCCTAGGCGGGCCGAATTTTGATCTCGAAGCTATCTGGGAGGAACACTGCTATTGGGAATTTGAAGCGCGGAGCGTTGCCAAAACCATGGCCACCATGGTGGTGAGTTTCATACCATCTCCAACAACCTAGCGATCTGCCATCAGTCTCTTACCCATGAGTGTATGTAGGCGGAGCCATATGTCAATCATATCCCCACGGTGAGTTTTCTTCATCAAAACAATACACAAATACAGCTTCAAAGTAGGGACAACTAACTTCTATCTCCTTATGACATGTACAGATGATAGGAGGCATCGGCCGCGAAAAACTAACTGCCTTTTACCGTGACCACTTCATTTTCTGGTAACCAAAAACCCACCCTCATCATGCCTTCAAACAACCTATCCCTAACATCTCTAAACTCCAGCAACCCCCCAGACACGCACCTCAAGACCGTCTCCCGCACCATCGGCCCAGACCGCATCATCGGTAAGATCCCCCCCCATCTCTCAAACCACACAGGCTAACAAGCACGCAAAACCAAAACAGACGAGTTCATCTTCTGCTGCACTCACACACGGCAGATCCCCTTTCTGGTCCCCGGCATCCCCGTGACGAACAAGCCCCTTGCCATCCCCATGGTCGGTGTCATCAACATCCGTGGCGACAGGCTCTACCACGAGCACATCTGGTGGGATCAAGGAACAGTGCTGCGCCAGCTGGGCATTCTGCCGACACATTTGCCATACGAGGGCGGTCTCGTCAAGCTCCCCGTCGCGGGGGTCGAGACTGCGAGATTGCTGCTGGATGAGCGAGATGGGACAAGCAATGAGATGATTGAAGGGGCCGATATACCTGTTAATAACAGCAAAGATGAGAATGAAAGAGGAAAGTAACAAAGAGTCAATTGATCTCGTTTATCTAAATATGGCGCCCTCTTCTTGTACAAACGCCTTCGTGTTCAAATGCTAATTCCTCCTTTTCTCGTATCTCATCCATCACAATATGAATAAAGTGGCACACCCTGTAGTCACAATGCAAAAAATCACCTTCCCTGGCTCCTCCTCAGCCTTCCCTTACTCATTGGCGGCGCCTTGTTTACCTCGGGAATCTGATAACCCCTTTCCCTCTCCAGTCTATGCCTCTCCCAGAAGTCGCTCGCCTCTGTGCTCAGCCCACCCTTTCCATCTCGATCTTCCCCTTGGCCCTGCCGCCGTTTCACTCTTCTCGCCATGTATTTCATCATCTTCCTAGCCACGGGCCTCCCAAGAACGACATACAACCAGCGCATCATCCAGCCATACTGCCTGCCGATCCATTTGAAGAACCGCCGCGCAGTAGTGCTCCACGCAACGATGAGCGTCCCGACGATCAGGGCAACACTGGCCGGGATACCAATAATACCAATCGTCCGCAGCGGTAAATTGTCTCCTCCTCCCCACTCGCGCGTATTCATGCCAAAGATGCCTGTAAAGAACTGCAACGGCAGGAATATGACTGTGAAAGTAGTGAAGATCAGGACGCTTCGGCTTTGCGCGCTGGCCAGGTCCGCATGAAGCCTGCTTAACCGGACTTCGTCGACTTGTGCCTGGCGTTGCACCATCTGAAGCAACTTGTCGTACTCATCCCGCGTGCTCTTCACTCGGCGTACCATTTCCTCCGTGATATGGATATACTCTGCTAGCCGCTTCAGCGCCTCAGCGAGGAATCCTCTTCCGTGGACTGTGTGTGCTCGCATTTCGGGACGGTTGTAAATGGTGTGCATCGATGAAATTACTTTGGACTGTCTCTCGAAAAGACCTAGCAGTGTGGCAAGTTCGTCTTCAATATCCCGAAGCTCCAGCAGTGCTGACGTGTTGTCTCTATTCTCTTGCTCGGCCCGTCGTCCCTCCTCTTTATGACGCTCCCGAATTGAGCGAGCTTTGTTCTCGACCGGCTCGTAATCAAAGGCCTTGTCACGGAATCCCTCTGAGCGGAACTCTTTTAGTGATGTTGTAAGCTTCTCGGTCTAGCATGTGTATTAGTGACATGTTCGTTATACCCTCAAGGGTACAATAGCTTGACTCACCAAGACACTTATAGCTTCTTCGAATATTCGGAAAACTTCCAAATCAGGATGAGAAGCTCGATCTAGAAGCACGCTTACCGCATGCAGAGCCGCCAAGGCTGCGAGATCTAGGGAGTTGTCGCATAGGCGAGTCAGATCTACATTGACATCATTGAAGATGCTGTCTCGAAGGTCTGCTTGCTGATACAGCGGTCCCTCGATGGGATCACTCTCTCGTTTGGGGAAGAATGAGAGCAAGGTATCTGTAAACATTTCAGCTTAGGATCATACCGATCAGAAAACAACACGGACTCACGAGTAGAGATAGTCCAGACCCATAGCTGATCTATCATCAGCACATTCCCATTCAGCACGTCCTTTTCAGTCTCCTCTTCGCCATTCTCCTCAGCCTGTTTGTTCAGCTTCTCCCGCCAACCGGGCGTGCGACTTCCGCTCCCGCTACCACTACCACCACTTCCGCTTCCGCTCTTATTGCTGCTTTCTCCGGATCCCAGATTGCTGCCAGAGGTCTCGCTATACAGTCCCCGATACTCTGCTACATCGTAGTACCTTTCTTTAGTCAGCTTGTATAGCATTTGGTCATCGTCTCGCGATCGGGTATCCCTTATCGATGGATATCCAAACTGGTCCAGCGTTCGCCGGCAATTGATTGGCGGATCGTGTCCCAGAAACTCCCATATGACCTGCAACTCCAAGGAATCCGACTTGGCTACAGATTCGGGAATGGGTCGGGCCCTCCCGTGAGCCAGGCGCTTAGCAATCAGTTCACGCCGGCGGATGAGTCTCTTGTACGAGTCAAAGTGAAGGTACGGAAGAAACAGACAGACATACATCTGGTCATCTTCGCCAGGCGGAGAAAGTGAGCGACTCGGTACCGAATGACCACGTGGAGACACTGATTATTCACAGGGGTTAGAGATTGAAGCTTTGAGGAAGAGCAGTAGAGACCACTTACAAGTTCGAGGCGCCGTAAAGTAACATCCCGGCTTTGCGTAATGCGCATAATGCTGCGAGTGCCTACCACGTGTATGCCTCCTAACCCAAAAGTCGTGATTCGATAGGGCAGAAAAATCTCGTTGGTAGGAGACTTGCAACGTTTGGAGAACAGCCTAGTTGAAGTAATTGACGTCAGCAATGCAGTCCTCCGTTTACGAGGAGATTGTTACAAAGCGAAGGAGTGGCAACTTACAGTTACCCATGTAGGGTTATTAAACGGTAAATGAATCCAAACAAACTTGCGAGCCTTGACCATTGGCTTCATAAAAGGAGTTTGAGGAGCATCATCCACGTCCACAACCGCGTTTTCACTTGCTCTATGCCCCTTATCCTTTGCCATCTTTCGAATTTCAAGAACGCTCTCAGGCAGCTTCGGAGACGCATCAAGCCCATCATCCTCACTATCGTTCTCCTCTCCCATGAGAACTCTATCGAATGTGCTGCGGCTCCTCTGGGAGAAAGGTGGGAAATCGCGATATCGAGGAGGAGACGCACCGCCCATGTCGCTGTCAAGGCTCATCGAGCGGCTAAACGAGTTTCTGCCTACTCTGCCTCTCAAAGGCGGTGATAGGCGATCAATGGCGAGCTCCTGGTCCAAGCTAGCTCGCATGAGAGGGGAAGGCTTGCGAAAAGGTGTTGAATGCCGAGGAGGAAGCGAATTAGGTCGAGAGGGAGGCGTCAAAGGTCCAACACCAGGCTGAGAAACCAATGCCGTCGGTGCGGATTCTGTGCTCATCCTCGGCCTTGTTCTAGGGGAGTCAACTGGGAGAATGAGAGGCGATGGCGGGATTGACAACACGGCAGGTGGCGCCGAAGTCCGGTGAAGCGGCGTAGGGTGTTCATGCTCAAGCTCATGCTCATGTTCATGTTCGGTCTGGTTGATTCCAAGAGCATTCTTCACAGTCATTGGGTCGGGTGGAAACGTCACAGGCTCCGGCGGCCCTTCCATATCGACCAGACCCGTCCTCCCCCTCATGGCTAGAAATCTTCCCTCTTCGGGGGGAATTTCTACCTCATTCAGCCTCTCGCTGAGGCATACTTCCGGACCTTTACTCATAAAATCTCTCAGCGGCAACCTCGTAGACCAAGCTCTCACAGTCCCATCCTCCATGCCCGCCTCGTCGAAGAATCCATGGACCTCTACCGTCACTTTTTGCTCCAAATTGAGCATCCATTTCCCTCCTCTTGCGTCCTCTCTGGCGTTGGAATCCGCCTGTTCAATGTTTGCCGCCAGCTGTCGTAGAAACAGTCGTAGAGTGTGCATGTTGTGTCTCCCGAACGACGCAATGTTGGCATGGTCGCTCTGCAGAGGGAAGATGCATTCCTGCCGCATTCCGAGGATAGCAGATTTGATGGACGTGAGAGGCGCGGTAAAGTAGATGTTTCCCGAGTTGGCAGACAGGCGGGAGTCAATTGTCTCGTAGAACGTCCACACACGGATGTCGTCTGAAACGACCTTGAAGTCTTCGTCCACATGTAAGAGAAGGTGGTTTCCCATACGAAGATCGTCTGTCAACGATACTGGTAAGGGGACAGATAGTTGAAGTAGGTTCTGGATGCTCGACGCCAAGGTAGGCATGGCAAAGTAGCTGGACCCCTGATGCGGTGTTCCTATCGGTCCAAATGACAGCATCGTTAGCATCGTTCATCTTAGATCATCATTAACAACTCAGCCGTCATATGGGTTGACTCACCGAAAAAGGCAACCCCGTAACACTCGCGCAAGATGCTCTCATATCTCGAATCCCTACTAGCCTTCACCAACGCCATCTTGACCACCAACCCTCCAATGCTGTGGCCAATAAACAGCAGTGGTCTCTCTCGCTGCCTCTCCCGGGTCCTCAACGCCCTCAACTCATCCAGCAGCGCAACCGCCAGCGAGTTGAGCGTCGTCCCTTCGCTAACCTCTGGATGCTCATACAGTAGGATCCGCGCCCTGTTGGCCTCTCTTCGGATGCCCTGCCTCACCCACGACGGGTTCTGGTTCTGACGCTCCGCCTCACGAACCTCAGCATCCCGCATCGACGGTGCGCCAAAGTACCGCCCCATGAGGCCGTCGCGGTTCCAGCTGCGTAGCGGATGAGCCGCTGGACACGGAACCGTGACGATGTCGACACTCGTCTCATCGTGTGTTAGTCGGCCCTCCGGGTCAAACGTGAATCGCAGCCCGTCCTGTCCATCCCTTTGCTTCTCGACAAATTGCCCTCCATCTCCAGGCTTCAAATCAGTCTCGTCGGTGTCGGTAAAGGTGCTTGGCGGCCTCGTTCTGCCGGATCTTGTTCGAGTAGGAGAGGGAAAGGGCACTTCCAAGGCAAGACTGGGGGTGGCCCGCTGTATTGTCGGGCGGCCACCGCCTAGAGCCATAGCTGTCCCCCGCTGTATTTTACAGCGCTCTCACTGAAGTCCGTGATGGCGATGTTCAGTCCAAGCGAATCAATATCAAATATTTAAAGCAAAGTCGATTAACTCAGCATCACGAAAGCTCGCTATTTACAAGATATAGCCTTTATATATAGCAAGTGAGGAATGGATACACAAAAGCAAATGTGACATAGAAAGAAACATCAAAGTCAAATTGCATCACGACCAGCTCTCCAGCATTTCTCTTATCCCCACAGCCCAAATCACACTCTCAACTTACAAAGACTCAACATCACCTGCTCCCCTTGAGAATACGCAACAACCCGCCATCTGCCGGCATCAGGCCCCTACCGACGCAAGGCAGATACCGATCAATACGAAGCCAGAAGCTCCCCACAGCCTAGCACACAGCATAGCATCCGAGACCCCGATGGCCAGAGACTACGTGCATTAACTCGCCCTAGCATCGCAACCCCAGATCACGACCATCTTTCGTATCTCACACCAAAAAAAAACCTCGCCCGCAAGCTACACTCAAAAATCAAGAAGTGAGACCTGCCCCGCTCAACTCTCCTCACTGCGCGGTTAAAAAATATTGATATATAAATGAATGGTTGACTAAATCGGAAAATTCAAACCTCTTGTTTTGCTCGTGACAGAAGCCCGCTCCACGCCGTGGAATGGATGTGAGCCATTGATCCATCGCTAGATCTTTCAGGGGGCCCCTTCAGCAGGTTTACAGGGCTTACAAGAACTTACAGCTGACCCCCCCTTTCGGCTCGAGATTCTGGCCATGAGACTTGCGCCACCGTGACCTGCGGCACATGGGCTTTTTTGAAGCTTCAAAGCTACATACCGCGAAGGGAGTAGCTTGATCGAAAATGCAATGCAAGACTGCAAGATCCACACGGAGCTTTTAAGCTCATCAGCTATGTGGCAAGTCATTTCCCAAACTCTGAACAAAGACAGCACATGATTACAAACTGCCATCTCTAGGCTCGGCATTCGTCATCTAGCTTCAGTATCAACTCCATCTTGTGGGAAATTCTGAGCGGCCGAAGCACATGCAACAACCTCACAAGCGGTGCCATCTTCTCGTAGATTAAATTACATATCCATGGATGCTTTATGAGCTGCTGAAATTTGGAACCCACCCTCCATCATTTATCCCATGGATAGCATCGGCAGTAGTTACTGCAGCCACATTAATATACACAGCCCAGCTCCTATATAACAATTACAGATCTTCCAAATCGTGAAACGCAAAACGCAAAGAGAATCAACAAGCTCCAAAACGCCAGCCCGTACAAGGGGGTATCAACTCGATGGAACTAACTAAATAACCTGTAAAGCATCTAATCTAATTTTCTTCTTTTTAAAAACCATCCACCCCTTTGCTTTGACTACAAGTCATCAAGAGTCGTGCAGTGAAGTATCGCATCCGAGTAAAGCCGATTTACCACCATACAACTCTGACCAGGCCGTATGACGACTAGGCCGTTCGGCCCGAGTTTGAAGACCTGGTCGTTTCCCATCTTGACGCTAATCTTGCCTGAGGCTACCGAACATGTGCGCACCTTGGTCGCTTCGATGGGCCAGTGATGCGTGTGCCCCGGTTTCAAAATGAGAACATTGAAGCTGAGACCTGGGGCTACCGTGATAGGATGTTGATTAGACATGTAGGCGTTAGAAAAGCCAACATCTAGAGTGGTCATTAGTTTGACATGCCTTTGATGGAAGATTAGCAGCTATGGCGAAGATTGAACTTACTGGTATTCGTTGTCTCATCCTTCATAGTACCGGGGGCTATCTCCCAGTCTTCCATCTCTTCCATCTCAGTCACCTCAGCAGATGATGGCTTGCGAACAGCTATTGAGGTTGGCGGGATGGTTGTTCCTAATGGGGAACTCTTCTTCTCAGAATCTTGAATGGGGTACTGCTCAGGAGGTTTAATCGACGAAGACAACCTGCTGCTTTGTCTCATCACCTGTGGCATAGCAGCATGATCATCGACCTTGGTACCTGCACCGTCGGTCATCTCCTCGTCATCCAATACCACTGCCTTGTCACCCTCTTCCACTGCTGTTTGATGGTTTTGCCGGGGCACCGCCGCCTCCGTCTTGCCTTCAAGATCCCGATCCTGGTTGGCCCATTCGCATTCGTTCTTAGTTCGGTAACAGCAAAATTGATACTGACACGCAATGCACGTCACCGACTTACTAAATACAGCTTTCGCTTCGGCTGGTAGGTCCGGAGGCAAAGCCACGCAGGGAGTGCTCAGTCGTGATAATCCTTTCCACCTGTCACAGGGATTCATCTCCTCCGCCTTACCCACGAGATATGCAAGAGTACAGGCATATTGGAGGGGATCAAGCGTCTTATTGTGATGATGCTCCCACCATAAACCCGGCAAATTGCGGACTTGCTTGTATTTGGATAATGCCAACACGTCCAGCCGGGCAGGGACTTGCTGGCTAGGTGAGAGGCTCCTATGCAAGTACCGAAGAACATCGGTCATGGGCGGCTCCAAGGACTGGATTGGAGGAGGCGATGTTGAAGGGGGTGTTGTTACTGCCTGCACTATCGGCGGCGGCGACACAAAGGATGTGGCCTGAACTGGCAAAGGGACTGGCGTGGTTTTGGGCCGCTTTGCCAGTCTCTCTTCCATGGTTTCGTTGCTTGATTCGCCGCGCAAGGAGCGTTTCGACGTGTCTGGCGGAGCGCTTCCTCCGACGCTCACTCTGCTCGTTGACAAGCTTCTCTTACTGAGCAGGCTGAGCAGCTTCTTCGTGTTTTCTGTGTAGTCTGGAACCGCAGGCGGTGGCGCTCCCGGCGACAAGGGGTTGAGAGACACGATGATACCTGGAGAACTGCCATCTTCGTTCACGTAATCGCCAACCTTGGAGAATGTGCCATCGCCATTATCATTAAACAAGGAGCGGTTATGCTTCCCGTGAAAGTGTGATGACAGAGCCCTCATATTCTGGGAAAGAACTCTGCAATCCCGTACGGGGCACACAAATGGTGGTTTCCCGCCGTTTTCGCTGTTTTCGCCATCGTCATATCGTGCCTTGCCGGGTGGAATTGGTGCGTTGTTCGTGCTCTGTTCGGTTCCGTCATCCTCTAGAAGCAGCCAAGTCAGCTCGGCACCAAATAAAGACAAGCGTCGTGCAGCATGGTGTAATTACCTATATAAGTATAATATGATGCATTGTCCGCGTTGGTCTGAAGGCCGGTTCGGGGAGCCTCAACATCCCCAGTATCCATGGCATCTCCTGGGTCGGAAGGGACAGGAGATGCAGACATAGACGCAGACGCATATGTGGATGCAGATGCAGAAGAGGAAGCCGTATTAGGCCTCGACTCTCGCCTTCTCGGGTTAATACTTGCAGGTCGGTTCAACTCCGTCATCTGCTGCAGCAGAGCCTCTTCTGGCAAGCGCTTCAGGCCAGCCATTGCATCTGTCCCTGATTTCAATTGGCTTTGAGGTGATGTCCCGGATTTCTCTGTCGATTCACGCCTTGTTGATGCTTTTGGCAAATCCCCATGCGTCTGGGGACGTCGTTCTTGGGTAGGGCCTGTACCAGGGTAAAGGTTAGCCGCAACCAACAGCAACAAAGAAGCAACACAGGTAGGGAGGGGAGACGGCCAAGTGAATTGACAGCTGTAGCGAATTCGGTTCACTTTGAGCTGACCATTGGCTCAGTTCGTCCCATCCATTTTCTCCCTGCCCTGTGCGCCCAGCAGAAGCAAACGCAAAAGGCAAACAACGCAAACACCGTGATCCGCACTGCGTACCTTGATCTTCCACCTTTGTCTGCTTCTTCTCCCAGTCCTGCTGCGCTTGCATTATATTCTTGTTCACCGCCAATGTATTTTGTTTCGCCGCCAACCCAGGTGCTGCAGTCGTCGTCGTCGTTGTCGTCGAAGGTGGCATGCGCATCGGCACAGGTAGAGGCACAGGAGTCTCGATCGGCGGTGCGCTTTGATAGCTCGCAGCTGGTGGGAGGATGTCGCTGACGACCATTGGAAGTGGCACATCGCCTCCCTGGCCCGTCTGGCTCTTCATCTTATCCCCCACCGGTGGTGACGATGACGATAACCCGCCAAAGGTGCTCCTCCTCCAAGGAGCCCGTCCAGTCCGTTTCATCTTATGTCCTGGATTGCCGCCCTCGGTAGTGGAAGCCATGGTTGCGTGCGCGGGGGATCAGAGCCGCTGATTGCGCTCTATAGTCTAGATATCGTCGGCAAGGGATTTCAGGTTGATTCAGCACGCATCGACTGGATTCATGACCACGATACACGGGTACGGACGTGTCACCACACGGCCTTGGATCGTCAAAGTTGAAGCTCGAGCTGCCCAAGCTCCAGGCATGACGCGCAGGCAAGCTGCTGCGACCACGTTTTGTTGTCTGTATAGGGAATTCGAGGTCGTATCGTGATCGAATGGTATTCAAGGCAACCAAGCAACTCAACTCCTATCCCAGCCTTTCGTAGCCACGGGCTCCTTCGCGCTAGGCCGCGATCAAGCGTGAAGTTTGGGAAAAAGTGCACCTATGCACACTCGCAGACTTACAGCGAATTACAGTGGAGCTTCAGTGATGTGCAGTGGGCGAGGGGCACAACCACAAGGCTGTAGCTCCTACTGTAAGACTTAGGAACAGGCGCCAGGCGCGAGTGCGGCTTTCCGCACTGCACTGGATTAGGTAATGGACCATTACCGCGCGGTATAGCTTCAAGGTTCTTCATCTATCGACGATGCCTACTAGGTAGTTATAGTGAATGACATATATCATCACAGCATTCACGTTTGATTCGTCTCATCAAAGCTTCTTCTTTCCATGCTGAAGCCAACAGGACTGTACCCAGCTTCAAGATACCACAGATAGGTGCTAACAAGATCGATGCAAAACCCGGTCACCCATTCCCAAACAGGCATTGGCAGAGAGACGCCCATCTGAATTCTAATTCAAATCAGTCCGTTCATTCGTTTCTACTATACACTTGGATAAATACAAAATCCCACACATCAAACCCCCTCTACCCATTTATTTGGCCTTCTTTCCAGCCTTCTTCGCGGCCTTCTTCGCAGCCTTTTTGCTAATCGCCTTCATCACCTTACCGCCACCGCCGCTCTCCGCCCTCTTCTTCTCAGCCTCCTTCTGCCCAGCAATCTCCCTCTCCCTCCTCCACCGTCTATGTCTAAACCACTGCTTGCGCGTCCTAAACGCCTTCGTCTTCAGGCCCGTCGTCTTCACCAGCCGACCAATACGCCAGTTGTCCTCGCGGTAGCTGTAGTCCGATCTCAGCCTCAGTAGTCTGTCGGGCTCTCCAGCCTCCACTCGTGTGACCTCAAAGGGGATTCCCGACGGCGAAACCTCAGCCTTGGCCGCCTCGGTCCGTATCGTGTGCACCGTCTTGTTGAGCTTGCGCTTTCGCTCGGCGTGCTGCGGGTAGGGCAGGGTGTCTTCCTTTTTGAAGACGACGCCAATGTACTTTCGGTCGGGGTGCTTCGCCGGATCACGGTAGTACTTGACGTAGCCAGTCGCCATGGCGTGGATGGTGTGATCGCGGCCCATGATGCAGTTCTCGCCTGGCCACCAGTGTGTTCCGCGCTGCTTGTAGAGAATATTGCCGGGAATGACGAATTGATCTATGTTCGGACACACACACTAGGTTAGCAAGACTCGTATCTCAACCATTGGAACCTCCAATTGCAGCGTCAACGTACCTCCAGTCCGCTTAGCACCCAACTTGTTAGGAATTCCCCTCTTGCTCTTCTTCTTGTAGGCTCCCTGCGCCTTCACCGAAGCATTTCTTCGACCTTCAACCAAGGCATTGGCCAATTGAGCCCCCAGAGGAGCAACAGCGCTGTTGACAAGACTTGGCCTGGCAATGCCAGTCACAGCAGCCAATATCGGCCGCTGCACCATAAAGAACCTCATGGCCATGCGATGTTCCCCTCTTGTCGTGGGGGGAATATTTTCGGGCCTACGAGGGGTTTGATGTCAAAATGCTTCAATGCACCTTTGCATGATCCTAGCCCAAAAGTTGCCAAATTTGGGAGGTTTTGTCGCTTAGTCATCTTGAGCGTCTCTTATCGATAAGAATTTGTAATGGCCAGCTCAACATCCCGAGCTTGCTCTCCAGTCGCAAGATTGTCATCACACGACCTCGTTAGTTGTTTCGATCTCGATCTTGTTTTTCCCATAGTTGCGAATAAAGCTCCTAAAAATGCGTCTCTTAATAGCCCTCCTATCCTTATTCGCCCTCGCCAATGCCCAATTTGGCTTCTTCGACCAAATGTTTGGCGGCGGCGGCGGCGGCGGCGGCCATCACCAGGAAAAGCGCCAGCAGAACAACCCCAGTGACGCTCGCCACTATCAACAGCAATATACACATTGTAAGTGCCGCTTTCATTCTTCTTATCTATATCCTCCTATTCTGCATCCCAGGAAACGCATAGTAGAATAATACAGAGCTGACGTGAAGATGCGACAAGCTGCCTGTGATAACTACCTCTGCCCCGACACCCTCGCCTGCGTCCACTTCCCTCACCACTGCCCCTGCGCATGGGACGCCAACGACGACAAGTTCGAGCTCGCAGAGGGAATGCGCACGTGCGTTTCAAAGGGCGGATTCAAGCAGGGAGAAACCGCACGCAAGATCGAACTGGCGCGCAAGGGCTTGCTTTGAGCGGCGGCGGCGGCGGCGGGACGGTTTCGTTCTTGGGAAGCACAAAAGATGCAATGCGACACAACACACGACACGACATGATAACACTTGACACAAGATTTTGGACATATAGTGGAAATAAGGAGATGGAACAGCTTATAGAATGATAAAATGGAAATTTGCAACTTGTTGAAAAGAGCTGCCTTCAAAAGCGCTAACTCCAAGCTCACCTCTGTCAGTCATAAAGACATGCAAGGCCTGTTCCAACAACCCCAAGTCGCAGACGGCCAAAGGCTCAGGACAGCAACCACTTGCTTAGTCCTTCTCCAAACCACCCATCATGCTATTTCATGCAAGAGACTCATTGTCGTCTTGCGTACGTTTCTCGTTCCACATTCACGTATCCACTGCAAACGCCTCATATTCGTATCCATAGAACTCCACCCAAGGTCTTGCTGCGTATTTCGTAAAAGACTGACCAACAAGAAGAAAAGAAGAAAAAGAAAAAGCCTCCATTCCATGCCCATATGCAGCGGTGCACCGAGATGTAATAATAACAATAAGGAGAAGTAGAAACCGAAACGGCTTGTGTGATAAAGTCCTTCTCTTTCAATTACGCTGACCCATTGACAAGATTTGTAGGCAACGGGGGAACAGGCGGGACGCCATTCTCTCCTTTATCATCCTCATCATCGTCATCGTCCTCGTCCTCGTCTTCATCATCTGGAATCGCCTCCGGATGTCCCAGAACATGCGCTACGTTCTTCATCTCATAGTGCTTCTTCCGCATCTCCTCGAACTTGCGGTGCTTCTCCCTTTCTTCGGGGGAGAGCCCCACAATCTCCTCTTCGGCGGAGGGGGTGACACTCTCCTTGTCCACATGGACCGTCTTTTCGCTGGAGCTGCGCGACGCCGGCGCCGGTCTCTCCGGGATTTCTTCTTCTGGTTCGCCCAGCGATAGGCCCGGAATGTCGTCTTCAGCGCCAGCACGTTGATTCTTACGACCAGAAGGAGCACCGTCCAGGCCAGCCGGTGCCTCTTCTTCGTCGTCGGAGGGGTCTTCTGTCGGGTCGTAGTGTTTCGCATAGGGAGTCTTTGGTTCGGTAATTTTCATAGTCGAGGTGCGCTCCTGCTCCGTCAGGTACAGATTGGCCTCATCCCACTTGAGACGCTGGGCCGAATCGGACGGGTCGGTGATGCTGTTGGAGGAGTGGCGGCGGGAGCCCGCTCCAGAGGACGATCGTCGGTGTCCGGCGTTGATCTGGGTGTTTGCGAGGGTAACCTCTTTTCGAGACTCTTCGGGAGAGTGTGCGGTGTTGAAGGAGGGGTTTTTGAGGATGCCTGCAACGTCTAGAGTAAGCGACGGCAACGAATAACAAGAAATAATTCACAAAATCGAGACTCACCTCTGGGCCGTTTGGCATCCGGGCCCGGTGGGCTGTGAGAGGGCGGCGAATGCTCAACTGAAGTCATCCTGGCGTCTTTTTTTCCGCCTCGGCGTGACTAGCTGGTAAGATTCGAGGCTGCGATAGCGCGGGCTTGAGGCTCTCGTGGGAAGGCAGCAGTGGTCGTAGCTTGCAGGTGATGGTGGTCTTGTGAGTGCAAGTAAAGGCAGAAGTAGAATAGTAGAATCACGTTGCCAGCGACAAGAGAGAAATAGTTTTTTTGTTTATGCACAAGCTAGGATGTGCTCTGTCGAGGTGGGGAGAAGGCAGCCCAAGCTTGTGAAGCGGGGGACACAAACCTGAAGTGCTGTAGCAGCAGCTCAGCAGATTTAGTGGCTGCTAGCAACTGCTAGCCACTGCCAGATGACGCAGTGGTGGCATGTCGCCACGCCCCATTTCCAAGATTGGGTTGATCACAAGCCAGTGGAACTATCAGCAGCTCAACTTCTGGTTCTTGTTTTCTTCTGACTGGCACCCGACCATGGCAAGACGATGATCCTCTCCTGCTTCTGCTGCATGGCCATCATGACTTGTCAGGTTATTGCAAAACACGAACAAGCATTTTTGCATGTAAATGCCTAGCGGCTGGGAGCCCGGACAATTTACTCCCACCTTGGCCCTACGATCTTCAACACCACAACGCCCGGCTTGGTTTGGTCTCATTGTCTCTCCATCCATTCATCCCATCTTCTTCATACAATTGGATGGTATATAATCGGGAATAATATTACTGTCTTTACTTTCCACAGGCATCCCTTGCCCTGGCCAAAGGACTACACATATATGCTGTATGCCCTACTAATTGCACTGCCAAGTTCGCAAACCAACCGCCATACTAAACTTCATTGCTTCGTCCCGAGGTAATCGACCAGCCCACCATGCGGATATTGTCCAAACCAAGATACAAGAACTGAAGACACAAACATGACAAAGAAAATGGGAATCTCAACTATGCTCCGCAAAAAAAAACAAAAAAGTCTCAAGAGAGAGGGGATAAAGGCCAGTGTGAGGAGGAATATCCTACTGTTATGAGGATGGTATTACAAATGGACGCTCTCGCGCCTCAAATATAAAACAGAAAAAAAAGATATAAAGGTAGGGCATGATCTTGTGAATCGTGCAATGCATATGTAGTCTCAAAGCGACCATCATGTTGATAAACAGGGTGAAAGAAATTCAAAACAGCACTCGGATGTATGCACTCGGATGTATGCCGTCGCTCGTTACAACAGCTTTTAACGCCGCCTGTTGATCAAGCTAGATTTTATTTTTCGGAACCAGGTTAAGCACTGCAACGACCAGATTGTATCCAGTGCGGTAGCATACGCTCTTATCCTTTTCCGAGCTCCAGATATCAACACAGCTTCGCAGTGTGTCGAGAATGATCTGCCGGGGTGGAATGGCGCATCCCATGGCAGCAGCGCCAGTTAGAGGTGCATCTGCGCGGAGGACATGGATGTACGTCGTCAAAGTTGCGGAGAAGAAGTCGAGCACGAAAGCTCGTCCGACCAAATCCAGGCGCAGGTGCGGTTCGCCGGCCCACATCTCACGGTAGTGTACAAGCAGCGCGAGACAGCACTCCAGGGACGACCAGTACGACTCGGGAAACATGACGGGCCCTTCTGGGTGCAAGGCAAAGGGGCGATGCAGAACCATGAGGCACCGTCGCAAAAAGATGTCGACCGTCGTGCGTTGCAGCTGTCCGGTGCAGACCCGCTGGGCGTGGCTCATGAGCTCTCGTAGCTGCGCGTTGTAGCGCAGCACGTCGGGGTAGGAGATTTGCTCCTTGTTAGAATTGATCTGCGCCATGACGGCCAGCACGGTTGGCAGTGACTGGTACAGCACCATCTGCAGACTGTCCGGCGGACCCCAATCGGGGATCTTCTCCAGGGTGCCAAGTTCATCTGGCCGTGTAAGAGGTGGCATTCCGGTGCACATGGCCACCTTGACATCAAGGTAGAGGATTGTGAGCCACAGCTTTCGCCGGGAATCTTTTTCCTCCTGGTTGCGCCCTTCGTCTTCTAGACTTGACGGGTCCTGAGGAAGGCCATAGATAAAGGCCGTGCGGACGAGCAGTCCGAGCAGAGACCAGCATGAATCCACGGACCAGCAAGTGGGATTGCAGACTTGCTTGGCCACAACCATGAGGGCCAGGGTTTTCAGGGCCAATAAAGTTGGTCGGAAGGAGAACGGCGTCTGCATAAGACACGCCTCAGCAGCCATCATGAGCTCCGTGGCAACAGGAGGCTCCCCTTCTGGAGAGGCGAAGCTGCCCAGGCCCATGACCATAAGGAACTGCGCTAGCCAACAGAGATCCGAGGCGTTGGGATCCATCCAGTAGCGTTCAATCTCACGCCTAAAGATGTGGATGTCCACGATTGGGTTTACCACGTCGAGCAACTCGAGATACCGCTGAAGGTACTTCTCGTGGTTTGCCCTCTCACTTGCCAACAATCGAGTGACGGCATCGCGAGTGTAGTATTTGCTTGCTCCAGGAGTACCAAAGGGAAAATTGCCTGGTAGTGTGAAGTTGGCCAAGCAGGCATTTGTAGCCACATCCTCAAGGGCAGCAGCCAGTGGTGCTGATTCTAAAGTTGTCAAAGTGCCAATCTACTCTCGGCAGTCAGCAGCATGAACGCGGCATGCGTGTACTGTAGAAGTCAACATACCTTGGTCATGAGGTCTCGCCAATGGCTGGATCCTCGTACTTTGTGTTGGACCTGCCAAGTAGCGAGAACCGTCGTTGTCTCCTCGCTGTTGCTGGATGGGGCTGTGGGACAAGGGAATTTTCCGCCGTTGGGGCCCTTGTTGTAACTGTAATAGCACTCTCTTCCGTTCCCGCTCGACTTGCAGCGACCGCACGGCAACTCCTTGTCGCACTTGACCTTGAGACGGTGGCAGCGCAGGCAGCTCAGGCAATTGCGCTTGCGCTTGCGGACAACGCGCAGCTGATTTGCTGCGGCGGCCCCAGTAGCGGCACCTTCAATCGGCATGCCATTAGCATCAACGGCGTGAGGCTCAGGGCTCTCAGTCGATGCAGTGGGGGAGATTAAGCCATTCTGCCCTGGTATGCCCTGGGAAGAGTCGCCGTTGACGGGAGGAGATGATGCCAGAGCAGTTGCGGCTCTGGCCTGGCGTGATGAGTTTGGGGAGGCAGAAGTGGCGCCGTTGGCAGCGGCAGCCACCGCACCGGGAACAGCGACACCATTGACATCGAAGCTACAGCGCACGCCAGCCTGGATGCATCGTGAGCAGGAAGGCTTGAGCAGATCGCAGCGCCGTTTGAAGTGGCGGCAGCGGTCACACGTCTTGACCTCGCGCATATGGGGCATGCTATTCTTTCACACCAAGCAGGAGCAGTCAATGGGTGGTTCTCAGTCCTGGCCGGTACTGTACAAGAGAGCGACGACGAATGTCTCGCTTTCGAATGACGGGTACTGGCACCGAGATGGCGAAACAATGAGCGGGGGGGACAGACACAGACGAAGAATGTGTGTTTCCCACGGGTGACAGACGGGAGGGCGTGCGTTGCGCTGTGTCTAAGATGTTGGATCGGAGGATTGTTGGAGACGTGTTTTGGATCAAATTGCTTGTGCTGGCCCAGTGTCGAGAGAGCCGTGCTGCTGCAGGCGAGATGGAAACCACCAGGCTGAAACCAGGCTATTTCAAGAATATGTTCAGCCGCGCAGAGCAGACGCTGGCCCCCAGCTTAGACTTAGACGCAGCCTCGGGGACACACACAGCGTAGCTGAGAGCACAGAACACACAGACACGTTGGTCAACCAGATCAAAAGTCGGGGCGAGAGGGGGAAGCACGTTAGCGAGGCGTTGGTCGTCCCGCTTGCGTTCCCGCCTGGATGGTTGCTTTGCTGTGGTCTTTTTGCAAGCGCAGCGTCAATGTTCCTGCGCGTGAGATCAATGATTCAATACGGTTATGCACTCAATTGATGGTTGAGAGTGGCAATGAGGGAAAAGAGATGAGGAGTCGGCGGTAAGCGGCCAAACAAGCGAGGCGACCTTGTTAAATGCGAGAAGGATTAAGAGCCTGGCAAAGTCGGCCGCAGATATCGCCGGCTCTGGACCGAGCTAGGAGCCGGTTTTTTCTCTCTTAGCAGTGCTGTGCTGCGCTGCTGCTGCTAGCACGAGGTGCCTGCTGAGCAAGCAAGCTAGGCGCCACACGCAGCTCAAATTTACTGGATTTGGAGGGCGTCTGCTGCGCTAGGCCGCTAACTTTTAGCGCCGCAGCGTCCTGTCCTTCTCTATGTAGGGCGGCTGCGGGGGGGGCGGGTGCAATGGTGCCGGGAGCTGGACTTTGAACCTCTGAAAAATTGGCTGAGCTGAACCTTCAATATCGTGCAGTGCTGCGTCTGCCAGGAGCACGTCAACAGGTGCTCATCCAGAGAGTTCATCGTCGTCACCTCTTCGTACTCGTAGTCCATACTGTACTGTAGGCATCTCGTCTCGTTTCAAGCTCAAAAATTGGCAGCAGGTCCATGGACATTCCATCGCGTCTGTGGAGCGAGGTGGTGGAGATGCGGCCGGGCCTACTGTATTAACCAGGCTTGCCTGGGCTGACCAACACGCGGAAACGGATTAATTAGGAGGGTCGCCATCACCTCTAAATGGCCAGTCGTTAGCATGCAACTGCCAGACTAGGATCCGGCCGACCAGGGGGATCGCTTTGGGGCCAAGGCTTGGCTGGATGAGGCCAAGCCGGCGCTGGTGCTGGTGCTGGAGCCAGCGCTGGAACCAGTGCTGGAACTCTCGCTGCTTGGCCCGGGAGAAAGAAGCTTTAGGATAACCAGGCGCTAGGGTGTGGCAGCTAGGTAAGTCGCAGAAGCCAGAAGCGCAGCGAGCATCCATGTTTAGCTCTCGATGTGACCTGTCAAGGGTCCAGGCCGTTGCATGGCTACGCCGGGCCTAGCTTTGGCGCAGACTAGCATCGGCAAGTGAATCGAGGCGCGTTCGATAAGATGTAGCACTGCCGCTGGCCTCTGTATTTTGCGTATTTTCCATGTTTTCCTTGTTGCTTGTCGCTGTCTTATCGAACGGGAGCCAGCAAAGGCTCGACTAGGCGGCGAAGGGGTTGATGTCTGGTCGCTGAAGCGAGGTGGACAAGGTGCGGAAGCTCTAGCCTAGTCGAGTGCAGTCGCCTGTGCTCTCTTGAATGAACCATGGAGGCCGTTCAAACGAAACAAGATGGCTAGGACGTTCGGATGCCAGGGAGCAAGGACCTGTGCCTGCCTGTACCTGTACTTGTACTTGTACGAATACCGTCGAGAACTGTCGTTGGCCTGGGACTGAAGCGGGTGTCAGTGCCGCTAGGAACGGCAGCTTTTTGGCTAAACAGACAGCATCATCCTTCGTGCTCCGCGCAGACGCCTTCCTCTTCTTGACCAAGAACATGGAGCGGCATTTCCTGTAAGGCTGAAGCAACCGATGACACTTGCAATCCCCTCGGTTCCGTCCTTGTACATGCATACACATACAGCTACACGCACTGTACGGTGCATGTGGTAGGTGGGCGGATGATCCGGGAAGACGCTGGAATGCACTGCAACGCCGGGTTTCACGTATCGAGAGGCCCGGCCATGGTCCGAAAACGTGGTGGCTGCAGGCCCTAGTCGCGGTGAATCGATCTGTCCCTGCTCCAGACGCTGCCCAAACGCCAGTTGCCACTCAATAGCCCGTCACGGGGAGCATCGTCCAGATCTCGCTTCCCAGCCAGTCTTTGCTAACGTGGTAGCAGTGCGACGGTGTCTCGTGCGAGGCCAATATCCAAGATCCACGAAAAAAACGGCTGCCTTGCTGCTTACCTTGGGGTGTCCGTTAGCAGCCCGTGCTGGTGGATATGAATGATTCATGCTGTACGACTTACTGCACGAGTGCGAGTGTGAGTCTCAATGCCGGAAGTACATGAATGGATGTGCAAAGCACGCATACAAGCGCATGTACGAGTATGTACTCATACTGGAGCGACCAGGTGGGTGACAGGGGAGGGAGAGGCGACAAAAGTTGAGGGGAGGGAATCCTACTAATCTCCACGGGGCCTCAGGCCAAAATACCAAGATACATGCTCCTGCCTCTTCTTTTCGCAGTCCCAGCAAGTACTTAGTAGGTACACCTGCCTGTCTACATCATGTACTTTGTACTTAAGCGCATGCAACTCCTTCTTGGCTGCATCAAGCAGGAAGTGATATCACAAAACACTACATGATTTCCATGCACTCGTGCTCCGTATCACAGCCCCCGAATCCCGTCATACATGGCATATGCCGTACGTGGACCAGCGAGCTCTCAAGTGCCGGGGCCGTCAAAGGAACGAAGAAGGCATCTGATGTATTCATCGTACCTGTACCTCTGCCTCAAGCGCAACAGACTAGAGGAAGCGAATAGCCTCCTCTTTGAGGCTCGCCTTTTTGCCCTTTATGTTTTACCGAGACGATTCAAGGCAGCAAGTATGGCCGAGATGATGGCATCCACACAGGGAACAATTATCCCAAAATTGAGCCCGTCTGGCCCGCTGTGGTGTGTAACGGCGCCCCCTGTCCATTGGAGTGCTTTTTTGACTGACGATCACACAAATGAGACACAGCCCCATAAAGAGAGTGACAACGATTGAGAGAGTACTCGTACCTACCCAAAAGAATGCGAGAAACTGCAACGCACTCTTGAATCCAGCCTGTATTCAAAAGTATCAGGCCCATCCCATCTGCTGCATGTAAGTATTCAGGCCCATGATACTCGCCAGTCTCTCGCGCAACTACGGGATATGAACACTTGTATCCGAGCGTCGTCCGGGCCCCATGCACCGGAAGAAAGCTCCGAAGAACCAGAGCACGAAAAATCCCCTTTGGCTTTGTGATACGATACAGTACCTCTACCTAGTATGGAGATAGAGCAGAGTCATGACCCTGCTGGCTTCAGATGAGTCTCCACCGCAACAACGTGGGGATGCCTCGGGCTAGTGCAAGTCAAACATTCGCCTTTTTGGCCACTCCAGACGAGTACAGGCGCATTTACAGGTCCATATGGACGGAGTTCACTCCGTACTGATTCCGTACGCTCGGTGCTGCTCCTGACAGGTAGCATCAATGGTTGAGGAAACGAGGCGTACGCGTACATACGAGCAGAGCACTGGCTCATATCATCAACGAAGCGCTGCTACTCGTACTAACCTAGCCCGTACATTTGGTTGAACTGCACTACAACCTCGAGTCGGGATAAGCCTAAGCCTATAAGCACTGCGCCCTCTGCTATTTACGTCCCGTGTGCCAGGACTCGTACCTAGTTGGGCACATGGTAACATGATCGTATCTCCAGGTCGCGGTACGATTACTTATTCTCTCGGCCCGGCCACTATATAATCGCCTTGTTTATGCGGCTAAATGCTTCTTTCCAGCCTTTCAACACGTCGTCACTATTGTATCAATCGTTCATGCTGCTTCATGCCATTCCGAAGTGAAAAAGACGAGAGCATCTTCCAGATATCATGAAAATTGACAGAGTTTAAAGAACATAAACTCCCTGTCGATTACTAACTAGGTAGGTCTTTACGAAATGCTTGATGTTAGATACGGAGTACGAGCTGATGCTACTCTGCAATAAACTCGCACATAGTATTTCCATACACAGAAGACGATAACGGAGTGGGCGGAGTGACCCTCCACGGATAGCGCATGAATCAAATCACATACCCATGTCCATCAAGTCCAAGAAAGCACGCAACCCTGCATTGTACACACTGTGTACAAGACTTTACGTTGGCAAACCTGAGACAAGACATCTTTGGCCCGCATTATTAAAGCAATGCCTTGCAAAGAGGTACGAGTACAGCTCGTCATCTCACTAACATTGTGGCAGTCCACTTGCAACTCTCGTCACAGCATAGCCCTGCCTTCAAATCCACGCGCGGCTAGGACAAACAGGGCTGTATGAATCGATTTACAGGTGCCAACAAAGCAAAGCCCTGGCCATGTAAGGAGCTCATTGTCGTATCCTAAAGCATGGAGTACGAGTAGCACACCGATATGAACCTTGTAGAAGGCCATCACGCCTGCGTCTATCCTGGGGCTTACATGTGCTAGAACTCCGAAAGACCCGCTCCACGTGTTCTCTCTGCTGAAGCAGGCATCGATTGAAATTGAGGCCCTGGTCGGCTATTGTATTGAGCGCAGATGCCGCTGATATCTGACAGGTGACAGGTGAGATTGGGGCAGCCTCCTAAACCTGTGATGCTGGATGAGTGAGCGCCTTGGGTTAGTGGATGAGTACAGTACACTACGGCGCTCTACTCGTACGAACTGCAGCAAAGAGGAGTGGCTCAAGGTGATGTACCAGGATTCGAGAGAGCGCACGAGGATCTTGTATCGCCAGTCACCGTCAGGGGCTGTTAGTGGTATGCGGTATGCTCTATCAGGGGTAGGATGGCGCGGGTAAGACGCCGGCAAGCATATTCGCATCTTATTTCCTGCTGACGTCCGTACGTCCTTATACATGCGAAGCACTTCGTTTCTTGAACGTAGTACCTATTCCGTGTTAGTTGGCGTCTGCCCGCATGCAAGACATGTTTCGCGGACGTGGTTCCGTGTTTGTTGCGCCGAAACTCGTCGTCCAATATGGCGGCTCTCTGGCTCGACAAGGTTTTACAAAGTATTCTGACCTTGGGGATCTGGAAGACACAAAGTCAAACTATTTTTCATGGCGATTTACACGGACTGTATAACGTTATCAATAATTTCCCCGATAACTGGATATTCGGGTATAAGACCCTATGCATCGACCTTATGGAACGTGCAGAAAGGATCGAGGTATCGTACCATCGTTCAATTGGTAGCGGATTGTCGGCTGCCGCTTCTCCGCGGCTTTTCCTCCACATGGCCATCTTTCAGCATATTTCATTCTGATTCGATCTCACTGTAAACTATAAATGAAGAATTTTTCGCTTTTGAAGATCAACCTGCGACGACGTTGCGATAAAGCCACAGCACGTGAGTCCATTACGAGACTTGCATCTCGATCGCCCCAAAAGCGAGGCTTAGCATCGACGATATTTGCATCTTGAGCCTGTCAACAGAAGATCAAATGGGGGAGCAATACACTGATTTGCTTGTCAAAGGGGAAAGATGAACACAAAAAGGCGGAGTGGAATCCGCCGCTGAGATAATCTGGCGGCGGTGACAATCTTCACTCGCAACTTATGATCACATGTATGTAGACTATCACTATGTGTTAGTAAAGCAGCCGTCCTTTTGCTCGAATATTCCAGCGCGGCGGGCGAGCCCCATAACCGAGCTAGTAATGATGCTAAAGCTAAACTTCCGCAATCCTAACCAGGGCAAAGATCGACCCTGGCTTTTCCTTGTTATAGGTGCTGTTCAGCACAGATGGAAATTACCGGCTCCACACATTTGATAGGGCGGTGGCGTGTCTTCTCCGGTCGTTGACTGAACCAAAGTTGCCGACTAGTGAACAGGCCGAGGCGTACGGCTTTCGTACGTTTGCCAGTGCTGACTTCTCTTGGCAGAGCAGGCGAGGCTTCTTTGCTCATTCAGCTGTAAGTCTCTAGGGTAAGGCAATGAATAATTGAAGCCGCCATGAAGAAGTCAAGTCTTGGTTGCAATATGTTTCCCCGCATGCCAATGCCCCGGAGCAACTGGTCCCTGGTCTGCCAGAACATCTAAGACCCTGTGGAGTAATTGAGATCCGAGTGTGCGGGATTTGGCTGTGATGAATCATATATAAGTCCTTGGGCCGCATTCCAGGTGATGAATATATAGCATCGTGCGTCGCCATGTGTCTTCAACTCCCTGCCTTTTCGGGGTTGCTGCCAGCCATGGCGGAAGTTGAGCTCCGACTCGGCAGCTTATTTGATCTGTGTGCTGCAAAGTATTCGGACGCACTGCTCCGTGGCACCAGGCACCGACAAGGGAGGGTTACATCAGTGTGATGCGGTGGTGCTCCAAGTGCAGTCCCCAACCATCACCGTAAAGTACTAAGAGTTGACGCTAGAAGCTCCAGAAAGCCCAACCACCTTTGTTTCTCTCGTGCCTGTCGCCCAAGGGTTTCCGACTCTTAAGCTCATCAAGGTGTCATCTAGCAAAGGCAGAGTTCAAACCGGCCTAGCTTGAACCAGCAGATATTCCCAAAGGAGACGCGCAGATTGCGCCTTTGAGACGGCAGCCCGATGGCCATTCGCCCAACATCATACTGCTAGCAGTGGAGCCGGTACGTCCCCACCTTTGCGCGATCCCGATCGAGATGGGTTGGGGATTGATGACTTCATCGAAGTCATAGCCAGGAATCGTTGAATCTGGCATCTGGGCATGGATCGAGGCCTCACTGCCTTGCTGTGGTACCCTGTCTGCCACTCCCTCGCTGTGTCTTGGACGTCTCACCCGCTTCCCCCCTTCTTTGGCCAAAGCTGGCTGTAGAAATAGCCGAGTGGCGATGCTTCTTGTGTGAGAAATATAAGTCATTGTCCTCGTATCAACACACGCGTTCTCGAGTTACCCGTGTGGTTAAACTAATATGAAATCCCCTCTGAAAGCAATTCCATGTGCCTGACACGTCCCGCCCTGTCATTCACTCTTGCAACTCATCACTGTGGTGCTGCTAAGTGGCTCCCGACAAACTCCACCCAGCTCTCGTCCAGCGTTATTATATCAGCCGCTTGTTCGTTTGTCCCACACGATGGCACCTAAGAGAAAGAAGGCCGACGCTTTTGCAGTCGAGACCCCCGCAGCAAAAGTCAGACGTAGCTCCAGAAGAGTCAATGGGCCTCCCGGACAGCAACAGGATGGCTCTCGGCAAGGGGAAAAAAAGGAGGACCCCCTGGGCCCGGCGGGAAGTCCAAATGGTTCACGGGAAGCGTTTGAGCGCACCATGAGAGAGCTCGGAGAGATGGGCCTGAAGCTTCAAAGCGCAGTAAAAATCCAGCGGCTAGCTGTGGAAACTTCCGATTTGTCCAAGTGTGACCCCGAAAGGGTTCGAGAAGAGGCCTTCAAGCTTAGGCCGGCATCGATGAGACAGGCAAAAGCCGAGCAGAAGGTCGAAGAAAAGACTCTGGAGAAACCCAACGTTGATACTGACTTGCAGTCGGCTGATGCGGCTGAAGAAAAAACAGATTCCGAGGTTGTTGAAAGGACTGCGAGGAGACCACCGCCTGTGAATAGTGACGTGCTGCCACTACCGTGGAAAGGCCGTTTAGGTTATGTGAGTGCCGATATAGACATACTTACCTGTATCCTTAACTTTTCAAAGGGTCTTGATTGCAGAACACCAAGAGTTCACAAGTCACAGTCAACACCAAAGCTAATGCGACGGCGCATAGGCTTGTCTTAACACATACCTCAGATCTGCTAGCACTCCTGTCTTTTCGTCCCGAACTTGCCGTATAGCTTCGATTATTGATCATAGGTATCCCCTCCAAGACCCAACAAAGCCTGAACATGCCACCAAAAACCGACCCGACAAAACTCAGCCTCCAGATGTCCAGCGTGGATTGGACTTTGTCCGGGAGCTCGGTCTTGCAAACGCCAGAGACATTGTCAAGATGCTGCGATGGAACGAAAAATATGGCATCAAATTCATGCGACTTAGTAGCGAAATGTTCCCCTTTGCAAGCCACGAAGAATACGGTTATAAGCTCGCCCCATTCGCCGCCGATGTGTTGGCTGAGGCCGGCAAGGTAGCTGCTGAGCTAGGTCATCGCCTCACCACACATCCGGGCCAGTACACGCAAATTGCTAGCCCGAGGAAAGAAGTCGTCACTGCTGCTTTTAGGGATCTCGAGTATCACGATGAGATGTTGTCACTGCTGAAGCTCCCCGAGCAGCTTGACCGGGACGCCGTCATGATTCTGCACATGGGCGGTACATATGGCGACAAGGCAGCGACTCTGGACCGCTTTCGCGAAAATTATGCCAAGTTGCCAGACGGAGTGAAGAGGAGGCTAGTTTTGGAGAATGATGACGTCTCATGGAGTGTCCATGATCTGCTACCCATTTGTGAGGAGCTCAACATTCCCCTTGTGCTGGATTACCATCATCACAACATCATTTTCGATCCCAGCCTTCGCGAGGGCACATTGGACATCATGAGCCTATATGATCGCATCGCAAAAACCTGGACCAGGAAAAACATCAAGCAGAAGATGCATTACAGCGAGCCAACCGCAGAGGCTATTACGCCACGGGATCGGCGTAAGCATTCAGCGCGCGTTAAGACGCTTCCACCTTGTGCAACAGACATGGACTTGATGATTGAGGCGAAAGACAAGGAGCAGGCAGTATTCGAACTCATGAGGACATATAAACTTCCGGGATGGAATCGA
This sequence comes from Trichoderma afroharzianum, assembly GCA_037893235.1. Taxonomy (NCBI): domain Eukaryota; kingdom Fungi; phylum Ascomycota; class Sordariomycetes; order Hypocreales; family Hypocreaceae; genus Trichoderma; species Trichoderma afroharzianum. The sequence goes on along the minus strand of JBBLXW010000024.1, from coordinate 247,658 downwards.
TTTAACGACGTCGTTCCCTATGAGCGAGACGATGAGCCTAAGAAAGAAACGAAAAGAGCCAAGAAGGAGAAGGAGAAGCAGAACGACACGACTGGCGAGGCTGAAGAAGGAGATTCTCCAGATACCATCAGCCCAGAAGAGTATGGAATGGGAGGACAGCAGAACCGGGTATATTGGCCACCAGGCATGGAGGAATGGCTGCGACCCAAGAAGAGAGAGATCAACAAGAAGACCAAAGCTGAAGATGATGCTTGAAAGGATGTCCCTACCGATATATGAGAAGAGGGAACGATGAAGCCACAGAGAGAAACAGCGAAGTTTTGCTGTAGACGAACTGAGTATTAGGTAGCTGAGAACATGGATGGAGCTGTTAGGCAAAAATTGAAATAACTTTAGGACTCAAAGGACCTCTCTATTGCTGCTTGTAGGAAATGAAACGCTCGTTGATGATGCTCGGCCGACTGTTGCGCAAGTACCTAGTGCGAATGAAAATTTTCAAAGCACGCCTCATAGTAGTGCGCACTGTATGAAAATGCCTGCACTTAGGAAGGAACCTCTTTGAAGACTCTACTTTCACCCAAACACAACTAAAATCTCCCGATTTTGCAGAGCGTGCGTTACGACTTGTTGTATTGTATTATTTTGCACAATTGGGTCGATTCTCGTCATGTCTACTGAAGATTTTGGTTCCAAAACAAAAGCGTTCCTTGAGTGGTTCAAGGCGCTTCCTGGGTCGACTTTTTCTGAACATATTGAGATCACGGACCTTCGAGCAAGAAACGCAGGCCGTGGCATAGGTATGTGAGCAAATCGTGGCCATGTGCGGCGTGGGGCGACTAACAATATCGTGGCAGTGGCTCTGGAAGATATCCCGGCTAATACAGTCCTGTTTACCGTGCCAAGAAATGGAATAATCAACATGGAGACGTCCGAACTCAAGGAGAAGCTCCCAGACGTCTTCCTCCACCCGGATGAAGTCATGGAGGTGGATGACAAACCGCAGCAGGACCCATGGAGCTCTCTGATTCTTGTCATGATGTTTGAGTATTTCAAAGGAGACGGGTCCAAATGGAAGCCGTACATGGACGTTCTTCCTGCATCTTTCGAGACACCCATGTTTTGGTCCGATGCGGAGCTTAATGAACTTCAGGCGAGCGCTACGCGGACAAAAGTTGGTAAGACTGACGCCGAGGAAATGTTTCATGCCAAGATCTTGCCAGTCCTCCGTGCAAATCACAAAATTTTTCCATCCAGCCAGTCTTACAGTGACGAAGACCTTGTCAAGTTGGCTCACCGCATGGGAAGCACTATAATGTCCTACGCATTCGATTTCCAGAATGAGGATGAGGAAGACGAAGAAGACGAAGAAGAATGGGTTGAAGATCGCGAGCCCAAGTCCACAATGGGTATGGTACCGATGGCTGATATTCTCAATGCTGACGCTGAGTATAATGTGCGATCCCATCCATTACAATTATGCTGCTAAGCGCTTTGCCATTGGCTGATTCATAAAAAATAGGCACACGTCAACTATGGAGATGACGCTCTTACTGTGATAGCATTACGAACTATCAAGGCCGGCGAAGAAATTTTGAACTACTATGGTCCTCATCCCAACTCAGAGCTTCTCCGCCGCTACGGCTATGTAACCCCGAAGCACTCTCGTTATGACGTTGTTGAGCTCCCATGGAAATTGGTTGAGGAGTCTTTAGCGGCAAGCCTGGGCTTGTCAGAAGAACAATTGGCCAGTGCGGTGAGTTCTTCTATGCCCATCCCATCATTCATCACGACTGGAGCTGATAACAGACAAGCGAGAGCACTTGGACATGGATGAAATCGAGGATACGTTTGTTCTGGACCGAGAATCAAATGAGCCTAACCCGGACGGCACGTTTACTGGATCGGCTAGGTTTAGCGAGATACCAGATGATCTTCGGGAGCAGCTTAAATTGCTTCTTAAAGCCATTCGCAAAGCAGATCCATCAAGTGTGGTCGACAAGCGGAAACGTGACGAGATCCAACATTCCGTACTTTTCAAGGCCCTTGAGGCTCTGGAATCGCAGTATCCAACGACTGTTCCAGAGGATGAACGGATTCTTTCTGGTAGCGACATTAGCGAGCGGCATAGAGCCGCTGTTACCGTGAGGCTAGGGGAAAAACGATTGATCCAAGAGGCTAAACTCTACTTGTCAGGCATTACTTCAGATGCCGCTTCGGAGGAGACGCCGGCATCAAATAAGAGGGCCAGACGGGATTGAAACGACACATCGATTTCGGTAGTTGGCCCCTCACAACCAAGGCTACTCAGCCTTTCTGCGTAGGATAACGCCATTACCGGAACCGACCGGGTTGATGTTAGGATCCTGGGCGAAAAAGGCAAACGGAAAAAAGAAATATATCACATGCGTGACAAGGCGACAAGGCGGCCCGCTCAAGATGTTTACAACGGAGCCTCATCTGGATCCACATTCAATGCGCGAACCACTCTGTCCGACCCAGCCTTCCTAGCAAGGCAGCTAAAAAAAAAAGGCAACCGTCCATGATCGATTATGCCAGAAAAAATCCCTTATATGTCTCCATCTCTGTCTCCATGAATTCAAGAACGTAATCATTTCATCCAGTCGTCTTACTCCCGTCTACTGTGAAGATCGAGACCTCTTGGTCCTTATCCCTCTGCCCTCGCCTCTGAATCAATATTACATGCTTCGGCTTGATACCTTGATCGTGATTATCGTAATCAACTCTATCAGTAATTGATCTCCGCTGCATTGACGGCTCATGCTATTTGCTGAAGAGAGGATGGAAACACTGGGTAAGTCGGAAGTGTATCACCGAATTTGGACTCTTCGACTAACACTTCGATGAAGGAGCTTGGCTGTGCCATTCGTTCACCGCTTTATCGGCATTTCGTAATGCCTGTATCAAGCATTAAGATGACTGTCGAGTCGTACGATGGAACACATGCATGAATGCCACTGCGTTCGTTTGGGGTAGCCGTTAAGATTGCGCATCAGAACGAGAAATCCACCTCGTCGCAAGAATAGCGTGGGACACAGAGATCAACTTAATTTTGGCATTGATGTCGTGCCTCTTCAGCGCTTTGGCGACTTAGGCTCTGTCAAACCCATCAATGTTGATATTATGGGCCCCTGCGTGTGAATCGTTCGACATCTTCACCGATAGACTGACATATGAGAAAAGAGCTCTCGGGAGCGGACAGTGCTCTACCCGATACTTGCCATGGCTATGCATAGCGCGAAGAGCTACATAGTGACAAAGTTCAGTTTTGTGTGACCCTCCACTGTTGGGGAACGGAGATCTGCTGTGTTATAACTGGCCATTCGGGTGCTGAAACCCCGACAACGAATGGCGAGTCTACAACCGTTTTGTTTTCTCCCGACCGACTTTTTTCTCTACCCTTCTCCCCCTCCTCTTTTCGCAGAGGAAACATACATACAACTTGCCTCTCGTTTTGGCTAGCACAAAGGTGTTACTCTGACTGGCATATGGCGTCTTGCAGCATCCGTTGATAATGCAGCGATTGCTTCGAAATGGACAGTATACGGCTCTCGCACTGCATACCCGTATCATCTCCCCCGAGGCCCCCACACTTGGGATATGAGACCGGGATGCACATCGTGCATGGTGGTGTTTTATGATACCATCAGACAACCGCGGCTATTTACTCCCCGAGGGGGCCGTAATTAAGAACCACCCCGTACGCAGCCTCGTCATCACCACACAGCACACGGCACCGCGAGCAGTGTGATAGGCTCAAGGTTACGAGCCCAGAGGCCCATAGCCCTAGTCCGAAAGCTCGTGATTTATTGGTCCACGACTGTGGATGGTGTGTTCAACCTTTGTCTGAGATATTTTTCAAGCTTAGATCGGCCTGGGAAACCAACAATGGCCTGCCTCCACCAAGAGGATCTCTCAAAGCCCGCGCTGTTGGTGGCGTGGGTGTACAGACAAGCTCGAATATCCGAACTATGGCCTTATGATTAAAAAAACGAGCAGAAATAACGCCCTGCATCTTATGCCAGCCTATCACACGGATTGCCAGTATCTCGGAGAGCTTGTGACCGGGGTAGGTAAAAGCGGTGCTGGGCCCAAAGCCAGCACTCCAGGAGTCGTGGGACACTTGAAGGAGCCCAACAAACTCCTTTAAGTGTGGAGGGAAAAGAGCGACGACGAAGAGGATGAGGCTCAGTGGCCGTCGGATCCAATGGAACCGAACTTTGCTCTCACCGATTCTGTTCACGAGACACTACTACTCATGTATGTCGACGTCAAGCTTTTCCTGAGCCTCCTTCGCAAGAATTTTTGAGCCGCAAGTCCGCTGGTGGACAGCGCCGAACACCATCTTTCCTGGCCCAATCTCTCTGCTAGTGGCCAACTGCCCTCATCGTGCTGTAACGTTGGATACGTAACATCTCGGCCTAACTTGACCGGTAATCACACACTTGATACCTGGCCTTGGGCAGCGACACCTATGGAGTCTGTCAGAGGGTTGAGGGGGAGTGATGGGCAGCGGAGTTGATAATATGTAGCTCTACGCCAGGCCCCGAGACTCCGCGTATATCATCTTCACAAGCACGTTGTATTGTTGACCTGTCACCCTTCTGAGTCACCAGTCTCGAATACACGGCCATTCAGGGCATACATCGGTGAAGAGAGTGGCTGTCATGTCTGGACATGTGAGTTTTTCCAATTTTTCAACCCGGCGTGCCTGGCATGATACTCGACGCTGTCTTATCGGGGAATCCAAGCGAGAAGTACAAGGTACTGATTTTGCCATCTTATACCATAGGCCAAAAGCTCACATAAGCATGCGGGGGGTGGCAGGCATTCGACCAACAAGCTCCATCCCGATCCCAAAAGTTTCCTCTTTGTGATCAACGAGCTGAAGGTGATAAAAACCGGCAATTGTAACGACGGTGATGACTGGTACAATCGCATACCGCCAAACAACTCCGACGGATGTGGAGGAGAGACGCCTGGAAAAGTTATGAGGTATCATAATGGGAGAGTGACAGAAGCCTTTGGATATAGGTGGTGCCGAGGCGACTTCAACGAATCTGCGTGGCCTCCTGGCGGTGTTCTGATATGTAGTTTGGACGGACTACCCATGTATACCGAAGATGGAACGCCACAATACGTTACCGTCTACAAGCAGCTCTCTGTCTTCTCTTGCGGCCCCTTTCTCCCAATAGTTGTCGTCAACGGAGACCCATTATCCGTAGACCCATCAACCACCGACTCGCTCTCTCGAACGCCTCTACTATTTCACCATCCTCGTGACAAAGAAGGAATTTCACACGCAGTACACCCGGACAGTAACATGCAGACTGGTCTCGGAGAGCGCAAATACGTGGCCGGAGCAAACCCCAGCTGGATGCCCAGCCTTGTGCCGGCGATTTACAGCAACCCTTATAATCCGGGTCCGTCGACTGGTCTTGCGGGAGAGCTTCCCATTATCCTTGGGTTGATGGCATTCAGCGAATCTAAAGATGTGGAAGGAGGACTGGATCGCACTTTTCTGGGAGACGGTGTGCACCGTGGCAAATGGCGTGATGGGCAATGGCATCGCGCGGAGGCTCCTCGGGGATGTGAGTTATAACCATTTCGAATTCTGTGCTGTTTTTTTTTATTTCTTTGGCATTTCATCTTTTCCCCCTTGTCTTTTTTCTTATGAATTTGCTATTTGGATATAATCGTTTGGGTATTAATCATGTCATAGATGCGCGTTCCGCGGAAGATGACCCGCGAGGCTTCCTCATTACGGTGCTGTTCGACCCAGAGAACCTGGAATACTCAAACCCATCCTCTCTCTTCGCAATGGAATGGGACGAAGTGATTGTTCGCGAAAATCGACGATAAACGGCCATGACATGGGACATGCTCTGGCTTCCGTCCCCATGCATTTCTGTCTCTTCTGCTTTACGTTGTTCTCTCGTTATGGAGGGGGTGTAGGCTGTGGTACTCGATTTCCTTCCCACCATGTTACTGCTGCAGCTGCCGCACCCGATGTTTTGCTCTTTTCTACTTTCTTGAACACGTTGAATGATTCTCATCATTGAAGTCTGTTGATGCACGACACTTCATACGTTATCTACTTCACGTTGGGGGACTCCGTGGAGCTTGATCGCTCCCCTCTCTTTGGGAGTGCATGGAGCTGAAGCCTTCTCCATGCAATATACCGCACCACTTCTTCTTATTTGTTTTGTTTTGTTCCTGTCTGTTGGTCCTCTGTTCTGTTCTGATATGAATCTTCTTCTTTTTGTATCTTGATGACTATACGAATATTAAGGCAGTTTCAATACATTTCATCTTATTCATCCAGCTGATTTTACGGTGATGACAACATTATAGCTCTATATTTAAATAACCCCCCAGCCTCACTTTCACATGGCTCTCCCCAAGGATGAAAAGATAGTGGAAGCCATGCAGTGCGTTCCCTTGTTGCTCCCCCCCTTTCAGCCTCTCAGTTCGCTATAATTTGAAAGCTCCACATGACTATTTACGGCGTTTTCGCTGTTTCTCCTCCCCCCTTTCCAAGTATTTCGATGCTGGTTTGCAAAACGAACGGCCAGCCGCTTAAATTAATATACCTCTCTGCTATCCCACCTATCATTATATAGCACGTCAACTCGCGACAAAAGCTCAAGCTACATCGGGCAGTCGAACAGCAATATCGCCAGATTGTGTGATATATCGGACCCATGGAAGAGAAGGATATTGAAGCTAGAAGAGGATTGGTCAACATACGATATTGCGTTGGCAAAAGGTTAAAGAAACATAGAGCGCTTACCTTGGGCTCGGTAATCTTGAGGTATCGAACTTGAATTCCACTTGTCGTAAAGTAGGGAATCTCAAACTTGACTTGAATGGGTCGTTTGGCGCCCTTGCCCCCGATTCCACCCATACTGCCTCCAAAGCCACCGGTCATGCCACCACCGTGTTCGTCGTCTCCTCTGACGCTAGGAAGACCGAGCTCAGCGCGCATGAGGAATTCCTTGTTGCCACCAAACTGCTTAATCTTCCAGACAATGGCGCTCTGCTCAGGGGCGTAGTGTACGGAGCCAACGTTGGTTCTGAATCGGGGAGAGTCGGCATCGTCGGGGACAGGGACGATGATTTCGACGTTGTTGGCCGTGCTTCGTCGCTTGAACTGAGCTCTGGCCTTGAGCATGTATTCGATACGAGAGCCGGAGTGGGACTCGACGAGACACTCGACCCAGATTAGGGGCTTGACTTGGGTGTTGAGGCGGTACGACATGAGCTCGAACTCGCCATCGGGGGGAATGAAGGAGATTGTCCGGTCGTTTTCGAAGCGCGAGAGTCGCACGCACTGGTGGAACTTGACATCCTCCATCTCAATAGCCTTGCCTCGCGTCGAGCGGCCTGTCGTCTCAAACATGACCTTGTCGTTGAGTCCCAATCTCAGCTCGGGCATACCGCTGAGGTAGCATTTCATCTTGATGGCACCGAGAATCTCACTCCTCAACACGTTTCCGTTGGCGCTGACGAGGAGGTTCAAGCTTTCGACAACATCGAGGAAGACTTCGTTCTTGCGGTAACGGATACCCTCGGATCGCCAAGACACGGCGTTGGTGACGGCGATTGGCGGGCGGGCTTGGATCTCGAGCTTGTGTGATTCTTGAGTAATGTACTCTTGTAGGATCTTGGACTCGGTGGTCTGGGGGTAGCCAAAGTCCATCATTTCGTCGAGAAGCTCGTAAATGACGACAAAGTTGTCGCGGATGGATTCTTCCTCCAAAGCCTTGAAGTACTCGGTGAAGACCTCGACGACTTTGTGCAGGAAGAGCAGGATTCCGGCGGCATTGGTATTGCGCTTCGTCAGCGCCAGGAGATATAGGTTGTTGTGGCGGATGTATAAGTACTGTCGCGCGCGTTAGCCATTTTCTCCCCGTTCGACTCTTGGGTCGCATGGAGCTTCGTGTAGATGCTGCTTGGGAACTACGGACATTGATTCCCTCGTGGGAGAAGCATGGTGGAACGGCTGACGACTCTTCTTCGGCTTCTGACAGGAGAACGGGGAACTTTTCGACGGCGGACATGGGAATGTCACCCCTATAGTTTCGGGCGAGGAGGGTCTAGGAGAAGCCACGTTGGATTAGCCCAGTAATCTATCAAATGCACTGTATTTCAAGAATCGTCATACCTTGCCCTTGAGATCGAGAAAGAAGATTGCAGATGCCATGGTGACGATCTATATATAGAAGACGACGGTCTTGGCCAGGAGAGATGGCGGGGAGGAGGGGCAGCTAGAGAGACGGATTCAGGGATTGGCGCAGCGGCCAGGGAGAGACGAAGGCGAGAGAAGATGCGGGCATACACGAGCAAAATCTGGAGGTCCGGGAGGTTCAAAGAAGGGGCATGATATGAGGGCGCGACCTGGAAAGCTGGATCGCGACGTAGCTTCAACTTAGGCTGCTACAAATCGGACAACTGGTTGCTCACCGTCTGCGATGCGATAGGCCCAGGAGTGCACCAACTGCGGGCCGGTAGAACTACGGGTGTGAGTGAGACGAGTCACGTGCGAGGGATCTCTGTTCCTGAGCTGCTCCACTACGGCCCGAAAAAAAAAAAGAAAAACCAATATCTAAGATGCAGCCGATTTTTCCCTCTTCTTCTTTTTCCTTTTCTCTTCAACGCGCCCATTAGACAGTGCAACTCATCTTTTTACCTGCGACCGCGTGGCTTTCTGTCATGACAGCTGCAGAGCCGTGGATGAGTTAGCGATTTGGCGGTGCGGAGAGGAAGGAAACTTGTTTCATTTGGTTCATTAAGAGCTGCCCGCGTGTGTTTTCTGCTTTGGCAGGATTTGATTGCTTGGGCGGCGTCAGAGGAGCCACACATTCATCACCGTCGGACCTTGTTTGCTTGTGTTCGAGAGGGAGAGGCGAACCATGATGCCCATCATTCATGTGATTGCCGTGTAGGCGAATCCAGCTCCTTCGCTTCTGTATCTATGCACTCAATTTGCATCTGCTCTCCCATTTGCATGTGCCTGTGGCAGACATGGGATATGCAGGCATGTGATAAGCACACACACACACACACACACACAGAGTGTGATGGCAAAAGCTATCCGCGCCCGGCTTCTGCTTGTGCGCGAGCTCTCTAGCCTCAACCAATAATGGCTTCCCTGTAGCGCATTGCGCGGAAGACGGCAGCTCAGGCCCAGATCCCGGAAAGCAACCATGACCACCAGCCGACTAGGACATGATACAGACCAGACTGTACAGTACACGACCCTACAGTGCGTTTTGCCTGATGAAACGGGGCGACGTGAAAGGCGTCATGTGATGGTTGTGAACCAGCAGTTGTGCCGAGTGGCAGCACTACTCGGAGCATTTCTGCGAATAGGTGCTTTACCATCTGAGACAAGACGTTGCCGTTGAGACAAGACGTTGCCGTTGAGACAAGACGTTGCCGTTGTTGGGGAAGACGTCAAGGTGCCTGTGCTAGCACCCAATGCACTGCCTGATGATGTGAGGTTAAGAAACAATCTGGGGTGCATCGGAATGAAGCAAAGCTTCAATGTCCTTGTCCAAGATAGAGAGACATGACTGTACAGGTACAGCGAGCAGAGAGGCTTGTCCGGGGTCCCCGCATTTGGAATCAGGTTTCGGGGTAATTGATGAAGCCTGCCAAGCTGCTCAGGGCAATGAGGGTGCCCGTCTTACAAGCCTCTCTGCTACAAGTTCGCGTACTGTGCCTGTTCTCACGACCACATGCGTGGCTTGTTTAAGCTCTGTTGGGAACGTGGCTGTTGATGACCAGGTGGACCTGAGCACTCCAAAAAGGTTGCCAGTCCAGCCAGCCTCGCCATCACTATCGCACAGCAACGATTTGGAGATTGGCCTGGTCTATGGACGTGCGTGCGCAACTCTGCCTCCCCACACGGCGCATGTTTTTTGATGAGAATTCTCGTGGCCATGTGAGCAGTAAACCCTCCTCTGGAACTGTTTAGTGGCCCCAACTTACCCCTAAACACCCCACTGGAAGAATGTGGACATTCCAATCGCGACAAGGGCACGGCATGCTACACAGCGAAGAGCGGTGGGATTTGCTTGGCCGGGAGGGGGCAAAAACACATGAAATACTGTAAGTCTGTCCAGCGTCGGTGGGGAAGCGAAAAAGTTTGGGTCGTCACATTGCATGTGATAACAGCTTTGCAACGCTCAGGCACGTGCTTGTAGCCCGTCTCCCCAAGGCCGTTTTTGGGGTTGATTCTAATTTAGCAATAAGTGACGGACGGCACCAGCGCATTTTGGTCCATTGCTGGATTTGGCATGTCCTCGAGGGGGGGGGGGGATGATGCGGCCGCGCGCCCTCTCGTCTGGTCTGGTCTGGTCTGGTCTGGTCTGGTCTCGTTCTCTGGGCTATTCTGGCGAGATCGTGGCAGTGACGATGATGATGGGATGCCAAGCGGTTCATCATAGGCGGCCTTGATTTGTCTGCGTATCATTGCTTGATATGCTTGGCAAGGATGGCACAGGCCTGCTGGTTATTAATGGCTGATTGCTGTGCTTTTGCCAGAATATTGACCACTTGCTACCTCCCCGTCAGTCAGCGTGCAGTCGCAGTGTCTTGCCTCCATGTGGATGCTCCACTTGCGACGAGCTGGAGTGAGGGCACCAGTTAAGCGTCGAGACGAGACGAGGGTGAGATTTGTGTAGCGGCATCGCCGTCTCGAAATCTGCAGCAGCGCGGTCAATGGAACATTCGCCGCCTCTTCTGCCCCTCCACCTTGCTTGATGGTAGGTGGTACTTACAGTAAACTACCTACTAAAGGTAGCAGGTAGTCCAAGGTTCTTCGTAGCACATGCACGTACCGGTACACGATGCGCCCACCTGCTGCTCCATAATCCCCCATTCAGGGCTCCATCAATAGCACCAGCCATGAGCGCATTGAAACCCTGCGGATCCTGCAGAATTCCCAGCGCCTGACCTAGGGCCCTCGGCACCGTGTACAGGTACTTGGTCTCCAATCGCATTAGCTGCTGTCAATACCTAGTACCTACGTAAAAAAGTCACCACACCACGCCGTCACAGAGTCCCCAACAAACGGTAGTATCGAGTGTGTCGCAGAGGCCAATTCATTCGTAGGTGCGAGATGGTGTGGGAGAAGCCCGTCATCCATTGCTGGATTGGGATAGGATGGGAAAGGAACGCGGCCAAAAAAGATTTTGATTGAGGCATCCATGATGATTGTTACTACTATAGTAGCTGTAGAATCACGATGCTGCTTTGCTTTGGCCTCCACTGACTCGGCGCTTGCACCAGGGCAGAGTCCAAGTGGATTTCCATCTTTTTTATCTCGATTTTTTTACCCTCTTGTTTCCAGTTTTTGTTTGAAATAGCCCAGGCAGCCCTTGACGGCCATTGATATGCCCGTCGGCGGGCTTACAATATGCTCTGTGCGCACTTGATGTAATTGCCGTCCTGTCCTGTCGTCTTATCGCCATTGTCATCACTGTCCATCCACGTGCCCAGACCACCCTGCTCTTTCTTTCTCCCCTTCTCTGGACTGGGCAAGCAGAAGAAGGGCTTAGCATGTGCGAGTATCAAGAGTGCATTTTCCCCCATCTAGAGCTATTCTCGCTGCCTGCCTGTGCCCGTGTCCACCATCACCTTTTCTTCTTCTTTTTTTCTTTCTTCTTTTTCTTCTTTCCCCATCCTGTACCGCCCCAATTCCAGCCGATTGAAAGCCCGCTGCCCCGGCGTTTATTCCCGCCACAACCCCTGCCGCAGCGCCAGCCAGCCACTGGAGTGCTTGCGTGCGTTGCGTGCTTATCAGCCGTTTTCCCATACTGTATCCGTATGTGCATATCATATTGATTACTGTATATGCGCCTGGGCCGCAATCACATGCCATGCATCGCCAGACGCTCGCCAACAGTCCAGCTTCGGCCCCCCTCGGACCATCACCAGCACTTGCACCAGCACTTGCACCAACACTTGCACCACCATTACCGCCGCGACCTCGCCTGCCGCCCATCAACTCGATCCAGGCCATTCCCTCGAGAAATTCCATCCATCACCATTCGGCAAACCCCATTCCGGGCTTCAGCAGTGTCGACTCGCGGCCATCGAATGCGCCAGCGCTATTGCCATTAACGCTGCCTCTGCCATCATCATCACCATCACCCCCAAACTACTCGCAGTCCATGCACAGCCATCACCAGTTCCCCAGCCCGTCCGACAACGACAGGCTCCCCCCGCTGGTGCACCATGACGACGACAGCAGAACATTGCCGTCGCTGAGCAGCATTACCGGCGACGTTGCCATGCGCGCCGACGACCAGCATCGCCCTCCGCAGCATCTCCACAGCCTCTCCAATCCACCGCCGCCGCTGCACCAGAACCAGAACCAGAACCATTGGCCGTCGTCCTTCAATGGTTCACTGAACTCGTACCGACAACCACCGCCTTTCCACGCGCCCGACAGTCCAGCGACGATCATGGACATGGACGGCGCCGCAAGCGTTGCCAGTGCGGCCTCGCCGTCGCCCGATCGCATCTATGACGGCACGCCAACTCCGAGCAGCCTCACCCTCGATGACCCAGACGTGCGGCTTGCGGCTGAGGCTCTCGGAGATTTACGCGCAGGTAAGTTAACATGCTATTATCAATATTGAAATGTTCAATTGTTATGTCAATGTTTGATGCCAACCGCCCTCTGGCACAGATTTCGTATCATCACCTCCCGCCGACTCCTCTTCGCTGCCGCCCATGAGCCCGCCCATTGCCCCGTTCCAGCTTCAACAGACGAAACCAAAGTCACCCAAACCCGAGCCGCTTTTGTCTCTTCTTACAACCGCTCATCCCCTCGTCGCCTCGACAATTGGCGGCGCCAGTTCCGCATACGGCGGAGCCAAGAATTTCTCTCCGCGATTCAAATCGGGCGCCGAGTATGTCGAGGGCTACCTGACGCCTCTCGCCAACACAGTCAACTCCGTGGGTAGAGTGACAGGCGTTGAGGGCGGTGTTCGATGGTTCCTCGGCGCCGGTCGCCGGCATCCGGCACCCACATCAGACCCCGACTCGAACGGTTCCAACAAGAGACGGAGGACAGGAGAGAGCAGCAGCACCAGCAGCGATGCGAATGGATCACCGGACAACGGTCTTGATGATTTGTCGTCGGTCATGTCAAAGACTCCTCGCCGCCTATCGACTGCTAGCACGGTGGACACGCTGCCAGCTTACGACGACCAGCGATCGCCCGCATACTCAGAAACCGCGCCCGCAACTCACAAACCGCCAGGTAGCCAGCCGTGGCAGACCCGCTTGATGATGTCCACGTCGGGACTAAGCGTTGCCATGAGCGCCGAGAGTTTGCGTAGTCTCAAGTACTGTTTGCGCTGGCTTCGATGGACCAACGATCACATGAACCGGGCCATTATGAACTTGAAGCACGCATTAGAGGAATATGAAAAGGCAGAGAGGAAGGAGCGGTCAGAGGGAGGGCCGTCTACCGATAGCCCCAGCGATGCTGAGGCCATGGATGTCGACGGCGCAGAAAAGAGTCAAGACAAGCCGAACCCCTCACGAAGCGAACTCGCCGCGCGAATCAACACCCTCAAGGGTGATATCCTCAAGTCTCTTCAAGACGTGATCAACAACGTGTCCAAGTATGCCGGCGGTGCCCTTCCCGAGAACGCGAGGGTTCTTGTTCGCCGCCACTTGACCAGTCTCCCCCAGCGATTCCGCCTCGCAACCATGTCTGAAAGGCAGTCAGGAGACTCCAACAGAGATGGCGATTCGGCGATGCGTGAGGGTGCGCAAAAGGTATTGGTGCTGGCCAAGGAGGGCCTTGATATGGTGACGCAGGTGACGGGTGTTTTGGATGGAACCATTGTGAGCGCCGAACAGTGGTGTGAGAGAATGGGAAAGAAGCGAAACCCTGACGGAGAAGAGAGAGAAGAGGCCGGTACATCGAGCCAGCAAATTGAGTTTGGCAGCGATGAGAAGTCGGGCTGATGCTGTGGCTGAGGAAAGAAAAGCAGAAGAAGAAGAAGAAGAAGAAGAAGAAAGTCAAGGAAGAGAATTACCCATCACGACGAGGGTGAATGGGAGATACCACGGGGCAAGTAAAAGCAACATTTACGAAATTCATCAACCGAGAGCTTTCAATCGGCTCAAAGGCAAGGATATATCCAACAAGTGCAACAGATTGCAAAAGATGCGATAGGGTGACAACAGGACTTGATCTAGTCTCTGGCTATGGGCTTTGATGAATCAAGCTTACAGACGACTACTTTTGCAAGGCTGGGTTGGAATGGTTACCTAAAACCTGACCATTTTATTTTATTTTTATTTCCTCCGCGATTACCAACACATATTCTTTCGCTCATACGGGTTTTCATTTATCGTCTAAGGAGGGGGGAGAGAGTTTAATCCATCGAGATTGTATGTCTCATTGTGTAATCTACCTACTACGATTTGTCTGGCAAGAGGCCTACAGGGACCATTCCTTTTCCCCCCCCCTTTTTTTCCCTTTTCTTTTCTTTTTTTTTTTGAGCGCTGACTGTACTTTTTTCTTTTTTTTTCTACTTTTTCGCTATTGTTTGTTCTTTTATTTTATTTCTTTTTGAGGCTCTCTGAAACACGAAAGCTTCGGTTTATGAGCGGTTTTATCTTGTTTTGTCTTTTGGTTTTCTTTTTATGTATCTTAGTTGTTTCAAGGGCTTGAAAAGAGAGAAAATGCCGGTGTGTGGTTTGCGCGGCTTTTGGGAATGCAGAATGTGGGTTGCATTACTTGCGAGACAGCAATCGAATTTCATAATGGTCGTATTCGTCGTCTGTTGGTAACATGGTGTGTCTTTGATCAATGGCAGAATGTTCGTTGCCTTGTGATTGTAAGCTGTATATATGGAATGTTCCTCCTGTCATAACGTTGTCACTATAGGTTCTCGAAGACAAGGCTGCCCCGGGTTTAAGAGGGGGGGAAATGATGTAAGGGATCGATTTCGAATTCCTTGATGAATGTTATGGTGTTGTATTAAGCTGGGTGGTTTATATCCTTTGTTGAATCTATAGTTGCCTTTGGTGTCCATCTATACCTAGGCGAAAGGGGATGGTGCTCTGGCACGAACAAGGCGGAACATTATTCGAGTTACTGTGAGTCATATTAACAGAGGAAGAAATACAATGTAACTATTCTCAAGAATGCATAGCCATAACATGTAAATTGGACGCAATCGAGGAGTATACCATGAGTATGCTCCATGTGTAAGTGGTGTAAGCGGTGTAAGTGGCAACAGACGATAGGTAAATTTGTCGAAGCCTTGCCGCTATCTCCTTGGGCAACTCCAAACAGCATTGGCAAATTGACGGCGTTCTATGTCCTTTGTATTCACTTTCGCAAGTCTTTTGGTCAGAGCGTCTCCCTCAATACTAGATACCTGGAACCTCAATTCTATATTCTATATTACTTATTGGAACTTGCGTTCTGCCGTCTCAAACCCGGACCGGTGGCAAGATAGGAGCCGAGCCCTTTCCATTGATCACCAATCCATCTCAGCAGATGATGAGAAACAAAGCTGCTTACAAAACAGAAGGAGAGGGGGAAAAAACCGCATTGATGATTACTCCAAGCCAAGGCCAAAGCATCATCTTCAACTCATCTGAGCTTCTGCCTCTTGCCATCCGGAGAATACCTATATCCGAAGTCCTTCCACGGTACGTACCTGCACGGTCAGCCCTGCGGTGCGGGACTTTCCGCCGCTCTCCAGGTACAAGACCCGCGTACCCAGCGGCATCATCCGAGTTGTGGATGACTCAGCTCAGTCGGGCACCGTCGCCTTTCTCGCCTTTCTCTGCTTTTGCGCATTGAATTGGACAACTATTATGGGGAAGCTGGCATTAGATAATCCTAAGATTCGGAACATGATCCGTCGAGCTCCTCAAGGTTCATTTCTGTGACGCGCTTCCAACGTCAATTAAGCCGCGGCGCGGGGAGTTTTGACTACGAGGTCTGGGCTGGACTTTGCCGCGCGCTGGACCAATGATGAGCGTCAAGGCGGACGGACAACATGCCGAAAGAAGCTTGGAGAAGCTGTTTGCATTGAACATAACCAAAAAAATGAGGGGCAGCTTCAATGATTGTGGGCGATCCTTTGACCATGTGGAGAGCTTGAGACCGAAGAGGTGGCATTGAGATGGGATGAGAAAAAAGGGATATATAAAGAGTGTTGCCGTTGATCTTGGTCAGTTGAGAAGAAGCAAGACGCAAGCACTCAACACAGACTACAGCTCCAAGCCTCGGCATCTCAGCACAGCTACAAAGCAACCAATTCACAACAACCTACATCTACATCTACATCTACATCTACAATCCACAACTCAGACACAATGGCTCCCAAGAAGGTCCTCGTTGTTCTCACCTCCCACGACAAGATTGACGCCATTGACAAATCCTCTGGCTGGTACTTGGTATGTCTCTCAGCTTTCAATTGGAATTTCTAGCTCTAACCACATAAAACACAGCCCGAGTTCGCCCACCCTTACCATGTCCTCTCCGGCAAGAACGTCGAGTTCACCGTCGTCTCTCCCAAGGGCGGCGTCGCCCCTCTCGATCCCGCCTCCGTCGAGCTCACCAAGGAGGACCCCATCTCCGTCGGCTTCCTCAACAACAACAAGTCCCTGTGGGAGAACACCCTGCCCCTGAAGCAGTTCGCCGGCCGCTCTGGCGACTTTGACGCAATCTTCTACCCCGGCGGCCACGGTCCCATGTTCGACCTCGTCGACGACGCCGACTCCATCGCCCTCATTGAGGAGTTTTACAACGCCGGCAAGATCGTCTCCGCCGTCTGCCACGGCACCATCGCCCTGGTCAACGCCAAAGTCAACGGCGAGTACCTCCTCAAGGGCAAGGAGGTCACCGGCTTCACCAACGCTGAGGAGGACGCCGTCCAGCTGACCAGCGCCATGCCCTTCCTCGTCGAGGACCGCGTCAATGCCGTCGGCGGAAAGTTTGTCCAGACGACCGTCTTTGGGAACAAGGTTGTTGTGGATGGCACCCTCATCACGGGCCAGAACCCGACTTCTGCTTCGGACCTTGGTGAGGCTATTGCCAAGGCTATTGGTGCTTAAGTGGGCATTTTGGGGGTCTTTGTTTTCTTTGTCGCCTAGGTAGCTCGAAATAGAGTAGCAAATTGTTAAATATCCATGCCACTTCTAAACTTGGGTTGTCTCACCCCTTGTATCATTCGCGTCTATCATATCCAATGAGTGAATTGTCGAGTCAGTCGCCTTGAAAAGGAGGAACATTTTCAATTCCTCGCTTGTTAGATGAGAATTACCTAATAAGTTGCAGTCCGTGGGCGACTCATAGTCGTACGGGGCCGTACAACTGTACGGGTCGCTTAGTCAGCAAAGCCCGCTATAACAACCGCTGTAATTTTCCTTCTAGCTGCCCCTTATAGCTATCTTCTTTACAACCCCGCTATCATGGATTCAACCTCCTTTCCTCCCGAGCAAATCTATCGATCTAGGGAAGACCTAGAGCTTAATCTAGATTATTACGCAGCAATTGGTGGTTATAAGTGGATTACTCAAAGGTCTCGCTATATTAAACACGCTGATCGATGGAAATTAGTATATTCGTGCAACCAATTTCGCAAAGGTTGCCAATTTTCAATCAACGTTAGCGGCAACCTTCCCGGCATCAGCTGGGTTATTCAGCATCGAACGGAAGCTCGATTTTGCAGCCATAACCACCCAACTAAGCCCGGCCTACAGCCAAGCCAACCGCCAAGCCAACCGCTAAACCTACAGCAGCTACAGCGCTCACCAAGCCCAGTGCAAAGCAAGCTACGGCAGCTACAGAAGAGGATAGAGGTGCTGGAAGAGCTACGGCAGCTGCTAGAAGAAGAGGATTTAGAAGGGGAATTGGAAAGGCAGCTGGAAAGAGAGCTAGAAAGGGAGCCGGAAGAGCAGCTGAAAAAGCAGCTGCCTACCTGTAGTAAATGCTATTTAGAAGGCCATAGAAGGGGTGCAAAAAAGTGTGCGTTGCGAGATAGAAGCAGTAGCCCAGCTATAGGGGGCAGCTAGAAGGAAAATTACAGCGGTTGTTATAGCGGGCTTTTGCTGACTAAGCGACCCGTACAGTTGTACGGCCCCGTACGACTATGGGTCGCCCAGTCCGTGACCAACATGTAGATTTGATTCGTCTTATGAGCAAACTGGCTGTCGAATTGAAGGTGTCGAGATGCAGAGATGCAAATCCCACTAAACCGCGGCTACCCAGGCTTTGATGACGTACCGAGCAGCACTGCAGCGAACCCCATTAGAGCCCCGGCCGCTGTAATCTGTGCTGTAGGAGCTCAACACTAGCTGCTACAGTGGGGTCTCCAAAGCGTGTTGCTGATTCAGTGCAGATATGCGCTTGCGGTGCCTTTCTGTACACCTATGAAAGAGGACCTATTCTTTCTATGGCAAACACGTGCTTGATATGGAATTCCAAAAATGAAATAAAATCATATTATACCATTATTATATTTACAACATTTTAATTTCAATCTTCAATAATCCTAGGGATGTAGATACCTGTATTCGGCTGCCGGATTTTGGCTTATCTAATCCATTCGCTCTCCCCCACAATTCGGCTGGTAGTCCAAAGTTGCTCGCAGTTCATCCATCCTCAGCCTCACGTCAATCCGCACGCGCATCGCTTTCCAGCCAGCTAGCCACCAAACCTCGACCGTGTTCGCAGCTTCGCATCGCCCAGAAGACGGCCAGTATGGCGAGCGAAACGCCCAAACTGCTGTGGAATACCGAAAATGTCAAGGATGTCGCCGAGTCGGTGGGCATTGGCTCCATGAGCGACGAGGCTCTCAAGGCTCTCACGCAGGATGTGGAATACCGTATTGGCCAGGTTATTATCGAAGCTCTGCGCCTCATGCGCGCTGCACGACGGACGACGATGACGGTTAATGATGTCTCTCTGGCCCTCAAGGTTCTGGATGCCGAGCCCTTGTATGGCTACGACTCCACGCGGCCTCTTCGATATGGCGAGGCAAGCTTGGGGCCTGGCCAACCGTTGTTCTACATCGAGGATGAGGAGGTGGATTTCGAGAAATTGATCAATGCACCGCTGCCTAGAGTGCCGCGGGACATGAACTTTACTGGTGAGCTTCCATCTTACATGCGATGGACACACAGCTCTGGACAGCTCCGCTGACAGCTCAACGTAGCGCACTGGCTCGCCATTGAGGGCGTTCAGCCTTCTATCCCCCAGAACCCGACCTCGGCCGAGTTACGACCACAAGACTTGTTGCCCAAGGGACCGGGCGCTAACCCTGCGCTGTCTGCCCTTGCTGGAAATGATGCTGCCTCCGGCCAGCCCTCTGTTAAGCACATTGTGAGCAAGGAGCTCATCCTTTACTTCGACAAGATCCAGGCTGCTATCCTCGACGACAACCCGGATGAAGAAGTCATTCGACTGCGTCAGGCGGCGCTTGGGTCTGTCAGGGATGACCCCGGCCTGCATCAATTGGTTCCTTACTTTATCAACTTCATCATGGACAGGGTCACACATCAGCTGGACGATACATTCACCTTGAAGCAGATGATGGAACTGACCAACGCTTTGATCGAGAACAAGAGCTTGTTTCTGGACCCGTATGCCAGTTCTCTCTCTGCACCCGTGCTGACGTGCCTGATGGCTAGAAAACTGGGCACTGAGGAGGGTCAGGATTCTCTCAAGGAGCAGTATGATCTTCGGCAGCTAGCAGCCTCTCTACTTGGCCGCATTGCGCGCAAATACTCGGCATCAAACTCCTTGCTACGACCAAAGCTTACAAGGACATGTCTAAAATACTTCCTAGACCCCACGAAGCCTCCTGCCGTATTATATGGTGCCATCCACGGCCTGCTTGAGGCGGGAGGAATGGAGGCAATCCGAGTCTTGGTGTTGCGAAACCTCAAGAGTTTCGACTCTGGAATTCTCCAGCCCTTGAAAGAAAAGTTGGAGGGTTCGATTGAGTATGAGATGCTTGTTCAGGGGCTGGTGCAGGCCGTAGCCTCTCTCGCGCAGAAGACGGACACTACGGATGCTGCCGCCGCGCAGATGAACGGAGTAAACGGCAACGCCCCCGCTTCGGAACTTTCTGACCTAAATGATTTTATTGGTCCCATTGTTGGCGAGAAGATTGCGTCTACTCGCAATCACCAGCTGATCAAGACCATTCTTGATGCCCGGTTTTTGGAATAAGGAGTACTAGTTAGGGAAAACAGCTACAGCTGACGCAGCATATGAGAAGGCGCACGGCGTTTGGGATTGGTTGATATCCAGGAGATGAGCTCACGCCCTGTCATTGATAGATGGCATCCGGGTTGTTTGTAAACTTTTTAATAAAATATTTTTGGACAATTAATCAAATAAGGCCCTTTAATGGCCATTTATTTTACATACACCGCCCGCTGCTTGTCCGGTGTTGATTTTTTCCTTATTTCTTCCAAGTCATCCATTGATGCTCCTTCTTTTACAAGCCAAAAGCTAGGTAACCACCACCGAGGAAGCTCGATATCCACAGAGCAGCCTCTCCCCTCTTAATCTGGGACTTGGCAAAGCCAATACCCAAGTCGTAGACCAGGTGCTTGATGCCGTTGATGAAGTGGAAGGTGAAGGGGAAAGCCAGGGCGAACTTGATGGCGCCCTTGACGACGAAGGGCAGGGCAGCGAAGCCGGATGCCAGCGCGGCGCTCTCGACGTGGAGACCTAGGAGAGGGGAGGCGAGGTATGCGGTGAAATAGACGTAGGCGGCGCCGGAGAGCACACAGCCGGTGATACGGGTCCAGGCGGAGGCGCCGAACCAGGTCTGCTCCATCTTATAGATGCCCAGGTTGGGGGAGACGGGG
Source organism: Trichoderma afroharzianum (assembly GCA_037893235.1). Taxonomy (NCBI): domain Eukaryota; kingdom Fungi; phylum Ascomycota; class Sordariomycetes; order Hypocreales; family Hypocreaceae; genus Trichoderma; species Trichoderma afroharzianum. The sequence goes on along the minus strand of JBBLXW010000024.1, from coordinate 226,763 downwards.
CGGTTCAGGCGCTGGTTAACGAGGACTTGCTGGCCTTCCTCCTGGGAGAGCTTCTGGGTCGATATGGGGCTGCGGAAGACGGAGAGAGAGAGGTCTATGTTAGCAAGCTGTTGTCCTCCTCGGTTTGTCTTTCGTGGAGGGGCAAGTTGGATTTGGGCGCGCGGGCTTACCGGGCCTGGGAGGTCGACATGGCAGAGGCGAGGACCATGCGCGGGATGTTCTGTCTGAAGAATACATTGGGCTTCGTCGCGCCTATGAAAGCAGTTCGATGTCAGAGAGCGTTCGTGGTGAGGCTATTCGCAGAATTGCATGTGAAGCCAAAAGCAACGCTGCCTAGGAGGGGAAACAAGAAGAGCAACGTACTGCGCACGGCAGCGAGGCCGAGCCGGTGGGCGATCATGTTGGGCGAAAAGACTTGGATGGAAGAGGAAGACTCGAGATCAGAGCGGCAATTTTCAATTGCTGTTCAACGTTCCCCCAGACAAAAGAAGAAGCCGTTTCGCCGGTTGCTTTCGTCGGTTTGCGGCGTTTAGATCGAGCTTCTTCGGAACGGAACTGCGTCGGTTCCTCGGTTTAGGTGGGCCAATCAGGGAGCTCCAATTCATCATCTCCAGAGCAAGAACTCACGTGAGAAGCAATTTGCCGCTCCAGATCCAGCCGACATCACGTGCTAGACGTAAATGCTGACTCATCTTTTTTTTTTCTTCGCGAGTCTTATTAGGAAATTTCCCTCTCGTGGGATTTAATTCTCTTTTTTCTCTCTTTCTTCTCCAGATAGTCACGAATGTCCGCCGCGCGGTGTCTACTATGGACATCGATTCCGGCAAGGCCTTTTTGGCTTGAGGACATTTGGAGAGGAATTCTTGAATGGATCCTTCGTTAATCTCGGCATTTGGTTGTCCTCCGTACCGGTGCCGTTTCATTCTGAGATCTACATTTCCCTTTGCTGAAAGCCACTTTGTGTGACCGTGACTGTGACTTGTGCTGTACTGTGTAATGTCATTATAAGAGTAATAGAAGCCACTCAGGCTCCAAATGCGTCGCTACTGGGTTCTTCGGCCTCGATGCTCTGGATCTTAATTTGTTGCTGCTTTGCGACAAAACGGAGCATGTGGCGCATAGCTCTATTCAAACAAGCTCATTCTGCCGTGGAGTTACCCTGGTGCTACATGCTAAGCTGCGTTGAATTGTTCCTTTGAGCTGTAGCTATCTAATGTGTGCCATGAGATTCTACTATCAATATGATCAGTACATCTCCTTCAATTATCACAATTGGTACGCAATAGTCAAGGCTGCTGCTTATTTCGTGGATCACATCTTACGACAGGCATAATTCGAAGCATTGGTGTTCAAAATTAAATGAAGGCTAACAATCACATTGACGTGTGCAGACTCTTGATCGCCAATGTTGTCAATTGGAAACAAATTGCTCAAGTAGCTCGATCCGAATCAACTGATACAGTTTGTAAATGCGAACCATACAACACAACATACATAGTAACTGCTTTAGTTGTAACCAAGCAGCTTCTTCAGCTCTTCCTTGAGACTCTCAATCGGTCGGCCAGTTCCGGGCTCTTGCTTGTATGTGTAATCCGCGTCGTAGCGATTCTCTTCATCAAACAGAGCAACAGTCCCCAGCATGGTGTATGCCTTGGTGAACAGCCGAGTTTTCACACCATTCTTAGTGTCTTCATCCCAGAGCCTAAAGCCTTCTTTCTTAAACTCTTCAATATCGACATCGACCACCTTCCATTCTTCCCCAGATGAAATCTCATTAATAATGGAGATGAATTCATTTGTGCTGACGGCATAATCTGCAACGTAGACGACGCGGTTGCGATACTTGCCGGGGTTTTGAAGAACAGTAACAATGGTCTCGGCGCTTAGCTGCAAGCGGCTGATGGACACCTTTTGGTTGCCCGATCCGAAACGAGTGATAGTCTTTTGCTTCTTGTCAATCCAAAAGAATCCACCCTCAATACCCCAGTCAAACCATGCTCCGGGAATGATGGCCGTCCAGGAGAGGATGCAACCAGGCGCGGATGTGAGCTCTTCAAGCTCTTTTTGAGCCTTCTGCTTAGGTTCAAAGATCCCGACTTCCTCAGCGTGAGCTGAAAAGGAATCAGTGCTGAATTCAGGCGTAATCAGACGTTGCACGCCAGCAGCCAGAGCGGCTCGCACGATAATGCTTTGGTGCTCAGCTGCAGCGGGATTGAATGCTTCGATAAGAGCGTCTTGTCCCTTAAGGACCTCGGTAAGGGTCTCAAGGTCATCGTAAGAGGCCTTCTTGACGGTGACGCCTTCAGGATAAGTAGCAGTGCTCTCTGGTCTCGCAATGATTGTCACGACGAAGCCAGCAGAAAGCAAAGCTGGAACCGATGTTTTGCCAACATTTCCAGCGGCCTGATGAATTTAGTTGTGTAAGTTGATTGCAGTATTCTAGTGAAGATAATGGAAAACTCACTCCAAGAACCGCGATGTTCTTGATCGACGACATCTTTTCTGCAAAGGGTTGAATTGAAGGCTCAATAGCTCAAATACTTCTTAGTTCTGATGGTGTGTAAGTAAATGGTTTCAATCAAGAAAAGAGGGAGATTCATCAAGCTTTTATAGATATCCAGTCAATAAGAGTCCAACTCATCTACACTCGCGTTCCAAAGGCAAAGTACATCCATATGGACAAACAGTGATGCCTCTCACACTGTAGCGCAACTTCTGATTGGATGGCACTATCATCGGAAATCTCAAAACGGATTTACAAAACTGGCGCTAATGCATCGGCCGAACCCTGCTCATAATTTATAATTTGCCTAGTTCCGAGAGCTGGCCCAAGGTTAAACGTCCGGCCCCACGGTAGCAACCTCTCGGGAGTTTTATTCCATGTATCTTATAGCTTACATGCCCCATTAACAGAATCTCTCTTCTGTACAAGTATCTTTGAGGTCATAACGTTACAACTATCCGCGGAGAATTGACTTGAACGCTACACCACAATTGTGTCTGAATTGATAGCTGCCAGACCATGCAGACATCAGCTTCTACCACGGAGTACACGACTCACCATACTCCGCCGCAATTTCCAGTCTTCAGCAGAGCGGCTGGGGTTTGCCACCAATGCAAAAGGGCCAAGACCCGCTGCGATAGAGCTCTTCCTGCCTGTAATCGATGCATACTGTATGTATTCTTCGTGTCTCGGCACAGTGTTGCTATGAGGCGGCCATTCATACTCATATTTGATTAGGAAAAAGACTCGGTGTGTCTACGGGTGCCAAATATCCACCAACAACTCCGCTGGCGGACTTTGCTCCGGAGAAGGCGAAGATGTCATGCCATCTGAAGATACTCGGTCATGCTGTCTCGCTAAAGTATCTCTTGACATGTGCTACAAGCTCGTTGGGATGATATCAGTGGCCCTACTTGGTGGAGTTGATGATGCTGAGCAAGAGGCATCACTTCTTCGTATGACACTCAAGTCAGCAGGATTGACCGCCACGTCCATTGTTCAAATTTACAAGGATACGATTCATAGTTGGTTTCCGATTATGACCGATGGTCAAATCGAGCAACTTGCGGAATATTATGCTTGGGGACAATGTCGTGGCATTGACGCAATGCTTCTTTTATCCATGGCACTGATATCTCAACCACCTTGCGAAAATTGTGACCTTACTATGCACAGCAATTTATACAAGGCAGTAAAGCAGTCATTTCTGCTTCTACAAACCACTGCAAAGTCATATTTAAAGGTTCTGCAGATCGGGCTTTTACTATCACTGTTCGAATACGGCCATGGCCTTGGCCGAGAGTCTGAATTGACAATTGCTGGCTGTGCCGTCATTTGCAAATCAAATGATATGGGTTCTGTTGCTCAGAGTAAAGAAGACACAGGAATAGGCATAGATGCCACCTGCCGGAAAGCAGTCATTATTGTGGACTGGTATGTGCTATAGAGACATGCCCGTCTCCGAATGAAAGCCTATGGCTAATCTATGGACAACAGTCTAGTAAAATTACCGAAATACTCAAAAGGCGAACAAACTCCGAGCGATAGTGGCTCAAATTTAGTAACGACAGATGCACAGCTGGACGATAAAAAGATTAAGGAAAGCTGTGGCTCGTCGTCCAATTTTGAGATGCTCTTCCAAGTTGCAGGGATCGTCCGAGAGGCAATACGGTATATCAAAGATGAGAAAACATCCAAGTCTTCTCCAATTTCGTATCTCGCAGTAGAATCACGGCTTCGAAACCTTTGTTATTCTCTAATCCAAGCCGCAGGCCCCAATTCTCTCGTGTTTTGCGACAGCATTGCGCTCGCACTTAGGTACGTTACCACGAGATTGATTACCGAATAATTTTACGAAGCTGACCACTTATATCTAGCTTCCTATTTGAACTCAATGCATTTCATTTGACAAAATCTCAAGAATCCGTTAGTGTGGCAGATAGATTGGCCATAGAGTCGTCACATCGAATGGCTGTAGATATCTGCAAGTCCATGAACGAGATAGTGCCAAAGAAAAGAGTCAAAGGACTTTCACTCATTGGGCTTTCAACCACATGCCGAGCCGCTCAATTACTGGCTAAAAATACACCCAGCCTGTGTGGAGAGGGGATATTTACGATTCCGGATCTTGAAGCACTGGATCGGGCACAACACGAATTTACGCAGAGGTGGCGAGTGGGAGGTAAGCTTGAGACACATTTCTTCATACAATATCCTCGTTTCATTAAACATTCCTAATTATGATATACAGCAACATACAAAGAGTCAGCAGTCTAGCAGAACAGAGTGAAAGATCCAATCTGTACCAACAACCATAATGTTCATTGATCTTCTTCTCGGCATCATTTTAACAACATGGTCAATAGCAATGGGCGCTCATCGTACAATTATTGAACTTTCAAATTTTCCAATTTACTAAAACGATCCATAATCTAATGCAAACTCTTGCATACGAGCTAATAGCGATTGAACTGAACACTTTACTACACTCTCATGCCGGGAATCTGAGTGGGCCATGTAACTTCCCATCAAGCCCTAGAGTATCTTGAATCGTACTCGCACACGAAGCCAACCAGTCTTTGATCTTTTCCCAAATCTTATTGAGACCTGTCGTCAGCCACGAGACAACTGTCTTCAACCAACCAAAGATGGACGCCCATGGAATGAAGTAAACGGCCGCCGCTACACCTGGCGCAACCAGCATTGCGGTCCCTGCTGAGAGGGCACTCATGGAAGCTGCTGCCGCTGTGCTAATCGCATATCCAATAAACTTGTACTGTACAAATATTCCTTCCGCGGACATCTTAACGAACCCAGTTGAAGCAAGCTTACCGGCACTGGTAAGAATACCAACAATCGCGGAAATTGGGGCCCGAAAGTCGTCCCACCAACTTCCCTCCATTTTAACTCTGTCCATCTTTTCAATATGTGCGCGAAGCTTGTTTCGATCAAATTCAGAGACAGCAGAAGAATTTTCAGATAGTTGCCCCAATTGACCGATATGAGAGCCGAGGTTGAACACGACACCTGGTCCAAGCCAGAGTTTGGCTTCATGATACATCCCCTCCCAAGATCGAACCGCTTGTCCGTGAAATTTCGAATAGCCATCGACATGAAGGTATTCGTTGGGGTTGTCATTGGTTGCACATCGATATACCTTCAAGTCCGTGATCCTGAACCCAATGTCGAAATACAGGTGGTTGATGAACCCACTTGTGATGATCACAAGATTGTCATATAGTTCAGATTTCTCAACGGCAGCAATCACTGCGCTAAGCCTAATGTCGTCTGTCGCTCTAATATCAAGATCTAGGCGTTATAGACTGTTAGCTATATGGATGAGACTGCATATTTGTCAACTGCTGTGAGAGCACTACTTTTCACCCGCTGGAAACCCTTTTCTTGCTTCTTCTGGTTTATCTTGTTTGTCAAACCTTCGATGGCGCCATGCCGACAAACAATAATTACAAATGTGTTGGGGTCAAATTCTAGCTGCTTGACATAATTGATCAATAATTCGATTTCTCGACTCAGGCTCGAGCCGTTTCGTGGTCTGAATTCCTCGTGTGCAGATAATTGTGTCATGATGGAATAATTGCGACAAAAGTTTTTCTATAAGAATCCAGCAAGAAAATGTGATAAACTTCAATGCTCTTTCGTATATGAAGGATCTACAAGCGCCCTGCCATTAAAGTGTATGTGTAAAAATACACATGCAGAAGTGAGAAGGAAGACCCGGAGGGTTATTTATACAAATACACTTCAGCTGCGAGGGTAAACATGTCTTAAATTCATCCCTTGCGGAGGTGTTATCCATGGTCATACGGCATAATGTTGACGTCAGTCCCCGGATCGTCAGTCGAATCAAAGGACACGAAATTAACCGGTGAAGGCAAGCCAAGTCAGCATAACTTTAAAGGTATTGAAAATAAATATCCGTTTCACCACAGCTATATATGTAGGCCAGTCGCCGTCTGACAGCAAACAAACTTTATGTGGTAAAGTTGGGGGGCCTACGAAGGGAGTGGACTCCAGAGACCAATGTGTCGGTGAGAGTGTCTTATCCTGACATTAATGCAAGGGAGGAATTGCTATCCGATGAAGCGACGAGCTATTACATTTAAGCGAGAGGCAGCTGAACACGTTTTTGTTTCGAAATATATGGGCTGATTGAAGAGAAAGACCATCGGATGCATCGGGCTCTTTCTTTAGATTGGTCTCAACCCACCAGCGAATGCAGAACAAAATTATCAACATGATTATTGACGATTAATCTATTAGCAAAATGTCAGCATTTGACAAAAGAAGAAATAAGAGAAAAGGCTGGGAGTAAAGGTAGCTTATAAAGATCCAGACCTAAGACACAGATTTCGCATCTTGCAGTGAAGATATTTCATTATTTGCCAAAGAGTGCAGACCACCGCCGGGTTTCGCATAGCTGATCGATCTATTAACATGCTAAAATTAAGAGAAGAGTCCCAGCGAGGGAAATAAAACTGTATATCAACCTGGTCCTGGAAAATTGGAGCAAAAATATTCCTTGTGATCATGTTATCCTAACCCAGCATACTACAAGAATCTCAATTGTGCATGTATCCTTCCGCATTCGGGTCTGGGTTTACATTGCTTTTAAATAGTAACTTCCGAATGTAGCTCCGGAATAACAGTTATGGGTTGACAATTGTTTGCTCACATGAGTCCCAGTCAAAGTGGTCTCCTAGCTGTCAAGGAACCCTTCAATGTATATATATTCATATATATATATATTGGCCATGTAAGTTGCTGTTATCAATCTCTTAGGATACCTGGAAGTTCTAAACTTGAACAAGTGCCAACTCAACATGGCCATGTCATACTGTTAACGATTCAATATAAAAGCTGTCTTCTATATCTATAGCCGTAGACATCAGACACTTGAATTAGACTTCACCCAGGAGTTATTCTACTAATACACTGTCTAAAAGTCTCAAAATTGTTGAAATTATTATTAGGATACATCTATGTATGAAACCAAAAAGTTGACTATCATATGGTTCCTTCTACGGGCTGTTCATTACAGTCACCGTACCGTATCTGAACTATCTATTCAATTGAATCACGACTGCCGTTGATCCATGTTCATTTTGAACCCAAACTCATGAAGTATTCCAACATCCTGGGGTAATCTGGAGTACCCAAACCTGATACCGGATCCCAGCCTTTGGCAGCCGAAAAGCCGGACGTACCACAGCCGGATGAGTTACCCACTATGACATCGTTTAGGACGCTGGGATTGGCATACAATGCTGGAGTTACAAAGCCGAGAGTTGGCATTCCCGCCTTTAATCGCTCAGTATTGATTCGAGTAAGAATACCGGCGACAATTGGGGCGGCTGCTGAAGTACCACCACCGGGCCAGACGTCGTTGAAACCAACCGTGATAACACGATAACCAACTGCTGAGACATCAGGGAATCCGCGGCCTCCACGATTGAAGAGGCCACCACCTGCACCGATGTTCTTGCCTTCCGAGGTGTTGTAGTACTTGTACGGCGATGGGTTCTCATCAAAATACTTGTCAACGGCACTCTTTTGCCAGTCAGGAGTAGGGTAAATATTCGAGAATCCGCCACTGGAGAATAAATCGCTGGTAGAGATCTCGTTACCTTGCTTACCGTCGCTATGACCTGGAGCCAGTTGAGTTGAGCCAACAGCCAACACATATGGGCAATTGGTGAGTGTCAATGGATTAAAAATGGTGGAATTGCCGTTTGCGTCTTCGATACAGTCGCCTCCGTTACCAGCAACGCCAAAGTCGCCTGTTGCCCCAACTATCGTCACGCCTTGTAGACTGAGTTTCATCCACTCACTGCACTGGCGTCGGTCATAGTTTACGCTTCGCTGTTGTTCCTCTGGGCTGTAAGAGATAGAAATGACGTTGGTAGGTTTGAACAGACCGCACATCCTCTCCCCCTGATAACCGTTCGGGTCTGGGTAGGTTGGGTCGTACTCGGGGCTGTCACCAGTAATATTGAAAGCGGTGCGGTTGCAATAACTGCCATCAAGAGCATCGAGGAAGGTGTTGAAGTAACCTTGGGTCAAATTTACTTGCCAATTGAGGTCGTCGACGTTGTAAACACGGACATTTTGGGGGTACACGATCGGGTAGGCGCAGGTTATATCCAGCATGGCCTCGAGGTCGCCTGTAGTGTGGAAGGTATCCGGATCGCTGAATCTCTGAGCACCATCAATTGAGGTAAACAAAGGCGTAGAGTTGGTAGGAACATGTCTAAAATAGACGTCAGTTACTTGCTCCCATGCCTCGAGATGCCGAAGTAGCTTACGTTGCGAATTTCTCAAAGAAGATGCTCAATGCAGTTTGGTTGTACGGCTGTCGCTCGTAGATGCCCAGTTCATTACCCTCGACGGCAGACTCAAAGATAGGTATGTTGTACATGTTACGGATACAACGGGGTGTGATGAAATCGTTGCAGTTGCTTGTGACGTTTTGGCCACCTAACGGAGCTGCGGGGATCACATCATCCGGATTCCTCATGTTGACTTCCCGACGAACTCGCCGCTTCTCAGTGTCACCAGCAATCTGCAACCTTGTGGTGGCTGGGGTGATGTAGTCAATATGGTCCAAAAGATCAGCCGGGATCGAGTATTCGTCTGTCCCAACCTGACGGACACCAGTCTTCTGGTTCTCATATATGTCGTAGGTTGCATTAAGGAGTTTCTCGAGCTCCCCTACGGTAGCGTGAAATTGTACCCATTGGCGATTGTCTGATCGATACACGCGCTCCAATTCGATGCCCTCAGCTTCGAGCCAACTGTGGACCGCATCCACGCTGTCATCGTGGGGCGCAAACAGATCGTTCACCTCATCTCGAGTCATATGCTGGCCATAATTGGGTGAATCAGGGTTAGACCTTGAGGTGAGTCAGCCATGTAAGAGAGTCTATAGGTTATATCATCGCGTACCTTTCCATGAGCAGCTGGTGACCAAGGTCGAGATTCCGCTGAGTCAGGCCAATGCTTACAGGCACAAGGCCGTTGCGATTGACATTGCCTATTTTAGCCCATTCGCCCGTAGACTCTACTGAACGCTCGTGGATGACATGTTTAGCCAACGAAGTCTCAACGAGAGCCACTGCTACAGAGCATAAAAGTGTCCAAGACGTGCGTGACGAACGCATGTTTTCGTTGATATCTTGAAAAGTGTTTTGAACAGTATAGAACAACACTTGAAGAGAAACAGCGACTAAAGCACAAAGGTATATAGAAAATCAAGTAACCTAGATATTAGACCATTCATTCGACATACATGTAGCAATCACCTAGCACAGCCTCCTCCAGTTATGGATAGAACAGGGCTCCCCAGCATGAAGACTCTCGTATCGGGCGATATGACATGTAAACATGAAACAAGAAACAGCACATCGTGCATGCGATATGGATCTAGTCTACGCACTGTGTGAGGCGATGAATCAAGCCCTGCGAGAACAAGGGCTCTCTAAGAAGTTACCTCTCTGAGAAATACTTGAACCGGCACCACGCTTCAAGTTGCGGAACTCCGCATCTTGCCGCCGGTTATCAACGGAGCCAATTGTTTCAAGTATTCGAAATAGGCGCAAGACCCTGGGATAATCACTCTAACTCTACGTGTCATGGAGTCTGACTGTAAGCATCAAACCCTGCTGCAGACGTAATTAAGGCGGTCAACTTGGTTGCTGGTCTCGTCTTTGGGCATCTCAAAGAACCACCAGAGTAAACTCTCACAACATGTTGATAATGCCAATAGCAAGTGAGAATAGAACATTTATATGTAATTTGCTGATTCTCATCCTATATAATATGCCATATTTTCTTTCAAATAAATAGGAAACATGTTTGTGTTTCGTATTCCTTATTGGGCGAAGTCCAGTAGTGTATATTATTTAATTTGTATGCCCTAGAAACAAACGTGCAGAGGCAAGCAGGCTATGCTGCAAGCTTCATGTTGACAACTGATGGACACGGTCTTAATTCATACCGTGCGGCATCCCCCCCCCCAAATCAAAGAAGAGCCTGTTTATCTTTGATATTAGCCGTTATACACCTCTAGGAAGTTGTTCGTATCCGAATTCAGAAGGTAAGGGAACTTTTGGAGAATATCTCCTGAATTCATGAGAAAGAAAAAAATGACCAAATTTGAGATAGGATGGTATATAAAATGCATTGGTTAGATACTCCGAAAGTTCTAGGCACAAAACTCTGAAGTCAACAACATTCAATTAAACTTACGATGAAGAGACCAGCTACTTTTACTGCTGTAGCAGTTCTGCTCAGCGTAGCTGTAGCTCGTGTGGTACCATCAAGCCATGTACGGCATGAGGTGCGTGACGGGCTTTTGAACTCTCATTGGACAAAGAAGAGCCGCATTGAAGGAGCAGCCATAGTTCCAGTGCGAGTTGGCCTGACCCAAAGCAACCTCGATATTGGCGAAGCTTTGTTGATGAATATATCTCATCCCAACTCAGAGCACTATGGAAAACATCTCTCAGCGTCTGAGGTGGACGAAATGTTTGCGCCGTCAAAGAAGAGAATAGATGCTGTTACTAAGTGGCTCAAATCGGCCTTGAGCGACAGAGTGATCAATCTATCTCGAAGTCGTCAATGGCTGGAACTCAATGCCACGGTTGCGGAACTTCAGGATCTCCTTCATACCGATTATCACGAATATGAGAGCAAAATATCAGGCAGGGCTGCTCTTGGCTGCCAAGAATATCACATTCCATTACAACTTCAGGGTGACATCGACTTCATCACACCTGGCGTTATGATGCTCGAGATTAGGAAGCGGGAAGAGACCTCCGTTCGCAATTTTGGTCCCATGGTGCCTAGGCTGACACCTACAACGACTATGCGGCCGGAACAGCCCGGTAACCTTTCGAACTGTTCCTCTATGGTCACCCCTGAGTGTGTCCGTGCGATGTATAATGTAGCAGATAAACCCAAGGGGCACCCAAATAACTCAATCGGCATCTACTCAACTCAAGGGCAGCAGTACAGTCCGGATAGCCTCAACATTTTCCTCAAGATCTTTGCGCCTGAGATCCCACAAGGCACACAGCCAGAGTTTCAAGGAATCGATGGGGCGCCTACACCAACTCCGCTACCTTATGACGCTGCCGAGGAGGCCGATCTTGACTTCCAGGCGGCCTACCCCCTTGCTTACCCAGCTAAGGTGGTTAATTACCTAGTTGATGATTTCTATTATGAGGCTGGCGGTGGTGGCGTCAGCGGCCTCTTTAACACCTTCCTCGATGCTCTTGATAAGTCATACTGTACATACTTTGCGTACGGTGAGACGGGCGATCTTCCGGGTGTCGACCCAACTTACCCGGACACGAGTGAAGGTGGCTATGACCAGCCGGAACAGTGTGGTGCCTACACTCCAGCCAATGTTATCTCAATCTCTTACGGTGAAGATGGGGGGAGCTTGCCGATGAACTACCAGCGACGTCAATGCAATGAGTGGATGAAGTTGGGCTTACAGGGCGTTACTGTCATCGTGGCTTCAGGAGACGGAGGCGTGGGTGGCTTTGGCGGCTCTCAATGCTCCGATGGACCCTTCATCACGACACAGCCGGCAGACTGCCCTTATGTTACCGCTGTTGGAGCGACGAATCTCACAACTAGTAGTATTCGTGGTAACGTGAAGTTCCTAGAGAAGGCGGCAGGTTTCAGTGGAGGCGGCTTCTCCAATATCTTTGGGACACCATCTTACCAAGCCAAGACCGTCAACTCATACTTTAGCAATCATCCGCCACCCTATGACTATTATAACATCACGCTCAATGCTACACACACGACGGGTCGGTATAACCGTGGTGGTCGTGGCTATCCCGATGTTTCCGCTGTGGGAGTGAATTTTGCTACATGGGTTGGAATTAATGATGGCATCACACTCGCAGCAGGGACGTCCGCATCCGCCCCTGTGTTTGCGGGTCTTATTACACGCATCAATTCGTTCCGCTTGAATGCAGGCAAGAAGCCCGTTGGATTTATCAACCCGGTGTTATATCAACACCCCGAAGCATTTAACGATATCACGACTGGCCACAGTTCGGGCTGTGGTACTGATGGATTTAGTGCTGTCGAGGGTTGGGATCCGATAACCGGCATGGGAACGCCCAACTACCCTAAGCTGAAGGAAGTTTTCTTGAATATACCATAGTAGCCTGCTTTTAGGTACCTTTCAGCTCATCACCTTTGAACACGATGTAGGGTAAAGAAACACCAAAGGTAGTAAAAGTAAAGAGCTATTACAGTAAGAAAGAGACTATCGATATTCGCGATTTAGCAATGCAATTAGAAATCCAAAAGGTGCACATACTCTTTTTTTTTTTCACAATTTGCTGGAAATAGCCTGATTGATCAAAACTGCTTGAAATACTCAATGTCAAGGTTATCCGCTTTTGAGAGGTAACATTTGTAAAAATAGCAATACATCTTAATGATGAATCTTGGGTCCGATGGGCATGTCGCCTTTACCTTTTTACAGATCTGGGATCAAAGCGTCAATATGCTTAATTTGTCCCAGCCAAGATGTAACAGAACAAAATTCGATTTCCCTACAGGTCTACATTGTCTCAAGAAAGGTAAGAGAGTCATGAATGGCACTGTAGTATCGATCTATCAATGCCAAACGCACGATGGATGTAACAATTGGGTAGCATTTATCCCAAAATATGGGGATCAAGTTACAATACGAGAACCAGAAACCGCAGGGGAGAGTTGGTGCCGGTTTCGAAGCAAGCATATTACAAAAGTTCTTCCCAGGTCGCAGGGGTTAGACATAAAAGCTTCTGCTATTCGATGTACATCGCATGCCCTACCGAGTTGCTCTGTACCACTTGAAAATCTGGGGTGATTGTTAGTTTGTTTTGTCACGTCACATGCCGTATTACTATTCTCATGGCCCACTTTGCTATCTCTTACAACCTTTTGCTCACAAAGAAGAATTGTCAAATAATCATTCTCTAAATCACTGAAGCAAAACATTGAAGCCTTGCCCAAGAGGACACATGAAGCAACATCGTATTATACTGGCACGCTTTTCTATGCCTCGACTTTATTCGGCGGGCAACTGGCGTGCATCGGGAGTTAGCATCGGCAATTCGTTCTCGCTTAGCCCTCCAAAGAGGAACCTGGTTGGGCAGCACCTTTTGAAGCCGTATTCCTTTAGCCAATTCTGTTGTCAAATCTTGGGCTAGTTAATTCTTCCAATTAGATCCTTCAAGTCAGCCTTAAAACTCCGCCCTAAATACAGGTGCACGGCACAACATTCCATCCGCTACAACATATTCAGCAACTGGGGATAAATGGACAAATACCCGCTGCAGAGGTCCTAGGTAGGTAAGCTTACTGCAGCATAGGGGTATGCATGTTCGTGTTCGTGAGAGTGAGTGAACGAAATAGGAAGGCAGATCTAGCTAAGCAGTCGGGTTAGAGCCGAATATCGAGTCCCTGTTAGTCAGATGAGTAAAACATTTACGACAAACATATCCAGTCGCGGATAACAACTAGAGGCATTGAAAAGAGAGAAGCTTGGTTTGTTTAGTGTTAACTAGATAATTTTTTCATCATGAGCGGTTCTGTAAGATGTTTTGTACTATTAGGAAAGGTTGGCTATTGAAGATCGATAGACCATAAGTTATTAGGTTACATACTACTTGTATGCTTAAAGATCGCCCCGGTCGCTTTCCGCGAGCACGGGACGATGCATCAACCAGGAAAGATTTCCAGATATGGAAAGAGACTGGGAATCGGCTGATACCCGATACCCCTTGGAAAGAGACCCAACAATTTGTAAGAACGTTGTCAACATGCGCGGCCTTTTACTGCAAAAAACCAAGCCCACCAATAATACGGTCTTAACATAGTCGGCCCGGGTCGTCGGACCAATGCCGATCCCTCCATTATGTGTTTGTTGATGCTAATTAATTCGTACTACTTACTATTCTAGGATACGGCGTACCAAGCTCAAAATGCAGGTGTCAGATGATATAGGAAACGCTTCTTTTGAGAATATCTAATACCTTAGGAGATTTTGATTGCTAAATCCTGGTAAAGAAGTCATTATGATAATCGCTATTTGGTTAAAGCTGGGAGCAGACGTGCTCTGTACTGCAGAGACATGTTTTGCGGAGAGCTGCTACTCCCCGAACATATACCGTATTACCTCGCAAGTTTCGTGCGTGGAACTCTTCGATTTCTTCGCTTGATTATATAAATGCAGTTAGCATATTACTATCTCTAGTAAATGGTGGGCGAAATGCGGAGAGTTCCACAAACGAATTTTGCGAGGTAATACGGTACGTAGACGGCAACTGGAATGGATGGCCGGATTTAGCAAAGGACAAGCCCCCCTAGTTGTCGGAAGTCGGTGAGCCAACTAATGGAAGTGTCATTGGTGATGTGGTCAGCCATAGAAGTGGTCAGCCCGTGGATGTGGTCAGCCATTACAGAGTCCCCGGCAGTGGTTCGATGCAAGGTACATGGATCAACTCGAGCTATGAGTGGCTCCTAAGATGATCTGGTTGGGAGGGTATTACAGGTTGCAAAGTTTATAAATACTCCTCCAAATCCCCTCGAGGATTCAACCTTCAGAAGATATCCAAATAAGCCCTCTGAACAACAATCTTCAACTCTCAATAAAGTAAATAACTCACCAACCAACCGACAACATGAAGGTCTACGCCGCTCTCCTCGCTCTTACTGCCGCTCTGGCCAGCGCATGCAACACCTGCCACGTATGTCTCACATAGTTCCTTTTCTATTACTCACTACTCGTTATCTGTTACTGACAATTATGAAGGACTGCCCTGGTGACCAAGTTTGCAACCACTTTGGAGGATTCGGAGTTAATCCCACTACTTTCTGCGTTGAGCCCAGCGACCCTAGCTGCAACGACCCCCGTGCCAACTGCGATACCGCTACCTGCAATTAAAGTCTCTCTTGATGGAATGGGATTAAAGTTAATCTGGTATTCATAAATTAATCATAATTCATGATTTATGAGCATGTAAATATGGGTTTATATGAATAAAACACGAATTCCACGTTAAGATGCATGGCGGTTGCTCGTAGAGGAGTGATAGGTTATGATTCAGGTGTCCCTTACACAAAATGCAGTTAAAAAGAGTCGTGTGGTTTCTATTTGTTGAAAAAGTGATCGCTGAATGACTAACTGTGAACCATCGAGGTAGTTACAGGATTGGAATACGAAGACAAGCAAGAAAAGATCCAAAACGCCACATGCTTCGCATATCAGGATATTTTCCTCCCTATCACTTCGTTCCACTTCTTAAACTTGGACTTGCTAAGCATACTGTCGTGTCCTTCGCCCTCCTCGCCCCATGCGTCCTTTGTTTCAGCTATACCCTTGGCAATCCAGCTGCCCTGCGCCATAAACTGATTCCATATCAAAGCTGAATCTTTATAAGGGGCCATCTCTTCCTTTAGGTTGAGAATGCGATGCGCAATGTCCTGTGCCTCAACTTCCAAATCATGAAACTTTGCTGGAGCAATGGCAAACAAGAGTCTCGACTTGATCATTCGACAGACTGCGTATGTTCCTCGTAAAGCTAGGCGCGTTAGACACCAGGGGCCTAACTTCCGATAGTCAAAGTCGCTAGGAAAGATCAGAACTCCATATTCATCTTCGCGAAAGCCACCGCTGGTTTGGATTATGGGGCGCTTCTTTATCAGACTTAGCCATATCACGAGATTTTTACGCTTTGCTAAGAGGCGCTCTGTGATATCGTCAATGTCTTTCTGTGAAGGCGGACATGGCGAAAGCAACAACTCTGTTGTTCTTTTGAACAATCTCGGCATCTCAATGAGGCCACCCCATAGAGCGAGGGCAAACTCCTTGTCGTTGGTAAGAGTCACGTCTTCACTAACAGCCTCTCGAATGACGGCTTGCCACCGGGATTCTTCCAGAAAGCAAGGTGTATTATTCAAAAATGCTGACATCACCTAGGAGGGGAAGAAAAAGGAATTAGTTTACTAATCAGGAGTTTTCTTTGAGAACATGAATCTCCTTACCGTTGGCCCGATATGCGCTAGGAATAACGCCTTTTCGAATTCTGTATTGAACATATGGGCGCCTCGAGCCTCTACTAGCCGAGCTGCACCGCCAACGTGGTGCAGCCAAGAATCTTCCCTGTCATCTCCATTGAGAGCCTAGAGAAAAGGAACAACTAATCAGCTCAACATTGGCCATGATGGGAGTCTCATTGCTCTACACGTGACACGAACCTCGAATATGCTCAATAGCTGTGTGGCACATAGCGTCTCTGGTTTCGCCCACTCGCGCTCATCGAGCAAGGCATGTTGCAGCGCTTTAAGTGCTTTTTGATAGTGCATCAGCGCCTTCAAATCGCCCTTGGGCGATCTATCCTCCTCTCGCTGGGATAGATACTGAAGTTTTGCAATGACACAATCGGTTGCATGGCGGAGCAGCGATACATGCCCGTATCTGCTGGGTATAAATGACAAGAGCCTCTGACTTGAGACTTGCGCTGCGATGATACGATCTTTGGGCTGTGTTGGTTCGTATAAGTAGTGAGAAAGGGCGCCGACACCGAGGCGGAGGCCGGTTAGCGGCATGAGATTAAGAAGAACGGAGAATTGCTTGGGCATCATTGGGTCTTGGAAGGCAAAAGGCATGGAAAGAGAGGGAGGTTGGTAAAAGCGCTGCAATTTATCTAGACCTGAAGCATCGTCAAGAGCCTCGGAATCGTCCAGCAACTGCTTGGGTCCTACAAACATGGGATACTGCCTCATGTTGTGCTTGCCATAGTCTCCCCTCTGTCTCCGGGCCATGGCGGTGTCTTTCATTGCCTGCTGCCGGATGCGCCGCCGGACCTGCGCATCAGTGGCGAGGTTTGGTCCATCATAGTTGACGAAGGAGAATGACTTGGCCGAGGCCTTCTGCGGCATCCTGTCTGTCTGTTGTCTGTCTGTTTGGCTGCGGCTTCACGTCCCTTGATGGCTGAAAAGCGGATACTGAAGCAGGAGTGGGTTGATCCAGGATCAGTAGCTCAGATGTGCTTCTTTGCACGAATATGCAGTATTTAGAGCAATGTTGCAATTCGTACGCAAGGCTCATTGTTGGCTGGAAATGGGCGGAAGGGCGCTCAAAGAGATTGACTGATGGCTTGATTACTATTCACAATTCGAATCGAGTCTAGGCTATCGACAAACCTCCGAGACATGCACAAATGCGCCACATTAGGAATAACCATGGATTTAGTGTAATGCAAAAGGCAAGCTACATATTCTGCGAGTAACAAATTATTGGGTTTGTCACAAAGGACATCAATGTTCAGCATGTAATAAGTTGAGAGTCTCTATGGCGGCAATGGGATGGGCGGCAAGGCTAGAGCGGAATATGGGTTTCAACCGGAAACACATCTTGTATGATACGTCCAATTCTGTTTCCTCCATGTATTTACAGTACAGCGATACAGTAAGATACTGGATGCACCTAGTTTACACGGTAGAATCCTGCAATCTGCAATACAGCTTACACAGTCTCTGCTTTGCTGGCCTAAGCGGATAATACGTGCTACCGGATTCATCCTCAACCATCACATCCATGCTGTTAATCTCGCTGATGAGGTCTGTGTGGAACGGCTCTGGAGGATGGCTCCAGACGTGTGTGACCGCATCGGACACGCATTCGATCTGAATCGCTCGAAACCCCTTTGCCACTGCAGTGCGCATTAGGTGGTGCGCCAACGATTTCATGATGCCCTTGCCCTCATATTCCTGCCGCGAGCTCGTCGCAGCCCGAAATAATACTTGACCTGGGCCAGTGGCTTTCCAGGAACTATCCCGTTGATCGGCTGCTTCCAAGGCACCCATGGCGGATCCAAAGCCAGGGAGAACTGCCATGATATCCATCAGCCTTTCAGCATCCAGCGGATCGAAGCTGTCGTACGCCATAGCGACTGACACAAGAGGGAAATCCATCTGGTCAAGCAGCTTCGTTATGCTGGCAGTCTCATCATCAAAATTCCAGTAGAGTTTTCCTGAAGTGATGGCCGACTGTGGTTGTTTGAACTCGTATTCTTTGTCAAACACTCCCAACGAATGGCCGGATTCAATCTGATGCTGTATCAGATACGCCATGCTTTTGTAGACTTTGTAGGTACGCCGCGTCAAATCTTCTGGACATGAAGCTGTCCATACTGTTGTCTGATAGACGTTGCTAAGAGCGACAATGGCCTGGGCCCAGTTACAATGTTTTAGCTCGAGCGGCCGAATCTCATAATGAGACGAGAGGGTTGGTGCTGATGCCATGAGGACATTACGATGTGCCTTTATCAAATTAAGAGACCAAAAAATAGGGGCGTCATTGTTGAGAAACAATATAAATGAAATAAATAGGGCCTGGATATGCGATGATGGATTGCCGGATACCCGATGAACGGCTATTTGTTGTATATCTGTACATACATGTACCTATATACCTAGCAGGCGATGTGTCTGACACTTCATATTAGCACTTATAACCTTGGAACGCAATAACCCCTGTTTAGCTGTGCGGATTTACCATTTTATGACTATCTGTATCAATTCCACCTAGTTACATTTTGACAAATTCACCCTCTTGTTGCTGCCAGATCTTCCCGTAGCTACATGTCCCTACCTACATCTATGTAAGATAGATTGCCACCCCACAAACGATGCATCGTAGACATCAAGATTTGTCTTCCAGCAGCACAACCAAATATTCCAGCGGCCTTTCGATTTTCGAGCTAGCCCCCGCACTCCGTTTGACGAGAACGATTATACTCAATCATTCCTCTTCTAGCTTGGCGTATGGGAAAGGAAAGGTCGAGATTCCCCGACCTCGGCTTGCTCGGTTGTCGCCCCCATCGCTTAGTCATACGAAACTAGCAGCTAGCAGCTCTCTCATATCGCCTTCTGGGGTTCGCGATAAGTCACATCAAATCCACTCTCCAACTCCATAAAGCCATAAAGTGACTGGATGGGGCTTCACTATCTCGCATCAGCAAAACCTGCGGCATCTCGGACCGTCACTGAACTGGCGTCATCGCCGTGACCCCTCATGGACATTCAGGAATCGTCAAAGCCAAGCCGTCATCTAGATAGAGAGAGGAAACGAGCCGCGCGCGCGTATGTTTGATGCTGACCCGAGGACAAGCAAGCTGTGTCTGTGTCTGACTCTGTTTGTGTAGGTGTGATGGCTGTCGCCGCCAGAAGGAAAGATGTGATGGAGGCGTGCCCTGTCGGAGATGCTTCCGCCTAGGTCGCCCGTGCGATTTCTCAGGCAGGGCCGCAACTGAAGCGGATTCGCAGGCTGGCTCAGGAATGCGCCCTCCAAGGTAGAGCTTTCTCATGAAATGACGCGGGAGAAGTCAAGACGAAGTGTTCTAACAGCCAAAGACCTCGTGCACCTGATCACAGCTCCGCTGAACAAGCAAAGAGGCTCGAATATCTGGAGAAAATCGTCAAGGGTTACGTTGGAAGTAAGGATGCTTTAGATCTCGAAACCCTCAAGGGGTTAGCTCAAGCCGCAGAGAAACGTCGGAACTCCCCTCGACCGGCAGACACCTCCTCTCAGAGCTCTGAATTTGAGGGCGTGGATGAAAAGTTTGAGATACGGCCCCTCCACGGCAATGTCACGCGTACGAACTCGGTCTTGTCTAACTTACCGGCAAGCTGGATGCTAACCTTGGCTGTTAGATTATTCTGGAGAGTTTTCGCATTGGAACTTTTCAATGCGGATCAAGAAATGGATCGATCAGAGTGTTCCCAGCGACGCTTTAAATGTGAATGCTGACTACTGCCGATACCTTGCATTCAAGCTGACCAAGTTGTGTAGCATTCATCCAAATCACCAACAACCTTTAAGGAGTACTACCGCGCTGAAGAGCTACAGTCACATTCAGATGCAATAGGTGCATTAGCACTTTTACCGCCGAGACCTATTGCCGACTTTCTCGTCTATTCCTTCTTCAAACATGCACAGACCAACTATTTCTTCGTTGAACAGAACTGGCTCAAGGCTAAGCTTGATCTTGCCTATGAAAATTCGGCAGCATTCTCTCGGCGGGATGTGGGGTCAGTGTGCATCCTCTTTGCCATTCTTGCCATTGGAACGCAATTCGCCTATCTCGAATCGTTGGTTGATGGTGCCGAGAATCCCACGGAAAAGGGACCCGATGCATTTACCGAAGACTCCGTTGGGATACTATTCTATCAGCAGGCATGCCGACTGCTTCCAGATGTAATCACGGCCTCATCGCTGGAGAGTGTCCAAGCCTGTTTGTTACTCGGTATATATACGCTTCCGGTCGATGCATCTGGACTGGCATACATTTATCTCAATTTGGCCCTTAAGCTTGCGATACAGAACGGCATGCATAGGAAATACCCCGTCGAAAGTCGAGATGCAGACGTTGTTGAAACCAGGAATCGGGTTTGGTGGAGCGTATACACCATAGAAAAGTACGCTTTGCTTAATGACATTCTTTTTGCGCCGAGAAATGGGGAGACATGTTCAATAAGCTAACCAAAAAATCACTAGGCGTGTTGGAACTTTTCATGGCAGACCGACATCTATATCCAGTACTGATGTGGATGCTGACTTTCCCGTTCATCGTCCTGATCTATGGTCCTCGACCTCGCAAACCGATACTGCACACATCTTGGCAACTTTGGAGCTGAACCAGCAGCTGAGTAAAATGTCTCGTGAAATGTGAGACCTTTCAAGATGACTTGGAATTAAATCAGATGGCTAATTGGTATTCTCTAGAGCAATCTTGAGATCGGTGCCTAAACATGAAGTACCTGAAGGGCTGAAAAGGCTCGCACAACTTCACCGTGAACTCAAGACGTGGTGGGATGCTCTGCCAAATGACATCTTTTGCAAAGAATTCACATCCCAGTCGAAAATTTCTCGCAAGCATATGCATCTACAATTGGAATATTGCCTCGTTCGCATGTACGTGGGTCGCGTCTTCATCTTCCCTGAGGCAGTGTTGAGGGATGGCAGCAGCCCATCCACGTCTGTGAACGCTCCCTCGAGTGCGTCTTTGAGCAAGAAAAGCACCCGTTCAACTCTGTTAGCGGACTGCATCGAAGCCGCCTTGTCAGTTATAGATACGTGTCGCTGCCTGCGAAATACGATTGGCCTTGCCCGAGCCTCTTACACCGAGTTCAGCTCCTGTCGGGCAGCTCTCCTCGTCATTACTACACAATGTCTTTCCCAGAAGACATACATGTTTAGACAGGCTTTGCGAGATGGCCTGTCGATGCTTAAAGAGATGTCAACTGGCAGCCAATCTACACAATCCGAAGTTTCATTGATTGAGGCTTTTGAACAAGCCATCGCCAACATGAATACGCAGGAGCAGACAACCAGCACTACAGTGAGCGAGTCCCAATACGCAAAGTTCAAAAGATGGGAGCAGCTGTGGAAGACCGATTCGCCTTTACCAGAAACAGCAGATGGAGGCGCTCAGAAAAAACAAGTGCCAATGGCACCCCCGGCGTCAGAGCCACCGAAGCAAACAGGAGAACCACAGAAAGAAGATACCACGATGATGCCGTCAAGTACTCCATTTTTCGGTGTTGATGGGCATTTTGCATCATTTCCGCAAAATCTGGATGATTTTTCGGCTTTCTTCGGGAATGAATTTGGATCGAATATTGATTCTGGACATGGCTGAAAGATGTACCGGGTCAAGAAAAGGGTTGACCCTGAAGATCGGTAGGGAGCACACTCCATTAGAACAGGTTTGTGCGCATTCTTCTAGGAGACAGATGATATAATATACCTGTCGGTTCCACTTTTGGTGACAAACTTAGAACCAAAGGCGGAGCCAACGAGAGCACTGCAAGCACTGGATTTTGGTTCAATCAAAGGTTGTCAATCTGCTCCAGGCTGGCGCCATGGTACAGTGACAAAACCCGCAGCGACACAAGGCTATAATAACTATGAGAGAGGAGGAGGTCCGCCGGATTCTCCTCGGGGGCCAACAAAACTCCGACATTGTTTTTATTTTAAGCATCTTGCAGCGCAAGTCAGGACAGGTCGGAGAGAGTCGGTCGATCCATGTGGACCGTCAGGGTTCGTCAGATGCTTCCGAGATATCTCATCAGCAATTTATTTATATCCAAACGAATTTGAGAAGGCAAGATGCCATCGTCTTTCGCCAACGGGAACTTAACGGAGCCCGCCAGAACCTAATATACCATCTTATAATTTGCCACGTCAATGTGCTTGCAGAAGTGACATCATGCAGGGATACAATAAGGGGGCCCCCGGCGTGTTTGTTAAAAACTGGTCAATGCGACCATCGCCTGGTGTGACAACCCTTGCAAAGTCGGATCATCGCTGCCGGTTTGAAGAGGCAAAGCCTCGTATTTGGCAATCCATCATTTTGTTTTCTTTTGGCGTCTCCCGTGGCAGTTGCTTGTTTAGGATACAGCCATGCACACGCCTCGTCTTCGCCAATCGTGAAACCCTGCAACAAACCGGTCCAGCGCCGTCTGTGCAGGTTGTTTGAAGGGTACAAATGCCCTGAACAAGGCGGCTAAGAGCGTCTCATTGGCGCCTCAGTCGTGTCGCGGCGATGCTGTGCTTGGAATCTCCATACCAGAACGATCAGCTACTGCTGAAGCTACTCCAAAAACGTACGCCAGCGCGGGGTGAAACCAGGCACGCACAGCCTTCTATTGCAATGCCTGACGACTTCGTTTCATTTCCCAGGGCTGCGGGGAATGCAAGTCTGAAACCTCCGTTGCACAGCCCTCTTGGCCGTGCGGAATGGCGATGCGGTTAATCTGTTTACTGGTAACAGACATACGGACCTTAGCGGATCAGCGCGTGCGGACTAACAGTGACCAATTGAGGGCGAGATATATACGAGTCCATGGCTCCAGGTGATGGCTCAAGGGATGTGATGTGATTTGTAGCTTCACGTTTTTTCTGGCATCTTTCTCCCAATCAATATTTCTTGAAAACCAGCCGAGTTATCGAGATGACGCGTGACACAATGGCGACTACACTTAGACGCTCAATTGAGCAATTAGACGGCTTCACCAAACTCCTCACGACGCGCTGCACAGATACCCAAGAGAGCAATACATGCGAGAAGCCTACCTCGCACACGCACATTGTGGTTGGAGTCGTCGTTGCAACAGGGTGAGGCCTCCATTCTCATGAAGCCTCAAGTGGCATTTTTTTCAATCTCAATGGCAAGCTCACTGACTCTTTTTTTTTTCCCTTGGTCGTGTTCTAGTCTCCTGATCTTGGGGTCGGCACTATTAGTTCTAGTTTGGTTGACTCTGCGACGGAGACAAATTGACAAGCTCGAAGAAGCGACCGATCCATTCGAACTGGCCGCCTATGGCCTCGAGCAGACGCCAGTCCAGAAACAGAGGCGGCGCGATCGCTTCAAGGCGATGCTGGGGAGAAGATGAGAGGAAACCTATCGCGACACGAGTTCTGGCAGTTATTCCACCTCTTGGGCCTCCCGCACAGAAACACAGAATGAAACAGCGAGGCAAAGAATCGAATACGAAGCCGAGAAACGAAACCTTGATGATGTTGCTAGAAAAGCGCTACTTATATCCACGATAATATGGCGCTGAGCAAACGAGTGTGCTTAATTCACTATCCACGCGGCAAGCGATTACTACAAACCAGCTCAACAAGCCGACGATGCGTGCACATGTTTTTTCAAGTCGGCATTTTGATCTACATCTTTTGGAAGCAAAATATTGGAGGAAACTGGGAAAGGCGTACTGGAGTTTGCCGTTGCGGGTTTACGTACGGGTCCACCGTTGCGGTTTAGGGACTGGACGGATCGCCAGATCTAGCCAGGGTGGTTTATTTTTTTTCTCTTCGCTTGCGCAGAGCAGACACGGGATGGCTGCCATTTATATTCTACACACGGATACCTTGGTTGTTTTTAGCGCTGTTTTACTAATTCAATTTGTTACTGCATAAAACAGACCGACATGGTTCGATATTGTCATCAAGAAGAATATGCGACCATCATATTCACTGGGGCTGTGAAGTCACAGTCGGAAGGCAAATGCCTATTTCGCCCTCTCATGACTGTGAAGCTCTCTTGAGCAATGACCGTGGCTAATTATCAAGGACGGTCCCGTATTAGTGCCTGAGAAGGCAACTTCTCCCTTGAAATTGATCTCTAGGAATTGCCGAGAACTGTGACGATTGAGATTTCATCAACAGAGTCCATCGACCTCTCGGCATTGGCGACCTGCGTGCCTGATCGGAGCATCTGTGAAGCATCGGGTTAGTATTCTTGAGAAGACACGTGTAACGTGTTAACTTTTTCTCTTAGCCAGCGCCTCATCGAAGATACATTGTGTCGACAGAGAATCGCTGGTTTCCCATCATCATTCTTATCTTTGGATATGAAATCGATCCATTCAACAGCAGTGGGTGCTAGGCCCCACCCAAGGTTTCGCCAATGTGATACATCCCTCTTACACCCAACTCATTTCGCCTTCATCTTTATCGTACGAGATGTTCAGCGTTGTATGATCAGTCTTTTATCTCATATAGTCCAATCTTCTCCAGTCCCCTACTCCGTCGATTCCGATATCGTCTTTTACATTCTACAATCTCGGCTTTGGGCATCCGGAAGTTGTTCACGTGGGGCCGGCACGGAACCGGAACCGGGCCGGTCGTCTCTCTCCTCCAATATGCTTCTCTCCTTGCTCTATCTTTCTAGTGTGGATTCCCCGCATCCGCCACTGTCAACCGGGAATCGCAGTTCCGGGGTATCAGGAATTTAACTATAAGAGCCTATCTTCCAAACCTTCTTTTTGTTCTTTTCCAAAACTATCACCAACTCATACTCCAACGAACCTGAAGCTCATCACATCAAGTTTCTTCTACAATGTCCTCTGTTCGTGAAGTGAAAGTGGCCACCGAGGTCCCTGGACCTCAGTCCAAGGCTGAGGCTGAGAAGCTGGGCTCATTCTTTGATAACCGAGCTTTTTACTTTGTTGCTGATTACGACAAGAGCGAGGGCAACTAGTATGATTATTCTTGCCATGCGTTTAGAGAGAACGTGGAGGCTAACTTATGTGTGAAGCATTGTCGATGTTGACGGCAACCAGTATCTTGATGTGTATGTTTGAGACGTCTCATGAAGTACATGCTTATATCATGGCTGACAGCCTCAATCAGCTACTCTCAGATTGCCTCCATCCCTGTTGGTTACAACAACCCAACTCTCACCAAGGCCGCTCAGTCCCGTGAGATGATCTCAGCCCTGGTCAACCGTCCTGCTCTGGGCAACTTCCCCTCCAGCCACTGGCACGACTCACTCAAGAACGGTCTTCTCAAGGTCGCCCCTGAGGGATGCGACAAAATCTTCACTGCGCAGTCCGGCTCTGAGGCCAACGAGCTTGCCTTCAAGGCAGCTTTCATGCTGTACCGCCGCAAGCAGCGTGGTGAGGGTGTCGAATGGTCCGACAACGAGATCAGCTCTTGCCTCAACAACGCAAAGCCCGGTTCTCCTGAACTCGCCATCCTCAGCTTTGCCAACTCGTTCCACGGACGAGGATTCGGTAGTTTGTCTGCCACCCGATCAAAGGCTGTTCACAAGCTCGACATTCCCTCATTCAACTGGCCTCAGGCACCCTTCCCTGCCCTGAAGTACCCCCTTGACAAGTTCGCCGCCGAGAACGCTGCCGAGGAGAAGCGATGCCTCGACAAGGTCGAGGAGCTCATCACCACATGGTTCGTTTAAGCTACCATTAATGAAGATGGTATGAGCTTTCATTGACATATTCTCACATAGGCAATTCCCCGTCGCTGGTCTGATCGTTGAGCCCATTCAGAGTGAGGGTGGTGACAACCATGCCTCCCCTGCTTTCTTCCAGGGTCTTCGTGACATCACCCAGAAGCACAACGTCACCATGATTGTTGACGAGGTCCAGACTGGTACGTCGATCTCATCTGCGTGCACAGCAAAACTGCCGCCCCAAATACGATGTCGCTAATGCATCATGCACAGGATTCGGCGCCACCGGCAAATTCTGGGGCCACCAGCACTGGAACCTGACTTCTCCTCCTGACATTGTCACTTTCTCCAAGAAGGCCCAGACTGCCGGTTACTACTTTGGTAACCCCAGATTGGTTCCTGACAAGGCTTACCGCCAGTTCAACACGTTAGTTGTGCCCGATTATGGTTTGAATGCAAGTTCAAAACACTGAACACGTGCGCTAACACTAAAAACTAGTTGGATTGGTGACCCAGCCCGTGTTCTCATGAGCAAGGCCGTTGTCGAGGAGATTCTTGCACGCGATCTCGTCAGCCAAACCGTAAGCCAAGCAGATGTTCCCATTTCAAACTACTCCCAAAGACTAACTAGATTGCTAGGCTCGCGTTGGTGTCGCCCTCTACAGCGAACTTGAGCGCCTCGCTGCCAAGTACCCCCAGCTTGTCAGGAACCTGCGCGGCAAGGGACAAGGGTAAGTTTCTATAATGAAATCACTTGGCATAGGAGAATCCCTGCTAATGATGCTTTTCTAGAACATACATTGCTTTCGACACAACCGATCCGGCCAGCCTCGTCAAGAAGATGAAGAGCCTGGGCGTCAACATTGGCACATGCGGCACCCAGACGGTGCGACTCCGTCCCATGCTCATCTTTGAGGAAGCTCACAGTAAGTTCATCGATCAATAAGTCAATTTCATCGTTTGCATTTACTAATGATCATGTAGTTCCTTTCTTGATTTCTGCATTGGACAAGGCTCTTGGATCTGCATAGATTGAAAAGTTGAAAACATTTTGGGAAGCATAGGGGCGTTGTTTAATCAAGAGAAAGCGATATTTCATTTTACTTGGACTTTGTAGTATATATTGGATGGCTTGGTTGGCATCATAGTTTGGTCCTGAAAATAGGGTTGCAAAAAAGAATAATCTTACGATTTACATGTTTTATCTGCATCTTCCCAATTATTGAATGTCACCATCACGGGAGGTTTTGACGATGGAGAAACCAAGTAAAAAGTTTTCTTACATATCTCATGACCAACAATAGCCTCCATCCTCCAGCGAGTCAGCCCAGATAACAGAATCCCAAACCCCCTGTGCCGAAGATTCTAACTGTGCCGCGTTGTGGGGGAGATTTGCCACCACGTAATGGTTTGATCATGCGCATACAAATTCGCGCACTAGACCCCAGATCGATAACTATCTTATTCATATTAGCTGAGTGAAACTCGACAAGTTCCGTCACCGTGTGTCTCCCTCCGGTGTCCGGCCCGGACGCTTGGACGCCGAAATCCTTTTAGGTCCCGAGTCAGATGTCAGTTGCCCATCCCCGCAATCTCTTGGGCCGAGAAGCATCGATTTTCAGGGCATCTCCCGGTTCGTTGCCGGTTCACATCGAGATATCCGGTTCCGGAAGGCCGATGATCTTTTTTTGCCCGAGGATAGCCAGCGACAAATACGATTCTTGATAGAACAATAGGATGTTAAACCTGTTGGCGCAACATTGGAAGAAAGCGAATTATTACAGCGGCAACTTGATTCGGTTCGTCACGCACCGTTTCTGCAAATCCACGTTCCACTACAGCTGTGGGCTGCAATATATTCAGTGCCGTGCATCCGCATCTTATCCTATCCCATGAGAGAAAGAAGGGGTGAAAAGATAGATTATTTATTCGCTCTACACACTTCGCTTGCCCCTGGACTCAAATGGAAGAATTACACTCAAAATAACAAGCAGCCCAAACAACGCCGCGCAAACAAACAAGGGAGCCGTCGTCTCTACGTTTGCATAGCTTCCAACCAAAACTCCTAGAATGCCGCCGACTCTGTTAAGAACAACACAGATGCCATAACCTGTGGCGCGATGGGCAGAGGGCAAAATCTCGGGAGTATATGCATAAATGGTTCCATAGTAAATGTTGCTACAACAGTACAATGTCAGCCTTTACTCGACGAAGCTAAAGTGAAGAGTAGGTGTCAGGAAGGGACTCACGATGCCGCTGAAATGGCAGCTGAAACTCCAACATTCTGCGCTTCATTCTTGACCTGCGTATAACCGAACTGGAGAACCATTGTCACCAAAGCTCCAATGGCGAGAGTGCCTCTACGGCCCAAGAATTTCGTCTCAACCAGAACAGCGGCTATGACTGGGCCGACGAGTCCTGCAACCTGGTTGATGGCATAGTCTCTCCACGTAAGATACGTCGAGCTCTCGCCAAAATCGACACCACGAGACGCGAGATAAAATGGCAAGAAGACGCTATACAGGGGAGACACCATCCCAATGACGAACCAGTTGGCAATGATGACGGTGGTCGACCAAGCGAGCTGCCGCGTCTGGAAGAGCCCCTTGAAGTGCATCTTGAGCCGAGTGGCAGACCAGGCCGATTCCTGAGTATGCAGAACGATTCCCTCCGCCTGCAGCTGTTCCAGTGTCAGGCTATGTGATTTTCCAGCCTTAAGAGAAATGCCGTTGAGAGTCTTGATGACCTTTCGTCACGGTTCTGGGCAATGAGCCATCGCGGCGTCTGCACCATGCGCACAAAGGCAAAGCGAGCAATGGCCATGATAAGGACAAGGCCACCAGTGGTGAAATGGAGGTATCTCCAGCCCATGTTATCGGCTCGACGACATGTTTCGGGAGTGGCATCGGGGGCGCAGCTGAAGTTGCCCATGAAGGCCCAGGCAAGGAGGCCGGTGATGGTATATCCAACCGCCCACCATACAGCCATGAATGTGACGAGCCAAGCATGGCTAGTAGGGAGGAATTCGAGAAAGTTGGTTGCATCGAGGATATAGTTGCCGCCAGCACCTGCAGAATAGAGGGCCACACTGATTTAGAGGTCACGATCAATCATTAGTTACGGATCATCTAACATGCAGATGCTTGGGAAGAAACTCACAGGGCAGAAAAGGAGATATAAGACGGCATGGCACCAGCAATCAGGACAAAGACGGCGCACGACATGAGACTTGTGTTGAATGCCAGCTTCCGACCAATGATGTCGGCAGTGAACCCCCAGAGACCAGCGCCGACTAGGAGTCCAATCTGCGAAGCCAATGGAATGCCGGAAACGTGAGCACTCGGGTTTCCATATTCCTGCTGCACGGCAGGATTGGCGATGGACTGGCAAACAACGAGAAGCTGCGCGAGAGGAGCGTTTCCAGCATGTTAGTTTACAACATGATATTTCAGAGAACAACATAGCACGATGGGAACTGCATACCGAATCAACTGTATATCCGAAACCGTTGAGCCAGAATAGGTTCCATTGGAAGCTGGTCATGCCGATTTCATCGATTGCTTGGTTAACAAGCGCCATCTTCCTGGCCAAGACAGGATCAAGTTGCTTAACATCAAA
Source organism: Trichoderma afroharzianum (assembly GCA_037893235.1). Classification (NCBI taxonomy): domain Eukaryota; kingdom Fungi; phylum Ascomycota; class Sordariomycetes; order Hypocreales; family Hypocreaceae; genus Trichoderma; species Trichoderma afroharzianum. The sequence continues at coordinate 196,847 of JBBLXW010000024.1, read as the reverse complement.
GACATCGCTGACTGAAGTCGAAGAAGCTTCATCTTGGTCATCCTGAGACTTGACAACAACCGCAGATTTTTCATTGTTGTTATTGTCGTCGTTGCTGTTGCTGTTAGAGTTATTGTTGGATGTTGAGCTTGCCCCATCATACGGCGATCCCTTCTCACTCAACTCCTGCGATCTGGCTGGTTCAGACGTCATGGTTGCGGGTACACAGAAAAACAATGAAGACGGATATGAAGCCGGAAGAATAGTAATCTCGCATTTCGAAACAAGCTCATCGTCGGTCGTATATATAATGTTGAACCCCCGACTCCCCCCCCAAACATCCGCCTTTCTGCTCCTCCCCTGGTAACGCTGCCTCCTGACAAGATTCTATTATGGCCACAGCACAACCGTTGCGCACGTCGATCTAAAGAGGTGCAATGAGTTCTTAGAAAAATCACGTCTTTGACATGAGAATGGTATCATATCCCAGCTGCCGCATAGACAAGGCGCTGCAACCGCGAATAGCGTCGCACATAATAACCCCCAAGGCGCAAATAGTTGCTGCCAATCTATTTCCCGACTCGCCGTGGGATTCTGTTGTGTGGTGATGGCGTTTGCGACATTATAATGGTACCATTGCCCTGGTCTGGGTTAGGCCAGATGACAAGTGACGAATGCGTATCTTTGATTCCATATCGCGATGCTACTTACAGGTTGCTTCCCCGCGTCATGCATGGCGTTAGCACGACAGACATGTACACATATCGCATCCCAAGATCGGAGGGCGCTGTACAATAGATTAGAAATGCTGGGATTAATGCACGATTCCGCGGGGTTTGTTGAGACGCAGTTGGTTGAATGCTTGATCTTAGATAGGGCGAAGTGTCGTCATTGCAAGTTCACATGGCGATAGATTTGTGGCTGAGAGCTTGCAGCACATCTCCGGATAAGCAGACAATATGAAGTAGAGCTTCATTTCGGCATATTGAGCCGATTGGACCATCACCAAACGCTGCTGGACGATCACAAATCAATATTCTTGTCAAATCCTTTAAATATTGCCCTTGTTCCTTGTTCTTTGATAAGAACCAAAAGTTGAGATCCGGTAACAAAGGACAAGCCAGGATAGGAGAAAAGAGCATCAACAACACTCACAATGGCCACCGTCTCCACCACAATCACACCCGCCGTATTGGCTTACAAGCCTCCTCATCCTGCACTCAAGGAATTTGAACCAGCTCGCGATCGCGCATTTTTCGCAGACCCGGCAAAGGCATCACTGTTGGGCCTGGCGACGGCTATCGAAGAAGTCACCCCGGTTATTGGAACGGAGCTCAAAGGCGTCCAGCTGAGCAAACTTACCGACCAGCAAAAGGATGAGCTTGCACTGCTTGTAGCCGAGGTGAGCGCAAAACGAAGAGCTCTGCCGTGTGGAAGACTGGTGACACCAACGTCGTGAAGGAGGAGAGACATAACTGACAGTTTCGTGTTAGAGAGGCGTTGTGTTCTTCCGTGACCAAGATATTACCCTCGACCAGCAGCATGCGCTTGCATCATACTACGGCATTGTGAGTATCGTCGGAATAGATTCGCTCACAGACAGGCATCTGACACGAATTGCAATGATATCAGCAAGACAGAGACCCCAACCAGCAAGATCCCAGACACGTAACCATCATTGGCCGAGGCGGGTATGTGTTTGAATCCAGTCTGTTAACCCATCTGTCCAATTAATAACTCACCATCTTCTCTGCAGAAACTCTCGAGCTCATGGCAACTACACAGCGGAATGGCATGGAGATCACTCATTTGAGGTGAACCCACCTTCCTATACGCTGCTGCGCCTTGTCAAGACTCCCCCAAGCGGCGGCGACACAATCTTCACCAGCCAAGTCGGGTTGTTTGACAAATTGAGTCCCGCTTTCCAGAAGGCCATTGAAGGCCTTCACGCAATCCACTCTTCAGATGTATGCTTAAAACATCCCTGTCATCGTAAGAAACTGCCAGAAATCGAACTAACGTGGGTAAACACAGAGAGCGTACCTGGCTTCCATCAACGGCGGAGGAACACCACACAGAGCTCCCATCGCCACTGCCCATCCTCTGGTCCGAACTCATCCAGTGACTCGCCTCAAGTCTCTCTTTTACAACCCATCGTTCATCGAGCGCATCGAGGAGCTCAACGCCCAAGAGTCTCACCACATTCTCGCCTTCCTTCGCGAGCATCTCTCCAACGCAGATGACTTGACGGCGCGGTGGAAATGGACCCCTGGCGCGGTCGCATTCTGGGACAACAGAATTATCGCTCACAGGGCTGTTCCAGGCGGCTACGACACGGAGCTGAGAGAAGGCAAGCGAACGGCCGTCTTTGGCGAGCGACCATTCTATGACCCCGAGAACAGCGAGACTTTGTCGGAGAGGGCTGAGCGACTTGCAAAGGAGAAGGGCGTGAACGGAAACGGAGTCGTGAATGGAAATGGGCTCGAAGACAAGACAAAGGACCTGGTGTTGAACAATTAGAAAATGTAGATGAGATGAACATGTAGAAACTCCATGTCCATGTGTAACTCTGTTGACTTGCCTCGGCGTGTGGTATCGATGTGTGTCAATGGTGGACCATTGTCGTAATAATAGGCTTGGAGACGATAGCCATATCGTTCTTAGCTTTTCGGTGAGAAGCATAGGTAGTAATTCTAGATTGTAATCAGCGTGTTTTCACAATGCGGTTTCGAACGACATCAAAGGAATGGCAGCCTGCTATAGTGATAATGCAGAGATGTCCTTGTGCTCGCCTTCGCGTTATTCTTGAAAGATGGAAGATAGAAGATGGAACATGTGAGATAAAGATAAGGAGTAGCCTCTTTTCAAACAGCTTTGAGAAAGAGTACACAATTCGAAGTGACTAACCGTTGGTACATGTAGTCACGTTCTAGAACTGGCACTAGAAATGCTATCTGCACAGCATAGCCGCACATCGTCGTTATATCGACGAACAAAATAATGATCTACTCTTTCTATTTGATGTAATAAAGTCTTAGACTGCTTGTGTAGTTGTCTATAATAAATACAAAGGGGAGAAATAGCCAGCAAACCCAGGAACTTCCTCAAAGCCAACAGTTATATGGCCAGCGTGCCCAGACAACTTATGCCTCTCTTCCTCCCATCACAATCTCCAGTGCCAGTGCTGTTATGGACAATTCACTTGTCCCAAATCACTCTCCAGCCTGCAGTGACTCTAGCCAAAAGAATTACAGAAAAGAAAATGCACCAAAAAAGGGGGGCAGAAAAAAACAAGAGGCTACTGATCTGTGTACACTCGACCACAACAGCTGCCAGCACTTGCAGAATCACTCCCGCTCTCTTCTGGACTCCCCCCTAATCACTCTCCCCAATCACTCTCTGCCACACTGTCAGAAAATTTCTCCCCCCTCTTGGAAACCCCATCCTCTTCACCTTCCTTCTCTCGAGAGACTGTTTCCCCCCTTCAACAACCATCACACACTCTCTCATCTGATATCGATTCGAAGGCTACTTCATCAATCATTCATCATTAACCCGGTAAATTTCTTCTCAGAAATCATCTGCATTAAGGTATGTTCAAGTTTCCTCCTCGGTTTCCTCCTCTTCCCCTTCCTTCCCTATCTTCATCATCATCAACATCATCATCTGTCTCTTCATTTCCCCAGTCTCCCCAAACTAAATCATCTCTCAATCAGCATTATCATCTCCATCATGAGTGATATCAATCCCAACACCAAAAAATTCTACATTGCCATCGCCTGTAGCATCCTGGGGCTCTTTCTCCTCCTCATCGTTCCATGCGTCGTTGCAATGTGCGTTGCTCGCTATCGCGAGAAGCGCCAGGAACGTCGTGATGCCCTCGCCCGCGAGCTCGAAGAAGGCCAGGGCGATGACGCTGCGGCTCCTGTCCACGAGGATCCCATCCTCGGTTATCGCGTCGACGAGATTGGCGAAGCCTCTGGCTAGAAGCAGGGCACCGGTCCCGACAACGCACCTCTTTATCAAGAAGCAACTCTCCTCCATCACGCCGATGGTCACGTCGAAGTTCGCAAGCCTGAGCCCTCCGAGGGAAAAGGCATCGCTTCTCCTCAGGCCAGACCCGTCGGTCGCTTCCAGGAGGACCTCCCCGAGGCCTCTGAGCAACAGCTCCAGACCAAGCAAGACGACGCCGTCGCAGAGTCTCAGGGCTCCCAAAAGTCTGTCGACTCCAAGAAGAAGAGGTTCGACCTCGACGAGTGAGAGAGTAGCCTGGCTTTTGTCTTAACAAAGCTGCGGCGAAAATCACCTCGACGGAATCTGATGATTGATGTATTACGATGGATGAATTTGGCTTTTTATCAGGGTTTACGGAAGTGGAATGGGTGGAATACTGATTTTAACAAAGGGTATCATGTCATGGAAAGGACTTCTTGTTCTTTTTCTTCTTTTAATTCATAGGGTGTCAGATTCATCATCGTCGTCGAGATTGTTCTTTGAACAAAATAAATGCACCCTTAGTTTACTGTATGCTTGATGTTATCCTTTGATGTGATTGCTTGTCGCCATCTCATTGTAAACAATGGAGTGCCGCGTATCTTTTGTTTTTATTTTTTCCAGAAGACCCTTTGCCCCCTTCCTTTGTTTCTTCTCTCGCCTAGCCAACATCCCGGCCTCCGTTGCTTTTAAAAATTCTAAGGACAAGCTCTATTTCAAAAAATAAATCATCAATATTTCGTCCCTCATCTTCCTTTCATCTGGACCAACGCGATTCTGGCACCAGATATATCATCCCATCCCATCCCATAAACCCCTACCTCCACCACTCCACCCCAAACTTTCCCATCTCACAACCTTTCAAACCAAACGAAGCCAGAAAATCATCACCTCGAAAGCAAAACCAAATCTCCCCATCCAAAATGTTCGTCGGCGGCTTCTTCATACGCTCAACCACCCCTCTCTCCAATCTCTTCACCCTCCCCTCCATCTTCTCTCGCTCTCCTCCTCCCTCCTTCATCCGCTCCTCTCTCGCTGCCACAGCCGACTGCTTTCGCGACGCACTCGCCATATCTCAACTCTTCTGGCCTCTTTTCCTCATCATGTTCTGCATTAGCCTCTTCGCTTGCTTCGTCCAGCAATACATCTTCTCCATGGTCGCCTATGTCTCTCGCACACTTGCCAATGGCATGCGGAGGATTTGTCTACCTCTCTTCGACTTGGCTAGGCCGGTCATTGATCGAGTCATCAAGCTATTGCCAACCAACTTGAATCCACTCAAGAAGAGCAAGAAAAAAACTGGCGGTAGACCGCGATCTGTTTCCGATAAGAGCGGTGCTCGCTAGCCCTACTATCTGGTACGTGGTCCTAAATGCGAACATTCTCCTCGGACATTCCCCTCGGTCATTCTCCTCGGTCATTCTCCTCGGTCATTCTCCTATTTCTCCGACGACGTTCTGCTAATCACTTTACTTCGACATGATATTCAGCTGCTAGGCATTACGACGCGAAATAGACACGCGTGCATCATGCACAGTTTTACATGGATCACGATCCGATAGCCCTCAGCTGCTTGAACCTCATTCAGCATCCACGAGTTCTTGGTAAATAGCATCGCACAAGTATAGCAAAGAAACAAATATCAGCCTCAGCGAGCTTGGTGAGGTAGATTAGAGCATAAAGATATCTCAACTATGTACCGAAAAGTGTTTTATATACACTTGTGCAAGTCCCCTCCCTGTTGTACATGATCACACCTTGTGATTGGCCTTGTCCAATGACATACTTGACAAGTCCGAAACTTGTCCTACCTATATGCATCGTGCCGTTGAGCTGCAGAGATGTGTCCAAAGATATAAAAATAGAAGTAAAATAAATAAACAAGCGTGGGAGTGGTTCCATTTCAATCGTACAAGAATTCATGTCGACATTCAACTATACTCGACACGAGAAAAGAAGCATGATTAATTTTGTGGCAATTCGTGCCCGTTGCGGAGAGGAGACCAACTCTATGTCGACCCAAAACGCCCCTGGTAAAAGCATATCTATAGAGGAGAAGGAAGTAATAAAAAAACGAGAGGGAAGAAAGAAGAAGGAAAAAGAAGAGAAGAAAAATAGCCTTTCCGATGTCGAGGTCCGCCGACTCTGGTCCGTCCAAATTTGCTCCCTTCAGTCAACCATACACCATGCAATCCGGCTAATACTCAGCTCTCATCCGCACAAACACTTCCTTTTCTTCATCTGTTCTCACCTGAACCTTTGCCACATGCCTCTTCTGTGACTGAGTTCCTCGTATGTATCTCATCCGGAGAAACGAGCTTCTAGCCCATATTGCCCATATTGAGATTACCCATGGTATATCCATCAAACATGGAGGCTGAGAGTTGCTCTCCGCTACTTGGCAAGAATTCTCCAAACATTTCCCAATTGACTGTAGAGACATCGAGATATCCCCCGAGGAATTGGTTGAATCCTGCCAGCGGCTGCTGCTGAGGTGTCACCGTCGTCGCGGGAGATGTCACGGATCCCTGGCCGGATGACCTAGATTCACTCGATGGCACCAACTCCCTGAGTCGATTGATAAAGGATGGGGTCTCGATTCGCTGACCACTCTGGCCATAGGCAAGCTCCCGCGCCCGCCAAGCTTTGAGCACAAATTGGGCTTGGACGACATGGGGTTTGATAGTCATGTCGGAGAATTCGTGATGGTCACCATAAATTCTGCGCATTACCTCCCAGGCGCGGTCCGACAGACTTCCCACCGGGCGGTCGTGGAGCAACCCCGTGAAGACTGCAAATGCATCAAGCTGAAAATGGAACCGCATGAACCACTGAAATCCGGCGGCGACCATTTGCTCGTGTGCCTCTGTCTTATGCTCCATCATCATCAGAAGAACCTTGAAGAAGTTATCCTTGGGACCGAATATCTCGGTCCCCCACTCTGGTTGCTCTTGTATTGGGACAAGCATTTCCTTCAACCTACGAGTGAGCATTGGTCGAATAGCAAGCGCTGCGACGTGGACATTGCCCGCCCTTATGTCGATCATATTCTTTTCAATTTCCAGCAGTCTCTCTTCCAGCGCCTCTGCCTTTTTTCGAAACTTCTCAAAAATGGCTTTTGTGTTATTTTCCGATTCTGGACCGTCATCGAGCGTCTGGCCCATCATGGCAGCCTCAAAGGCACGGGATTCGTTCGATCCATCGGTTTCCAATTTGAATCGGAATATTTCTGAAATGACAATGCTGAAAGCCATTTCTGTAGGGCCGTCGCGCTCCACGACCGGCTCCGTCGAGCCGGGGAAAAGATCCGCATCATTCAAATTCAGAGGCTTCTTGGTGTCCCAACTAAGGTTCGACCATGATTGGGTTAAGCCAGACATCATGGCACATTTGGCATCAAGCATCATAATCTGCCACCAAATGCGTCTGCGCATCTCCGTTTCGAAGGGGGTTAAGTTGAGCTGTGAGCCATCTCGATGGTAGCCCATTTTCTGGGCTATCCGCATAATGACTCCACTGATGACCCATTGAGCATGTCTATCGTAGCGTCCTTCTAGAGAAAACTGAGGGTTCGTTAATAACGGCGCATTGCGATGAGAAGCTCAAATACAGGAATTAATGAGGGAAGGGTGACGGGGAAGTTTGCTACCTAAAGTCAGACTTACTAGATAGAGAACAACGGCCTGCAGTGTGGTCATGTTATAATTTTTGAGAAAGCTATATTTGATTAAGGACGCTTTGGTGCCGGTATTGAACTTCTGGATCGCAACATCGCGAGACATGCCAATTGTCTGGATGCACTCGGCAGCCGACATGGAAACAGTTGCCATGGCGAAGATGGAAAAAAGAAGGGCTTGGTTATGTAGCGGTATAGCAGCCATGTTACTCGCTGCGTCCACGATCAGGGACTGCAGGCTCGGTATGTGGAGGATTTTGAAAAGCGGGTTGACACGATCACAATAGAGCTGCCAAAGACGGAAAACATGGATTGGATCGGGTTGTAGATCTTCAACGTTCGTGTTAAACAAGTCTGCGGAAAGAACGAGGTCTGCGTTATTGTCTGGAGTGAGCTCGTCTGAGCCGAGGAGACTGGATTCTTCTGGATCATCCGTCTCTACGATGTCCCGCATTTTCTGTAGCTGTTTGTATGCTTCATGTCAGCATTCGTCGCAGAGTTGAATCAATAAATGCAATTGAAAGTCAGGGTCTCCATGATCCAAGTTTCGAGTTCAGATCGTGGTTCAGATCGGCCATTGCCCATCCCACGGCTTCCACTAACCTCATCGTAGACACTAGCCCAAATGTAGCTATCCATGAATCGAACGTTGCCGTCTTCCTTGACCATGATGGAGCCTGGATTCCGAGACTGAGTAGAATCGACGCTGGCCGGCGTGGCAACGATGGCTTCGGAGGCTGGCAAGTTTGAGTTGGACGGTGTGGCTGGCAGCGGTGGCAGCGGGCGCTGAGCAGAAGGTGCAGAAGGTGCAGAAGGTGCAGAAGGTGCAGGAGCAGGGCCAGGAATCGGCACAGATCCGCTTGCATACTGCTTGAGCAGCTCCTCACATCGAGCAAGGCGTTCTTGGAGATCTTGATTCGGGCGCCGGCGTTTGCGGGCTGGCGCCGGCGTACTGGGCGTGCAGGTGACATTGGCCTGAGGCAATGTAAGTTTCTTGCAGACAAATGATCAGGCAGCGAGCTGGAAGGTTCCCTTTCCCTTTCCTTTCCGTCGCGAACATGGTCCCGGCGACTGGGAGCCTTGAGTTCGGGAGATGAGAAGCAGAACGGGAGACGGCACATTTTCATGAGACCTGGAAGCTACCGGACCTAGTCAGGGAGAAATGGATCGCGCACCTTGATGCAGTTGGAGCATGGTGAATTCCTGTCGCATTTGATTTTGCGATGCTGGCACAGGACACAAGCCAGTATCCTGGGATGCTTGTGAGCCCCGGGTGAAGCGTTTGACGACATGTCCAAGGTTGCGCCGGTGATTTCACATGTCACCAGCGGGGAGAACGTGGGGTGTACTGTCGGGTCCAAGCCAAACCCCGAAATCTAATGATGAAAGCGGGAAAAGAAACAGAACCCACGAGACAAGCAAAGCAAGAAAAAAATCAAATACGGCTAGAGAATGCAAATGTGCAAGGTAAGAATCAAGTGCGCCAGGCACGAAAAAAGAAGTGCGAGATTCTAATAGCGCGTGAACAAAATATTAAAAGCCGGCCAAATAGAAGAAATGATATTGCCTGACACAGCTACGTCTGGCGAGACGGGGGCAAGAGGCTGTGTGCAGCAGGTCGGAAGCACGGAGTCGAAGTAATTGACGAAGAATGAAAGTAGACGGCGGGCAGTCCTCTAAGAGAATCTGAAGTTATGGGGGCGGAAGAACACCTAGGCCCTGGTGCTTAACAAAGTACCGGAGAGTTCTTAGGTGTCCGGACAAGCCAGGGAGCCGGAAAACGGACGAAATGGCTATTCTAGATACGCGTATTGCACGAGGGCAGCGGTGGAGATGACGTTGGGACCGAGAAATGAAGAGCCAGGCTGTGATGTGATCCCGTGCGCTGCCGGATGCAAGGCAAAATGCCGTAGGTTAGAAGTGGTATTCAATGGCACAACAAGCAGACGTCAGTGTATGTCCAGCCAGGAATACGGACGGCGGAGACGGCGGCGGCGACGGGAAGATGCTCAGCTTCTTATTGAAGGTCGTCCGCGGCCGCGGGCCTTTTCCGCAACCCTTACTAACCAGACCCTCTCTACCGGTGGCCTCTCTCCGCTACCTGCTAAAGTATTCCGCAGCGCTGGAACAGCGTCAATTGCGGAGGGAAAGGTTGTTTGCTTAGATATAAGATAGTGAAGCAGCGCAGGCTGGACGAAAGTTGCCAAAAGGCCGTGGAAATGTCGTCCGTATGTCCGTTATTCCGTTTGTGTGTTGCGCCCGACGTCAGGGCCTAGCGGTTTCTCGTGCCAGGTACCAGACAATTTATAATACAGCGGTAGATTGTACCGGGCTGAAGGGAAGGAAGCGGCAGTGTGCGTGTGATCGCGTGCGTGTGTTGGTTCACCTTGCGCCTTGTGTATTTCGTAGCTGCAGGGCAGGGCGTGATGTAAGCTTCCGGTAGCTTGTTGGCCTGCTGCAGGAGTCAGGATCACTGCTGGCAATCCTTTCAGCTCCAGAAACAAAAATCAAGGTTCGCGTACTCGGCTATCGCTGCCGTGGTCCCTAGAACGGAGGCAGCGGAGAGAAAATTCCAAACAAACTTGAAGCTCGAGGCTAGTTGGTCAGCGGCGAACTTGGCAGCGGGCACGTCAGAACCAGAGCGGTGGCAGTAGAATCGAAGCCTTATGGCCTGGACAGAAAGAATGAAAGAAGGAAAAGAAATTGAGAGAAAAGTAGAGGGATCAAAGTCGAGATGAAGAGAAGAGAAGAGAAGGACGAAAAATATCAAACACCGTGAAATACTACCTAGGTATGTATGGTTTAGTACCTAGGGAAGGAAGCGGAATTGAGTTTTTTTGTTTCTTCCTCCTTCCTTCTCAGCGCCTTTGCTCGCTTTCGTTCCGATGGACAGCAGGTACGAGGCTGCTATATACGTACTCGTATACTCGCGTGTACTTGAAGCCTCCAGAGACGAATTGGCTCGATCCTATGTATTACGCCCTACTTACGCTCTACACCAGGTACCCAGTACCTCCTGATCGCGTACCTTTGGTCGCTGCTCGGTACCACCAGTCGTCTAATTTTCAGTACCTTTCAGCAACTCCAGGTGGAGCTATTTTTGTAGTACAAGGGTGACTCGACCAAGCTTCTTCGAGGTTTTGCACGTCTTTTTTCTCCTAGCAAGCACAACACCAAGAGCGGCAAGGAGTCAGCACCAAAGTCTAAAATCCTGTCTTCGTCATGCTCATTTCTCCTGGCGGCGCTTTCTGACGTATCGCCTTGACTTGACCCGAGAAATTATCAGCGAGCTTCGAAAAGTCCCGAAGCCAGGCAGGGGGACACAGGATTGGCGAAACCCAAGACGTGGCAGTGCGCAGCGGCTGAAGGCTAGGCTACAACACTGATGACTCAGGCGTGATTTAAACGGCATCCATTTCCAGGAGCCATACGGTTTACAGCACAGTTGATGCGATCGTGCTAGTGTTAGACGGGCAACAGACGTTTGATATTGGCCAAGGCCGCGTATGGATGGAGCTCTGTGTCTTGCGTCCTGGGCGCCACGATTCGACGGCATTACGTGGAATACGTGGCTTATTTCCAATTGCAGAGGATGGCCTCCGAAGGGGAAGGCTTTCATTTCCAACAAGGCCTCCAATGCCCTATTGAGGAATGCTTGGCCGCTGTCCTTGCTTGTGCCTGTGCTCATTTCGTTTACGGGCATGATGGTTGCAAAATCCATCGTCGGAATCTTCAGGAGCCGGATCGGAGCCGAATCCCCCCAAAAGACTGCGATTAAGCCCGGTGCAAGGTCGCAGCCTCGCCCTCTGGCATCGTGGGTCTGGCGTGTGATCAAGTAGGTGACTCTTTGTTTGTTTTCTCAAGTTGGAGTATTTGCAGGGACATGGTCCGAGATCAGCACGGGATGACTTTGTGATGCTTTGGCGCCAGTCGACGGATGGAGGCGATTCCGATTGGCCTCATTAGTCCTCTGCTTTTTGTTTTGCTCGGCTTGATTTCGCATTGGCAGCTTTAATCGGTCGAGCCCTCTTCTGCGACCCCCCTCCAGGCCCTCCATGGCCCTCCATGGACGCCTCTCAGAAATAGGCGTCGCGCCGGCGCTCCTCCAGGAAGCCACGCCAATGACCACGCCCACGATACCATACAGTACCAATTCACATACCCATAAGGGTAGAGCTGCTTGTGCTTGTCCTGCATCGTCTCGTCCCGGGGTTCGGGTCCTTGCCGTCGTCCGAAAGGTCAGCAAGTCAGGTAAACCCACACGAATCCGCTTCGCAAGTCCGCACCCCGGCTCCCAAGGCCTGCGGAGGGCTGGAACAATCACCAGACTTGGCTAATGCGTTAAGTCAGACCACATACTTATATAGGGTTTTATAAAACTATTAATAGCACCCGCATTACTAAATTTTATAAATAAATATTTCAAATATAAAAAGCTTATATATATATATATATTATTATAAAAATATTATTATTTTTAATTAATAATTAATATTATAATAAATATATAGAAATTTATAATTGTTAAGATTTACATAGAAATTATATATAAATACTAACAAATTTACTATATTATTTTTAAATTTATATAATATATTAGATAATTATATAATTAAGATAAATTATATTTCATTATATAATATTAGTAATTATATATATTAAATAATGTTTTTTATATTTATAAGTATTTTCTATAATTAATTAAGATTTTTTAAAAACTGTGAGTTTTAGTGTAAATGGGTGGCCCTTTACCAGGGGTGGCCATCTTCCCTATGGTCCGACTTAGTTTTTGCACAACCTCCAGCTCATCCGGACGAGACATGGCGCACGGAGTTGGCTTCCATTCGACCTGGTGCTGCTGCTACAAGCACCTCTGGCACCACTAATACATCATGTGCAGCCCTATATACGTGACATGCCACGAAGAGTTGCTCGATTTGGACTTCTGGCGGCGCGCAAACGCCCGGAACCAAAAGCTGCCGCATCACAGGTTGGACTGGTGGCCGAGCACATGCCAATATTTCTGGCAGTATTACGGAGGTACTGGCTTGGCTGAATATATCTGACAGTATACGAGTATCTTGATGACGTCTGTGACAGCTCGAGAGAGATTGCGGCAGCGGCCCCGATAGGAACACTACAGCCGAAATTAGATGGCCCTTTTTTCTTTTTTCTTTTTAGTTCTGCAAGTGCCAGGCATGATGCAAACAATACGGCTCGAGTCTTCTGGAGCATTCAGACGGCACTCTGATCCGTTTCGGAATCTCGATATTGATTCAACGCCATAGCTTACCTATTATTCCCTACTTGGGCATCGCGGCGGAGTTTCAAAAGGTGCGTCTACACTTAAACGCAAGCGCACTTCAATCCACTTAGGCGATGTGTATATCGGATCTGGACATACGACGCAATTTTGGTGCCTGTTAGGCACAGCCGAATTCATCACGGTAGTTTTGGATAACTGACAGGCAACACTATTCGTTACGCCTAGTGAAGTTTCAGATTCCGCTTCGAATCTCCTCTCGAAAATTGATAAACGGTATATCAGGCTTCAATCCTGGAGCCTATCTGTTTCTAAGGCACCCTGAAGGTCGAAACAGATGACCCACAGAAAATCAGTCTCTTGTCACGGCGAGTGCAGGTGCAAGGGCCTTAACCAGGATCCAGAAAACCATGCCAGGCAACTTCTACTCTTACCAGGCCTCGATGTCCTCAGTTTAAGCTTAACAAGCCATTGCGGTTCATCCCCTATTACTGTATGCAAGCCCCCAGTGGCTTCAGTGGCAACTGGCAAGTAACCTAGCTACATGCTACTTGTACTTACATGCGCTTGACAGCCAACATCGATTTGACTACCTAACCGCTGCATACGGGTGGCTTGTACCGCCCCTTTGCACCAACCCGCCAAGCCTACTCCAAGACTTCCAAAGCCACCTCGTGCCTTTCTGGTCCCAACCCTTTCAGCTGTAGCTGAATCTGAAAAGGATGGAGAAGGAAGAAGAACAGGTGGCATTTCGGAAGCACCTCTTCTTCTGTGAAACCCCACCCCAAGTGAACCAGTTGTTGCATACTCACAAATAAGCTTCTTTCAGCCTCAGCCTCAGCCGTAGCCAACACCAAGCTAACAACGCAATGTGAACCAGACAGCTTGCTCGCTCTTTATTTCTCGCTCTCTCTGCATCTCCCCGCTATAACTATGATTGACTTGACCAGAGGCGAAGAATTTCGAGTGAACTCCTGGTGACTTCTATATAACCCCCGAGCCCATATATCGAGCGTATCTGCCATACACCATGGCGACCACAACATCGCGAGCCTGGACATTCTCCCGGCGCGGCTCTCCTTCAGATGTGCTTTCCCTCACGGAATCCCGACTCATACCAGCTTTTCCCCCGGAACCTGCTCTCTCCGAGGAATGGATTGTTGTCAAGGTGGCCTTTGTAGGTCTTAACGTGGGCGCCATCTTCCAAATGACTCTTATACCTGCTTTTCTGCGCAACGAGACATGCATCCCGGAAATGGACCTATCCGGGGTCGTTCAGGACGTCTGGCATCCTCAGGCCAAGGTAAACGATGGCGATGAGCCCAATAGTGCTACTGAAGGTGCTGGTCCTGTGAGTCCTGGCGGCGCTGAAAGTAACACTCAGACTCGCTTCCGCAAAGGTGATAAAGTTATGGTCATGCTCCCGGCCAGCCACGCCCTCCCTACGGGCACCGGTGCCCTGGCCGAATATGTCGCCATCCCGGCCCGCTTTGCCGTCCACAAGCCGACCTCGGCCCCCTTCGCGGACGCGGCCGGCTGCCTCCTCACCGGCATGACGGCTCACCAGCAGATTGTCGAGTCCGAAATCAAGCCTGGGGACCGAGTCCTTATTAACGCTGCCAGCGGTGGCATCGGCACTCTGGTTGTCCAGATGGCTCGTCAGGTCGTCGGTTCCGAGGGCTTCGTCGTCGGCATCTGCAGCGGCCGAAATACTCGGCTGGTCGAAAGCCTCGGGGCCGACGAGACCATCGACTACACCCAGTACAACGACCTCCCGACTTACCTCGCATCTCGCTTCCGCTCCAATCCCTTTGACGCCGTTATTGACACGCTGGGCCACCAATCTCTCTACGTGCACTCCCCTGCCTACCTCGTTCTCACGGGCACGTACTCCTCGGTCGGCATCAAGCCCCCTGACTTCTCCGTCCCAAACTTCCTGCGTGCCGTCGTGCAGATGAAGCTCAACGAATGGTGGCCCGTCAGCCGCTGGCTCGGCGGCGTAGGCCGTCTCTGGCGGGGCGTCTCGATGATGGAGCCTACACTCGAGGACCGCCAGCGCATCGCCGACATGCTGGGCGGGGGCCAGATCCGCGTCGTCAGAGACAGCGTCTGGAGCTTCGAGCATGTCAAGGAGGCATACGCTAAGCTAGGAGGCCTGCATGCGAGCGGCAAGGTTTTGGTGCGAGTGGATGAGACGGTGGGAGACAATGAGTGCTAATCTAAGACAATGTCTTGTGTGCTTCGTGTTCGTGTTCGTGTGTGAGATTGATAGGCTCTTGAGGTTTTTACTCCAATGCGAGGGAAGAATCTAGATTCTGCATGCTCGCAAAGACTCTTCACCGCTCCTATCCTTATACACTAAATTTGGAATCTGATACTTGATTCTCATCGTAGTCGTAACCCTAAATCAATATTCTACTAGAGCTAGCTACCACTTTAATCATGTTGTCATATCTCATGTCGTATCAACCATACTCACAAATGGAAACCTAAAACCGCTGTGCCAAAAGTACCAAACATCCTCTATACTAACGTCATTTAATAGCAAAAGAAAGAAATCTGTCCCTTTTTTTTTCTCTTCCGTTGCTTCAAGGAGAGGCTCTCATCCCCTCTCTCTCCTCGTGTCAACCTCTTCAAGCGCATTCTCCCCCTCTTCCACCAGCGGCGTAAAGCCCGGCGGCCGATAATCGTCATGGCTCACCCTAAGTGACCTCCTCTGTCCCAGTTCGTGAAAGCTCCTCCTCGAAACCGCGCTCACCGGCTGAGGACTCTGGCTCCTGTCGTGATCCGCCAGCAGTGTGACGCCTTCTTCCCTCTGGTCACTCGGCAGCCTCATCTCTTCCAGCTCAATGCCTTGCGTGTTTCCAGCTTCTACATCAGCACCTCCGTCCATGGCGTATTTCTTCAGGATTTCTTTCGAGTTGGCGTCCTTTTCTATACGCTGCATCAAGTCTTGGTCTGTTGGGAAGTATACGCGACGGACTGCTTGCACGGCCAACTCCATGATGATAGGGGTGACTAATCCAAGGACGAGTGACGTCCACCAGGATAGCCGTGGTCCGAAATTATGTATGAACTCGTCTCTTACTATTATTGGACCGACGGTTCTTTGGTATATGGCGGATAGAATGAGGTTCCATAGGAACCATCCTGTGATTTCTATGGCGAGGCCAATCAGCGGGATCAGAGTCTTGCTGTGAAACTCCAAAAGCCTAAATGAAATATGCAAATTAGTATCAAGCTCCTTGAAGATGTTCATGTATGAAGGATGAGAGGGCGTATGCTACTTACAGCAGCTTTGTGTTGATGAAAATAACGCCAACGCTGAAACATATTGTCCCCATCGCATATAGCCCGTTATCTTCCGTAAACAGAATGCTCTGAAACGCCTCCAACATAAAATAGAACGTAACGACGCTATCAGCAACAGCCATGACCATCCAGCCTAGATACTGCAGCACATTAAAGCCTTTTCTCTGCTGCCCAAAGGAATAAAGTTCAGGCACGGACAACAACGTCGCCGGCTGCAAGTCCCTATCAAAGATTCCCAACAGAATCACCGGTAATGAAGTAAACGCGCCGTTGAATAGCGTGAGACTCCACGACTCGTAGAGAGAAGTGCCCGTATAGCCGTTGAAACGTTGAAATTGCGCTTGTATAAGGAAAAAGAAAGTCTCCTTCCAAAACGTAGCCAAGACATACTTGCCCGTCCGAATGTAGTTCCATCGCCCGTGTACAAACAGCAACTTCTGAAGGAATCGAAACTGGGCAATCGAATAATCTGCTATTCTCGCTGCTTGCAGGCCTTCGCGGCCAGATATGCCAATGCCCACGTGCGAGGCTTGAATCATGCCAATGTCGTTGGCTCCGTCGCCAATGGCCAGAGTCATGCTCTTGGGGACAAACTTTCGTATGGATTTGACCAGGTTAGCTTTCTGCGAGGGAGATGCTCGGCAGCAGATGACCGAGTCGATTCGTACAACTAGGTCGTAAAACAAGGCCGCAAGCTCGTCATCGGCATCAATCACGGCCAAGGTCTGTCCATCCACAACCACAACCGAGTGAGGCACCATTCCTCGCGCAACCTCGGTGAGCGTTGTCGTCAGGGCCTCCTGCAATTTGCCCTTGGAGGAATCTAAGATGTAAATCTCCGAAAACGGCTTGCACACTCGTGCCGAATGCCCGATATTGATGGCAGTTTCTCTCTTGTCGCCTGTGAGCATCCACACTTTGATGTTTGCCCGCCTCAGCTTGTCAATTGTTTCCGGGACTCCCTCTTGGAGCTTGTCTTCTATGGCTGTGGCGCCAGCAAGCTCGAACCCTTCTTCGATTTTCTCTCCAGCTATTTCAATGCGCTCCTGACGGTCCACCAGGCTCGTTTCCGCTTCCCTGTATGAAGCTTTCCATTGTGCATAGGTATCCTCGTCGATATGTCGATATGCATACAACAGCGTCCGCAGTCCCTCGACAGCAAAGTCATCCACATGCTGGAAGCACTTTTCAAAGATCGTCGCCTCATCCGCAGCCACCAATTCGTCTATTCTCTCGTCATCATCGCCCGCATAATCCCTATAGTCCCACGATGGCATACGACCCAAGCTTTGCCTAGGACTCCGCAGCACGTCAGTCGAAGGCCGAGGAGTCACAATCTCCTCTGTATTCCGCCTATGAAGCCACGAAGCCATTTCTTCAGCTTGTGAGAGTCGGTTAAGGTCTGTGGAGCGCCTTGCGATATTGCTTCTCAGCCCTTCAAGTCCAGCGGTTGATTTGCTTCGCGCCACGCCAAAGCTATTCCGCGTCGAGTTCTTTCTGCTGATCTGACTACTCATTCGTTTGATTGCCTTGTCCTGCTCAAATGTTTTTCTGACGCTCGCTCTTCGATTAACGTCTTTGGCCTTCTGAGCAGCCACTTGATTAAGCCTGAGACGCGCCATGATGACATTGTCTGCGCCTTTACAAAAGACACAGATCCGATTGTCAGGCATTCTAACGATGATAGACATCCGCTTCCGTTTGCTGCTAAACTCGATCACGTCAAGTACTTGGTAAGTTTCTGTCTGCAATGTGCCGTCTGTGCCTTGCATCTGTAGTTTGATGGACTGAGCCGGTCGGTCAATGAGAATATAACCCAGATCCCGCGCCGCCTCAACAAGGGCCAGCTCATCGGGAGATGCTGCCTGATACTCGATCTCTCCGCTTTCGTTGGTTTCGGGCAAGCAGGTGTGACAAAGGGCTATGCAAAGCAAAAACTGTTTGGCTTTCTGAGAAAAGGGGGTATTTGGTCGACGATGAATATAATCAAGTAGTTCTTCAGTCTTCATGTCCACAGGAGCATTAGCCGACATGGGTTGCTTCCCCTTTGCTGTGGCGCTCTCCCCTTGAATATCCATGTCATGAAGACAGACAACGCCCGCAACGCTCAGCTTTCGAAAACGCATCAGATTCTCCGTCAACGTCCCCGTTTTATCCGAAAACACGTAGCTAACCTGGCCAAGGTTCTCCAAAATGGTCGTTGTATTGGCCACCATGGGAGTGTCCGTGACTGGGTCGTACATGTCCACGTCCTGCAGCAAGAAGAGCTGTCCAATCTTGACAATCTCCAAGCTGATATATAGAGACAGAGGAATCAAGGTGTTGAACATGATGAGGAATCCGAAGAAGATTTGTTTGAATGGCACACTTGCGTCATAGACACCACTCTGGACAAGATAGAAAGACTTGTTCTCTGTTCCGCTTTCCCATATGTTATATCCAATGGTAAATCCGATTGCCAGGGAGAGAACGATTGTGATTTGGAAAAGGACCATCTTGTTAATCGTAGACTGCATGGCTGGCTTTTTGGCGTGGACGTTTTTATTGGCGTTCATCCGAATCTTGCATTCTTCACCCGAATTGACCACAAGCCCAATTGCCATTGTAGTATTTCGCAATATTGATCCTCGGTAGATGACATTGTTCATGGATAGAGGTAAAGTTTCACCACCATCAACAGTGACTCTCCCCACAAAGTTGTATAGGTCGAGATTCGGGTCCTCAGATACAACGGTTGCCTGAGTCGACCGAAGCCCTTCGACTGTGCCGCATCTCTCTGCCAGGAGAGGGCAAGCTTGCTTGGCTTTGAGGTTGGTTTCGCCGTCCAGTGCCATCGTCTCGATGTATGCAACACCATTCGGTCCCGTAGCGTGAAGCATGACAATGTCTGCAGGCACCGATTCGTCACGGCGGAGACGCACAACATCTCCAACTTGGACATGCTGCCATTGAATATTCATCCAGTCGTTAGTCTCATCCAACCTGGCGAGAGCTCCCTCTTCAATGTCTTGTAGAATAACATCTTCATCATCTGCCCCAAGTCTCTTCTTATTCCCCCTCCTTCTTCTCTTCATCGCATTTCGCCATCCCGACATTTTTGGCCTCTCTCTCCCCTCCCTCACGCCGTGTGTCAAAACCCAGGTCATGCTTCGATTTTCTGACTTATCGAGCTGATATCGCCTGTAGTCATCGTACCCTTCCTTGGCCATACTAAATGCCACGAAACCAATGAGCGGAGCAATGGTTGTATATCTCCCAACAGTGCTGAGACCAGGTATCACCTGAAGAATACCCATGATGAGGAGATAAAAGTTTCCGAGCTTACTAAACTGAAAGACGAGCTGTTTCGGAACAAAATCGTAGACTGTATAGCGACTGGAGCGAATGAAATTGCTTATATATGGTTTGTTACTGCGTTCGTCTATCAGGCCGCCAGGATCAACGCCCGTAGGATTGAGGGGAATATGTCGTCCATCTTTGGAGGGTAAAAGCGGTTTGTGACGAAGAATAGTCTCCCAGAAAAACCTTTGGATGCCAGCTGCGGCATGGTCTTTCCATTCAGAGCTGAGCATCCAATGCCTCTTCTTCGCCTTGGTGGCCTTGTTTCGCCCAAATTCCTTGACACCACTGGATGGGGATGATTTGACGGACGTCACTCCGGTGGACAAAAGCCCATCTCTCGGGGAAGTCTCATGGGCCATCTTCCCTTCAGATGGACCGCGTCTGGAATGAAAATGCTCGCTGAAATGTGGTCTCGTAGTCGGCTCGGCTGATACTCTCCTCGACGTCTGTGACTGAGTGCTGAGTTCTATAGGGTCTGTTTGGGAGCGCCTGGGACCAGCCACTCTCGGCGGAAAGCTCTCAGATGTCAGTAAATCACCAGAGACAGTAGCATCTTGAACTATCTCCTGAACTAAAGCCTCTTGCTCAGCGTCGTCTGCGTGGCTGCGCTCGTCCGGCAGAAGCGGCTGATGCCGAGGAAGAGGCATCGCGATGACGTCTAGTGCTGACGGCTGTCAAAGCATTGATACAGAAATAGAACCTCAAAATGGAAATAGGGAGCGCGCCATGTCAAAAGAAATATCAAAAAGAAGAAAAAAATCAAACACTAGATTTATGAATGCGGTCGTACCAAAACTTCCGCGAACGATGAAAGATGCTAGAATTGGAGATGCAGATGCAGATGGGCACACACACACACACACACACACACATCTCCCATGGAACAACCCAAACTTGGCAGGACGTCATGTTTGATGCCCAGAGGCTTGTCCTCCATCCATTCCCAATCCTTGGTGCCCCAGACATGCATGGCACAGCGGCGCTTCAAACCATCTGCAGGTATCCCCTGCCCTCTGATTCGGCCTCTGAAACGAGCCATGGTTTATATGACGCACCAGGATTACGAGGCCCAACGAGGCTTTGCTTCACAACACAGCCTCTGAGCTTCTTCCTTAGCCTGATCTGCCCATCGCCAACGCCCCACTGCAAAACTGCCCGAGAGTAACTATTACTAGACGTTGCGCCATCTCGTCTGTTAGTTAAACCAGATGCCCTGTGCTAATCAAACTTTAAACGATCGATATATTGGGTGCCATCTCTTATTAACAATTGGATATCGGCAGAATAGCTCTGGTTTAGCTAGCCTCAAGTCGAGTGTCGACGGGTACATTAACCGCTTCAATTGCTAGACATGGAGTTGTTCAATTATATCTCATCTGTTTGACCTTTGCGTAGGTTTTCTCCGTAGAACAGGATCGAAACAGTGTTCACCGATACTACCTTTCAATCCTGCACACGCATTGACCCTCAGCCACTGATCCTCAATGCCCTCCATCGGGCTGTATTTCCGCTCGATGGCGAGGGAGTACGAGGCTTTGGGCTTGAGTAACGTACGAGACCCAGTAATATTACGAGGTACAAGAGTTCAAGGCTGTGTGTAGGTATTTGCAAAGCCACTTGCAACAGCTAATAATAGCACGTTCGTGAAACTGGTGAGGCAGTGAGTGGTTGTATAGCGCCCATTATTCTACAATCTATAAGACAAAATCAAAGTGGCAACTTCACCAATTGCATATACTCAACGTCTAAACACACAAAGGCCAGCACGCAAGGTTGAACATCAAAAAAGTACTATTGCAAGGCTCACGGTTGGCAGACATGAGATGCCATATCCCTAGTAACTTTACAGGTTACTCAATAGTTGAAAGCGCGATGCTTGCTCCATCGCCATCGCCATCGCCATCGCCATCGCCATCCAATCAAGGAGCTGTTTATCTCCTCGCTTCCCACACACTCCGCACTCCCACACACCGCAATACTTTTAAACAAGTCTCCCACCTCTTACACCATATCCCTTTGACCTCTCGGCTTTTCCATTAAAAAATCCAAGATAAACAAAACAAAAAAAAAAGAAAAGGACTGGGTCACCGCCTCCTGGGCTGCAAACCAGTTGAAGGCATCAAAACGCAAAAGCAAGATAACTCCCCTAACTAATGATATGCGCCAAAGAAAATTAAGCTCCTTAGGATGCGAGAAAGCTGTGTGCATTCGCCCGAGCAATTACGCTTCGGGTGGCCAAAAGAGGAAGTGGAGGACAGTAAATAGTGAAGAAAAGAAAAAGAAGCAGATAATGAAGTGGATGGATGAGATACATCCACCGACTAGAGTCACCAAGCAAAGATATAAATGCGCGGGCGGTAGATAAAAAAAGAATACGGCTGAGCAAAATCACCACGCGCAGAAATAACTCGGACGATCGCTGTACCGGACATGCATGACCGATGTAAAGAATGATACCGTCATGCAGATTCGTCATGGCCGCATTGTGTGATGGCAGGTGGGTAGGTCAAGCCAAACGTATTATACCGCCGGTGGCAGCTAACAAAAAAAAAAAGATGGGCAAACAGAATTTGTGTGGCGAGATGAGCTCCAAGATGTCTTACAGAAAAAGATATCATGAAGTTTCCCATGGTATAGGTTACCGAATAACGCCCTTCCGCAATAATGATGATTCCAAGCAAGACCAAAGGGCAATGAAGGGCTAAAAGCAGCGCAGCTAGATTAGAAATGTCACCAAATCACTCTTCCAGTTACCGATGCATCGTCTCGGGTGATAGACTAGTTGGATCAACCGCGTCAAAGTGAACCAGTTGGTCCATGTCAATATCTCCCTGTGAGTGCTGAACATAGCTCCCGGGCGAGTGCTCATGCAATGGCATATTAATGGAGTGTTTGGAATACATCTCGTTCAAGCTGACGCCATCATCCGAGACAGCGCATGAGCCATCCTGGCCCATGTACATTTCGGAGGAGCCAGGGCGGCCCATCATAGACATGGGAGGGGATTGCTCGACAATTGAAGGCTCAGTAGGACCATTGAAAGGAAGGGGAGAGATGGCTGTAGGCATGTTGGCTTCAGCAGTGACCATGGGCGACAAAAATGCGGCACCATAGGGTGTGCTGTAATTTGATGGAGCCAATGGGCCGTTCTCTTGACCCGGGGGGAAAAAGCCAGGGCTCGGCGGGAACTCTGATGGCGAAGCAGTCGTAGCTGACATGGGGTATTGTCGCATGTCCAAACCAAAGCCTGCTTGCGTGTCAATCCTCAAATTGTGTGCAACGTTGGGTTGCTGTGGCACTGGAGCATAAATGTTTGGATTGTGCTGAGCAGCCATATCACCGGGAGGCTGAATATAGAAGGACGGCATAGGCTGATTCTGGAACATGGCAAAATCAATTGGCCCAGGAACAGAGCGACTACGCTGTCGCTTGTGGCCCTGAGGCCGCATATTAGCAGCAGAGTGCATTTGGGCCATCCCCCATTGTTGCTGAGCCATGGCCATCGGTGGTGCACCAAAGCTGGGCTGCGATGAGGGTCGAGCTGTAGGGGATACCGGGGCCGAGGCCGAGATTGCATGAGGGTCTGCATATGCGTGAACCTGTCGAATGCTGTGGGGGTTGTGGCGGTTCATGAAAGATTCCAAAGAAACAAGCTTGGCCAGCTGGTTGGCCAGCACCTTGGGGTTGCCCCCCAGATGATGAAGCAAGCACTGAGAGGCCTGCTGATCCTCGGTGAAGTCACTAACGTAGTCAAAGCCCGTAGTCGACGAGGTTGCATCCATCATGAAGTAAGGTGGTTGGTTGAGCTCAATAAAGATGCCCGCCAGTTTGTTCATGTCGTTGTCTGCATTCTCCAGCCAAATGTTCTTGATATGGGAGAAAGGGTATTCGATCTTGTAACCAGCTTGCTCGTTGTTAATGTAGTAGGTCATGGTACACTTGTCCGGCGAGTAAAAGATGATGAGATCCATAGTGTTTTGTCCAACTCGCGTCCATTTGCCAATGCTCAGGGAGCGACAAGTGAGATGATGAATCACTGGAAACTAGTTAGCATGTTGAGTCTCAGGAAAAGAAGAGAAACTCCATGGCAGACGTACAAACTTTGCCCTGCGCGCTCTGGTCACCGCCAAAGAGCATGTTGCCGCCGCCAAAAGGAAGCAGGCCGGTGCGACCCATATAGCTGCCAGCAAACCCTTTACCGGATTCCATGGCCTGCATAGCGAGATATTGCCTCATCGACTCGGGAATTGAATCAATATCTTCGCCGGTTTCGAGGCTCTTCTTGGCCAGCATCTTGATCTTGGCTCGCCTATAGATATGTCAGCCCCTGAATCCCCAACCGATTGCCACGCAGTCATAAATACCTGTTCTGGAACCAAATCTGAACAGAGCGCTCCGTCATATTAATCTCCTCGGCTATTCTGTCACGAACACTAGCCGTAGGAGTCGGGTTCTTGTTGAATTCCATTTCGAGAGTCGTCAATTGGTCCTGTGTGGCCCTTTGTCTCTTTTGGTTCTTTTGCTGCTGCGTAAGGGTGCTTTTGCGCGGCGGGCGCCGGGAGGCATTGGCCTGGCCATTGGCGCTGGTAGGGGAAGGAAGGGGCCTGGAGGCAGATCCAGGAGTGCCATCCGAGGAGTGTTGAATGGCAGATCCAGTTGGGCTAGGCGCAGTTGGTGTGACCGCGGTCAAAGCCAGCGGCTGCTCAATCTCCGTAGCCATGGCGATTGAGTACGCGTCAAGTTCGTCTTATCGCTCGTGGCCGATGGTCGATGGCGTGTTGGAGCTGTTTGCTTTGGACAGATGATTGCACGAGACGCAGCAACGCGGTTGCTAAACCCTCTCGGTGGAATCAGGGCTGAGGAGCGTTAGGGGTTCAAAAGGATTGAATGAGATGAGAAAAGCGGCGACACAATGGGCGCTCGAGGGGATCGTATACAAGTATGGTTGGTTTGGAGTTGATGCTGCAGGTAGGCAAGGACAGGGAGTATAACCAAAAAGAAAACGGCGTCGAGTTCCAGAAAGAAAGAATGTGGTCTGGGACCCTTGCAAGGAACAAAGGCGATGGTTGAATGGAAATAGAATAGCGGAGTCTACCCAGCAACGATTGACAGGCCTTGGATATGAAGCCGAAAGAATGGAATGGTCCCGGAAAGAGTGACGGGAACCGAAATGGCCGAAGATTAAGAGAGTGACGTGAAGAAAGAAAACACACGAGAGAAAGGGAAAAAAAAAGGAGGAGACAATGGCCGCGAGGATGGTGATGGGGAAGACGGAGGAGAGAAAACGGGGGACAGGAGGCAGAGGGAAGAAAAAGGCGAGCGGCGGTGGGTTGGGGAGGGGGGGTCCCCTGGCGGCCTGGGGGCACGAATGGGCGCTGCCAGTGGCTAACGCTGCTGCCAGTGGGTGGGCGAGGGATCGCAGCCGCATTGCTAGTGCCTGTAGCCTCTGTGTACAGGGCCTCCGCTGCCTCTGCCCACGAGTTCCACGACCGGCAAACAGACCACTGCACAGCACAGGGCTTGCTTGAACCCCCCGACTCGTCCAGGCGCAGATGCAGCTGCAGGTACGGAGTAGTGTATGGGTACTCGTACAGACGCAGGTACAAACAGTAGACGTGTCGGATACATGGACATCAATCATCTTGTGCGTGGCCAGGAGCGGTTTCACGTTGGGGGGGACTGGCGACGACGGACGTGCGACGGACGACAGGTACCGCACAGGTACCGCACGGGTAGGCTGGACTGGACTGGAACCGGACCAGGCACAGGCACAGGCTCCAGACAGGAACAGGAACAGGAACAGGAACAGGAACAGCCCAGGCCAGGCACTCAACTGGCTGGCTAGCCACAGTCCCATCCATACTGTCCGGAACCCTGCGCGGCCCTGCATTCGCCGGTTAACCCAAGCTGGTCAGAGCTTTTGCCTGCTCTACTACTAGGTACCTACTAGGTAGTAGGTAGACAGCCGTTGGCGCCAGGGTCGTTGAGGAGGGGTACCGGCTGGGGACACGAGCTTCGGAGCCGGCCAACGGCGTCATCGACGTAGCGCCCAGGTACTTGCTGTCCCGTTCCTCCCATGGCCCCATCAGGCCAATCCAACCCTGTCAACCTGCCTGTCAACCCTGGCCTGCCCGCTAGCCGCAGCACTCGCACAATCCGGCCGCAGAATCGGTGCTCAAAGAAGCCTCTGGGCCAGCGCTACTCTGCAAGCGCCTGGGAGGACAGTGCGAGAATGGCCCAGCCAGACAACCAGAGATCCAATCAATGGTTACAGTATGTGGTCTGGTGTTGCTGGGTTCATGTTGTCGGGTTAGCAGGTCGCGGGCTCGCGCTCGAAAAGGACTCGGAGGCGAGAGCTGCAGGTACCTATAGACGCTCGCCTGCGTCGGCACTCCGTGCTAAGGTACGAGTACTCGTACCGCATTGGATGCTGCAAGGTACCTACCAGGCATCAAATCGTACCGTACCGTATTGATGGACTGACGATAAGAGCCTGCAAGCACTCAATTCAGCAGTGCTCAATTCAGCACAGGTCAATGCCAGATGTGCTACTGCTTGGCATGAGCGCTGACTGCAGTGCTGTACGAGGGAGTGCCTTACAGTACTAGGTAGTGCATGTGCAGGTCGGGCCAAATGTTCAAGTTGCTACCGCGAGAGTTGAGCACTAACCCAAAACGACCTCAGAGAGGGTTGCAGCGCTGCGAGTCTGCTAAGCTTCATGTACTAGGTATCTACTACCTTAGTACTCCGTCCGGTACCTTTGGTGTTCTAATCGCACAATCTGCTACGTACACGTGCTTCTCACCCTTCTTCACCCACGAGGATGAAACTGCTCCGCTCGCCGTCATCAGCCTAGACTGGTCTCCATCGGAGCGACAGATCATCACGTTGTGCCATCCGTCTTATCGGCTGTTGAATACATGTAGGCAAGTCTCGTTGTTTCCTCTTTTCCACTCCAGCTCAGCTCGGCTCGTGGGCGACTGTGTCCACTGTGATCCGTACAAGTTGGTCTTGATGCATGCATGGTTTGGCTGAGCGGGCGCCGGTTGATGCTCCATGATTCGCGGAGCAGCGCCAAAAAGGTCCCATCATTCACTACCTACTAACCTAGGTACCTTACCTGCTCTAGGTATGTAGGTACTAACCCACGGAGTGCATACGATACGAATATGCACACATAGGGACCTGGACCATAGCTTCGATATAACAGCAGCCGAAAGGGTCCCTAGCCGACTCCTCCATATTCGGTCGAGCCATGGCGAATTCAGACAGATACGAAGTGAGGCAACTGAATGCTGATATATGTAGCTCCAAAAACGGCCCTTGGAAGCTCGGCACAGCTCGACGCCCCCAACTGGCCGCTGTCTGGCGCCCATCAATCGATATATGGGGAGCATCCAGTGGGCAAGTATGCGGCGAGTACGAGTATGCGCGACTTACTCGCACGTTGTGCCCCAAGTCGATCTGGTGTTCCACCGGCCGGCCTCCATGTCATGTCCCCTTTCCCTCTCTTCCCCTTTTGTCGCCGGCAACGCCAAACTCTCACGCAACTGGCGCGTTGTTCCAAGGGCGAGCATGCGTGCCTTCGGCGAGACAATGCGCCGCCATTGTTGATTACAACGCCGGGGTGGCTTACTCTGCAGTCATTTCTCTAAACAGCCTCAGTGGCCGCGATTTCTCCCGGACTTGTGTCCGTTTTCTAAGCTCAACAAAAGAGAGAGAGAGAAAAGCAAAAGAACGAGCACAAAGATCAACCAACGCTACTGCTTCTGCTCAACTAAGTCGCAGCTCTAGGCGGTCTAGCCCCCGGAGATCGTCACCTTTGAGCCTCGCTTGACCCAAGGCCCCCCACAGCTTAGACACTGACCGACTCGGAGCTCAACATCAGAGCATTATCCAGCCGGGATAACCCAAGGCCACGATGCTGCACCTGTAGAAGCGGTCCCGTGTCTTGCCGTGGTACGGAGTAGCATTGGGCTCGCACCACCAGCAAAGTGGCTCATCCAAGCCAACAAGTGTGTAGTACAAGACACAAGCACGCACAGACTTGGACTTCCGCGGCACTTGTCCAAGCAACTGACAGGAATTTGGCGTCGCTCTTCCGGGACAAGTCTCAATACGCCATGGCAGCTCTCCTCCTATGATTCGTTCTTGGACTTACAGAATAGGACTCTTAGCTCTTGGCAGACCTGCCATCTGAGCAATCTACATACATAGCACCCTTCTGCCATGACCTACGGATACAGACAGCTACATACTTGCTACTGCTACTAGCAGCCTCGGCAGCTCAAACTAGACACGATTCGCAACGGACGAGACATGGATCTCAGCTTCTGCCCGGTTTATACTACACTACCCGTAGTGCTACTCGCAAGTGCAAACGCCTACGAGTAGCGGCTCTGCTAGTTGCTCCGTACGAGGAGGAACCTTTCGTACTTATAGTATTCAGACGTCCGCAGATGCAGTCTTCGAATTAGCTCCAACCCCATACTAGTACCGCACTTAGCGACCCTAAAGCATGCATTGCATGGCGCTACTCGTACGTCCGCGCGAGAGTTTGTCGCTGTCGCGCCCGCCACGGATCGATTCGACGCATCCAATGGATGACTTTCGACCGACCCGACAGTGGGGGTGACATCACGGAGGCTAATGGTGAATGGCGAAAGGTCCTTTACGTGCCGTCTCTTCTTTGTTGCTACTATGTTGTACAGGCAGTAAGTTCTAACAGAGAATTACCACTGCTAGTGCTACAACGGCATGCCAACTCGATGCCATCCACGGTACTGTTACAGATCCGGCGATGCGAACCACAATGGTGTTAGTGTGGCTGCAAGTCCAGCATGATGAAAGGTCAACTGGGAAACCAATTGAGAAGAGCCGATACCACGACGAACTACTCCGTACTGCTACCACCGAAGAAGAGAACAGCCAAAATGGGAGACCAGCCCGTGTTCCTGCAGAAGGGTGTGATGCGGTTTTGGAGCGGGTCGCGTTCTGGACATGCCTGTACAGTGCGCCCCTTAACAGCATGCCTCTAGGACCGTACCGGCCAGCTCTGACGACATCAGGCGAGGAACCAGCATGGGGGAAAACTCTCAAACACAAAACTCCCCTTTTCGACTCACGTCCGCCTCGCTTCCCTCCGCCGCCGTTGATCGCGGCAGGTCGGCCTCTGCGAGTGGCAGTCAGAATGCCTGCCAAGCCTGGAGTACGAGTAGTATCAAGGCGGAGTATCAAGTTCATCATCTTCTTACTGCCGCCAGTCTGCTGGTCTGAGTGCAAGAAGATCGTCGGAGTGGCATCCTGCAAGGTCAAGACCCTACAAGTACGAGTTCTCCTTGGGAGCAATCTGCATGCACGGAACAGTGCTACTTGTCAGTGGTTGTCATCAGTGGCACCATTTCCCCCGAGCCAGTGTGAGAGATGATAAAACTGACGGCATCGCCGCAGAAAAGGGTCACCCTGTCGCTAAGAATTCCAATTGCAGAGATATTCAAGTTGTCAAGTTGTCAGGGTAGGCAGTTGATGATACGCGATCGATACGATACACGTGGTGGCAACTTCTATGGATATGCTCCCCATGAAGTAAAGCATGCATATTTTTCGCACGCTTCGGGAGAAACAAAAAAAAACGGTAGCATCGCCTTCGAATACGATGGACATGTCTTTGGCGCACAGTACGGGACACGCGATGGGCAAACACAGTGTAACATGCCCCAACCGTCTCGGAGAAGCTCAAAGAAGCTCCACAGCCTCCTTACCCCTGACTAGGACAGACCAGGACTCTGGGACCCTGCTGCTTGGCGTCACGGCCAACCAGTAGTCGGGAGGCGCTCCGCCCAGGATACCCGCTTGGACTGATGCTAAACCCAATGGACGATAGGGAGAGATCGTAGCATCGAGCAGACCGGACATGCTCATGCACATGCACATGCAAGCGGAAGCGCAGGTGCTTCTTAACAGAAGGGAGCTCCATACTTGTCCTCCCGGTTTCGATCCTATCCCACTTTGAGGACCTTTTACCTCCGATCGATCATTCACAAGCACGGCTTTTCATCTTCTCCACACAACCCCAGCGGCATCCCTTCCTGCGCAACAATCGTCTTGTAGCCTTTTGGGCTTTAAGAGTGAGACCTTGCCGACAGCTCGATTTGCCACATGTCTCTAGCTGTATCCTAGGATGAGACCAGTAAACAGACGCCACCCTGATCCCGGCTTCCTCGTTCTTTTACAGAATTTCAATGCTCTCAGTTTGTTATCTGGTCTCACCCGACAGAATCGAGGACCCAAGTGGACAGGGCCATCTCAGCTTTCTTAGCTCTGACCGACCTCACAACCACTGTGGGGGTCCGACCAGTATGACATACGTACATACGGATGGCTGCTTGCTGGTTTTCGAAAAGCTTCTAGTCAGCTATGTCTTTGTGTCAGAAGCCGGCGGAGATGCTCCGATTCCCCTGCGCAAACCTCACAACTCGTTTAGCCGACGGCCAAGACACTCTACAAGTATGCCTGCAAGGCCTGCCAGATGCAGTGGTGATGAGACTAGTCGTGTCGCAGGATGCTTGACTTTTCTTGCCACCTCTGGGTCCTCATGGCGTAGACGAGGGCAAAGATGCAAAGATATTCACCCGACGCGCCCGCGGCTGAAGTTGAAGACTGACTACTAGGCCTAGGGGCAGCACTACCCAGCCATTGTACTGGGGAAAAAAAACGTCAAAGGGCCTTTTGCATCGGATTACTGACTTCCAGAATTGACGTCTATTAATATCATTTTCCCGGCTTGACTCGAGCCTTTGGCAAACTGGATCCCGCCAATAAGAGTTACTTAATTCAGCTTGAGAGCATTCGGATTAGGACATCAGCACTTGGTGGTGGAGTTCAACTGGACTCTGCGCGCCAAAGAAAGAACTTTACAGTGATAGTGGTACAGCAGTTGACACTGACTCGAGTGTATGAAAATAGTTCCATGCTCCATATGGAGCGTCGGGTCGGGCCTGGCCTCGACAGATGTCGAGAGCCGCATATTGCAGAACAGCATACTGTATGTTGCTTTCACAGAACTCATATACGACCGCTCAGTCGTGTGATGTTTCATGCTGCCCTGATTCTCGCCTAGTTTCCTCTTTCTATTTATCCTCTCCCTTTTCGTCACCCCTGTCCGGAGATATCTTTGTATGCAGCATCGCCCATAAGCATGTTACATGTCTCAGTTCAAGAAGGCCATGACAACTAGGCTGGGGAAGCGGGTCTAATTGCAAAGCATGCTTGCAAGTTGCAGCGTCTCTCTCCACGTATCTGCAGGGAAATCTAGCATGGCGTTACGGGCGTTTAATACGCATAACTTGACCTCAAGGTCGTGCCTAGTCCTCGTCTCCGAAATCTAGTCGGATCAATGGAGCGTTGACTCGTGAGCTGAAAGGCATCATCAGCGCACCAAACTTCAAAGTTGTCTCTACAATTAGCTTCCCGAGTTCCGATTTGAGTCCCGGGCCTCCCTTGAATCGACCACTGTTTTGGAACGCCGGCCAAGGCATGTCTACGGGCACGGAGCAGACCGCAGTGGATGTAGGACGGGGAGGGCAGTTGAGCTAACTACATACGAGTATGAGAAACTTCCTTCCGTGCCCTATATGCACGGCGTCGGCATGTCTCACGTTGTCATGCTTTGGCATGATGCATGACGGCTGTCCCTTGCAGCTGGCCACGGACACCATGCTGATTACTACTGTTAGCTGCATTGCATACTATCACTATTTTGTGCAAGAAGTCGTTTTAATAGAATCACCGCAGAGCGAGATCCGATATCTGGGCAGCGCGAGACATGGAAAGCCCTGGCACATGTCAGGAGGCTGTCGCCTAATGAATACTCGACGTACATGCATATCAATGTAGGAATGCCACGATGCGCCACTGTCAGTTCAAAAAGAAAGCTAGGATGAGATTGTGGATCAAGAGACTTTGATTATGGTTTGCGTGTGAAAGACAAAAAGAGAACAGCGACTTCAAAGCTCTCGCATTACCTCCTCCACGGCTCTGGCTGCTAGTCGCTTTCTCTGCGCCTCGCTCATGCCCTCTCCCATTTCTCTAGCCGCTTGAAGCTTCCTCATCATCTTCTCTACCTTGGCCACATCCTCGTCGTCAAGGTCGCGGTCCAACGCCAGGCCTTCGTTGGTATCAGTGGCGGGGCCTCCTTTGACGTCTGCCGCCTTGGACACATCCGTCTTGGTTTCTTTTGAGAGAGCATTGTCGAAATCCCCAGTCTCGAGACGGCTTGTTTCCCAAATTGCCATACGCAACCCTTCAAAATCAGAGCGGTCGACACCAAAGTCTAAGCTCTCTGGATCAAAGTCCTCTGCGTCCTCGGATTTATCAGAGCGCGTCTCGTCCAAATCAGAGAGCGGGTCATCGTTTAACTGGTCCCAGTCATTTGATTCGAGGGCTTCCTTGACCCGAGAGATTCCCGTCTTTTCTGTAAATACGTCTGCAGTCAGCAAGATAACACACCAGGAGTAATACTGTATCGGGCAGGCCAGTAACAATAAGGGCGATGTGGGAATATTCTTGAGTCACCATACCTCCAAACTCATTTTTATCCTTTTGCCCGCTTTTCAGGTGCACAAACTCCAAGCCGGCCTCTGCGCATAGCTCGTCCCATTCATCGGCGTCGTCGCCCTCACCGATGCCAACGGCCAGCCTGACTCCATCCCATTCCCAGCCGCCAAGGCCTTTCTGAACGACACTGCCAACATACCGAATAAGACTGGGGGTGTCGTTTTCCCCAGTCAAGGTTGCAGGCTTGGCATTAGGTATTGCAAAAACTAGAACGAGGCCGCCTAGGACTGCGAGGACCTCACGGGCTTCTTCGGATAGGAAAGATGAAGCCCATTCTGACGGAGAAGCGATGAGATCTATCCATATCGGGACAGAGGCTGTGTAGTACGATGTTTTGAGCTCAAGGTCGTGAGTTGTGCCCGCCAGTGACGTTGATGCCGCTTCTGGTGATGATCCGGTGAGATCTGGTAAGGTACAAGTTAGTTTAAGAAGCAGCGTAGTGAGTTGGCTATGAGATGAGATGGGTGAGATTGAAAGCCCAATAGATAAAGGCCCAAAAATTTCTGATAAGTAATGGTGGCGTATGAATGTGAAACTCATCCCAGCCCTCACTTGCAATTCATATATACAAGGTTGATGATATATCACATATGCCACAAAAGGCGCATCCCACGCAGGTATGCTAAATGACAAGAACGAATGAGAACATTACCTTTGATGACACGACTCAGATGCTGCTCCGAGCCCTCTAGGCTGACAGCCAGAATCCTTCTCGGATTGGAAATGTCCATGGTGATGAGAATGTTTGGCCACCCCTCGTAAAGCAATCCGAAGCAAAATCTGCAAGAGAACGTGCTCTCTCTCTCTCGTACTCCCTCTCGATTATAGGGCGATATAAGAAATGATTGTCGTGAGAGTTTCGATTAAAGCTAAACAGGTGTCGGAGCTGTGGTGCATGAGATTGTGTAGAGTACAGGAGAAGAAATATATAAAGTTGAGGTGTAGAAAGTTGGTGCTGCCTTACACTTCACGGGACGCTTAGTGATGGCTTGTCAGCCACGTTTAAGCAGAATTACAACGGGGCGAATTATTGGTTGGAGGGGCAAAGCGCTGTGGGGTCCAAATGCTATGAATATCACAGAAGCCGTCAAAGTGCATCATGGAAAATAGTTGAGTTGAAATTGCAACTATATAAAGAAAACAAATGAAACAATAAATCCATGTCGTGTCCAGTATATGCAATGACCTGTAAGGAATCGACAAAACTAAAGATTGTACATAGGAATAGCTCAACATCCGCTGTACCTATAAAATATCATTAATGCTACCCTGTAACTCCAAAAACTCCTCCGCCAAAAAGTCTTTTTAACGTGCTGAGGGAAGAAAGGAGCGCATATCCAGTCCATCTAGATTCATGCCATCACCCTCGTCTTGTTCTTCGCCACGGTGCCCAACATGCAAGCCGTTTACCGTCTTCCAAACTTGAAGCGCCGGGGTGCACTGCCGCTGTCACCACCCCATCCAAACGACCTGTTGACCACGCCCATGGCTTCCACCCCAGCCTGCACCATACCGGCAAAGCCACCGGCTTGGTCAGCTGGCTGGTCGGCTCTCTCCACGTCTCCCTGGTCGAGGTGGCCCTGTCTGCGTTCCAAGACGGCCTTCTGGATAGCTCTCGCCCACATCTGATACCACTGAGCCTCGCTCATGGAAGCAAAGCGACGTTCCACGCAGCCGGTTCCATCCGGCTCATCGCGGCTCAGTGACCATTCAGCGTATACCGTCTCCCAACGTTTGGTGCGGAAGAATAGGTACGGCCAGGCAAAGAGGAACATGAGGGTGAGCATAAACATGACCTCGATCCATTTGGTGAGACGCATCTGGTTCACACGGCAGGCGTTGTAAATCTCCACGCGCGAATTTCGCACTGGGAAAGTAATGCTAGTGTGGCCACGATAATTGGTATCATGAACCAGGCGTTCCAGCTGCTTCTTCAGATAATCCCAGTCCCATCCGGTGACACGACGCTCAAAGGCCATGTTCTTGAGGCCGGCACGACTGGCACAGAAGCGGTGGCACCATTCCTCGACGGTAGGCTCGCCACATTCGATGATGCCACCGCTGCCGCCGAAGCCAGCTGCACGAGTTGGGAAGACGGTGCCACGGCGAACCTTTTCTAGGTTGCCAACGCTGTGGAGCTTCCGCCAGGCCCCGTTTGTAGGGTCCTGAATATTGTGGTAGAGCAAGTGTGTGAGCTCAATCTCAATGTCGAAATCAACGACGGTGACCTGCTCCGTCTTGTCATCAGACTTGCGGCGAGTCTCGGTGTGTGTACCGCGGATCTGGGCAAACGGTCGAGGAGGCAGCTGGGACAGATGGACAAGAGCATCGTTGAGATACTTGGGATCCGAGTCGAGGCGGGAATCCAGGTAATATACGGTGTCTGAGCGAGGGTCACGCTTGAAGGGCTCGAGGTTCAGAATGCTGGCTGCAGGGCCAGCAGGGGCCAGAGGGTCGATGAAAGGGACGGCATCGTTCTCATGCTCGTCATATAGAGGGGGTAGGTCGTCGGTGGCGAGCTCGGTAGGGTCATCGTCAAAGTACGTCTGGCGATGGTTGCCGAGATTCGCAGCAGAAAAGGTATTGGCCGTTGGGTTGAGCGAGATGGAGCCGGCGGACTCGGCCAAGGGCGTTGTAGGCCCGGCAGCCGGAGACGGAGGCGGGAGGAAGTCTGGCTTGCCCATGATGGATTGCGGGTGTGTCTGAGTGTAGGAGTAGAAGAGATGGAAATGAGGAAGACGAGGGAAATGAGAGAATAGAAACAAGATGAGAAGAAAAAAGACGGGCGTCAAAGAAGCGAAGAGGGTGGGAATCGATAAGGAAAAAGAAGCTTAAAACCGGTGAGAGAGGCAGGCAAGTACGTAAGCCTTGGGTAGCGGTCCCGGCTGCTTCTTTTCCCACTTGTTTCGTTGTGCGCTCTGGCTCTTTGACTCTCTCCAACTCTCTCCAAACTCTGTAATCAATCGATTGATCTTCCCCGGATTCCAAACGGTCAAAAGCTCGGCGTATTTCGAATATCGGCAAAACCAAAACAAAACAAAAGAGCACGAGACGAGAAAGCGAAAGGCGAAACGGGGAACGCGGCACAAACACCGGCTTTATCTATCTCTAGGCTGCAAGCTGGGCAGACACCAGCAAAGACCAGTCAGTCACAAGTCACCAACCAGGCCCAACGGCGGATCAAGCGTCGGTGCCCTGTGAGACGCAGGAGTGCGTCCAGTCCAAAAGCTGCTACTGCTATGCTGTGCTAAACAACCCGCTAGACTGCAACAATGCAACGCGGCTGAATGGCACTAGAGCTTTCACGAGCTTACGTCTTGCTCCGTAACGCCGCCGTTGATTCTTCAGCACCGCCTCCACTTGTTCGTGGCATGATTCCGGAAATGGAAATGGCCGGGTTTTGCCATCGTGGCTCTCGCCCGCGGCATTTCAACCTTGTTCGAGACGAGACGAGACGAGACGAGACGAGACGAGTCTGGAGAGATGAGACGAGACTTGGAGCAAATATGGCGTTACCAAATAAGACGCGGAGGATGGTCCTTGGAACAAGCACTACAAGAGCTCAAGAGCTACTATATAGATGCTATACGCCCATCTCGGAACATTTCTGCTGCAGCTGCTGTTGCTGTTGCTGCTAGTAACACTGCTAGTAACGACGCTCGGCGAAAACCGTGCACCAAAACATATGCTACTAATTACTCCTTACAGACTACTACAGACATTAGATGACAGAGTAGTTGATTCCGACCAACGACTGGACTCGATTAATCATACGACTACACGAGAAACCTTCAACATGGCTTCGATGGATAGATATTGACTGTTTGTTTTTGGGCTCTGACTTGGCTACTCTTGCTAACTCCATCTCAACTTACCCCACTACGATCACCACCACCCTCCTGTTGTCGGTCTGCACAATCATCGATGCTCCAACATAGCCTGCCACGACGTATCAGTAGGGGACTCAGTCAATTCCTAAAGTCCATGATTTTGGCGCGCGGCTATTGTCTACCCAACAACCAAGGCTGAATGAGTAGATCGTTACAAGGAGGTGGTATGGCGGTGATACAAATACTCCATCCGTCGAGATATCTTAGTTACATGTAGCTATCCAGATCTCATTCATCAAGTTGATCAAGGTTACCTATTTTCGTATGAAGGGTACTGCCATTGAATATCAGACAATATGGATGAGCTTGAGAGGAATATGAGCAATATAACACTTGATGACATTAATTTATATAAGTACTATTGACCTAATTGAGATCCTTTTAGTTTTAGTTTTCCTTCTTTTATATTCAGTTGTGACCCTCGTCCCACTTCTTCTTTGCGGCTTTTACTAATATATCCATATCACCACTGGTCTCACACATACTCCTAAATGTTCCGTCTTTTTTGTTAATCAGCTCCCACGGGTGATCAAATTCAACCACTTCACCCTTGTCTAACACCAAGACTTTATCATAATCCACGATAGTCTGGAGACGATGTGCAATGGTAATGACAGTTCCAGTAAGTTCTCGGATAGTCTCTTGAATCTTTGAGTCAGTGTTGTAATCGATAGATGCTGTTGCCTCATCCATGACCATGACAGTCGGCTTCTTTAGCATTGCACGTGCCAGACACAGAAGCTGTCGTTGACCTTGAGAGAGGTTGGAGCCAGACTCGGAAACGGGAGAAGACAAGTCGAGGAAGATATTCTTGTTCGTAGCAATTGACGGTGTCCGGGTACCAGATGAGGCCCCTGCGCTCTCTCCTTCAGCAGAGCCCTGAACAGTAGGGGTTGCAGGGGTGGTTGTCTCGTCATGGCCAATTAACTGGACACGTCTCAAAGCCTCAAATACCTCTTCGTCCGTATACTGATCAAAGGGATCAAGATTAGTTCGAATGGTACCCATGAAGAGTGTGGGATCTTGAGGCACAATAGTAATGCCCTCTCGGAGATCCTGGAGTCCAATCTTGCTGATATCAATGCCATCGATCGTAATGGATCCCGAGTCAGCTTCAAGGGCACGGAAAATGGCCAGCGTCAACGAACTCTTGCCCGCGCCAGTTCTGCCCACAATGCCAACCTTTTCCTTGGGACTAATCTTGAGCGAGATGCCTCTGAGAACTGGATCCAAGTCGGCGCGGTATCGAGTAGAGTAGTTGACAAACTCGACACCACCCTCCGCAGGCCAGTTCTTTGGCGGCCGGTTATCTTCGATAATAGGTTCCGCTTCCTGTTCGACATCAAGGTATTCCTTGACACGTTCCATAGAGTTCATGTTTTGCTCGTTCATGCCATACTGACGGACAAGCCACAAAACGTTTTCAGTAAAGTTCATCGCATAGCTCAATGAAATACCAGCCGCACCGGCATCAATCTTGCCTAGGTTGACAATAATAAAGACACCTGCGAAGAAGGATACCAAGTTGCCAAGCAAATCAGCTCGGAATGCAAGCCATCTGTTGCAAGCCCACAGATAGATGAATGGCCGGCTCTGAGTGTTGATTTTGGCCAGGTTGTCGCGGATGAAACGTCGTTCATCGCCGTAAGCTCTAATAGTTGTCATACCGCTAAGAGTCTCGCCAAACTGCTGGAAGAGCGGACTACGCTGGACAGATTCCAGGCGCTTAAGATCGCGAGACGCGCGGAGATAGAAAGCGGCAACGATATAGAACAGGACAGCGATGAAAAAGGCGGCAATCAGGAAACCGGGAGTGATGAATGAAATCAACACAATGGTCACGACGAGAGAGAGGGCGCAGACCATTACACCAATCGCTGTAGGTGCAATTTCTTGATCCACAGCCTCGAGATCCTTACTAAAGCGGTTCATCAGCTGGCCCAGAGGGGTTACGTCGAAGAACTTGAATTTGGCTCGGGTCACAGATTGAATGAGACGATCGTGAATTCGCCTGGATGCAGTCAAAGAACCAACAAAGATCCATACGTCTCGGATCAGAGCGGCCAGGGCACCGAACACGCCAATGAGAGCAAGTCCAGTGAGGTAATATGGGACATTGACTTGTGGTACCGCAGTCGGGCCAAGAGTGATCTGATCATCCAGTACGCGCAAACCTGGCTCTGTCGAGGACTGCAGGCTACCCAAGCTGGCAATAGAAGCCCAGGAGCCCTTAGACAGAGTCCCAGCACCGTAGGCATGTGGCATCGAGCTTAGCGAAACGTTGATATTCTCCTCCTCGATGTACTGGTTAGCCCATTCTCTAACCCAGATGTTCGTTGCAACGGTTGACAGCTGTTGCATGCCAAAGACCATAAAAGCGACAAGCCAGAACCACCAAGGTCCCATAGAAGAGAGATAAATGCGCAAAACAGACCATTTGACGGATCCAGTCGCCTTTGTTTCCTCAGGAGGACCCTTGGGCGGTTCCTTTTTATCCTTCTTAGAGTCGTCTGCGGAGCCTGCGGCGTCACCGTTACTGTTCACCATAGTCTCCTCATCGCCGACGCTTGATGGTACACGAGAGGGGATACGAGATGCAGTATGAGAGACAGGTCGAGAGCGCTGAATCTCCTCGCCGAGCTTGCCGGAGGCGATGACTTCTTGTGAGGGCCCTTGGGCTACGACCCGTCCGTTCTCTAGTAAGACGACAAAATCGGATGACGGAACACAAAGCTGGATGTTGTGGGTAACAAGAACGCAGGTGCGGCCCTTCATCAATGGGCCATTGATGCAGTTGGTAAAGATCCATTGAGCCGTATGCGAGTCCACAGCACTGAGACAGTCGTCCAAGAGGATATGAGCCGAGTTGGAATACAGAGCACGAGCCAGGGAGATTCGCTGCTTCTGACCACCGGAGAGAGTGATACCTTTCTCACCAACCAACGTTTGGTCTCCATGATCGAGAATTTCGAGATCACGCTCGAGAGCACAGGCGACAATGACGTCCTTGTATCTTTGCTCATCATACGGCGCAGCAAAAATGATGTTATCCTTGATATTAGCGTTGACCAACCAGGCAGCCTGGGCGACATAAGCGATTGTATCGGCAAGACCAGTCTCGGGATTGGGGCGGACGTCCTCTCGGCTGCGACCACCAGGGCAGAATACCCTGCCTTCTACAAGTGTCATCTCACCCAGAAGACCCATGAGCATAGAAGTCTTGCCAGATCCAGTTGGGCCGGCGATGATGTTGAGCTTGCCGATCTGAAAGTCAATGTCTAGGTCAAGCAGTCGGAATGCCCTGGAACCATCTTCCGCCACGCTGTTTTTGGCACCCCAGATCAAAGTAGCATCCCTGAAGCCAATGCGTTTCTTGCCATCTTCGTCCACATTGTCCAATCCAAGTTGTTCATACTTTTCGGTCTCCTCTTCCAAAAGGTACTCCTCAACTCGATCGATGGAGACCTTTGCCTCCTGGACGTGAGCGAACATGTCGCCGAGCAGATCAAGGGGAACGCGAAGAAGCATGAAGAGGGAAATGGCTGTGAAGGCGACAGAGGGATACAGGGGCTTCTTCTCAATCAGGGTGTACACCAGGAAAGAGAAGAAGGTGATCAGAATGGGAACCGAGTTCCAGATGGCAACCGCGCAAGCCCATAGAAGGAATCGAGAGCGAAGAGCCTTGAGCTCGGCTTCACGCTTCTCATCCACAATCTTGCCGAATCGACGTTCCCAGGCAAAGTATTTAATGATGCGGATGTTTTGGAGAATCTCGTTGGTCACATTTATGCGCTTATCGGTAGCAGCCATGATGTTCTTGGAAGTGATGTTGAAACCACGAGCCAGCATGTAGTTTACGGGCAGGAGGATGAACATGACGATGAGACCGGGAATGGCGCTGTAACCCATAACCTGCCAAAGCAAATAGATGGATACGATCAGCTGGGTGGGGGCTGAAGCGCACAGGAAATGCAGGTAGGCGGTGATTTCGGCAATCTTGAAGCTGTCAACCGACATGAGGTTGATAATGGTTCCCAGGTTAGCCTGTTCATCATCTCCTCCCTTCTCTGTGATGGCCTTGACAGAATCGGAGGTATTGGCAGCTTCGGTGTCGTCTGAGCTGGAAGCGTTCTTCTGCTTCTTGCCACCAAAACCAAGAGCACGCTTGACTTTACTGACGACGCCTTTGCTTCCCTCGTCGTCGTTATCCTTGTCGGCTTTAGCATTGTCACCGAGCAGAACCTTGTCTTTGCCGGCGGCAGCTTTTCGGCGCAGCGCCTTTGCGTAAATATCACCCACAATAATAGCACGGACGCGAATACAGATCTTGCGGCCAATCCAAAGGGCCATTCCATCGCAGTACGAGCGGATCGTATCAAGAACTGGGAGGCCAATTACGAGGAGCCAGAGAACGTTGACAGGCGCCTCGTCGGGACGTTCCACATACTGGAGGATAGCTTTGAGCAGCAGGGTGGGGGCAAAAGTGAAAAGACCGGCAACGGCCGCCATTGCACATTGCATGAACAGCAGACTGCGGAAATACTTGAGCAAGTGCCACGAAAGTGCAGTGGTCTTCTTCATCAGCCGGTAATCGGCGATAATGGCCGTGGACTTGTCCTTGGGGAGGAGATTCCAAACATCTTCAAGCTCCATGGGCTTCTTCCAACCTTGCCAGACAATAGCATCGACCCACGAAAAGGTGGCAATAGAAAAGAGACTGGCAAGAGGTTCGCGCGAGGGCTCGATGCCATCCTC
Source organism: Trichoderma afroharzianum (assembly GCA_037893235.1). NCBI lineage: Eukaryota > Fungi > Ascomycota > Sordariomycetes > Hypocreales > Hypocreaceae > Trichoderma > Trichoderma afroharzianum. The sequence goes on along the minus strand of JBBLXW010000024.1, from coordinate 156,022 downwards.
CCACTCCAACTTGACAGTCTTGTTGCCCTTGCGCGTGGAGACAGCAATGCCGAATAGCAAAGAGTTGAGGGCAAAGTCAACGACGATGAGAATCTGAGAGAGCCGGGAGTAAGGGTAGAGAATGGCCGAGCGGAAGATGAAGATGGAGAGAAGCCATTTGCAGCCGTAAATGGTGGCGGTGTGGTTCCAGATATAGGGGATTCGCCATTTGGAGGTACCCAGCGCAACTCGCAGTGTTGCAAGAATCAAAGTATATATCCAAGTGGTAAGACCAGCAGCGGCGACCAGGTGGGTGTCGGGGCCAAAAGCACCGGTGACGAGAGCATATGCATTGATCGCAACCAGGCCAATGAGAGCAAGCTCTTCGACGAATTGTGAGAAGCGCTGAGCAGTGGGGGTATCGGCTTGGACTATTGAGCCCCTGGAAGTCACCTTGGCCAGAGCCAAGCGGCCGCCGTTAATCTCGAGATCGTCGTCATCGCTGCTGTCTTCGGATTCTTCGTCGGGGGGAATGGCTGTGTGGTCGGGTACGGCATCGTGGGCAGAGATGGAGCTATATCCCTTGGATTTGGCGCTGCGGATACGATTGATGTTGGACCAAGCGAGGCGCAAGAAAGAAATAGCAATTACTATTAACGGGAAGAGGACAGCAAGGTAACTGTAGGTTTGTCCATTAGCTGAACTGTACCTTACGTAGGTATCGAGGTATCAAGTGGCAAAGCGGATTGCGAGCGCGCAGCAGAGCGAATCAAAAACTTACTCTCTGCGAAAGCAGCCGCTGAAATCATCAATGTTCCATATCGGATCTGAGCATTGAGCAAAGCCCATGGCTGGTTCCGGGTGCGGAGCAAGAGCTGCCCGCGAAGCAATAAGAAAAGTATAAGAAGCAAAATAAGTATGTGGTGGCTCAGAGAGCAGAAACTAGAAGGAGAATGCAGAGTTAAAGGAAAGAACACAGACGAGCCTCGGTGGTCTCGCCTCGGTTCCTGGCGTGTGAGCTCTCGTTCCTGCTGCCTCTCTATACACTCATAGCGTTAGCGAATGTACAGGCATGAGAAGAAAAGACATTCAGCGGACAGGAGAGGAAGTGAAAAGAGGAAGAAAGAGGCGACTGGACGATGATGGGATGTACAGGAACTGGGCGGTCGCATTGGTCAGAAGGCGACGGCGGGGTGGAGCTGCCAGGTAGCGCTAGCTGCGGTACAGGTACCGCCGGTGGATAAGACATGAGCGCGGACGCACGCACAGGTATGCCGCTCCGTACAATTCAGGTACTTGTACAAGTCAGAGCACACTAATACATAAGCCAAGTATTTTGCTATGACCCGGATATGTTATCAGTGGGGAACAGAGGCCGGACAGGGTACGGAGGGAGTAGCTTTGCGCGCGATGCGGTGGGGAAGAAACACGCAGGGAGGGACTTTTTTTTTTTCTTTTTCTTTTTTCTCCTCTTAACTTGACCAAGATTCTTTCTTTCCGGCGTAGCGGTTGGAGTTTGAACGGGGAATTTTGCATATAGCGGCCCTCACCTTAAGGTACAAGTACCTGCTAGCATGCGGAGTACATGCAGCTTTGCGCTTGCGGTGCTTTGACAAGGTATTTCTGGGGTACCTCAGATATCGATGCATCAATCTCCAGTACTCCGTACAGACGTCAAGATGAACGGTTGAGCAACACACCAGGCTCGCACAAGCATGCGGGCAAGGGCACTATTGATATCCTGGCTGCCCCCAACTCCTTTGCAATTCAGCCGACGGCTAGCCTGATGAGACAGATGGTGGAAGCGCGGTGGCACGATGATCAACCTCAGGGTCGAAAAAGGACAGCGTTGGGATCAAGAGTCACACGGCGGGAGCTGCATTAGTGCATGCGCTGAAGCTGCTTTTGCACACCAGCACATGATGATGATGATATAAAGTGATTACGGCTCTGGGCTAGTGCCCCTCGAACCAACGAACGCAGAGATGGGAGCAGATCTGGGATTGTCGTGAAAGGCACAAGAGACTGATTCGGGGCGACTGAGAGACCGGCTTATCCTGCCGCTAGGCCCTCAGGCAGGGTTGCATTCCGTCTCGTATGTTGGCAATTAACTCTTCGTAACCGGTTCAGAGTTGATGCTGGCACGAACCTTGAGACTGTAACTGATCTGAACTTTGCTTTACATGCATGATGACCACAGGCTGTACATGCGAGATACATGAGCCTTGGTCAGAGTTGCAGCTGCTAGGGCAGTAGTGCTAGAGCTTAAAAGATGCAGCAAAAGTACCCTCGAGTACCGGGTATCCAATCCAATGGCCAGCCTGTGATGAATCTCGCAAATCACCAGCTCTCACTCAGCCCGATCATGACTTGCAGCCATCTCCTGCGTTTTCAGCACGGATTTGCACTTGATAGCGTCGACTCATTCGCTGAGTCACCAGAGACGACGCGATGCACTTGGCTTTGCAAACGTTCCCTGCCCTCCATCCTCCAGCTTCTGCTCGGTAGCACATGCTTGCGCCCTCCGCATACATCAGAATGTGTTGTTGATTCATCCATTGGCTATCAGACGGCACAGGGTACAGGACACTGTCATTTTACTTATTCAGCTGTCATCATGCATTTGCCCTTTCTAGGATCACTCATCATTGACGGCGGATTTCTTTTTTCTTTCAAATCTTCGCCCTCTGCTTTTACTCATCTCAGGCTAACAAAAGCCATCCACTTGGTCAACTCCACTACCGCCCCTCCCCGACCTTCCCCTTAGGTGTACATAACCCTCCACAGCTTCTGTCCCGCTCCATGGCCTCTCTTTTGAATGACTGACTCACCGCTATGGCGGAGCCTGGCAGCCTCCTTTTGCTACTGTACGAGTTGCATGTGTGGCACTAAGCCAGCCCGGGATACTCAAGAGACGCTACTACTGTAGTTGCGCTGCTTCCAGACCACCAATATCAAACATCACGAACTACCCACGCTCTTCGCAGCTTCTTTTTCTAAACCGCCGTCCTCTGTCACTCAAACCACGATAGCGGCACTGAGCTACTGCACTACGACATGTCCGGCCCTGCAGCGAGCTCCGACATTGCCTGCATGGCGCATCCCGGCACGCACGCCATCCCGGACCCTCCACGCAGCGCTGATTTGCTACCCGTTTCGTATTGGCCGTGCTCGTGCACCTTCACAGCGGGTTGCGGGAGGGAGGCCCAAGCTCCCACGGAGCCATCATCCGAACCCTTTGGCTTGCTTGATTCATCCTCGTCCTTCCATCTGATCTCGCCTAAAGAAGCTATGTAATACTATTTCGGCTATCTTTGTAGTGAAACCACGGCCACAGAGCATATCTCATTGGTTCATGCCCCTGCACTGCTCAGTATTAAATCATGGGGAGATGCTTCAAGGCACAAGTTGTTGATAGCTTCAATTCTTACTTGTTGTTCCGTCAACTAACATTACAGCTTCGCCTTGTTAGTGCTAAGCAGGGTTTTATTTGTTCCTTTTGGCTCGCTATAACCAACGGTAACCCCATTGTTTCTGATTGGTTGTTCCGTAGTTGACACGTCTTTGCTATGGAGCATCGAGAAATTGGATAGTCATCATCCATCATGGTTGCGGTCAGTGACTCAAACAAACAACTCGCCGGACAAGTTCCCCGCAAAACCTCCGTGGATGTACGCTGCTTAGTGCCACTGGCAAGTGCGCGTCAGGAGACTTGAATACTATCGCCCGTGAGGCTGAGGCTGTGTTCATTTACAGCCGAGGGCGGTACGAGTAGTAATCCAAAGCTGCATGTCTCAGTCGAGATTTGGCGGAAGAAGGATGAAAATTACACCGCGGTGCTACTGGCACTTATACGGCGTCCATCCATAGGTAGCATCTCACATTGCAAATTGCATGTGCCAAGGGTACATAATCACCATATTCAGCGATACCCTTGGCATTGACATCACTTCTTACGACAATAGCTGAAAACAAGCGGATTTCGCATCGTCCATTGCGCAATTCCGCCCGTTGAATCTGAATTGCTTCCTTGAACACGTAGGTATAACAGCTGGCCCGTGGGAAGCCCTCACCGTCTTTCTGGCGCTGACAAATGGATGCGCTCCCGTTGACCATGGGCCGTACTGGCTGTACTGAGACACTGCTTCTCATCATACTGACTGTACCAAACGCTCTTCTCCATCATACTTGTACGAAATGTGCTCCCACAAAAGATATGAAACATGATTATCGTGGATAGCGGCCGTTTTGGAGCCATGTTTCAAAACTTGTACGCTGCAATCTTGCATCTCCCGAAGTATTGCTGTCGATGGTACACAACACAAATGGGGAGTGTGATTAAATGCATAATACTAGCAGACTCGTGATAGTTCGCTGCCTGTTCGTGTATCAATGGCGTGCCTGCCATCTCTTATGACTACTAGGTAATAAACTTGGTAAATTATTCCGGACCAATCGCTGCTAAATTACGCAAATCCAAGACAATGGTCCTACATGCTGTATCACGGTTCACAAATCTACAATTTCCTCCGAGTATCCGTACATTGTACAAGAATCTATTAACAACCTGGTTATGTCAAGACGTGTCCGTGCCTCCGAAAGCGGAATCTATTTCCTGGAATTGAATTCATCCATTGATGAGACCTGTTCCACAGGATGCTTGCTCAAACTTTCGTACAACTGCAGGTAACTGCCGATCAAGAAAGCCCATGAACCCCTAAGAGCAGCAGCCAATAGTCAGTAAAAACCATCTTCTTTTAATGGATCTTAAAGCATCAAATCAGACGCGACTTACCAGAAGGTAGCCAGTCCAGCTTCAAATTGCGCCCCAGAATTGTTATATGCCATTCCCAGAGCACCGCAGAGCGTGAACCCAAACGCTCCCACGAGATTCCAAAATGCAATGTGCCAACCCAAAAGGTGAGGTGCGGGCTTCCACCATTTCTGCTGTGTTTCTAGCATGTACAACGTGCTGCTGACAATGAAGCCACTGCCTCCAACGACCTGAGGGATCCAGTACGCAGCGTTGAGTCGCCATTGGGGCGTGAGATGATTGTTAATCCCCGGCAGCGCAGTAAACCCAGACACACCAAAGACAGTCGCGCCGAAGAGCTGTGCACAACCGGCGAGAAATCCCAACTCGTGAATGTAATGTGTGCGCAGGTCGTGCCACGAAGGGAACCATTGCCATTGCCTCTCATCCTTAGCCCCGCTAGGATCCGGCTGAGCTTCAATCGAAGTGGTAGCTGAGGGCTTGCCCACAAAGTTGCGTCGATTTTGGTGATGGTGGTGGCAATGATGGCGGCTTGCGACCACCCGAAGCCTCGGCTTGCCGCTTCTCCCATTGTCGACCAATTGTTCAACGGCCCAACCGAAACAGCCCGACCTGTTGGCGTTTATGGCTTCGAATATGAGAAGGATGGAACCGAATTCGAAAAAGACGATGGCGCCGATGAAGGCGGTTATGCCACCGGCCCAGTAGACTTCGCCGTCGAACTCGGTAGAGGGAGCCACGAGCGGAAGCCAGACGAAGAAACTCTGTCCAATACATTAGATCACCAAGCTCAACAACCCCCCACAGCCGACTTCCCCAGTGCATTCTACACATACATTTAGAACCCAGACTATGCTTCCCCATGTGAATATGAAGGCCACCAGCCACGAAATGTCCCAGATGGGGTAGTACGTGAAAGTCTTAATCACCGTCTTCAAAATCTCCCGGGGATGCGACGTGCACCTTGGTGTCACGAAAGGCGCTTCCTCTCCCGGGAGCGGCTTTTGAACGAGCAAGGGATGCCGACCCTTTCGATTGTCTCGAGACCGCCATAGGAACTTGACGTTCTTGGCGGGGACGTTCGAATCGGCGGCTTGTTTTGTCTGTTGGTGCTTGGTTTCCGCATCATCGCCGCTCTCATGTGGTTCCGCTATCTCGTCAGGTGGCGGCTTCGGAGCCAGTGCTGAGTGGTCGAAATGAGCTCTTGTTGGATTGAGAAAGCCAAAAGGCCCCTCGGCGTGCTGCAATGTTAGCCGGTCGTCATTGTGGAATGGCTCTCGCGAGAAGAAGCGCCTGTTCCGCCGAGCTGGCATTTTCTATGGTGCGCTTGTCGCGAGCTCTCGAATCGAGTCTTGTCGAGTGTCTGTCTTGTGCCTATCGCTGCTCTCTAGATATTTGAGGCTATCGACAACCTACGCCAAACAGTCCATTGAAGAGTATGAAGAGTATGAGTGCGCGGCTGGCGCCATTCGGAATGCAACGACGTCGAATTGGGCGACGAAGAGCCGATGACGACAATAACGACAACACGTTTTATCCTGGCATGACATGGTTCAAGAGTTAGCCGATCTTAGCTTCAGCTCCCAAGTGCCGCTCCCGTGTTAGTGCTGCGCACGGGCATTACGTAAAGCGGATGGGAGCTTTTGCTTCCCCGCGATACCCCAAAATCGACTAGGAAACCGGGCGTCGGACAGCGATAAATCGAAACCCATTGCGGCTTTACTCTCAGTAGTACAGCTTATACGAGTACAGAGTAGACGAGTATCAAATATATGTGTACTCCCTAGATATGTACTACTCATCCATGTACAAACCATCATTGGTAGCTTGGTGTTGCTCACATACTTGTTTCGCGGGTTAACTCGTTTACACCGTATTGCCTCGGACATAACGTGGTCTTCTGGGAATATTTAATCCATAGACATGTAGCTATAAACACCGTGCCTTATATCTCTCACAATGCTAGCTCCCAGTTGCCTGCAAAAAAAACAAATCGTACATTTCCATTTTATATTTTGTTTCATACTCCTTATCCCCTATTGATATTCCCCTGTTGGTACATTACTACAATTTCCATGCCTGTCAAGGGTTTACCAAGACTGTAGAAATCAAAGCGAATTTTATTAGAGAATCAAAGCTCCCCGCTTCCCATATGATTCCAGTTAGCCCATGATCATGCCCTTCATTCCGGCAAGATCACCCTCCTTGGCGGCAATTTCGAAGTAGCCGTAGATGATACTGGTAAACGTTTAGTTAGCTTTACCCCAATTTCATCTGGAATTGGAGGGGGGATATAAACTTACGTAACAGCGAGCAGAGTACCGGTACCAGAGCCAAGAGCCCCCATAAGGTCGCTCAGGACGGACAGAGCACCAATGCAGGCACCACCGAAGGCAGCGGCGGTAGGAATGATGCGCTTGAGCTCCTTGTACATGCTCTGATCACGGTGTCCAGCCATGACGAGACCCTGATCCTTGAGCTGCTTGGCAACATCACGGGGGCTGGAGCCGGAAACCTCAATCCAAGTCTTGGAGAAGAGAGCACAGGCACCGAGCATGTAGACGATGTAGACGGCGGTGTGGATGGGGTCAAGGAGAGCATCCTTGAAGTTGAGAGGAGGAGACATGTAGTAGACAAGGCCGGAGATAGCGTGGAGCTGAGAAGTACCATCCTTGGCCTCCCACACACCAAAGAGACGAACCAGGAGGTTCTCGGAGAAGCGAGAGTACAGCATCTGGCTGATCAGGAAGACGTTGGAGGACAGGGCGGACTGCAGCATGATGGGCATGTTGGAGGTGTAGAACAGGCGAACGGGGTATGAGCCACGGGCACCACGCTGGCGGTTGGACTTGACGGGGATCTCGACGCGGAAGCCCTGGAGGTAGATGATGGCAACAAAGACCAGAATGGTGGCGAGGAGGTTCATGATGTTGGGGAGGTTCTGCCTGTAGAAAGCCTCCTGGAGAGCGCGCTGCTTGTTGGGCCAGGTCATCAGGAGATGGAAGAGAGCGATGACAGCACCCTCAAACTCGGGGCCACGGCCAGTGTTGATGGTGGTGGGCGAGAAAGCCTTCCACATGATGGACTCGCAGATGTTGGTGGCAATGAACAGAGAGATACCACTGCCAAGGCCGTAACCCTTCTGCAGGAGCTCATCGAGCAGAATGACAATCATGCCAGCAACGACCAGCTGGAGGATGAGCAGGAAGACAATGCCAGCACCGAGATCGGAGGGAGTGCCGTAGAGACCGGTGAAGACGTAGACAGTGGCGGTACCGGCAGACAAGATGAAGGCAAAGAGCTTCTGGGCAGTCTGGTAGAGTTCGCGATCCGACTTGAGGTCGAGGTTGACGTCAATGAGGTGGGTACCAGCGAGGAGCTGGAAGACCATGCCAGAGGAGATGATGGGAGTGATACCCAATTCCATCAGAGTACCTCGATTACTCGCCATCACCATTCGCAGCCAGTATAGAGGATCCGAATTGTCGGAAGAGACAATGCCGTACAGAGGCATTTGGCTCATGACCAGGAAGATGAGGAGCGTCAATGCCGTCCACATCAGCTTCTGGTTGAAGGGAATTTTGGTTTCCGGCTGCTGAACCTCGGGGAGGAACGGCACGAACGGCTTGACCAGATCGAGAAAACGTACTGCAGAAGCATTGATATGTTAGCAGCGTGCGATTGAGCATCAATTGCGCGTTTTCGGCCGTCTTCGTGCGTGCGCGCGCGCGACACAAGACTGGACAGCGGCTTGGTGGGGGAATTGCAACTCACGAGAACTCATGGCGGCGGCTGAGGGGGGGAAAACCAGAGAGGGAAAACTAATTCATCCAAGGAAAGAAGGGAAGGAAGAAAAAGTCGAGCTTGGATGAGCTCGGGGGTAGAAGAAAAGGTGAATCGATGAGAGAAGTGGTGAAGGGAGCTGGGGAAAGGTTGCGATCTGGCTTCAAGCCCCGAAATGTTGATGTGTCCCGAAACTAGATGGGGGCGCACGTGACTGGCCCGTCGTTAAAGAAGCGTGGCCTCGACAGAACCAACAAGGGTCTGGTCTGGTCTTTTTTCCACCCCAGCACTCTAACAAGCCAACCAATTCAAGCCACTTGTAGGTAAAATTTCTGGGACTGGGAGCTGGAAGTGGGGGGTTTGGATGACTGTTCCAGTTCGAAATTCTTCTATTGATTTTCTGGTGCTCGCAAACAGCTGCGGCCCAGCTCGAAGAGGAAGCTTCCACTGCATTGCGCCTTAAAAGACAGATTGCAGGATTCTGATACTGACGGTGCCAGCGCAACGAAGCCCGATTTGGCTCGTTGTCGAATGCTCGGCCGGGGAGCAGGGCTGTTGCGCCATGTACTGTCTATGTCTATGTCTATGATGGCCGCTCGCAAAGCTCCAGCCGAACCGTTGCTGGTGATCCTAGGCTCTACAGGCACGGGCAAATCCGAGGTTGGACTGTCTTTGCCCCAACTGCAGACGACCTTGGTTTGATTCTTCTAACAGTGATACAGCTAGCCGTAGAACTGGCAACGCGGTTTAAAGGCGAAATCATCAATTCAGATGCTATGCAGCTTTACGATGGCCTGCCCATCATAACGAACAAGATTAGCCAAGAGGAGCGGCACGGCATCCCACACCATCTTTTGGGCCATATTCCGCTGGACGACGCTCCTTGGGACGTAGAAGATTTCAAATCTGAAGCCACAAAAGTTATACGCGAAATCCGCGGTCGTGGAAACCTACCCATTCTCGTTGGAGGGACTCAATACTATGTTGACCCGCTTCTTTTTAAAGATGTAATCCTTGATGACGTGCAGATAGACCCCTCCTTATCGTTTTCAATCTTGGAGCAGCCTACAGATGTGTTACTGGAAGAGCTGAAGAAGGTTGATCCGATTATGGCGGAGAGGTGGCACCCGAATGATAGACGCAAGATTCAGCGATCACTCGAAATCTACCTGCATACGGGTAAACCTGCATCAGAATTATATGCAGAGCAAGAAAAACGCAAAGCTGCAGTTGCCCAAGAACCAGGGACAAGTCAGCCTTGGGAAAAGTTGCTCTTCTGGGTCTACTCAGAACGAGAGACTCTTACGGCGAGACTGGACAGTCGAGTAGACAAGATGCTCGGTGTTGGACTCTTGGACGAGGTTCAGGAGCTGTTTGATATGAAGAAGAACAAGGCCGCCGAGGGCCAAATCTTGAACATGACAAAGGGCATATGGCAGTCCATCGGTTACAAGCAGTTTGAACCATACATGGCTGCGAGAGAAGAGGGCAAGGATGAAGCTGACCTTGAAAAGCTCAAATTCAACGCTCTAGAGGAGATGAAAGCGGCAACGCGCCGGTATGCAAACTACCAAACCCGATGGATCAGGCTAAAGCAGATCCCACGCCTCAAGGAGCAAGGCCCCGAGGCATTCGGCAGCTTATACTTGGTGGACAGCACCGATGTCTCAAAGTTCAAAGCCAATGTTATAGAGCCTGCTGCCGAGATTACATCCAAGTTCCTCTCTGGGGAATCGAGGCCGGTACCCACTGAGTTGTCGGAACTGGCCCGAGAGGTGCTTACACGAGTGGGTGAGCCCCCGCCAAAGGACATACCATGCAAAAGAACGTGCGAGATGTGCCAAACAGTCTGCGTGACGGAGCAGGCATGGCAACGGCACATTAAGAGTGCTGGACATAAACGGGTCATGAAAAAGAAGAAGAGACTGGCGCTTGTACCGGTAGACAAGACTCCAGACAACGCTTCCGATGGTGAAGCATCTTCGGATCCTGATGTAACCTCAATATTCGCCACTTGACACCTCATCCTTTTAGATATTACCTCGATAAAGATAGCTAATGGCTGTTTTGCTTATCGAATGATGTTTACGGATGCTATAACAATCTTAAGGGGTGTGCAGAGAGGGAATTGAGAGATGCTCAGCATACAGAAACAGACAATCCGCACATACCCGCAACGAAGTTCTGTAAGCACATACACTCATTGGCTGCAATGGGTTGCAATGGTGGGTTTCGGATCACACCCTACGAAGCATGATTCCTGCAGGGCACAACCACGCATTGATATCTGCTGCAACCTTTATGTAGTACAAGACGTCGACAACTCATGCATGGCAAAGTCATTTATTCTTGGCAATGGGAAGTGTCTCTGAATTCTGGCTAAATGCTCCGAGACTGCACGCGAAATAACCGTGCCTGATGTCTCCCCCATGCTCCGAATGGGCATCTTGTTATCTGCCGAATCCTCTAGGATTGTTGGATCTCAAGTTCCACTAACATACGTTGGCAAATCAAGCATTGAAGAGATGGGAGATGATTTCCATTAGAAAACACAAATGGTTCATTCTGATTTATATCATTGCCGTATATTCAAAACTCGCTGAATCCAAATCCCAGCTTCATTGCTCAGGGGTCCACCCAAATGACAATATGCAATTGTCGATCTTACTTTGCTAATTCCACGAAAGACGCCTCCTCACACCACAGGATCCAATGCCTGAAGATGCCGTAAAAGTGATAAAATACATAATGAAAATCCCATAGCCTCGCCATGAGTCATGGTGATGTGAAAATGCCCATGCCAGGCGCCTTAAAACTCCAGACCAGATGTGGCCAACAAAAACGAGAGAAAGAAACGTGTGTCGTTTCACAGGAAATAGGCTCCAGCCTTGTTGATCCCGTGTGCTTTGTGCTTACGTTTCTGACAAGATGGACTGCCCTTTGTGGTGGTGGTTGCGAATGCAAGTCATCATCGCCGAACAAGTCATCGCCGATGGATATCAATGGGGGTGTAAAATAAAAGAAGAAACGAAAGAAGAAAGACAGAGACGGCTTTCAGGCGAAGCCATTGTATAATTCTCTCTAGAATGTCTGCTTCTCAATCGTTGGTGCCTTGACACTTGGTCCGCTGCGGGAGACCCAGGTCTGAGCCTCTCGCACAACGCCCTTGAAGAATGTGAGGATGCCACTGGACTCGCCGGCAGCGCCTTTGGAGGTGGTGTCGTTGAGAGCGTCGAGGTAGATGGTTCGTCGGGCCATGGTTGATGAGTGTGTGGTTGTGTATGTGTATGTGGCTTGTTTCTTGTCTCGTGCAAGTTGCTGGACAACGATGAGCAGCAGTCAATATATACTTGGTGTAGTAATAGTACTAATATATGTGTGTACCTAGGTAGGTAGTATATGGCGGAGTCGAGTCAAGCAAAGAGAGCACTTGTTATGTTGCAAAAGGGAGAGATACACTGAATGGTATTTATACAAGAAAAAGAGAACCACAGGAACATTCCACCCAAGCGGGCACGCCTCATTCTTTTATACCCAGACGATCCCAGCTCTCCCATCCACACACACAACGCGGGCGCAAAAGCCACCCAGAACGCCCACGCCCACATCGGCCATTCAACTTCCAGCTCGTCTATTGTCGCCCCAGAAGTCCTGCATTGTCTCTCTTCGCCTCTACCCATTAGGGCCGCTGCCGGAGACGCTGCATCTGCATCCCAGGCAAAAAACCACTTGACCCCAGCCCGTTTATCTCATAGTATGCAGAACCTCGCTTTTTTTTTTGGCTTCCCTTCCAGGCGGGCCGGCCAATCGCCAACCCTTGTTCTTGACTCGCTCTGCCAACAAACTCCGCCCGCGCGCCAATCCATGTATCAATCATTACTTATTGGGTAGGCCTGGCAGTGACAGGTATCATTTCTGTCTCTCTGTTTTTTTCTGCCTTGTTCGACTACGGTACTAGGTATGTAACTAATCCCCCCAGCCAGCCAGCCAGCCAGCCAGCCAGCCAGCCAGCCAAGGTCATGCAGAAGACGTGTACTACCTAGTAAAAGAGACAGAGACAAGGCCCTTGGACGTCATCTGATGCAGTGCCATGGAATGCTGGGATGGAGCCTTGCAAAGTTATTCGTAATGCCTATCCGTACTGTACTAGGTACTAAGTGAGTAATGCTCTTACTCCAGTACCTTACCTATAGTACTTTCGTCTGATGTTGCGAACCTGGATTGTACATACAATAGGTAATCTTCAGCCAAATGCGACCTTGCCACTCGCTTCCTCTGCCTGCTCCATTAGGCAAACCCGCGCCATTCGGAATCCCACGAAATCTCGTGTGCTCAAAAGAGGGACCCGCCAGGAATGCACGCCAATAAGATGCATTACTACGTTGCGGCCTTCCTCCGTGCAGTAACTTCAAGGCCCAGCACGGACGGGGGAGGGATCGAAAAAGCAACGCAACGCACTGACATGTGAACTACATGTACCTTACCCAGATGCCTTAGTGCCTGCTGCGTATAAGATTCTAGTCTACTGTAGTTCAAAAGCCAACCTGGAAGACGGTAATCAATAGTACTAATGTACTCGTATACTACCTAGTAATGTACGAGGCAAAGGTTACCGTTACCTAGCCGCTTTTTCCCCGCACTCTCGCTACGACATACGAGGATATGCCTCTTTGAGATTGGAGAGATTAGAAAACCCTTGCTGCTTTTGCTGAGATGCTGTGCTGTACGAGTACTCGTAATCATCATCCCTTCTCACCATCATCATCATCGTCATCTGGGTTGGGTTTCATTCTTATGCGAGGGCTGTATCGTACTACTATTATTAGTGCTGCTACACCGAAGCTGCGTGCCTGTCCAACAAACGCTTGCAGGCCGCCTTGACGAGATGGATGGATCACTGCGGAGCTGCTCATGGGAGGATTGGAGGAGAGATGCCTTCGACCGAGTATCTGGCCCGTCAAGCGGATCTATCTGCAACCGGTCCGCATCAGCGCGTTGTGGATGCCTCATGGCCCTGCAAACCCGTACCCAGCCAACCAGGCCCCTGGACCCTTGGATATATCTCCTAGTAGTCAAATGAGTCTTTTTTTCCCTTTCTAATCTTGCTACTCCGTACTGCTGCTACATAACCATGGCCGTAATGTACGAGTAAAGAAACCTAGAGCCAACATGCATATTTTTAATGGGCCATGAGCCTGTGCCGTAAGGCAGAATGCCATGGTTACACCGCATTGTGCGTCCGTATCTCCCTATTGGCCTGCTGATCCTCTTTCCATCCACTCAAACTCTCTTCAGAGCGTCCTCGTGTGGAGCTGGCTGCTCTCTTCTCGCAGACCTTTAAGTTGCCGATCAAACTCCTTGTTCGCCCACTCCCAGTAACCTGTCCACGCGCCCGCTGCTGCTGCATTGCTGGTCGCGGCTCCGGCGTTTCCAGTCATCGCCTTCATCTTGTCTCCCAGAAGAAGCGTCACTCTCAATATGCTTTTGTTGGTCTCCTCCTGCTTCTCGACATCTTGCTTGACGGCATTGTCCTTGAGCTTGATGGAGAGCACTCCACGGTAGGCTTCGGCAATCGAGTCCAGGCGGCGTGCCGTCTCATCGGGGTCAATGACAATAAGTTTGGTAACCATCAGGTTGCAAAGCTGACGGATATCGTTGTCATCCTTGAGACCAGCGATAACTCGGTCGTAAAAGTCAATGTTGTTGATCCGCGTGAAAGCCGTCTCCATCAGTGCATAGAGGGTCTCGTATGCGCTCTGTATCCAACCTAGTGTCAGCGATATGCAAAAATTGCGTGCAATGATGTAATCTACTTGCCTTGCGGACTTCCAGACCGTCGTCGACCTTGTGCTTGAAGGGGCCTAGCATGACTTCCCGGATAAGCTCCTTCTTGATTACTGACTCACTGAGCACGAAGGGTAGTAGTTCGCCCAGGTGAGGCAGAATAAGATCTGGCTTGTTGTGAGCCGCCGAGTTCAGCGTCGTCATCGCCAGGCGTCGAATTTCCATGTCCGAGTCTTGCAGCATTGTCAAGAGCATTTCAATGAGGACGTTTCTGAGCATTGCATCAAACGTCTCATCGCTCTCTGGGAGCGTGTACCTGACAGCCTGAACTGCCATGCCTCGAATGCCTGATGATTCATCCTTCAAGAGAGTCTAACGTAACATTAGCAACTTGTGAAACCCCACTCGGAAACTATGCTAGACTTACCTGGAGTTTGGGCATAAATGTTGCAGGATGGAGTGTGGCCAGGCGGCCGACACACTCGGCGCAGATAATCTTGTTGTCAGCATTCAGCGATGCTCCAATAAGCTGATCCCAGATTGCTTTGGCATAAGTCTGGAGATCGGTGGACTGTGACGAAATTGACTGCAGAATCTCTTTGATAGACTGGATAAGCAGGTATTGCGTGTTGCCCCCACCCTCCATTGTCTTGAGAATGACTGGGAGATATTCCGGCACGTTTCCAGATCCAGCTCGGCCGAGTGCAATGGCAGCGGCGAGCGACACTTTGTCTGGCTCTGCATGGAATTGCTCCAAGAATAACTGAGGCTGAAGAGGTGACTTGGCCCCAAGCCTCATGCCCGACTCTCCCAAAACAGCAAGGGCGAGGCTTACACCAGCCTCGTCTCCGCGCTGCGTACTGCCGTGAAGCTCTGTGACGAAGCTATCAAGAGAAACGCCCGCCGAGGTACCACCCGTCACGAGCAGAGTGCCAATCACCTTGCCCACGACAATCGGGTCTCCCTGAACGCTCACGTCCTTCAGAAGGCCTTGCATAAGGGGCTCGCCAGCGCCACTCTCGCCGACTCGACTAATCAGGTCGAGAAGGTGGTCGAGGACAATGTTGGCAAAGTGGGATTTCAGCAGCTGGCAGAGCGCACCAATCATCTCGTCGTTGATAATCAAGTTCGCATGTCCTTGTACCATGTTGCCGAGAATGATCAAAGTCGGGCCGAGGAGATGTGTATCGCTGTTCTTAATCGTGGGTAGCAACGCCGATACTATTCCCTGGATAGTAGCTGGTTCTAGCTTGCCCTGAGTAGCTTTTGAGAGAACTAGATGCTTGAGGGCCTGAATGCTGGATCCTCGCAGAGATCGGTTTGCCTTTCGCAGCTGAGCCGAGAGCTCGAGGGCGACATCTTGGACCCACGCTTGCTCCAGTTGGTCGGGCGATACAGCAAATGCAGCAACGTTGTCAACAGCGCGCACCGCAGCAAGACGAGTTGTCTCATTTCTCAGCCGCTCTTGAATAATATTCAAGGCGAGTGTGCGCTTTTCAGCCGATAGAAGGCCGGATGCCTCTGAGCCAGACGTCCTAGAAATAAGGATTCCTAGAGCGTGGATAGCACGCTGTCGAACCTCTGCGTCAGCATCATTGGCAGAGCCACGGTCAACGATGACTTCGTAGAGCTTATCCAGGTCATCCTTGAACTTCGAACCACCGTTTCGTGATCGAGGGGGAGTGATTGTCTTGACCAGCTCTTCCGAGGTACGAATGGCCTCGCTCGAGATTTTGTAAAAGCGGTCGTGAACGGCAGACGCCACTCCAGCAACAACCTTGCTAAGATATGGCTGCAATACAGAGGATGAATGCGTCTTGGCGATATCGCTGATAAGCTTCAATGAAGCAACACGCAAGGTGCTTGGGGTTGCCGAGGCAGAACCTCCCGCTGCCGCAAGAGAAGACGAGATTGAACTCGTGCCAGTGGTCTTGACTGCTTCGATGATGGGACCGATGATTTCTGGGAAGAATTCAACGAGGCCACCGTGCTGAACAGACACTAAGTCGTCCAGCATGCTAATGATGGCTTGCTTTGTTGGGACCGTCTTTCCTCTCAGCTGCTTCGTTGCGGCTTTGACAATCGTTGGCGTAAGCTTGGAGAGGTCTGCTCGTGGGCCCTGGGAGGGGATTTTCTCAGCAGCAAGTGATGTGATGCCAGTGCCCGCCATGAACTTGGCAGCGCTTGATCCTCCGGCGCTACTTTGTCTTCTCCTCTTGCGACTGAGAGGCATCTGGGAGACAATTTCAGGCTCATATTCATCACGGGTCAGATCCACCGTGTGAAGGCCTTCACCAGTCTTGCGAATGAGCAACGACAGGGCAGAGATGATTTCGAGACGAACGTTTTCTTCTCTCTCCTCGATACGCTTCACAAGGTTAGGGGCCGCCTGGTTGTACAATACGCCGTTATCCAGAAGATCTCCACTACCACGGGTGGAAATGAGAGTGTATATCGCTTTTGCAGCACAGCGGCGAACCTTCCAGCTAGCGTCGTCGTCATCATCCTCGAATCCGTCGTCGTCTTCGAATTCATCGTCCTGGTCTTCCTCTTCTTCCTCATCGACATCCATCTCCTCGTCGTCATCGACGGCATAATTGGGGTCGTATTTCAGATATCGCAAGCAGGCAGCGAGAGAGGCATCCGTAAAGGGCCGCATCTCCTGTGGGCACGAAGCCAGGAATGCCTCAAGTGCGACGAGGGCAGTCTCGCGGATCTCGTTGAACTCTGGTCCCAAGTCATCGCCATCGCTAATCTTTTCTAGGTGCTCTTCGAGTTCCGTCTCGGACAGGGCATCCAGAATAAAAGACATTGTCTTTTGCAGATGTACGCCGAATCTAGGGGGGATTGAGCGGGCCATGCTGCCCATTATCGAAATGTAGAGACGACGTGTGACGGGGGGGATGCTGGACTCGGACAGGCCAGCAGTGATGCGATTAATGACATCTTCCAGGTGTGCATCGGATAGATAGACGGCGAGCATAGATATGGCGACAACAGCCCTCTTCTTAACGACAGATGTAGCCTTATCGCCTTGCAATAACTGCAAGACAACCTCTTGCATTGCCTCAACTTCAACCTGTTGCAGCAAAGGGCCGAAACATCGGACAACTTCTACTAGGACATCGACTGCCTCAGCGTTGACGCCATTCTCATCCTGCAGCAGCCCTGTTGGTACTGTAGGGAGATTGATTCGGGCTGCCGAAGGAACTCGTGTTAGGGGTCCAGGACCAATAAGCCGTGGAATCAGAACACGGCTGACGGCGTTGTATGCCTCTTGAACACCAGGGGTACTCGGAATGCCTGGGATCGGTCGAGGAAGCGCGGTGATGACGGCTCGAAGCGCCAGAGCAGGCACAGCGGTGTCGACGGAGTTCTTGAGCTTCAGTGACGACAGCTTGTCGATCATCGGAGCAATGATGGGTGTCGGGACTTTGCCAACAAGCGGCCCAAGGCTACAAGTCGGTGAAACGAACGTTAGCCACTTCACGATTGTAATGACAGGCGTAGGGCTTAAAGTTTAAACATACCACTTGATGGCTAGGTTCTGCACCTCTCCATTCTGGTCATCCAACGTCTTGATGATGCCATCAACGGTTCTTGCTGCGATGTTATAGTCGTGCTGGAGGAAGTCATCCCGGGCAGTCGTAAGCAGCTGAAGCAAGTCGTTGAGGGACATGAAGCGAAAGTCGGGGTCAGCATCGCCTAGCTTTTGCACATGGCCTATG
Source organism: Trichoderma afroharzianum (assembly GCA_037893235.1). Classification (NCBI taxonomy): domain Eukaryota; kingdom Fungi; phylum Ascomycota; class Sordariomycetes; order Hypocreales; family Hypocreaceae; genus Trichoderma; species Trichoderma afroharzianum. Next base: position 137,974 of record JBBLXW010000024.1, on the reverse strand, counting down.
ACAGCCTGTGGCGTGGCGGCGTTGGCGGCGTTGGTAGCCATGGTGATGCTCCTCGTCTTTGTACCTACGCGGAGAGATGCCGGATCAGCGCATCTACCTGGAGTTCACAGGCGGTTGATGCTGAAGTCTCGGGGGCTGAAGCAGCCTTGACGCGCAAGTCGGAGGTCTGAGGTTTACAGGTCAGAGATCAGAGACCAGACCGCAGGCTAGATTCAAGGTCGTGATGTTTGAGTTGGTGGTGGGGTCAAGCTTAGGCAGGCGGGGGAGCCCGTAGGTGACAAAGCTGCCTGTAAAACGTCAGAGCGACCGCCGCTCCCCACTAGAGCTACCCGTTAGTAACACAGACACTACAGAGGCAGCGTTGTATCTCGCGGCATAGATTCATACCTCAGTAAGTACTTTACAAAGAGATGGAGGGCTTTTATCCAATTAGCCAGATTCTGCTTTGATGTTGCTCAAGATTGCGATTCCTTTGATCCAGCTTGTTGCCATGATTGCCAACTGATTGCTGCATGTTGTGTTATCTGATAGGTGCAGGCAGCCAGTGAAAGCAGGCTGAGTCATCAAGCTAGGACCAAGTGTGAGGAGAGCGAATGAATACTGTCAATGCTTGTCTGTTTACGTGGTTTTAGTGCCCGCTTTACTATGGAAGACACTGCGAATGAAAGCAACAACAGGTAGAGTGGGAGAAGAGGAGGAAAAGAAAGGAAAGAGGTTGAGTTTATACAATATCATACGTCATACTCGAAATACTAGATGCATTCTTTTAGAACAATTCACCTGACAGACTCTATCCAATCAACAAAATTTCTCCGTTGGTGATGCTCAATTTAATCAGCACACATACTAGTATGCTTCTCCCGCCTCTTCCACGCCATCCAGGTTAACCCACATACGTCAACTCCGTGTATGACCATCCCCATGGGGTCAAGCGATGTATCAGTTTTTAACATCTGTGAAAAATCTGTAGTCTATTTGTCATTTCTGCTTAGAAAACGCATACGAATGATCTGCCCATTGTCTGGAACTTGCCGTGGTCTCGTGGAGACGCTCGGGACAAAATGCATCTAGAACTACATGTCACGAGTTGCCCGAAGTCTCTTAACCCCGATATATTGGTCGGCCAAATTATCTAATGAGACGTCAGACACGGTCTAATTTGTCCCGTTGTAGCTGCTCCAAGGCCACTCCGGAAACTTTCTATCCAACCCAGCTCGTTTGCGGGAATCCGGAGCAGATGTGAACAGGGCCAAATCCAATCAAAGTCTCAAGGGTTTGTCGATGGTGGGGCCGGGAAGTACCGTCTCCCCCCGGTGGAGTCGCGTATCTCGCTTACTCCATACAATAGCCAATATTGGGTGGATTTCTAACCTTCTTTCCGTCAGCGTCTTTCCGTCAGGCGTTGGAGTGCTACGTGATGCAAACCATCTGACACCTGGCAGATATGCTTCTTTCTAAGGCTTGGACTTCAGTGGGAGAGGTGAAACTGGTGTTCGTAGCCGAAACCGAGGTAGGCAGCAATCCTCCTCTCATGGTGGAAGAGAAATATCTATATAAGGCAACGGTGATGGAGAGATGTTGACCTTCTCAATCACAATCACAATCACAATCATCTCATCAGAAAGCATTATCAATCCAAACAGCAAAACTCCAATCCAGAAAGCAAACATCAATCAAAAAAAAAAAAAAAAAAAACTCTAGTTTCAACTCCAATTTCAATATTCCGCTTTTAAAGACACATAAAATCATCTTAACTCCAATTTCAATATTCCGCTTTTAAAGACATATAAAATCGTCTTGACTCCAATTTCAATATTCCGCTTTTAAAGACATATAAAATCGTCTTGACTCCAATTTCAATATTCCGCTTTTAAAGACATATAAAATCATCTTGACTCCAATTTCAATATTCAACTTATGAAGAAACACCAAACAGCTTCTACAGATCACTCATATACCAAAGCCACCAGAACCCAAAATGTCTCAACACAACTTGACAGAGTACAAGGTCATTGACCCCAGCAATGGCAAGCATCTCAAGACATTTCCTACTGCAACCGACGAACAGATTTCTGCTGCCATCGACAAGGCGCACAATGCCTACACCAAAGTCTGGAAATCCACCCCGTTGAGCGAGCGGACAAAGATTCTCCGCAAAGTGGCCGATTTGATCCGCCAGAACAAGAAGGAAATGGTCGAAATTGCTGTTACAGAAATGGGCAAGGCGATTGCACAAATGGAGGGGGAGGTAGACTACATTTGCGGCATCCTCGAGTATTACGCTGAGAATGCCGAAGGGTTTTTGAAACCTGTTCCTTGTCCTGGCGTCCCTGGTGCTGAAGTTGTCTCAGAGTCTGTCGGTGTGATTCTGGCCATTGAGCCATGGAATTTTCCCTACTATCAGGTCATCCGTGTTGTGGCCCCTCAGCTGGCTGCTGGTAATGCAGCCCTTGTCAAGCCAGCCAACAGTGTGGCAGAGTCCGCCCTGTACCTGGAGAAGCTCTTCCTCCAGGCTGGAGCCCCTGCTGGTGTGTTCCAGGTCATCCTCGCCACTATCCCTCAAATCGAGACGCTCATCGATGACTTCCGTGTTAGAGGAGTGACTTTGACGGGCAGTGAAAGGGCTGGCAAGGCCGTTGCGGAACGAGCTGGTCGCAACCTAAAGAAGGTCGTTCTGGAACTCGGTGGTTCAGACCCTTTTATCGTCCTCGAGGACGCAGATCTCGATGAGGCCGTCCAGATCGCATTCGATGGCAGAATGGATAACATGGGCCAAGTCTGCGTAGCTCTGAAGCGTCATATCATCGTTGGCCGTGAGCGAGGCGAGATGTTCAAGGAGGCTTTCGTCAAGCTTATCAAGAACATGAAGATTGGTGACCCTAGGGACAGGTCTATCTCTGTCGGACCCCTCTTCGCTGAAGCCGGTGTAGTTAACATTCTGCGCCAAATTGAAGAGGCAAAGGTTGACGGTGCGAAGGTTGTGGTTGGGGGAAAGAGGATCGAACGTCCTGGTGCTTACGTTGAGCCCACGCTCATCACAGACATCTCGAGAGAGAATCCGCTCTTCCTTCAAGAGACCTTTGGACCTGTGGCCTCTTTATACATTGTAGACACCGAAGAGGAGGCCATCGAGCTGGCCAATGCAACCCCATATGGCTTGGGCGGTGCTGTTGCCTCTACCAACATTGAGCACGCTAAGAAGGTTGCTGCGCAGATTGAGACTGGCATGGTATTCATCAACTCCCCTATGAATGCTACCCCCGCTACTCCATTTGGAGGTGTCAAGAACTCGGGCTTTGGCAGAGAACTGGGAGATCTTGGGTTCAACGAATTTGTCAACAAGAAGATGGTTCGTGTGCATGAGAAGTATTTGTAAGTTTAAGCAGGCTCAGGCACCGAGTGTACATGTACGATGGGATGTGAGTTGGATTTGTGATGCTATGAGCCAGACGACAGTATGTAGATTAGATTGAGCAAATGAGAGCAGTGTTTTTCTCGAAAAATGCTTGTCAGATTCTGCTTTCAATTGTGAAGATTTTGCAGTTGATGATGTGTTATAAGCTATATATACAGGCTATATAGGCAATACTGCATATGAGCTCAGCTATCATCTCTAAGGCCAGCACATTCACACGCTCAAAGGTAAATTATATCGAATGATTAATTATTCCAACCTATTTCTTATTAAATAAATCATAATTGCTCATTCAATTAATAATAGCTTGTCTGAGTTGAATATTTGAACACCTTATAAAATGGGCGCCATTGCATGAATGACTGTGTTTACAGAGTGGCCCCACAGCAGCCAAGGGTCATGTCCGTACCTTAGCTTGTACCTCCAGACGCATGCTTTCCGGAAACATCAACACTCAGCTCCCAGCACCTAATCCGTGATATCTTCTCATTCCGCATATTACATCATGGTACGTGAGATTCCATACTACGGCATATATCCCCTAGGTACCCAAGACAACAACTCAACTGACGCGCACAATGTCTCTCTGCCAGAACAAAGACTCATGCTTCACGCAAGTGCACATGCACCGCTCTGGTGACGCCGATCTCTTCGAGGACTTTTGCAAGGACAAGCTCCCCGACGATGAGATTTACGTCCCGCCTCAGCACCGTCCCATTAACCCGGAGGACGAGGACGATGTTGTCCCCGATCAGCACGCAGCCTTTGGGATCCAGCGCGCGACGCAGCGTGTCAAAGAGCCCGCGTGGAAGGATCTGGGCCTGTCGGATCTGATGAGAAGAGGCCCTGGGCCAGAAAGCAGGGCTGCCGGGCCTAGCAGAGCGCCAAAGGGACTACCACGGTAAATGGATTTGGCCAATGGAAATTATGAGAAATACGCGGGTTGCGAAGCTCTAATATGAAGGCTGGGAATTGGCACGGCGTTACGGTAACTAAACATCAATTTCGACTATCGGGCATTGAATGATAAATGATTTTCATCAAACGTTTCTTCTACATCGTTGATATGTAAACATCAAATTTGCCTACAGCCTGAAATAGCCCTGAACCGGCATATCCATCAAACGGACGATTGCTGACTTGAACCCTCAACTCCAATAACTCCGTCCCATGTAGCCTTCTTACAACTCCATCTTCCCAATCCTTGGATTGTATATCAAGCACCAAATCAAGTCTTTGCCAAGAAAGCTTCTCTCTCCACCACTTCGCTTCTAAACTTGACCAGGAACACAGTCTTCCCAGGCCACATTTCCCCCTCTCCAACCGTATGTGCTGTTACTCGGGCAGGAAAGTCTGCACCATCACATACACCTTCTATAACTCCGGCTACAAAGGCCGCGCAGTTCAGCTGGCTCATCTCGCGGGGCACGCTAATGTATTGGTTGACCAGCGGCTCGTTGTCGATAATCATGTATTCGTCGGGCTTCTCCGCGTCCGTTGATTTCTCTAGCCTGTCTGCCTGCCTGCCGAAGAGGTGCTGCCATACGTTCTGCTTAATGAAGTGGAGAAGACCAACAATGTGTTGGGGTCGCAGTTGCGTGCGCACAGGTTCGCGGTAGAGGAGGAGGTCGAGAAGCTTGATGCCAATAGAGTGGCCCTGAACGTTGAGTCTGGAGCATTGGAAAGCATCTGTCAATCCCAGTCGCCAAGTCTTGCATGATTCGGATTTCGGAGTAGAGGCAGAGGGACGAGGAGGGAGAAGGGAGCGGGCAGACAGCCTTACCTGTGTTCCAGCTCTTGGATGCCCTTTACGCGCTTCTGCGCATATGCCACCATCTCGGAGAACAGAAAGGCAAAGCTGGCCTGGCTGAGCTCCGACGTCTTGGTGCGATTGATGGGGCGGTGGTAGATGGTCTTGCCATTGCTGGGCACGCGCAGACCCGACTCCTTGCCGGAGGAGGCGCCTGATGGTAGTGACGACATGGCGATTACCGGACGAAGTAGCGGCGCATTGCCGTCGGGTCTTTGCGAGAATAAGGCGCTTGGAGGGGAGAAGGCAAGACGCGGCGGCGATGTTGGTCCTGAGGCTTAGATTCGCTGTATGGACGATGCAAGGCCAAGTTCCCAATCCACGGAGCTCCAGACGTGGGGTTGGCTGATTGGGAAAGAGGTACGTACTTGACTTGCGTTGATGTACCTGCCCACCAGGCGCCTTCTCTGCCTCCCTTACATCAACGCCATTATCAAGCAACTTCTTCTTTACAACTACACTTGATTCATCCGATTTTCAGCAAAATTGCATTCCATATTATTACGGTTAAAACAACAACAAAAAACCATCAAAAGTGGCCTATGCAAGAAAAATGCAGGCGCTTGACTCTAACACGGAGCCCATCACAGCAACCGAAATACCCGTGACGTGAAATGAAGCACTGGAATATGAAATATGACACGAGACCCATGAATTACGAAAACCTCCTTCTTACTTGATTATACCCTCTAAGCGCGCTCAGCTAAGCTCACTGCACAGTTGAGACCTTGGAATTCGCCTCCTTCTGTCGCATCGTCGCTTCGACCCAGTCTGATACTTCATCCAACGCTCGGCGCGGAACCTTTTTGCGCTTGAGCAGGAACCCCTGGATTTCGGCGGGTGAGAAAACGCCCTCTGGGATCCGGCGTCCGAATTCTTCTGAGATCGTCTTCATCTCTTCTGCTGTAATGCCTTCCAACTCTTCGGTATCGTCTTTTGCCACTGGTTGTTCGTTGGACTTGTCTACCTGCTCCTCCGCAATGGCCGTCTTGCTTATCTCGTTATGACGGGATGCCTCGTACATCCGATGGAATAATTCTCCAGCTTGAACGCTACTAGCATTGCTGAATTTTACCTGAACGTCGACTCTACCGGGACGAATTAAGGCCTCGTCTAAAGCCTCGGGCTTATTGGTTGTCATGATCAAGACGCGGCCTTCGTGAGATGCAACGCCATCGATGGCATTAAGGAGACCAGACAAAGATATGCCGTCCACAGCTACGGGGTTCTTCTTGCCGGCATCCCTCTTTCTGGAAGCTCTCTTCTTTGGTTTTACTTCAACCTCGCTCTCCGATTCACCGTCGCTGGTATCAGACGTATTCTTGTGCTTCTTTTTCTTGTCTTTCTTGCCCTTTTCTTCATTCTTCTTGTCTTCCGTCTTGTCGTCGCTCTCAGAGCTAAGATCTCGCTTTAGCCCTGCGGTATCAATGTCCTCCAGAAGAACAATGCACCTTCTTGGCAATTTGGTGAACAATGTCGCTAGATCTTCTTCGTTTACGCCGGCGTCCTGCAGGCTAATCACATAAATGTCGATGCCAAACACGCCCGCCAGCGCAAAGGAGAAGCTCGTCTTTCCGGTGCCTGGTGGCCCGTGGAACAGATATCCCCGCCTCAACGGAATACCTCGAGATGCATACCATCGCGGCGTCCAGGGGTGCAGATATTCGTTGACGTCGGCCAGAATATCATGCTTTTCGCCAGAGTCGAGCACAACTGTTGACATGGGTCTAACGGGCCGTCGTGCTACTTGCTGCCACATGTTATGGTCCCTTCGTTGCTCCTTGACTCTGGGACGATAGATGGTCGTCTTTTGGCGCGTGTCATTATAATAAAGAGCTTTGGCATCCGCGAGTAACTCTTTGATTGGATCTGCGTGAGAGTCAATAAGCATGAATCTGGAAAGTCAAGAATAAAATGGTTTAATTTCTTACCGATGGAACGACCAAAGCAAGAAACCTTAATCTCTTCTAGGTCTTTCATTGGGCCTCCCCACGAATGAGTGTTGACAAACGATTCCTTTTTTCGGTGAACCCGAAAATACGTCCCCTTGTGCCAAAATGCTGTCGAACCCATAGCAGGAACAAATCTAGGACTCTATTGGCAAGATTCAAACATTTTCAGTCAGCTTACATTCTTGTTACGAGTACGCCAAAGCAGTAAGAGGAGAGTGAAGCCAAATACTTACCGATCTGGCTGCTTGGTTGGCGAAATTCAGGTACATCCTATTGCCACCCCCGACTTCGCCACCATCTGTCCAGAACAAGGCATCTTCCAACTCTTCTTCTTCCTCCCAGGCGCTCTTCCAGACGGTCTGGGCCATGAGGTATTGGTTGTTTCTGATGCTGGGGTGGTGAGATAACCATTTCATCAGATGCAAATATATGTGGTCATCCTCGGAAATGTACATGGCACACATGAGATAATCGTCAATAAATCTCTGGGTGTAATCGTGGATCTGCGACCCGATCTTTAATGCGCCCCATATGAATCCCAAAATGGCCAGCACCATGGAGGGATCCAGGCCAAATTGCGTTCCCAGGAGCTTATAAAAGAAGACAACGAGTTGCGCCAGAGGCGATACATGGCCAGTGGTTGTGAGAATGGTGTCCATCATGCCACCAGCAGAGAATGGAATGTTCGGACTGCTGCTCTCGCCCCCTCCATTTTCTGGTCTGATGGTAGTGGGGAAAGACGATGCATTGAATGCTGATACATTGGCGGTGGGAGTGCCAAAGATGGGTGGCAGACTCATCCTACCAAATGAGTTGACGATGGATACAAACGTCATAGTCAGTGTGAAACTATGTAAAAGAGAGACTGATGTTCAACGGACGGCGAGACGCTGACTATTTAACCAGGTGTCGCGTCTGCAACGACAAAGGAAAGGCACGCTAGATGAGAGCAAACGAAAGCAGAGCTCCGTAGCGGCAACTTTCTTTCAGAATCACCGCGCCCCAATACGCGTCGTTATGTGTCATACGGGAGGAGGAGGAGTCACAAATCTACTGTGATGCTGAGATGCTCACGGCAGCTGAGGCCAAGGGTAGCGGAGCTATTTAAGGATGGCCCAGCTGTTGTTCCTGGGTACACTAACGATATACTTGGGCCTGGCCAACTTCAAAAAGAGATACACGGCGGACAATGATTCAACGCAGTTGGCAAGGAGAAGCGGCTACAGCCATGCCGCACCGCTCGGCCTACGAATCATGTACAGTAGGGCAGCTTTCGGGCCCAACGCCACGCAAGAATGCTAAGATCGGACGCATGATATATGTGACCTTACGAGTATTAGACGCCCACCGATAGGCGTTACTGTTGGGACCAAATACGACGGCGGCTCTGCCATGCATATCCATCAATGCCTGACCTGACGTTGGGGGCCGTTTCGTTGTTTCTCCCCTTTCTGCTTTGACTTACTTGAGAAGAATGGAAGATCAATAGATGAAGGGTTCACAGCGTTCGTTTACGTCAACATTCTGCCTGTTGGTGGCGAATAGAGTATGAGCGATCTTAGAATGACAGCTGAGATGGGGAGTGGGTGTACGACACCTCGGCTTGGAAAGGCATATTATGAGCAACCAGGCCTCCAAAGAGCCAAATAAGCCCTACGGGCCTTATAGGCGACATAGCGGCGGTTCGTTTACGCCGAGTGGGTTGCATAGCCGCTCAACAGACGCGAGCGCTACTGGGACTACGGTCCCGCGGCGTCGTCATCTGTTGCCTCTTTCTTTAGTCGAATCCTGCCTGAGCCAAAAGTTCACTACTAGAGACCAAATCTTCAGCGCGGCATCATTTAGTCCCTTTGCTTGAACCAACAGCGGATAATGGCCCAAGTCGGTTAGGGGGGCCAGGGGAATCACGACCTGCCCAAGAGGTACGGTTCCTATGTTGGGCCTCGTTGCTCTTGCATCAAGGTCATTGTCAGCGCTACTCGAAATAATTCTCATGGCAGATGCTGCTTTCTATTAAAGACAGCGTCTTTACTGCAACTTTTAGTCAGAATGATGCTTGCTTGCCTGCTCACCCAATGTAAGCGGCAGCTGTGCTTGCTTCGGTATCGCCCAACGCAGCACGAGACTTGCTGCAGCCCGTGCGACAGTGCTCAGTCAGGTCGGGATTGCGAAAAGCTGGCATTGAATCCGACCGTTTTTGTGCGACTGATACGTATCACTATCGGGTTGGGTTGTAACGCCGCGCGTGTGCAATGCGCGGCGTCTCTTGATTTGAAGGCTCTCGCTTCCTCGTTTAGCAGTGAGCTGAACCTAACACGGGCGTACATACAACATACATATTGATTGTGCCTAAGCTGTGCGGCTCAGGTGCGGATCCCCGCCCAGTGAGCGCGAGTATGGAACCAGGTGTGCGTGTGCAATGATGCTGACTCTGTCTGTTGGGTCTATGGCTACTATTTATATGTTTTGTCACGGACTGTTCATATCACCCAACAAGACATATCTCGCACAAGTGTATGAGTAATGTGCAGACGTGGGAGATCCGGGAAGTCGGTTCGGCGAATCAACTTACATCGGGCTACTCAAACGTCCGACTTGACACATGACAAACCCGGTACCAATGGCATCTCGCACGCATCATATCCCGGCCTTATCGACACTCTGGATGCGTAGCACTAGCGCTAGGTGTTAAAATGTACGTATGTAAGTCGATATGCAAGCGTCCAAATCCTCCACATCTTCTGGGCCGGGCATAGCTTGCTTGTTGGCCCTAATCCAGACCCCCAGCCCCCTTCAGACCGCCTTGGCTCAAGAACGAATCCTGCCCAATTGTTTGTGTGAGTGTGTGTATGTGCCCAGTAACACGGGATATGGTCTCATTGCTGTATCCATCTATTATGCAGTCATGTGTAATACTGCTGCTACTAATGTATGATAGGCCCAGGAGCTAGCTGCCAACAACGAATCTTCGCCTTCAACAGACGGTGACAACAAAATACTGCAGCAGGTCATGGCTAACCGACATCTCTTCGTCTAACCCAATTAATATATTCCCCCAACCCCCCAACCAATACTCGTTGCTAATCTCACCGAAAATGAAACAAAGAGAGAAGCTGTCTCTGGTTCGTTTATGCCTGAGCCTCTGCCGTCTGCTCCTCGAGATTGGCCCCTGCTAGCTTCTCCGCCAGCACGCTTGTCTCAGCGTCTACTTGCTGCTCCTTCTCCGAAACGTCCTTGTCGTTGGCCGTGTACTTGAGTCCTGTGACGCTCAAATCTGTGCCGCCTGTGAGATATTCCTCTGATTCGCCGATGGCCTTTCCGGCAGCCGCCCATCGCGTCAGTTTCTGCTCTCGCTTCTGCTTGCAGAGGTCGTTGAGGGCCGGCCAGTACGTCTCGTGATCATACTCAAAGTCCAGGTCGCCGTTCCAATCGGAGCTCCACAGCTGCTCCGCCGGGACGTACTGCTTCATGTCCTCGTTGAACTTTAATTTTTCCCGTGTCACGGGGTCAATGAAGGGGGTGATGATTTTGAAGAATCCCTGAACCAGCCAAGGTACTGTCGAACAAGAAGTTGTGTTAGCTGAAGGTCTTTTGTCATTCTCGTATTTCGGTTTTTACGCCCAGGTAAACTCTGGTTTAAAAACGATGGAGAGGAGGGGAAGTGAGAAGAGTGGGCACACAAAACTTACCATTGATGATGAGTGCCTTGCCCAGCCTCTCGGGGTAGTGGTTCTGCAGGATGTGCAACACCTCTCTGGCCGTTGACACGGGCACACTGGTGTTCTGTCTCTGTTTGCTAGGCTTGAAGTTGATCATCAAGCTCAGCATCTCGACGCCGGGAGGCATCATGTCCACGACCCTCTCCACCATGTAAAAGAGGTGGTGAATCTGCCTCGGGCTGCTGTCCGTGTTCTGCCGGCCCGGGTTGAGATACTGACACGGCCTTCCCTGGCGATCGAAGCCCATGATGATCTGCTTGCCCGTCTCCTGCTCAGGCGAGATGTAGTCCGGCGTGAACTCATCAATGCCATACTCGCGCCTCCACGCCAGCGTCGACAGCAACCGCTTGGCCGCGTCGTCGACGGACCATTTGGTCGCCCGCAGGTAACGTAGCAGACAGTCCCGCGTCAGCCAGACGAGCTCGCGGTCCGTCAGAGGGCCCGACTTGTCCTTTTCCTTGTCGCACTTGATCTCTGTGAACGCCTTGGCCTTTTCCAGCAGCGCCTCGTACTTGGTCTGCTGCTCCGGCGTGAGATCCGGCCGAGGCACGGGCTTGCTGTCTGGCGTGGGCGCCGCGATGGGCGTCTTGAGAGGCGCCTCTGAGGTTGCTGCAGCCATTGTTTCTTTGTTTTGTGTGACGGATGATGATTGCCGTGTTGGTGTTTTGCAAAGAAAACAGTTTGCTTGCGCACAACAGCTGCAAGTCGGTGAAAGGAGGTTTGATTGAGATGAAAGGCTGATGAATGAAATGCTTATCGCCAATCACAGACACACGCTGACGCCCCTTTTTTAGTGACCTGCTACCAAGAAGGATGTCTCATCCCTTTACTTACGCAAAATCGAGAAAAAGAAACAATGAGTACTATATCTCTTATCTTCTCTTTATCAATTAACAACTGACAGGATAAGATAGATAAACAAAAATACAATGTTAAAATACTCGAGGGAAAAGGAGAACAGGAACACCCAAAGAATTATTTATCGCAAACTAGCTGATATGCTAAAAATCCGGCCCTGAGCCAAGCTTGGTCCCCGGAATCCCGACCGCCCCGGCTACTAATTTCCACTGAATAAGATTGCCGTCCTGTGGTCTCTCTTTTTTCCTTTTTCCGACCTTTTTTTTCCTTCTCTGAATTTCCCCCTGCATCTTCCGAATGTCTCGGCGTGCACCGCTTCCGGGCCACGCCACTCCACGCCTTTTCTTTTGACTTGCCTTCGTTTTCGTATTCGTTTCTGCTGGTTGCTGACTGTACACTCGGACATCATCGATATTCATACTCACGTATCTTCACATCGTAACTGTTCACTTCATCTACCACTATCATTTTCTCTCTTTTTTAGTCCTTGAACTGTATTCGACACCGGACCTATCACGTATCAGTAGAATTTCGTATTGCATTCCTACAGAGTCTTCCGTACGACGTGACTGATCGGAATATTTGTCTCCCTCATCTACATACCCCAACCTTTCAAATCTTACCCTTGTCCTCCCTACTGTACAGCTGCGTTACCCTGCGAGGCAGAATCCTCTCCGAGACTCCAATAGTCATGTCTGATATCTATCTACCTTGACGAATTTCCATTTCTTAATCAACGACTAATAAAAATCCTCCGAGGTGGTACAAATATGAGTCCCAAAAGCCAAGCATTCAGTTATTTCTCCAAGGTATGACCAACTGTACAAGCACTCCGCTCCTGGAACTCATATCAAAGAAACCCATGATTTGCTCTTATTTATTATTTATGAGATCAACCAAGCAAAAACCCTCGTTCTACCTCTACACCGTGTCCTCAAACTTGGAAAACCCAACTAGATCCATCAATCCACCCGTATTGTCTGTTCTGTCCTCCCGGAACGCTCTAGTCGCTAGAAATTATGCAGACTTTCTATAAAAATTTCATAACTTTCATCGGAATCTCGCTGTTTTTGTCTTCTGCGCCTTTGAACCAAAAAGAAAACTTGGACCCCGTTCTCTTGCCGCAAATCCCTTTTCCCTTTCGTATCGTTTCAAGCGCCTCCGTCTTGGGTGTGCCAAATGCCAGTCTCTTTTATACCACTAAAACCTGCCCAGCGCCGCCGTATGTGCTTCCCTTCGACATACGATACATTACATAGATGAAAAGGGGAATCCCAATTAGTACCCTGCCCTGCTTCTGCTAGGACTCCTGTGTGGTTTTCGTGATGCTCTTTCTAGAATTAACTTCTGGCTCGTCGCCGCGTCGTAGCCACAGACTTGTGTCAGATAATGCAGTCTAATGTATCTCGAGTCAGTAAAGCTGCGTGAGTGTTTTTTTTTTTTTTGGAAGCGTGCTGATGACCACTTACTTATCCTCTGCCAACTCCTTCTGCCGCACGTCTTCAAATCCTTGCTGGCATTGCATCCACGCAGCCGCCCGCTCTTTTGGTCTAATCTTCTTTACCCAAAGTCGGAAATCGCCGGTGACAGGCCGGTGATCGCTCACCCTCACTTCATGCCGTCTATAGTCTAGTTGCTGTACTCTGCCGCGTCCTCGGAATAAGAGACGGTCACACCACGCGGGGCTTCTCCGCTTCTCGCTGGTATCATACGTGTCTGTTCCTACGTCGTACTTGTATGTTGGTGCAAACGTGATTGGGAGTTCTTCGAATGCTCGCAGCCGTAGAGCTGGATTCCGGCGGCGCGCAACAAGCAACTGGTCACGCTCAAGGAGCTTGGCTAGATTGTTTTGCTCTACAGCCTTGACCACGGTATCTCGCGACATGGTATCGATACGGTAGTTGAGGTCACCGTTGAGAATGCAAAGCTCGTGGTCAAGAACCATGGAGCCATCTCCACCGCCGCTGAAAGTATCGATTCGAATCTCAGTGTCTCTTTCCACGGGGAATAGGTTGGCTTCGAGTATTGCCGCCGCATCATTGTGGCGTGAGCTGGCCTGTGTTTGACCGGCTGCCAAGTGACAGTTGATAAAACACAAAGATGTGTCGTCCACCTGGAAACGAACCGCAACTGCGCCCTTGTTTCCATGTAAGCCTCCCATACCTCGCTTGACTTCGGCGCCGCTTAGATGCGTAATCCTGTCTCTCAGCGATGACTTGACAAAGACACAGGTAAACAATCCCACCATGGGTGCAGTGTGGAGAAGGTGGTATAAATGATCTGCCGGCATGTAATCGTCCAACGTTTTGAGTAAAAAGTCGCGCCAGTCTCGGTACTGATGGCTCATTCGTTCCTGGTCCGTTCCCTCCTTCTTCTTTGACTTGAGAAGTCGCTTTGCTGTCGCTTTCTTGTCCTCCAAGTCTACGAGCTCTTGGAACCCAAAGACCAAGATGTCAGGAGAGCCGCTAGACTGCAAAAGGTCCTGGAAAAAGGTGGCATCGCCATCAGAGTACCGGAGACTGTGAGGGGTAGAAGCTCCAGCATTCCACGTAAATATCAGCGCTTTTATCTCGTCAAAATCGCAATATGTCGTGTCCTTGGACTTCATCTCGTCTTCAAGCCAGTCATCCTGCAGCATACCGTCCCACACCTTGATTCGACTATCTGCACCCAGTGAGACGACTTGCAGCTGATCCAACTGATATGCGCTGGCGAAATCCACCTTCATCTTTAAAACGGTATTGTCATGTGCCTGCCATTCCTTCAATACGACCCACGGCGTCTGAGCAACGTCGTAGACGCACACCTTGCCAGTGTTGTATCCTGCCCACATGTACTGGCCAACTCCAGCCAGCGTATTGATTTTCCACGTGCTGATATTGACAATTGTTTTGCAAGAATAGTCGGATGTGGAGAAGATGCTGATTTTCCCGTCAACGTGTCCCAGAAAGACTTTGCCGGGGAAACCCTTCATCAGCGTTCCGGAAGTAATATCTCCAGCACCATCCACTGTGATTGGCCTTGCCAGGACCTGGAATGCAGTGCGGTTATCTCGAGTGGGAGCAAATATCCGCAGCTGCTTGCCAGTCGCTTGCCAGAGCTCATCCCCAACCACCATCGAGAAAGTTTCGCCTTTGGGCACCTTGTAAGTTTGGTGCGGGTGGTTGTTCAAGTTTGGTTCTCCATCGCTGTCGGGGCCCCAGACGTGGAAATTGCCGCCTTCATCCACAGTCCACATCTCATTCAAGTGTCGATATATCTTGGTGACTTCTGATTTTCCATGAATGCCCGCTTTGCAAATCAGGATGCGTTGTGTCGGAATCTCAACCTCCATAATCTCTCCCAGATTAGTGCCAATCCACACTTTGGAACCTTCTTGATCAGGGTCTGCACTGGGCTTGAACGACACAGCGGTGGCCTTGACGCCCTCCGTGTGCGCCAAGCTGACGATCTGTTCTCCATCTAGCAGACTCCAAACACGAGTCAAGGGGCCAGTAGTACAGACATGCTGGCCACAGACGTCGAAAATACGAGGGTCATACTTTGGCTGGATCTCATAACAACCCTTCTTGATAAATGGAGGTCGGCGGTTGGTACTCGAGCTGTCGGGATATGCTGTGATTTGGGCTGGAGGATCGGATTTTGGCACAATTCCTCCAACCCCCCCTTCATTTGCAACAGGTGTCGGAAAGTGTTTTACTGCGGCAGTTGCAGCAGGCGCCGGAGAGGCGCGAGCATCCGAGGCAAGATGATCTGCCGCCCCTAATTCCATCATTGTCATGGACCGCACATGAGCCTTTAGTGATAGTTGTTGGGCGCTCGGATTGGAAACGACTCGATTTGCATTAGAAGCTGGAGGCTGTGGTACAGGAACAGAAGCTGTAGCAACCGGCGCATTGTTTGGCCCAGATGGCCTTGGCGGTTTAGGGGGTGGTTTCATCCCATTATTCGCTACTGGCTGTGGGGGGATATCTGTGGTTTGAGGTCGTGCTGGCAAAGCAGGGCGAGCGCTGCCCGTTATCTGAGGAGTGATGGGGCCCCTGGCAAGACCATTAGGCTCTCCTTCGCGTGCTGGCTTCCGCACAGATAAGGAAGGGCGAATTGTTGGCTGGGCTGGCTGTTCAAATGCTCCTGCAATCTGCTTTGTCCTACTCGGTGCATCATTCTGCTGTGGTAGCTTTGGTCGCGCGGGCAACTCGGGGGGGTTTTCTTCCACCTTTTCGGGGATTCTCGCCTCGCCAACAGGAGAGGATTCCTGGGATCGACTAGGCCGTTTCGTAGCCGGTCTCCCTCTCGTCTCAACACCCGTAGCTGCTCTCATCAATGTTCTCTCTGATCGTGAGGCAGGGGGCGGCGGCGGCGCAGGTTTCCATTCCTTTTCTCGCTTTAGCTCAGCCGATCGCCTAGGAGGCGGTGGTGATGGAGCTTTCGAAATTCCTTGCTTTGGCGATCGCGGCGTTGCGGTACCGCTGATACCACCATTGCCGGTAGGAGTAAGCGGTCGACTTGGTATCCTGAGGGGTGTTGGGGATCGGCTCGACGTGGCGGAGGATATGGTAACCGGATCTAGGAACGGTGACTGCTCCCCCGGAGCAATATTCAGCGCGCCTCCTTTGGGGGGTGACAGAGGAGGCTGAACTGTAACTGCAGGTGGGTGAATGGGCACTGGCGGTTTCGTCGCGACAGGCGGTGGCCGTGTAGAGAGGGGAGGCGGTGGGATCGGTGCCCCTCTATCTCGATTTGCAGGGGCAGCCGTTACAAAGGTTCGGTCCTTCAGGATCGATGGCTTGGCGGGAGTAATTGGGGAAATAGGCGTAGGCGTCGCGTCTTGAGATGCCTTGAGGTTTCTTAACCTATCCGGCTTTGGCCCCGGCGAGACGTTCCGCGATTGAGGGCCGGGAGCAGGAGCGGAAGCGGGCTGGGATTGAGGTTGCGACGGGCCGGCTTTGTTCATATTCTCAAACCGGGCGAGGAGAGAGGAGACGGGCCTCTAGAAGGAAGAACAAAACGTCAGTATCTTGATCAATACTTGCTGCTGAGATAACTTACAATGGAAGTGCCATCAGGCCCGCTGCCCTCTGTCTGTTCTATACTGGGGGAAGACATGATTTCTGGTCGGTGGGGTCCTGGGCAAGATCACCCATTACACCCACGGCTTGGTCTCCTACAAGATCATACGCGCACCAAGAGATGGGGCAAGTGTGTCGTAGAGCACACGGACAGACGGTCGGGGAATAAGCAGAAGAAAGCCGTGTAAGGTCCTCGCGTGATAGGTGGAAATCGTGCGGCCTTAAGGGGGAGGATTATCGAGGGGCAGAGCAGAGGATCGCGGTGACGAGCCGGAATTCGAGTGTTCGGACGGTATGAGCGCTGGAGGCTCTAGAGCATTCTGGCACGGCCGGATAGCTTGCGAAACAGGTGAAGCATCAAATCAACCTGCTGGCTTCAAAGCGAACGAAACAGAGAAAGGGGGGATCTCCCGCAACTGTCGTGGTAGAAAAGCTTCCAAGTTTGTCGAGGTGCTTGCGTGTCTTTAGATGGTGCGGATGATCTATGTCATATCCAGAAAAAGGCTGGGCCCATTAATTAGCACTGTAAATTAGATCTCGGTAAGGATGTCCCTGTACAGTGTGAGCTACAGCCTTCTCAGAGATCCACCACGGGCGTCTGAGCGCCAAAATTGTCGCTGAAAGCCAGTGGCAGCCAGTGCGCAGCGGTTCTTGGCCAATTGCACTTACAGTACCGGGTGCATCGCCGCCTGCTAAGCTTTTTGATCCGACGACTTGGCTTTGTCCTAGCACATCAACTCGGAACTTGCATCTTACCGACTCCACCGCTGCGATATTTGACAAGCTCCTGAAATCACCGCATTCCCAGCAATTGTATTGTACCGACCGCCACGATGAACACTGTAGGTGCCTCTCGCATTGGCTCTAGCACTGGGATAAGACAGCTTTTTGCTTACTCTTGTTGTTCAGGTTAAATCTTTCTGGTACTAGCCCGCCTGTCCTACATGTCACTGCTCACGAACACAGCCATTTGCTAACCAGACATGCCATGTTCTTCCGCGCAGGCTTGGATGGGGCTCCCTTTGCGTCGGTAGGCAGATACACTTACACTGTTCTCCTTTTGCTGAATCTCTCAGCTGATGTTTCATGGGCAGCCGGTGGCGGTGCATACTATTTCGCCAAACAGCAAATCCGGGCTGATCGCCAAGCCAAGCTCGAGGCGCACCACAAGAAAATAGCTGCCAACAAGGCCCTGGAATATGAAGCGGCTGTGGCCTCTGGCAGTGCTGTAACGAGCAACGGTGGCCCTGCAAGGACTGACAATGCCGGTTCGCCGAGCCAGGAAGCCAGCAACGATCCCGCGGCCACGAGGCATGCGCCAGCGACAGAGTCTGAGCGTGTAGCCGAGAAAAGCAAATACGAGAGCGATACGCCGTATCGAGCTCGTAAAGGGGACAGATTCAGCTAAAGTGACGAAGAACAAAGAAGAAAAGAGGAGCCTCGTTTGATTGGGGTTTATGCTGGGCATCCATGCTGGGCTTGTATATTAACTTCCATGGTGTAAAATAATGCCCTTATTAGCAGGGTTGTACGTATAGTATTCGCGCCGCGCACTGACGCAAATCCATTCTCCAAGCCCGGCTCAATGAAACAAAGAATTGGCAATTGACAAAGAAAGCTATAAGTGCAATTAGCATGTGACGGGACAGAGCACGCGGCAAGCATCTAGAACCAGGGTGCAGCTGTTTCTCTATGATCCTTTATCTATCCTTTATCACGAGTGAGATTTTTTCCATATTGGTACTTCTTCAACTTTCCTGTATGCGATAGTCTTAGATTTTGCAAGTTCGATATACTTTAACAGTAACACTATGGATCGCAATCACACCTTTCCAATTATTCCAACCAAACTCACACTGTTTCTTGCACTCCAACCAAGCTCATGCCGTTGACCCAAAGCTTTCGCGAGCTTCGGAACAAGCTCTCGCAAGCTACAAGGTACCTCCGTGGTTTTCCCGGTACCTGCGACAAACCTCCAGCCTCGAGCAACTTCAAGCTCCTTCGTTAACCTTCTTAATATCTGAGCGAGCTCTGGGAGATTCAACGGCTTTCTTTCACCCTCGTCTGGGCCGCCTTTTCGCCCGCCATGGCTTCTCCAGAGCTGGCCATCACCAAGGCGACGCTGTCAGCGACTCTCTTTCGCGCCGATCCCGTCTCGCTGAACCGCGCCGCGGTCGACGACTTCTTCTCGCTGCTAGACAACGCCATCGTCCAGTGCTCCCGCCAGAACGTTCAGGTTTGACACATTGCTCGCAAGCATTTTGTCCCCTCCGCGCACAGATCACTAAACTCCCCTGGGTAGAAATGTAAGGCTTGGATAGTCGAGAACATTGTGCCTTCCTCCGCGCGCTGCACAGCCTTGGGCAAGTTCTGGGCCGTCTTGTCCAAGAATTTGGCCGTAGAGAATGACGGGAAGCGCCCCAGCACCAAGAGACGGAGGCTTCATCTCCTGTATATTGCCAATGATGTCCTTTTCCACGAAGTTGTGCGCCAGAGCAACCGAAAGATTGGAGAGACGTGGGCTGGAATCCTACCAGCAATGATTGGGAATGCAGCGGCTTTCGACAACTGCCCCAAGCACAAGTCTAAACTAAGTGAGCTGATCAAGCTGTGGGAAGACAAATCCTATTTCTCCCCTGGGGTGGTTGCCCAGCTTCGCACGGCTCTGGCCAATGGCTCTGCCGAGATTACTGCTGTTAACCTCGAGCTCTCAGAAAGCTCGCTGAAGCTCGCAAAGGATGCGCCATACATTCTGCCGTCCTTCCATGGAGATGCTTCCGTTCCCTGGTATGATCTGCCCGCTGGAACATGGTTACCTCACATCACCCCAAACTCTTCTAGGCCTATGATCCCTGATCAGGTCCGCCCCATCCAGTTGGCAGCTGGGCCTGCTGAGAAGGGAGTTGTGGAAGCTGTGAAGACGCTGCTGAAGGATGCAGATTACATTTACTCCAAGGATAGCGACCCAGGCGACGACCTCAACACGGGATACAGCGAAATGGGCGAGCGCATCATCATAGATGAAATCACCGGCGAGGTTATTGGAGGAGAGAGCTACTATGGCTGGTCTCGCCAATTCTGCGAGCGTATGAAGGAGAGGCTGAATAAGTCAAAGAAAGCTTCCGCAGAGCGTTCACGATCTGCATCAAAGTCGCGACCAAGGTCAAGATCAAGAAGCCTTTCCCAGGACCGATCCCGAAGTTCCTCTCCGCCTTCGTTCAAACGCCCCAGGCTTTCGTCGCGTTCCAGGAGTCGCAGCCGACAACGAGGTCGGTCGTATAGCCACAGCCGCAGCCGCAGCCGTAGCTACAGCGGGAGCCGCAGCCCTAGCCGCCCCCGTGGCCGCAGTCGTGATCAGAGCCACGACCATGACGGTCGAAGTCGAAGCCCAGGTGGGAGGTACGGCAAAAACGAGCGGCCTGACCCGAGGTTTCGCTCGTATGATGATCGGCCTCCTCAACCTCCTCAAACTACTTCTGTACCACATGTACCATTTCCTCCTCCTCCGCCTCCTAACTCTATGGGATTCCCATTCCCGCTTCCTCCTCCCCCTCCCCCTTCTCCCCTGGGAGGATTTCCACAGCCGTGGACCCCTGGCACGGTTCCCCCTCTACCGTTCAGTGCTCCCCAAGACGGTTGGGTGCCTCCTCCTCCTCCCAATGTGGTGGCTCACCTCATGAGTATGAACCAGTTCCCCGCGGGATCTGTACCCCAGCCGACGCAGCCGCCTCAGCCGCCTCTGCATAACAACCATTATGGACGCGGAAACGGCGGGTATAGGGGCCGTGGCAGAGGTGGGTACGGCCGTGGTGGCTATCGAGGGCAGTATTAACTGCTCATCGTATTTTCAAGATACCATTTATAATGCAAGGCGTTTTGGTCAATGTGATGACAAGAGGGCTTGTCAAGGGCTTTTGTAACGTTTTTCTTTCTTAGACTCGGATTTACGTGATGAACATGGCTCGTAGGCCTCACGAATAGTGTATTGTGTATTGTCAGATATTTACCCTTTCAATTAAATCTAATAGAACTGAAGTGATCAATCATTACGACCTCTGATCGAAGCCAGCAAGCATTATGATGCCATTTGATGACAGGCACTCAGTAGATACCAGGTGAGAACATTTCACTGTTTATGTCAACAGTCCAGAAAATAAAAAGTTCAAATACAATACAATGAAAAAAAGAACAAAGCAAATAGTCTATTCGAGTCAAGTAACACACAAAAGCACACACAATTCCCCCACAACTACCAACCAGACCCCAAGCTCTCCCTCCTGAACATGGACCAAAAAAAAAATACAACCGCTATTCTACCAACAAAAATGCCCTTCTCTCTCCCGGTTCAGCTCCAACAACAATGCCCGGCAATCTAATAGCCTAAACACTTTTTTTCTTTTCTCCTTCTCCGCTTCCATGTTCAGGGGGCACATTGTAACACTCCTCATTCTGCGTTTTTGGCATCCCCTGGTGACAAAAAAAAGGAATAAAGGGATAGTCAAGGACAAGAAAAGGAGTAAAAAAAAATAATGATTATTGGATCGACCCCCC
The DNA here is from genome assembly GCA_037893235.1 of Trichoderma afroharzianum. Lineage (NCBI taxonomy): Eukaryota > Fungi > Ascomycota > Sordariomycetes > Hypocreales > Hypocreaceae > Trichoderma > Trichoderma afroharzianum. The sequence goes on along the minus strand of JBBLXW010000024.1, from coordinate 116,600 downwards.
GTCGTACATGAATCCTGCTCAATATCGGTGTTTCGCAAGTCTGCCTATGCAGATGAACATGAGAAAAGGACGAAAAAAAAGAGAAGAATCATCAACATTACTTGAGCCACCAAGCCCCTTCGCAGCCCCAGTCAAGCAGTCAGTCCCCTTATAGCCCGAACCCCGACGTTGATCTGCCATCCAAAAAATAACCCTCCTTAATACTACTGGGCAGCTCATAATCCCCCGGCACCCACAATAACAGTACTTCCACTGAGTCTGTATTGCAAGACTCTCGGTTGCCAAGAATAGACATTAGTGGGAATGGAGGGCCATGGGACAGGCAGAATCAAGAAGACGAAGCGAAGCAATTGGTCGTCAGCCTGTAGGGAGGGTAGGCTCGTCTGTCAAAACCGAGACTATCTACTTCGGTTGGACCCTACGGAGCTTTGTCGCTCGTGAGCGTTTTGGCGACCGGTGGCATCTTGAAGCTTGAGCGAGTCAAGGCGTTTTTGATTGTCTTCAGCAGCGGGATCCACCTCGTCGACTCGCGGGAGGTTACCTCCTTGAGCCCTGCCAGGCGCCTCAGCGTGACCCAGGCCCAGTGATGCTCTCCGCTCGTCAGCCTGCTGAGACAGAGCGGCCCACTTCCGCTCCCGCAGCGCTTCTCGAGCTGCTGCACTGTTCTGCTGCTCCGTGTAGTCGTGGGAGCAATCGTCGAAGAGTTGGGGGTTGATCTCCATGAAAAGCTTCATAGCATTGTAAACCATGCCGTGGATTGTTCTACCCGCACGTTAGTTCATACGGTGCTACATTTTCCAAATCAAGAAGCGTCGTCAACGTACCTATTCCAGTGACCCTTTGAGTTTTCGTAGAGAGGAGCAAACATGATGGGAAGAATGATTTCCACATTGTCGCTTACAAGGTTGCAGAAGTATTCGTTGTTCCAGAAGTACAACGCACGCTCGGCGACTTGGAAATGAGGGCTAGCCACTGACTTGGCAAGCTGGTGGAATAGAGGCTCTTGGACCTTGGCGAATTCGGCCGGGTCCATCACTTCGAAGATGTCTTCAACCTCATTCAAGAACATTACCTCCTTTGTGCTGTTAACCTTTGGCCAGTAGCGTAGCAGCCCAAGAACAACCTATGTCGAGTCTTTTGTTAGTATACTGGCGGTATGCTTGGTGAAGAAGGACATCCTTACATCTTCGGTGAGAGATGCGTCTTTCTCCAGAAATTGAACAATGCAATAAGCGAGTTGAGGGTGGTACATGCTCAAGCTCTTGGGCTTGTGCAGGGGAAGCAAGACGCGGGTTAAGAAGATTTTGTGCTCCTCCTTCAGAGGCAGGGCGAATCCGTTAATAATGGAGCCCAAAATCTCTAGGAGCTCGGCAATGCCGTTGAATCTCTCGGTTTCGTAGGTGAATTGGAAGAAGACGTTGTTGATCGACCGTCGAATAAACGATCGAAGGTTGAGGAACTTGCCATAGATGCGATGCAGGGTCGTCTTCAAAAAGTCTCGCTCTCGGGGGTCCTCAGAGTCAAAGAGATCCAGCAGCTGGAGCACAAAGCTGTGGTCAATGTGGGCCTTGGCGATGTTGGTGTTGAAGTCCTGGCTTTCAATAAAACGCAAGAAGAATTCGTAGACGACCTGAATGTGCGGCCAAGCAACCTCCAGGACGGGCTCGTCCTCCTCCGGATCGAAAGCCTCGCCCTGGGGGTTCAATGGGGGTGGGATTGGTCTGAAAAGATTCTTGCTGAACATCTCGACGACTCTAGGATACATGGGCTCAGTGATAACCTGCCTGTTGTTGGCAACGTAATCCAGTAATTCGTGGAGAGCTAGTCGCTTGATCTCCTTGGCTTTCATGTCACCACTAGCGTCGTTAAAGTCAAAGATGACATTGCACTGGTCAATCTTTTGCATGAACAGCTCCTGGCGCCTGTTAGGCGGTACTTCGTGGAATCCAGGAAGCTTCTCCAGCTCGCGGTGGGCGGAAATGTCAAATCGCGATGAGTGCTGTCGCTTTGGTGTCCGCAAGCCTTCTGGGATAGCATCTCGGTTATCCATGCGATTGATCATGAGAGACTTCTGGCCCGGTTTCGGGGGGGCTAGTTCATGGGGCATCGTCTCGGTAGCTCCAGGAGGAGGAATGTGCTAGAAGGGGGGGAGAAGAACAATCAGCGTCAAAAGTCGTGAGCGGCTTGCGAGCTTGAGCGAAACTTACACCTGGGGTCGGGCTGATGACAACAGTTGGAGGTCCTCTGCCGCCCGCATTGGCACCGTTGGGGTTGGCAGCGCCGCCCATGGGACCAAAGCGGTCAGCGAGGCCTGGTTGAGAAGCACCAGAAAGGCCAGATGGCTGGCCAGCACCGTGATCGCCTCCATGGCCAGCATTCTGCGGCAGCGGCTTGTTGCGTAAGTCGTTGAGGGTCGATGTCGAGGACGATGGGGTCAGTACCGGGGACTGGTTGGAGTCTCGAGACGAGGGAGACGAAGTTCCATCCTTGGAATCCTTATTCTTCTTGGAGGACTTTGTGGCATCTTTGCCTCGCGAGAGCTGGTTGGACGACTTGGCATCAGCGGCTGCCAGCAAGCTGGACAAAGGGGAGCGACGCCGACGGACAGCACCTAGAGCGCGCAGCGGGTATCAAGGGAGGGGGGACTCACTACTCTCTGGCTCAATCGCCTCATCTTGGCTTGCAACGCTGCTCAGGAATAACTATATCGAAGACCGGAGGCCGTCCAGCCAACTCCGTAGCCGCAGTGGGGTAGCAAGGCAACACACAGTCGGGATGCGGAGCGGAGGTGAGGCGAGCCTAGGCGAAGGGGGGCAACGCCAGCTATGCCGGGGGTAAACGGCGTCGTCGGGCCACGAAGGCGCGTGTTTGCAGAGGGCGATGGCAGAGGCGATGACCTGATTGCGTCGACGACTGTGTAGGAGGCGGCTTCGACCTGGGAGGGACAGAGAGGGCTCGTTTGGACGCAGGAACGCGGGCCTCAGGGAGCTGGTCGGAGACAGCAAGAGGGCAGGGGTCGATCCGGTGCAATGGATGGCAGTCCGCCCAGAACAGAGTAGCAGGATTGGATTGGATTGGATTGGACTGGGCTGGAGGGTGTTGGGGGCGGCTTCAGAGTGACCAATTGTCGTCTGGTCGCGCAGAGTCGACGTCGAGAAGGCGATGGGCTGGTCTTTGGCCTTTGATCCGCCTGTCGCCCGAGAGAGATCGCGAGATAGAGATGAAAGAGAGGTCGAGAGGCAGAGGTAGAGAGCGTCAGCGGCGGGCTGGATGCTGGCAGCACGCTCAGATCAGATCAGAGGAGCTAACAACAGCAGCTTGGAGGTTTAGCCGTCAGAGAGGCGTTGACGCGGGGGAGTTGCTGTTGCTGAAGAGTCGAGACGTGGAACCTGAGCCTGCCTGTACGGCTGTACCTGTGCCTAGCCGGCGCTCAGGCGATCACTGCTGCTGGCAGTACTGCCGGGTACCTGTCCAACGACCCGGCTGTAGGGGCTGGGCCGGGCTGTATTGTAGGGGCTGGTAGGGGCCGTAGGGGCCGTAGGGGCGAGTTGTTCGCTAAAGACTGGCACTAAATCCGATTCCCCCGTATTAGCGGCTCAATACTCCAGCTACACAATAGGGAGCTGAGGACGGGACTGAATCAATTGATCGCGACGGGAAACAAACGAGAGAATGGACGGCGATCAACTCGCTCAATGGGCACGACACCTTTTCTCATTTTGATCCCACCAAAGGACTGTCGTCTCCAATGACCCGGGCATTCAGTGCCAGTGTTTGTCCAAGCTCCTCGACAGGCCTTCATACTGTGCGGCACGTCTTAAGGCACTGTCCCGGCGCTGCGGTGGTCAGGATGGACAGTGCCGCTGGCCAATCGGAAGTGCAGAAGCTCGAGTCTCAAACACCGCCCCAACAAGCGCGTGATGCGTAAATTACGTACCTCCTTACCTGGGGCCTCATTTAGCGTCTGGAGCGACACGGTGCGCGATGCCCCTGGCCTGTACTGTATGCCACCCCATTCCTGCTCCAGTTGTTTGATTCAGACTGTTTCGCTAATAGCTGGGGCTTTTTCAGCAGCTGTTGCAGGGGTCGTGTTTGGCGTCCATCAAATCTACCATCATTGATCCATCCATATACGAGTATGAATGGAAGCTAAAAGGTATTGAAGCTTTACAGAAAAATCCTTTACCATGGACACGCCTCGTCAAGAGGACCTGGGGATCGGCAGCTCAGGAAGCATAGCGAGGAACCCGGCTCAAGACCGCCGCGAGGATGGCGCTCCTCGATATGCCATACCACCAAGGGAGCTCACTGCGGTCGAGATCCCGGCAGTTGTTGAAGATGTTGACCGAGCCGTCAAGGCCTTTGGCAGGGTTCCTTCTCTACGACATGTAAGTGTTATTCCGAAGCTCATATGCAACAGGTTGTGTCTTGTCTTGTCGATTTGCTCATAAGCGAACTTTACTGCGTATAGGTTCTGGATCCTCTGAGAAACTCAATACCACTGTATATAAATCCAGAGGAACCTTTTTGTCCGCCCATCATGTCACATAACGCAAGGTCTCATAATGTCGTGCTCAAGGTCTCAGTTCCCAAACGAACTGGGAGGAAGCGCAAACGTGGGACGAACGAGCCCTGGCAGGGTGACGTAGAGCTTCAAGGCGCCGATGCTTCACCCTCAGACAACGTCTGTTCCATAGCACGCCTCGATGATCCGAGACTTCTGAGACGCAAACTGGAGGACAATGTCGGCAAATACCACGTCGAGGCTGTCGGATTGATCAAGCATACCCATCGCTTCAGGGGCTTGGCAGATTTTTACTGGGACATGGACAAGTCGTCATTCGCGCAGAGATTTGTCGACCAAGTGTTGCCCGGAGATGGTATTTAATTCCCTTCACCCATGCCATCTGACGATATACTAATGGCCACCATAGTCGAGAAGCTAAAGGAGTTCAAGTTTGCACCCGGCATCGACCAAGGCTCGAATGTGGATATCATACCGCCGCCCATCTTCACCCACATGAGTCTACCATTCAACTATTTTTACTCACAGAACCCGTATGTCCGCTTGACGGAAGATGGCGGAACCGTCAACACAACAGCGGTCAAACAAGTTGGCCACTTTATAGGAACGGAAGATGCCGCCCCTACAGGCCCCCAAATCCCCCCCGACATGACTGATCCACGTATGGTAGAGGTTATCGCTCAGCTGGAAGAAGCATTTGAAGACCGTCCAGTCTGGACTCGTCGGTCACTATTGAACCACCTTGCCGGCAAGCTTCGAAATTGGAATGAGCTGAAAAAGTACCTCAACTATGCAGCTTATCAGTTCAAAGGCGGACCTTGGAGAGATGGAGTAGTTCCGTACGGGATCGACCCCAGGACTGACCCCAAGTATCGCGTATACCAAACCCTCATGTTCAAGCTTCCTAAGCAGAAGCGAGCCCGGAAAGACCAAACCTGGCAATCCCTCCGGAGGGCTCAGATGGGCCGAACAAAGGAGTTTGTCCAAGAGTTATCGGCCAGCCACATGTTCGACGGAGAGACGTACCACACCGATGGCAAGGTGTGGCAGGTGTGCGATATTACAGATCCATTGCTGCGGGAGCTGCTAGATAATGCAGAGGTGCGTTCGACGTGGGATGTTAGTAGTGGGTGGTATCACGGAGGATTGTGGGCAAAAGTCAAGGCAATTATGAAGACGAAGCTTGTGGCGATTCAGTTTGGTCGGCAGTTGACCAAGGAAGACTTTGCCCCAACGCTTCAATGCGGAGATCAGACGCCAATTCGATCTACGTCGGCCACTTTTCATCTTCCTCTGCCTAATCTAAACCTAACGACTGAGGAACTTACGCAACTCCGAGGCCGAGAGCCGTCCAAGAAAAAGAGTCAGGTCTACAACGTGAGAGTTCGCCCTCGCGCTAAGATAGACGTCGATGCTATGGAAGAACAGTCTGTTGTTACATCCCACGATGCAGATGCAGACCTCGAGGCAGACGCAGAAGCGGAGGCAGCAAGCATACTGGGCAGGATGGAACAGAGCGAGGACTCTGGGGGTGGCAGCGATGATGATGACGACGAAGACGAGGATGACGAAGAGAATGAGAACGGTTCTGAAGAAGAAGAAGAAGGGATGGGACACACCGGCTTTGAGGGAGATGAGGACGACTACGGCGAGCTAGATGACGAATAGTAGTGGATTTGTAATAGCAGATAAGAAACTATCATCATCCAAACCTACACAATGTTAAGCTTAAGCCCCGGACAGATAGTTGCACCCAAATATGCCTCCTCAACCAGTGTGCAGACAGAAAGGCTACCTATAGTTTGTGGCCTGATACTAGAGTTTTGATAGATGCGCTGCAAACGCAAATCAACAGCCGTGATTCACTGTGCACCTGCCCTTCAGCGGCTCTGATCCCTATCTGAGGCTGCACCTTGTTGTGCCTTAGGCTGCCTATGCTTTTATCTCACTTTTATCTCATGCAAACCTAATGCCACTATTTATTGCCCTTTCACCCCCAATCCTCCGCCTGCTCCCTTTCCATTTTGCATCAATCCTCTTCTGCCCCAATCACGAGACGATCATTGACCTTTGAGTCTTACTTATCCCTATTCTACAAGCTTCAAATTCCTCTGCCAGCACAATGGATTCTTCTCATCCGTTTTCCGGCGGACCTTGGTTCTGCAAACATTGCCAAAAGCCATTTTTCGTTTGGGAACACCTGGTAGAGCACAAGAAAGCCAAACGGAACGAAAACAAAGAAGACCACATTCATTGCAAGTTCTGTGGCCGAGATTTCCATACCTTGGAAGGAGAGATGAAGCACATGCAGGTGGTGAGTCAATCAACACAAGCCTTCAACTTTTCTGGACACATGAACGCAGAACCTCTTCTGACCTCGAAAACAGGAGCATCCTCTTGAGCAGAATATTGACTGTCCTGGCTGCGGTCAGGGTCCCTTCAAGCGCCTAGGCTCTCTCATGAGCCATATCGAAAGAGGGTTTTGCACACGCATCGACAGTGACCTCCTTGATGAGCTCAGAGAAGAGAAGCTCGAGTTTCCACGACGCTTGGAGCAGCTGACTAAAGAGTCGATTATGGGAAATTACATGAAGTATTTGCCATCGCCCAATGCAGAGACCTCAATCTCGGGCTGGCACGTTGACAAGGAGACACCTTCATTCAAGATGACCCCAGAAGAGTTTCCGGATTTGTCTACCACAGCTGTTGATCGCACGCATCCTCCCTCTGTCACCACGGCAATCAAATCAGAGCCTAGCAAAGGCAATCGTACCGATAAGAAGGCTACCCAAGGTCCGCTTAAGCTTCCTTTTAGATTAGCCAACAAAACGGAGATAGCACCAATCTGCAACAGCGAAAAGAAGGCCCAAGGTCCAGGACGACTTCCTCTTCGACTACTCTCCGACATCAACCGTGACAACAATATCGAGGCGCCGAGCTCTGTTCAGCGGCCTCAACCGATCTTTAAATCAGGTGTGAACACTGTCGTCGCGGGCATGGATCCCGATGATCCAAATAACCCGTCATTCAACGTAGCCCGCTATCGGTGCCCAATCACTGAGAAATGGAACTGTCCAAAACTACCGTGCAGGTAAGAATATTACTTCAATTTGTGGGTTAGCCCATGTACAGACATTGACATTGTGTAGAAAAGTGTTCAAGACAGCCAAGGCACTTATTGGCCACCTTCGATCACCAGCTCATGGAAACAAGACGTATAGATGCCCGTGCTGCCTCAAGATGTTCAAAACTTTGGCAGGCATAACTTCGCACGCGGAGACTAGAGGCTCCAAGTGCCGCATTCAAGACACTGTTCACTACGAGATCTTCATGGGCCAGCTGACGGCAGGCATTGTCGATGTTGAAAGAATTCGATATCAAGATGGAAGCATCATCTTCAAGACTTCGGAGCAGATGAAGCAGAGACTTCGTGGAGAGGTCAAGGAGAATAAGTCCAAGGATCCGATCGATGTTGGCTCAGAAGAGGTTTACTGGTAGAGGTAGCCACAGCTTCTTGCGCCATGGTACTTTTTTGGAGGGTTGATGAATTAGCATCCCCTATTCTAGTTCGTAGTTTTAAGATTTAGGCAAGATGAAGTCGGACGTCGACGAAAGGAACGCAAGATCATAGCTAGTAGTCACCACCAAGAATGGCATTTAACAAGAATAGGAAATAATGCTTTGCTTTCAAGATGATTAAAAGAAACGTAAAGTATTGAGTCGTTGCTTGTAAATAGAAGCAATGGAGTTGTGTTGAATTCACACCATAGTCACATAGTATAGGGTAGGTAGTATAGCGGCTACGGGGCCTTGACTGTTCTAGAAACTGGACAAAGCTGTTTCAGGCTGAGGCCCGGCGACTCGGGAAATGTCCCGAAATCAACTGCGCCCCTGGATGACCTAAGCTCTACTAACCAGGTGTACGAATCCCTCCAAACGACACAGGCTTGATTGCTCAGCGCCAGCTGTCAGATTGATTAGACAAAAGAGCAATCTCAAATGTGCGAGTCGACCTGTCGCAGCCAATCTCGATTGCCGAGCCGAGTGGTTCCTTATTCGTTGCGAGACTGACTTTTGGAACAAAAGAGAGAGTCGATCCGATCCCACCCGCTAAAGAACAAGACCAAGATCACGACCTAACGACGAGGGGAGGCAGAAGCAGAAGCACCAGCAAGGAAGGGGTCGGGCTGCGGCTGTTTTAATGGAAGACGAGTCGTCCAGCGACAATCCCAGCATGGCGTTCCGTTGGGCGCGCCGGTTCGAGCGCGCGTGTTGCACGACGGCCAAATACTTTCCCTTGGCGTTTGTCTACGGGTTGACGTCGTGGGCGTGCTGGGTGGTGGTGAGCATTGGGAGCGAGAGCGACGGTTCCCACTGGAGAGGTAGGTGAAAAGAAAGAGAGAAAGAGAAAGAGGCATGGCGACGGTGTATCTGGCAGGAATGGCTGGCTGACAAAAGTCTGGCGCGCGCGCACATGCAGGCTCAACATCCTCATTCTTTGGCGTCCTACTCTACCTGCTACTCAACTGGTCCTACACGACGGCCGTCTTTACGGATCCCGGATCGACGACGAATGACGACGGCTACGGTCTTCTCCCGACGAGCGGCGGCGGCCAGAGTCGCATGGCGACATCCTTCACAGTCAAGAGCAATGGAGAGATTCGATTCTGCAAGAAATGCCAGGCCCGCAAGCCGGACCGCACGCATCACTGCTCGACGTGCCGCCGATGCGTCCTCAAGATGGACCACCACTGCCCTTGGCTGGCGTCGTGCCTCGGATTGCGCAACTACAAGCCCTTTATCCTGTTCCTGGTCTACACCACCATCTTTTCCTTTTACGCCTTTGCCGTCAGCGGCTCGTGGTTCTGGACGGAAGTTATGGACGACTCCAAATATCTCGACACGCTGCTGCCCATCAACTTTATCATGTTGGCAGTCATGAGCGGCATTATTGGGCTTGTTGTCGGAGCCTTTACATCGTGGCACATTATGCTGGCGTGCAGGAACCAGACAACGATTGAGTGTCTTGAGAAGACGAGATACCTGTCAACGGTCAAGAAGACACTGCATCAGGCCCAGAACCTCGCCAATGGCTTCCCACAGGCGAGGCAGTTTGTCGACTTTCACGCGAGCGCGCTGCCTGGCATCACCACTAGGGAGGAGGGTGAGGAGCGACGCACGCAGGAGCCAACGCCCCGGGTGCAGATGTCATATGAGGAATTGGAACGACACCAGAGCCGTAAGCGCTATGAGGAGTACCTCGACGAGCAGGACTCGGAGAAGCTGCCCAACGCCTTTGACCTTGGCTGGAAGCGAAACCTGCTGCATCTCCTGGGACCCAGCCCCTGGCTGTGGTTCCTGCCCATCTGCAACACGACCGGAGACGGCTGGAGCTGGGAGGCCAACCCGAAATGGATCTCAGAGCGCGAGAGACTGAGGAGTGAACGAGAGGAGCAGCGCCAGCGAGAGGTGAACGCAGGCTGGGGATACGGAGGAGAGATTCCGTCAGCGACCGCGGACGTCACGGGTAACTACCACGGCCGCGGACCTCTGAACGCGGTCAACGGTGGCGCAAGAAGAGCTCCGAGCAAGGCGGATCGCATTCTGGGTAGGGACCCGAACATGTACGCCGACAGCTCGCAAGACGTGCCCATGCGAAGGCTAAGCCCGCGTGGCCGCGCGGCGCCACCGGAAGATGATTTGCTGGAGACGGATGAGGAGGAACAAGGCAAGTTCAGCCCCGGCAACGGCTCCCAGACGGCCGCCAGCCGGCTCGAAGCTGAACGGGTCGCCATGAGCGTAGTGACCAATACACGCTCTTGGGGTCGCGGCGGCGCGAGCGGAATGCTGCGCCATGGGAGTCAGCAAAGCAACAACAGCAGCCGAATGGAGAGCCCGAGCTCCGAGGTGAATGACGATGGCGTCGATTGATTTGAATGACGGATGCATTTCGTCGTCGTCCACTTTCCGTGTCCCCGATTTTATTCGATTTTATTCGACTTTGTCCGTTTCGTTGTTTCGTTTTCTTCTTTCGACATGGCGGTTGCCCATTTTTTCTTCTTCTTTCCAATGTGGCGAGTAATCTATTCGAAAGCCTTAATCTTGTTCTATATTACTCTGTCTTATTACACTTTACACTACAGCGGATTTGGAACACTTGGTAAATGAAAAGGGGGGGTTAAGGGAGGAGGAGAAGGTTAAGACGGCGAGGATCCTACTTCTTTTGTTTTTCTCCCATCCGGAAAGAATGGGATTTTGTTTAGACAAGAGTGAACCACGCATCATCCACACTGAGATTGAGATGACCAAGGGGGAAAAAAGGGGGGCAAGTTTTCTGTTTACGCCACTGGGACGAACTCCCCTTTTTTTGATGAGAAGAAGAAACGGATGGTTTCAGTGTCTTACGCATATATATGAACTGAGCGGCAATGCTTAATACCGTGTAGCTGCTTTTCTTTGCTATTTAGAGAGTGGCGAGGGGGGAGATTGAGGAGGCCTCTGGAGAAAGCAAAGAGCCTTAATGTCTGTTTTTACCATTGGATGGTTTCTTAGTTCCAAGGTGGCTCTTAATTTGTGCTTAGTGCTTTGTTGGAACACCGACTGTTGCTTCAATTAAAGGATGCTGACGTCTGTTATCCTACTAGAAAGTCTTGGCCGGCTTGATTATCCGGAGTAGCAACAGATGGAAATGTTCCGTCATTGGCATACTGTATTATACGGGTATACCGGTATTACTTTCGTGTTCACGTCTTTTTTTGGATTCACGCCCCCCCTTTCTTGACATCGTTGCGTTCGCGGACACTATTTCGGCTCCGATACGCCGACGTTGAAAAGGGAGAGCAATTCGCAGTCCCAGCAGAGGATGGTAAAGGCAGATAGGTAGATAGGCAGCAAAGAGAGAAAATATAGCTCATTGCGGGGAGACAGAGAGGGGCGTGTTGGCGTACTGGTTTCCCGTTAGAGGCAATTCGTTCGAAGGCCGATTCGAAGAAGACGCGGCAAACTAAGCACAAAATGCCGTTGCTACATGGATGCTCCATGTTCTCTATTCCCCCTAACTGTAAAATAGTATGATACATACGAGTATACACATACGCGTGGCCCATTGTAGTAGCATTCAGTTCGATGGGAGCGAGGGCCAAGAAGCATGGGAAAGCCGGTATCCGTTAAACACGCGTTTTTTTTTCTCGAAAGGACGAAGAAAAGCAATGGAAGGCCACAGGTGAGCTGAGAGATGTTTCCCCCACACCCCCTGAAGTTTCATCATCATGGCCGAATCTCTTTTGCCCGAAGGAAATCTCTCTTGATTCCCCCGTTGTTTCCGCCCGGGGCTTTTGTCACACGCCTCCCCTGCTTCTTCTTCTTCTTCTTCTTCTTCTTATTCCCCCCTTGTCACGGCTTTTGTTCTTTTCATTCAAGGTATTATTACCTATTGTTACTGTATCTGGCGATTGTACATATGAATGAGGTCATGTTCCTCTGACGGGGCTCAGCCTTAAGGGGTTTCTTTTTTTTTTTTTTTTTTTTTTTTTTTTTTTTTTTGCTTTTTGCTTTTTGCTACGTGACAGTGACAGCGACAAGGGGTGTGATTGTGATGACAAGTTACGAGACGGGATGGCCACACTTCGTATGCAAGTGCGTCTTTACTCGTTTTCTCGTCAAATACGAAGTTCCATACGATACGATGTTAATTAAGCAACGAGCTGAGCTGAGAAAAGAAAAGTGAGGCTTTGGGCTTGGCGTGTTTTACCGCTACGGGGCAAATGCAAACCCTTGTAGCCCAGCGCATTTGCAGTTCAGATTCATGCTACATTCTCAGCTGTGCGACAACGACGTTTGATTGACTGATGCCCTTTTTTTTTTTTTCCTTTTTACGGGATTGGCTTGGCTGATTTGGTTTGACAAGTTGGCAGCTGCCTTAAGGGCAAAGGCTAAAACAAGGGCACAAGCTTAGAAGTACTGCTCTGGAAAAGGTACTTGTTCGGTGTCGAAGCTGCTTGTACCTTTTGCTTTACCTTGTCCGTTACTCTCCTTTTCTCTACACACACCCTCTCTCTTGGTCTCTTACTGTGTACCTATGCTTCGGATACTCAGCATAAGCATAAGTTTTGGTCAAGCCGAAACCTATTATTATTACTATTTTTTTTTAATGCTTCTCATTATTTCTCTTATTTTATTTCATTTTATTCTATGTCTTCACATGCTTTGTACATTCTTCATACGAGTAATTCCTCGGAACAGACGCAATGCACTGTAGATCCCCCTCACATCAAAATCTCAAAGTCCAAAAATCGAAACAGCCAAACTTTCCCCCGCTCCCACTCCGGCGCCGTTTAGCACTTCTTCTAGTCAAACAATCTAAACTGCCTCGAGTAATACTTTTTCAACGTGGCCATTCTTTATCTCTGTGTCTCTCTCTCTGTTCTTTGTTATCGTTTTTTCCTTCACCCTCTCTAGCTCATCCCCATATAGTACATAGTAGTAATGAGTACAGTACCAGCTAGAGTAGAGGAAAGAAAAAAACGGCTCGCCATCTCTTTCTTCCCCGGCACTACAATCACACAAACGTCTCGGCCGGCGCCAGTGGAAAACTAACCAGCCAGCCACGAGGCCCAACCAACCAAGGAATTGGAGAAAGTGCCACGGCAAGGCGGACCGCGACAACTTGTTTAATGCAGGACACAACACACACAGAGAGAGGGAGGGAAAACGGTCCGGGCCAAACAAATTGGCTTTTTTACTGCTTCCCTTTCCCGCGACGCCCATCCCCTCCCCCCTCCCTCGGCGTATTACAGAAGTGCGACGGAGGCTACTCCGGAAGCTTTAGTCCAGAAAATCCTTTTGGTTTTCGATTGCGAGGACTTGACATCACCTATTCATGCGAGCCTTGCTTGGTGGCTTTCATGCGAAAAAAAAAAAAAAAAAAAAAAAAAAAAAGGCAGTATGTACGAGTACATTCTAAGTGCTTACATGTCACGTCCCGTCCAGGCAGCATAAACGTCTCGCTCCTCAAGCCCCCCCTTGCACGGAAATCTCGCCTCGGATCTTTTTATTTTTGTTCTGTTTGCTGTTATATTTGACGTTTGGTCCCTATGAAAAAGGTTACTTTCCACGTCAATCTTCAGCTGCAGTGTCTGAAACAAAAGCCCGACATGTCAATGAAAATCTTAATCTCCAAAAAACCAAAACACAAAATACAGAGATACAACCAACATTAGTAGGTAAAGAATACCTTGATGGAAGAGCCCGAGGCAACGTCACGTAACGGCTGCTAATTCACCCTCTTGGTTAAGCCTCTACTCTACTGTAGTCTTTCTACCACCTCATTCCCCACCTCTTGCAAAACTCACTTACGAGTATATTCAAACTCTCCGCTAGAGCCGCACAGCTCTGTTTCGGAACAGCTCCCCTTAGCCCAACGAGGCAATAACCGAATGAGCCGTCTCAAAGTAGTAGCTGTGCTAACAACTGTAGCTGTGCGAAGTACTCCGTAGCTGTTAGCCATTCCCCGAGGTAATTACCTTTTCCCTTTTTCCCTTTTCCTCTTCTCTCCCTTGCAACGATTATGTAGTGATGATGTATCCATGTATTCCTTTTTTTTTCCCTCTCAACACACACCCCCTTCTCCATTTCCCTCCTTTATTCTCTCTCTCGTTCTCTCCATCTAGCCCTTTTCTATCCCACTCAAATTATTAATAAAACAAAACAAAAGTCTCGTTGAGTAACTGCCGATCTTTTTCCATTTTCTGCTTCCCCGGGTTCATCCCAAGACTTCAGATTAGCTAAGCTGCCTTGGCTGCCACATGAAACGTGCATCTGCCCATCAAAGTATCCAGTTATCGCACATTCCAAAAGTCCGCCCGCTAATCAGGTAATCCTTCTATTATTGCAAATCGCAATCCTCCATTTTTGCCTATCAATCCGCAGAAATAAAAGTAGAGGATGCTGCAGATTGATTATCCCGTCACGAGGGACATTGCAGTACTTGGGACTACACGTCATGGTTCCATCCCGATGGCAAAATAAACACATAGACGAGGCGAAACATGTTTATGCCAAAAAAAAAAAATACCAGAACCAAAAGATCCCCCCCTTGTTACATTCTAGAAACCACCAAGGAACACAAAACTACTGTTAAAACACGCACAGCCTCTATGAACCAAAAACAAATGCAAAGAAGAGAATTATCATAACATAATAAAAAGAAAAGAAAAGAAAAGAAAAGCACAAACCTCTCTTCTCGTCTCACCTCTTGCATTAAATCCTGCAACATGCAATGGCGCAATTCCACCCCCAAGCCTCCTTTTTCCCTTCAGTCCCTTTTCCCTTTGGCCAAGGGAGCCTAAAGCACAAGCCACCTCTTGTCATGACACCCGCTGCACGCCATTCGCAGCACAGCTCGCGCCTCCTTTGCCTTATGGCCATGCTCCTCTTTCGCGTTATTAATTGTTTAGCACCGAGTCTCTTTGAGTCTGAGTAATTCGTTTAGTATTCAAGCTGGTTGTTGAATTTAGGTGCTAGCCACGTATGTACTAAGGCTTTCGGTTTTTCAGTAATAACGTGGAATCTCCAAGGCAGGGAATGCTATGCAGCACCACCGCAAGCAAATGCAGAAAACTCAAAATCATTCGATCCCAATCTCCTTAATCACATCATAACATATTCTCCATAATTGACAAGAATCTCGCCTTCTGAAGTTTGGGAAACACGCATGACTATCCCGAGGGGGGGGGCAACTTTGTCGTTTCACCTAGGCTCATTGTCTTACTGTGATTACTCCGTACGCGGGCTCAAATTGCCTTGCTGTCTAGAGTGGGCATGATCATCTATTGCTCCGTGAGCCGCTGAACTGAGTATGTATGATATAGAATACATGGAATACAAATGTCCACTTTAGCTGGTACTTTGGCAGAGACCTAGGGTAACATGTAATTAAAGGTATCCGCATAAATGTCATCATCATAAAAATAGAGCAAACGGCAAAGTGTCACTATCCAATACATGCACAAGAATCAACAACAAGTTTGCGATATGAAGCAGGTCCACAAATTGACTGTATATCATATGCTATTCGTATTCATCTCTCAAATGCGCCTTGATCCGCCGTTTCATGCAATTGCAGCAACAACGCACGTGCTGCTGCTCCGTCCCAAAATAAACAACCTAGCTCAAACATGTCGCCAAGCAAACAGTCATGAAATGCCCTCATAATCATCCATCCTCTCTTGTCCCAACCATTCCCCCCTGTCCTGTTCCGTCTTGTACTCTCACCCCTTTGCCCATGCATCATCAGACCGACCTTCCCGATGTGCCAAGAAAAAATAACAACAGATTTCGCAACGCCGACGCTAAAAAGCAGAAACACAATACAGTAGTATGCATCATCATTGATGAACAGATCCATTTTCACACCTAATCCCTGATGCTCTCTCCACATGTATCATTTGTTTGTACAAGCCCAACTGGTTTCTCTCCTGACCAGTAATGTGACTCTCATCTTATATGGAGACTTGAAAAAGAAAAGGAAAAGAAACACAGACTCGAAAGAGAAAGAAAGGGGGGTAAACCACCAGAACAGGGTGCCAATACATAATTTATCGCAGACGCATAAAATAAAAAGACAGAGAAAAAAAAAAGAAAACTGTAAAAAAAAGACAGTGTCATTTGCCTTTGCCCATCCTGTCTATGTTATGCCTTTCATGTGTGTCCTTCCTTATGCAATGCTTTGCTTGTTAAATACCAGATAATGGTGTGGTATATGCATTCCTTTGGACACTGTAGTCCTTGCATCCCATCATAAAACCAAGAAAAGAGAAAAAATAGAAAGGGGACGAAAAGAGAAATACAGGTTGTACTCGTGCCCACACGTCGATAGTGGGTGGGTATTTGGTTTCGCTTTTGGTTCCGTGCGCCATACTGAACATGAAAAAAGGGAAAACCAAAAATAATAGAAAATAGTAAAAAGTAACAACAAGGAAGCGCCTGGCCTTGCATAAAATGTAAGTTGTTCAAAGATGCCGCTGTTTAAAGGAACAAGTTCATAAAACAAGCATCAGCCGGATAGGGCCAGCCGTGGTCTGATGGGAATGGGAAGCGGAAAAATCGTGTCCCAGCAATCTCACCATGCAAAGTGTGCCAGCACAAAGGTGAGTGTGATTTTGTGCATGGGACAGATGGAAGCGGAGATGTTTGTTTTCCTTGACAGGCCCTTGAAAGGCATGTCAGAAAGTAGCTTGTTGTCGTCAAAAGCTATCGTATGTGCCGTATGTCAATCATGTCGGCGAATATGGTGGAGGCAACTCAGTTGCTCTCAAAGCTGCGCTTCTCTATACTGCTTTTCTCTATGGTGCTCCGGGGGCTGGAGTTGCTGTTTCGCCCAAATACGCTGTTCAGGAGATTGAGCTTGCTGCCTCCGTCGGGAGCGGCACGGGGGACGTCGATAAACTTCTTTTCAATATCGTCAACTTCAATTTTGCAGAAGAGGCGGGAGAATAAGTATTGCTCTCCAGCGTGGTTGAGAAGGGGTAGCGTGCGATATCCGCGCTTGAGATTGGTAAGCTTGGCAGTGTAGCTAGCCATCGCGGGCTTCTCCTTGGTGCTGTTGCTGTGGGTTTCACCGTCACTGGCTAGCCTGACGGACCAACGAACAAAGATCAGCTCTGGGTGTTTGGTCGTAACCTTGAAGCGGAACTGGCCGTTGTTAAACATGGGGTTGAAGCCATTCTCACGAATTACTTCCGTGTGGCGTAGCAGAGGCGAGTCAGGCTCATGGCTCAGCTCAAAATCTTTGTCCTTCTTGTTGCGCTTGTCATTTGCGTGAAAGACGTCGACGTCGACGTAAAAATCCATCGACTTGTTCGCAGCCAGGTTGGCAGGCCGCATCAGCTGTTGGGCAGAGATCACGTCAATGCTAAAGGACACAACAGACCGCTCCTTTTTGCCCTGGGCAAGAGCTTCGTTGACGGCTTCGTTGTACGGAAGAACTTGAATGTCGCGAAGCTCTTGGGGTTTGAGGACATAACCGGATGAATCTGTGCCACCCTCGAACATGGCTCGGTTAACTTGCATGCCCATGTCAAACGTTTGCCAGTTCAAGGCGGCCATCTGAACACCCCGGCGCCAGTACGAAAGCGGGTCAAAATTGCTAGAGTTCAATCGTGAGCCGTCTGGGTAAACGCGCATAAGATATCGCATATTGTGAATGTTCAGCTGCATCTTCTCTTCCTTGGTCCGAGAATTCTTGGCAAAGCTGGTCTCCATAAAGGAGAAGATGTGGTTGAACTTCTTAGCCGCGGGGGCATCGAAGCCGGAGAATTTCAGGCCGGCACAGTACACTCCCAGCTTGCCCAGTACCGGGACAATGTTGTTGGATCCCTTGAATGAACCAAGATCGCTTCCGCTGTCTGAGTCGCTATTGCTTGCCTGAGGCACTTGCACCTCGCCTTCGGCGATGGTGTTCACCCGGCCTTTGCCGCTAAGCTTGCGAGCAGAGTTGCTTGGAATAAGCATAGGGCTTTGAGGAAGCGACTGAGACGTGGAAATGCTGCTGCCATCACTGGATGGCCTTCCGAATGTGGCACTGAGGCTGCTTCCGCGTTTCCTGGTACTCAAGATATCGCCGCTAGTGGGTTCGTCCTTGACCATCCGCGGTTGCTTGACCTTGATAAGGATGCGCTCCATCAACTCTGAAGGGGAAGGCAGCTTTTCTGAGTCTGGATCTAGCGGCTCCGTAACAAGTCGCTCGCCAAACGTATCCGTGATGATCTTGGCCATAATGGCTTGCTGTTCAGGGTTGCAGTGGACCTCCAGGGAAATCCAGAGTGGAAACTTGGACTTGACAAAGGCATATTTCCCGATGGTGACCATGACCTCTTCGAAGCTGATGGCGCTAGTGAGCGTGCGACCGTGGACCACCAAGGGGTTGCCGTCGGCACCATCCCAGCAGTCGACCTCGACGCAGCGGCAACCTCTCACAAGAGCAGCAATGTATCCTTCGATGCTGGATTGGCCCGCAACTTGTCTTCCAAGGAGGTAAGTGTTGTGTGAGCTGGAGATGAAGTACTCGTTCATGGGTCGATCAAGTGTGAATTCTTGCTGTTCATCGATAGTTGGGAGATTTTGCCGAGAGCTCAGGAACCCAATGAATGCCGTCTCCGACATGTAGTTGAGCTCTTCAGGCTTGACTTCAGTACCTGCATCGTCGTTTCTGTGCTTGCGGATATAGTATCTAAAGATACTCTCCCAGGCGGCCCGGTTCGTCACGTCCTCCTTTTGAACGTGTTCAAGGAAGTCGAGGAATTCGTTCAAGGTGAGTCCATCTTCAGGCTTCGCTGCTACACTCTGCATGAGTTGGTGAACATCCTGTCTCTGCCTCATGAGGCGGACGAATTCAAGGAATTCGGAGAAGTTGAGCTTCTCAATCCGCCGAGCATCAGCAAGTCGGAAATTGGACTGGACAGTCGCCTGAGAGCTGTAGATGTGTAAATTCTGGCACACTCGCTTAACGCCATTGATATCAAGCTCTTCCTGGTCTTCGGAATTGTGCTTTTGCATCTCCGATTGCCAGTACTGGGCAATTGCCCTCTCATTGAAAGTCATCAAGGAAGTCATGACCTCCTGGCGGTGCTTCAACATGTCAAACAAGAATGTGGTCCAAATCTTGTAAATTTCGACATTGTCTGCGATGAGGTGAAGGAACTTTTTCTTGGACTTGTCCGGAACGACATATGAAATGGAGAAGAGCTTCTGGCGTTCGTCAACATCTGTAATGCCAAGGTCACGAGCGTACTGCTGAATATCAGATTCGGTCCGAATCTCTTTGATCTCATCGACATGGAGAAACTTGTGGGGGCGAGAGCGATCCCACAGAAGCTTATTTGTGTCTTGATCATAGCTAAGCAGCACGA
Source organism: Trichoderma afroharzianum (assembly GCA_037893235.1). Taxonomy (NCBI): domain Eukaryota; kingdom Fungi; phylum Ascomycota; class Sordariomycetes; order Hypocreales; family Hypocreaceae; genus Trichoderma; species Trichoderma afroharzianum. The sequence goes on along the minus strand of JBBLXW010000024.1, from coordinate 97,169 downwards.
CCTTGGAGCGGTTCTTCTTGGAGATCTTTTTGAGCAAAGTTCCCTGTTGTAGCTGCAATGGAATTACAGGGCCAACCATTGTGTTTGAGCCGCTGTTGATAGAGCAAGTCGTGCTGTTAGTCGGTGACCCCCGGGTGCCACCAAGGTAGGGCAACGAGATGTAGGAGCCTCGATCATCGTCCATATCAGACTCGGAATCGGTGTTGATGATGCCATGCTCGGGAGCTGTCGCATTGCTATCACTACGCATTCGCAGATAGCAGGGACCGACGCTGGTTTCGCGGCTCGAGGGAGCGGCTGAGGATTGGCGCCTTCTGTTGGAGAGTCTCGATGCTCGGCTGGAAAGGCGTCGTATGATACTCCTAGTAGAAGCAGCGGGGGCGGCATTGGTTGTGTTGTATACAGTCGTGGCTGACGTGGTAGTGGAAAGAGGAGGATTTACCAAGGTGGTGTTGTTGCTGCTGAAAGTAGCCTCGGAGGTAGTGCTTGGACTTCCGGTCCAGCTCTGCCCGAGTGAATTGAGGCTGGTTTTTCGGGAGATGGGTTCGTTAAGAATGGATTCGGGGAGCTGAAACCCTGAGGGGACTGAGTCCTCATACTGAGGTCGCATAGACTCCGGCGAGGCCTGGATGGAGGAATTGGAGGTGAGAATGGTGGGTTCTGGAGACATGATTGGTGAGCCATGCTGGGAATTGGAGGCTCTGGAAGACGCGCTGACTGCGGACTGGGGAGCCATGGCGTGACGTTGCGCGTTGAAGTTTGTCTGAACGTGACCAGGGCTTGGACGCTGGGGATTGTTGGAATGTGAGGGCATGGTGTTGCTGGGGCCCAATGCTAGAGGCGTAGAAGAGTGAATTGAGTCTGTGTTGCTGCTAGTCATGTTCAAGTTGTATGTAAGTGAAGAGCAGGCTCATTGCAGAGGCAAGCCTCGAGGTTTCAGTAGGCGGATTGACCCTTATAAGTCTCGAGCTGTATGCATATTGTAGTATCAAATCTGGGGTGAACGGGGTGCGGGGGGCGCGAGTGGTCGAACTACTAATAGTCGATCCGCAGGGGCTGCGGATGGCCGTGGAGCTGGTCTCCAGGCAGGCTTGCCAGGGGTTCAAGGAGGGAGTATGGGAAATGTACAAGTGAAGTTGTAGCTCGAGGGCAACGGTGTAGGCGAATTGGCGTCCTACACGCACAGGTCCCGCGTTTGGAGTTGCTGCAGATGCTCGTTCGGTGGGCCTTCAAGGGTGGCTTGATCGCTCAAAATCGCTGCTAGGGAATGATGATCAGAGACCCGGTCGAGAAATGCCAGGCCGCGACAGGTGGTGAGGTGGCAGAAGCGTAGCCGTATGCAGGTGGCTCCTTTAGGGTATATGGCCCCAAACCAAATGTCTTGGAGACGCTGCACGAAGGACGGGCTCAGCGCGCGAAGCTGCGAGGCAACTGTATGATGCGACACAGCCTGCCGGTTCTTGAGGGGCACGTCGGCTATTCTTGCTGGATGTAGGCCGAAAAGTGGGCGACGCTCGATGACGATTGTTGCTTGAGTATTGGTGAGGAGGTCGTTGGAGTAATGCAGAGCAGAGCCGCCGGCAGGTAGCGAGAACGAGGATGAGGACGAGAACGAGTTAAATAGGAAGCGAGCTCTGGAGTGAAAAGCTGCGAAAAAAAAGGCCTGTTTGTAACAGAGCCGCAAAGAGGCAGATCGAGGACCGGATGTAACACTCGGTGGCAAAGGCGTCTTGGGGTTTCGTGCGATGTCCGGGTGAATGATGACCCAATCGAGAGACGTAACGATGGGTTTGTCTGTACACAATGGCTTGAGGAGGAGAGTTCAAGTAGAAGGCTTGTAATATCTGGTCGCAAGACGGAGAAGTGTCGAGTATGGAGGTTGAACACAGGAAGTGGAAGCGGCTTGAGTAAAAAATGCTGCTGGACTGTGACTGACTCTTGGTGGGGGTGTACGAGTAGCTTTGGCAGTACCTTAGTATAGAAGCCTGTGAGGGCGTGGCTCGGGGGGGAGTGTGCATTACTGCTGCTGGGAGCTACCTTAGTGGTACCTAGTAGCTAGCACGGTTTTTTTTTCTAGTCTCTCTTTTTTTTTTCTTTGACTTTCTTTCCTTACCCCCTCCCCTTAGGCGCTGCTAGGTACCTCTGCTAGAAGGTCGGGAAATTTGCAGCAGTACAAGCTCTAATTTTCGAAGCCGCGGCGGCATGGCCCTTGACTGCTTGTGCCAACCAAGCATCAGTGCTTGAGACAGGAGAGACAAGGATTGCAGTGACGGCGCAGTCAATCCGATGCCAGAGTCCGTCTATCACGTCAAGTAAAGACGTCAGAGGGTCAAAGTGAGGCGGCAATGACCCTTGCAATGCAATTTCCAGTGCTGAGGCCAGTGGGAGCTCGCCCTTTGACCATTAGATGTGACTATCTCACTTGTCCATGCGAGTTGTACTTGTATACTCGTATGAGCCAAAGACCCCCAAGGGGGCCAAAATATGTATACTAGTCTACTAAAAAACCGACGGGATACAAAGTCTTGGTCTGCCACAGACCAATGGATCGACTCGGAAAATATGAAAGTTTGCACAGGGAGAGCCAAGAGTTTGTTTGAAGCGAGCTGCTTGAGGTAGTATCACGAATCGAAAGGCCGGAGGGAAAGATGGGGAAGACGGGAAGAGACAAACCAGAAGACAAGAGAACAAAAAGGACATAAAGAAAATTCAAAATTCAAAATAATAATAATAATCATAATAATAATAAAACAACCGTCCATCTGTTATGCCTTTCTGGTATCTAGCTCTCCGAAGGGGCGTTGCTTTAACAAACTACTGTCTGGCAAGCAAGGGGGAGGCGAAAAGATACAAGTCTGCTCTGTTTCTGCCAAGAGATTAGGCCAGAATCCAAGCATGGCCAGCCAGGTATGACGCGGATGTGTCGGGGGAGGGGTGCCTGTAGAGTCGCCATACGAGCCCAGAGGTAGCAGAGGTACCTCCCCCAGCACAGGTACCTCAAGTACCAGCACTCTCTGGGTACCTCGCCATGTGTCCAGCCCTTCTGGCCGTCAATTTCTCAATTGCGGAATTGTGGTCGACTTTTTTTTTTTCTTACCCACCCCGCGCTTTGGCATGGGGGTTTATGCACTAAGCTTAGCAGCACCTCAAGCAGACATGGCATCCCTCTAGAGACATTGGCAACTCCGTAGGCTCGCAGCTTTTACAGTGCTGCTCTATTCCCGCCGTTACTAATCATGTTTGAGCCTGTGCTGGAATTTTCCGTACATGGCAAAGGGGGATAAAAAAAGAAAAAACAGGGTAGCGCATTATCAAATCAAATCGCAGCTGCTCCTTGTGGCAGAACCTGCCGGGATGCCGGTGGCGATAGGCGGCCAATGTGTTGTAATAAGAAACCATCTGGAATAAGCCCGGACTCAGGGTTGGGCACTCAGGCATACAGCATCCATGGGAATTGGGGAAATCCGCATCTCTCCTGATCATCATGCCGTTGCCAAAAAGTACCGTACTTTGTCGGTGGCTTCAGTCTCGATGACGATCGCCGGCTGTTAGTCGGATCCCTAATAATGGATGGACTTGGGTGAACGAATCACATACTGCACTTGTTCCAGCAAATTCTGGAGTGAGTACATGAAGACGTCAGATGCACAGCGGCCAGGCGACTCATGTAGCCTGCTAGTGTGCTGTTACACGTATCATTGCGTGCGCTATCTAGTCTATCTCTATCAAAGTGAGAGAATGCATGGACATTTTCGTCTGTCTATCCTACGAGTAGTTTCACCTCGACGCAGTGCTCGCAGGTGAGGCATGTCAGGTAGTAGTCTCTCAACTACGAATGTACCTAGCTTAGGCTTGTTCAACCCTATTAGAAGGCGTCCGTGCAACATGTCAACTCTTGAGCCTCTAACTCGTCACATCCACTTGGACTCGGACCCCAAATTTGTTCCTCATGATGGTGATCCTCGGCTGTGCTTCAACAAAACTTCATCGCCGTGATGCTTCATTGGCTCAATGCTGCTCTTTTGCCGGCGCAGCTGATCACTGTTTCGTGCTGCCACGTCAGGACAACCAGCGATGGCCGGAAGACGGAGGTGTTGGGTTTAAGACGCCCCCGAGCCGGTCAAGCTGCGCTGCACACCGGATCACGAACTGAGACCACGGACGCTCATTATTTCACCATCCATGGTCCTGTATCCGTTGCTCGAGACGCGAAAAAAAAGTCATGTTCAGGCTCCAGGACGGCTGCGATGTCGGGCATTTCCGGGGGGCCTTGCTCTATCGGCTTCGCGAAGCTTGGGCTTGTACTACGACGTAACTACGTGGAGGGACAAAGCAAACCAAACGGCTGTGATTTTAAGGTGCTGATCCCTCTCATTGCGTAGTGATCACGTTGCGCACGTTAGGGCGAATGATAACGGCGCAACAGTCTTCTCCCCCTTCCACTCTGTCTTTGCGTAAGCGCCATTGTGTTCCTTAACCCCCCGTGAAGATGAAACGACACAGTCGGCCAACGAGACAGCAGAGATCGGCGAGATGAGCACCTTAGCCCTTGGGGCTTTTGCTGTTGGCCTGCGGGAACCCTTCTGCACGAAGCCCACGAGGGCCGATTCGGGGAAAATGTGAGAAGAGGAAGAAAAAATTAGAGCGGCAGAGGAGGGGCATGAGTTCGTTCTGATGTTGCAGCTACGACCGTTAGGGCCTTGGTGCAACGAGTAGTGCCAGTTTGAGGCTGCGGATACGAAGCAGCTGGGCTAGGCACCGTAATCCAAACACCACGACGCGGCAAGTCCTCTGCTGCTTTGGGCAAATGGCAGAGGCCAACAGGACAGGGCCGGACGACTCCATTCTGTTTGATCAAGTGATACTGGGCAGGCTTCAACTGCCAAGACCGTTCTATGAGCCGAAAGGCCGCCTGGGCTTCCCCGCCATCCCAAGCCCTAGCCCCGAACGGAACGCTTCATCAGCATCTCGGCCAGTCGGAGACGCCATGCTGGCAGATGGGCCTCCGCAAGTACGGTTGAATATTATGTGCGTGATGCATTTGCCTCGACGTCGTACTGGAGTCGTTGGGCTAGCTGCGTGTCTAGTGCGAGCCGTGTAGCGAACCCCGTCGCTCAACAAGTGGATGATGATTATCTTTGGGCTACGGTGCTCGATAACCTCTGTCTCACCTTGTTGGCTACCCAATACCACCTACCTTTACTTTGCTTTACCTTACCTTACCTTACCTTACCCTTCCACGACTCTGACACTGACACTGACACTGACACTGACACTGACATCGATATGCCGTTACACAAAGCCACGCTGCAGATGAGATTCGCCCGCACGTCCCGTCTACGCTAGCAGCTAAGATACTTGTATGTACAGGTAGTATGCGTCCAGTAGCAGACGCCCAAGCAAGGCTTCGTATTTGAGCATCTACGGATCAACAAGCGGCACGCCTTTCTGACGGGGCAGCCCAGCCGTTGACTGTGGCCGGCAGCGGCTTGACGGGTAAATTGGCATTGGCATTGGCATTGAGAGAGAATCCCACGGATGCGCGGCCTCCTCCTCGCCGTCTTGTACGATACATGATACATGATGCAGTACATGATACATGAAATAGCGCCAGCTGAGCTGTATCCCTCACCTGCCTGCAGAAGGACGAGGCTTGGAGGCATGGATCAGTGGCCACAGGCACCTCTTCCGGGAACGCATGCAGCTGAGATGTGAATCGGGCGCACCCAAGTAGCATCATCGTATTGGTACAAGTGTAGGAGGCAAGATACTTCCCATGTTGGCACATCGACTAAGGGGCGGCATGAGGCGCAAGTACGAGTATGCATACGTACGACCTGCATTGGCATTTGGTGCTAGTGTAAGGGTAATTGCACAGGCATCGGATGCCAAATAGGAAGCTGTGCTTTAATTCTTCGACACACGCATGCTTCGGTGACTGACATTGGATCATGAGCGCACCCTTGGTTACACGATGAGCTGTGCGGTGCCGGTCCCGGAGGTGGTTTCAAAGTGTCTTACTGTCTGCCTTCTCGCACGGGAGGTAAGGCGTCAACTTACGGGAGACGATGAGATCATCGTTTGCTTATTTTTTGTTTATTTTTCCTTCACATTTTTATCATTTCAATTTCAACCCACAGGGCAAGGAAGAAGAAAAAAATTGCAAAGAGGAGTCCAACCCTCGCTCAGTCTCCGGCGGTCTGGTTGGGGGTGTCGTTAAATGGTCCCGCATGGCAAGATTTAAGGTAGGATAGACGGGTGCTACCTTCTGAGAGCTCCCTTCAAGAGCTCTCTCTTATCCCATCGGTCGGGTACCTGTACAACCACACCCATATCGTTTGACGCATGCGGTGCAAGTGCGGTACGTACTGTATTGTTACTCGTATCGCATGCCTTATTCCGTAACATTTGAACGGAAACCATAAACAAAATGGCGTCACTCTCTCCATCAAATGCTCTTTCCTCTCCCCCGCCGGTACATGTACACGTCCGTACCTATAGGTAGGCGCTGCATTGGCAGGTTGCCAGGTACGTGGCCGGTACAAACGAAGCGCTGCACTGCCTGGCCGCACGACTCCAAACGGATCAGACGAGAAGCAGCCGTACCCAAGCTCACTCACCTCTTCGCACCCATGGCCTGTCTCTGCAGCCTTGTGAAAGGCCATGCTGCTCATTTATTGCCCAGACGTACGAGTAGCAATCCTGCAGAGCTGTTGGCGAATCGCATCCATGCTGCTGAGCGGTCAAGAGCGTCACCTGAGCCGTCCAGATAGGCTTGTGGTTGACCATGCCAGCCGCAATCAGCAACGGCCGGCTCGCTCACTGAGTCACCGAAAAAAAAAAAATCAATGGGGGACGGAATACGGTTCTATTTGCGGAAGCCATGCCTAGGTCCAGTACCTAGTGCTGCTACTAGGCCGTTCATTACGTTGGCATTGGTTTGTTAAAAGAGAACACGGAAGAAGAAGAAAAAAATTGAAACTTCTTTTCTCCATTGGATGGCTTTCCCCTGCAAGACTGCAGCGACTAATTCAAGCAAACGACCAAGTATCTAGAAAGTACCACTGCTCTGCACGACAGATCAGATACAGGCAAAGTACCGGCCAACCGGGGGGCTCACTTGCCCTGCCCTTCTTGCCAAACAGCCGCTTAGACCATGACCTGCCTTTTCTCTCCTACAACAGGCAAGCATCGTGGGATTTGTCGCAGCGCTTCGGGCGGACGAGGCCTCAGACACCCATGCACGCCCAACTGCGGGGTCTGGCGTCTATCCTCATAAGAGTCATCGAGGCAAGACAATCGCCTTTAATTTCACCGACTTTTAGACACCAGCACATCGCGTCATGAGGCCATGATGATCGGGGTCTGGGTTCTGGGTTCACCAGCTTGGCGGCGCGACAGGACAGAGTGGCCAGTCGGACGAGACACAAACCTCCGAAAGTCACGTAATTCGCCATCCAGACAGCGCCTATCAGATGCGGTGAACGGCGAGCCCACGTTTTCTCTCTCAGATGCTTGGATGCCCAGGTCTGGGCTGCACAACGGAATAGCCAATCAGTGATATCGCCAGCCCCAGAGACAAGGCGTCTGAAGGGCACAGGACACAAAAGGCACAACCCGACTAGCTGGGCCATGGGCTGCCGCCTCTAGGGTTCTGTTTCATGCTGCAATCCGGAGGCAGCATGACGTCTCCAACCCTGAATCTGCCCAATCGGCTGCTAATGCGCAGCCTTTACTAGCCCAACTGGGGATCTGCTTGAGTTGGAGACGACTGTCACGCCGAAACAGATGGAGCAGTGCTCCAGGGCCTGTTCTCGAATCATTCTTCACCTCGGGCGCTGTAAGGGAATGTTTTCTCCTGCCCCTGGACTGCCGAGCCGTTATTGCTGCTACGCGCCATCACTTGAAGCAGCTCATCGGGTACTGATGCCCTCGACAACGGCCCAGAGGAAGTAACCCGGGATCACCAAATTGGCCTCGCTGGCAACGTTATTGGTGCTTGGGCATGAACTGTGACGTAAAGTGACTGGCACCACCGGCTTGGGGTCCGGAACCCACGAGTCACCCAGCACATACTTGTATCGTATTGGTACAATTTGCGCGGGAGAGAATGCTCTGCGGCATGGTAAACGCTCAATCTTACCTGCCGCTAGCAATACTTTTCTGGCATCCTCTCTCCAAGTTTTCTTGTCAGGCTGCAATGGAATATTCTGGTTAAAGCTCCTCTTGTTCTCGGAACCTAGTTTGCCGTGTGATCCTGAGTGCATATGAGCCCGTCAGACCTTGGCGGCCATATAAACAGCCATTTGGAGAAATCCAACCCCCCCTGGTCTTCGATGTTGTTAATCACAACTACCAAAAGCCAATATTTTTAAACGCAGAGAGGGAAGAAGCCCTTCCGCTCGGTAGAGGTGGACGAGGTGGGCAATCCAACGAAAAAGGCTAGAATTCAAGGGGACTAACTACTCGCATCTCCAACTTTTGATCTTTTGATCCAGGGATGCCATGCATGCAGCCAAACAGGGCAGAAAGGCACGCTTCGCATGTTAATGCCAAAACAATTTCATCACCACATTCATGTTCACCGTCTCCTGTTACTCTTTTGTTTTTCCCCTCGTGCGCACGGCCGACATTTCCGGAGTTCCTCTACTGGCCCCTGTTATTCCCTTCCTGCCGCCCTCCTTTTGCCGTCTTGGCCCTCAAGCTGATCGTATTGGCACGAAGTGCCTAGCGGTTTAAGTTCAAAAAGCAGCTGCCAAGAGGTTGCAACGAGAACGACAGCAAATCAACATGTACTCTCAGCTTTGAATTGGCTCGGCTGCATCGGATATATCTCAATTGAGTCTAGATCAGCAGGGTCAGGGAGCCAGAGAAGCAAGGGAGTGAGCTCCTCTCAGTCTTGACTTGCACAAATTGGTCGCTCTTGTTGGCTACAAACGAGTACACAGGCAATCAATTTTTGAGACTGCTGGAATAATCTCAACGTCTCGTGGTTCTCAGGGCGAAGATTTTACTCAACACATTCCCTATTCCATGACAGGGTTGCAAGGCTCAGCTGGTATTATGCAAGCAGAACTGGTCTTTCCACCCTCAACTCAAGCTGCACAAACACGCACACGCACACAGACACAAACATCTATATACATGAGAGACAAGGGAGAAGAAAGCATACAAAACGGCACCAAGTGAAGGACACTTGTCAGAGAATACCAATCGAATCATGCCATAAGGGTGTGGCATCCATAAGACCACCCTAGTCAGCGTGGATAAATCGCACAAGTAATGCTTCTGGTGCCATCAGCCGCTCCATCAAGAAACGCGAACTCCTTCCACGAACCTCTTGATTTCCAACACAGTTGGCTTGTCGATAGCTGAGGCAAAAGATCCATGGATTCAGCCTCACGTTAGCAACATCAAACTGCCTAGCGGCATAATCCCATCCCCTGCCACGTCTGATGCAGAGCATCCTCACCGTTGCAACACACCTCCTGCATTATACACTGAATCCTACCCGCCTTCAAAATGCACAAGCCTGCATACCACCAAACCTGGGCTTCAATTAAATGCTAAATCATGCATCTTCATCCCCGGTGACATACTGTGCAATGAGCGAAGACCGAAGCTCCGCCTGAAGGCCTGTCATTTCCCATGCATTTCAAGCTCTATGCATATACGGGACGATGACCAGTCGAGCTCTTGTTTGCGCAAAGGGGCCAGCTGGGGCGGGAGCAGGGAGTAGCTACGCATTGCTACCAATACCATCATTGCCTCCGAGAGAGAAGTGATTGAGTGACAACTCGGGCCATTACCCCTTGCCCACCACACATCACCTGTACGTTCTCTATAAGAATGTTTCTGATGGCCAAACAGCCACATTGGACGTCATCGATCTAGCATACACGGGGCTGCAGGATTGCATGTCCGCTCAAGCAATGGCGTTTACCAGTCGCGATCAATATATGCTGAGTAATGGTAAGGGGTCGGCCTGCGGTCCCTGACGTGACGGGATGGATGCTGCGTGAGCTGGTGCAGCGATGCGGTTGGGTCGCTTAGTCCTCAACGAAGAAGCCTCATCCATTTGGGCGGGATTGATGCGGGGGAGGCTTGAGTCTTGTCCTTGCCGAGGACAATCACCCGCGTCGGATCGTCTTCAATCATACCTTATCTGCCGATAAGAGCTGGTGTTTGTGTTGCTACAACCCTGGCCTGCTTGCAAGGATCATTACGCGATTCGAGAGCGTGGAGTTGCCGTCGCTGGCGGCACTCGCGGGAACGAAGTTGTGTGGGTTCATGTAGGTCTCATGTCCTCGGGAGACTGCTGTCGTGGCTCACTCTCGGTGGCCTTGCTCTACCGATTGTCGTTGCTACGGGGGTTTTCGGGAACCGACTCGGCCTCAATTGCACCCATCGGTACAGTTGCCCAGCAGAGAGTATGATCCGCGAAGTTACGGCAGGCATCTCTTCGTCTGGGAGTTCAGCTTGATCAACGGACTCAAAGCACCACCACTCGTTATGGGCCACTTGGCCCAAGGGTGTGTTGTAGTGCGTGTACCAGTGCGTGGGTATTCGTATAATTGTTCAACGACCAGGGTCTTGCGACCACCATCGACGACCATCTGTCACAATGCGTGTTGGAAGGCAACTTGCAATTACGCAGGCGTACTTTCTGTTTATTTGAATAGTACTTGTTACACCAAGTAATGTATTGTCAAGTTTTGACGCGATGTTGCCTGCGCCGGCCTAGCAGAAAGCCGGTCACGAGTCTCGTCTTGCAGATGGAAATAATGCATTAGGCTCAAGACTAGTTGTGCTTCCCTTGCAGCATCATGCACCCATCGACCAACTCTTGCAGAAGAGCTACAAAAGCCGTCAAAAAAGGGAAACTGGAGGTCTCTCCGGTTGCTCTTCTCACGATTGTACACAATTCTTCTGGTGGCCCGGCCACAGTTATGTCAATCCGTATAAGGCTGCCCCCAGAGGAAATTCTACTTCTGGCAGCAAATAATATCTACAATTCTGCGAATCAATCAATGGAAAAGAAAAACGAAAACAAAAATGAAAGGAAGAAAAGAACGCCAGTCACACTCAAAGCACCTGGAAGGGACATATCAATCGGCCACTATTATTGCTTATGCAGATCTGAAAGGACGTATGTATAGGCTCTCGGGCTCTTATCCGTTGGCGTTTCGTACCCCATCCTCCGCCCCATCATTGCAGGTCGACTATCGTTTTGGCAAGGGGTGTCCCATGGCTTTTCCGCTACCTTTATGGCCTCTCTTTGCGCAGGCATGCCGCAGAAATGGCGACTATTGGGTACAAATTGAGAAAGATAAGGCAACCACGAGCACAACCACGTCGGGGTTGGAGCAGAGCATGGTGATACAACAGCTGGGCACGAGTTTGGTCTGTCTTGTGGGCAGAGCGCGCGCTACGGACAGGGGATCCGGGACCCATGGAAAGGCCGTCTTGTTTCCAGTTGCATCGCCAGTAACAGAAGTTCCGTCTGGTTGGGTTCCCAGGTAGTTGGTACAGCGAACTTACAATCTGCCAACCAAACTCCCATTTTCCCGACGAATACACAGGACGAGTCATGCCGAGTACAGCCGGCAGAGGGTGGGATGCAGCAGTCTACCTTTTCTACCAACTCTAGCAAACATCAAGTACCTACCTTGCGCATATACTTGCGCCTTTGTACATACCAACGCGGATGCAAAATAAAGAAGGCATCGCTGGGTCGATTTGCCAAGGGGTGTGTGGTGTGTGAATTATGATGGTGCGAGCAATAATGAGAGCATAGTGACGCCTCTGATGTCGGGCAACATATGGATTTATTGACCAGCTTGGCTGATATGCAGGGAATATGCTGCTGAATGACGAATTGGCTGTGCTAAGGACGCACGAACGGCTGCCACGACAGCACCCGAGGAATCAAATCTTGGTACGGGGTGTTCATGAATGTACTGTGGGGGACACGCACTTCTGCCAGGTCAAAGTCAGTTGATGAAGGTGAACCCCTCTGAATCCTACTGCTTGCATTTGGAGGCCGAGTCTGGTCCGCCGTCTGGTTGGCAGGACATTTTTGTCTTGTTGGTCTTCTCCACACGCGGCCAGCATTAGGACAGGCATCATGCAGCCCAGCCATGCATGGGCTCGCACGCACACCACACAATCTCCGCACGCCACTGCCGCTTCGTGTCACCATTGCAGCCAGTCACGGCCACCCACTCCGCTCGGCGAGAGCCCTGGAGTGGGAGGGGGGAGGCCACGGATTGCCTCTTCCCTTCTCCTCTCCGGGCTCTACTGGCGATCAAAGCAGGCCGCGGGGAAGAAGGGGGACAGCGGCAAGAAGGTGGCTGATGGAGGGTATCCCAGCCAGCTGGAGACTGGTTTCTAGAATTTTTCTCTTTCGCAATTGGCAGCTGGGGTGGGTGGGCTACCCGAGTTGCGCCTTGGCTAATGCCTTGCCTCTTCCCATCAGTCGCCATGACATCTCCATTTCCATCTACTATTATGCTGCACGCAGCCAAGCACTAGAGAGGAACGGTTTGGAGGATGCGCTACCCGTCCCCATGTGGTCTTGGGTGCCTGGCAAAGAGGATCCTCGTTCTCCGGTAGGGCATGGCCTGGCCTGGCATGGCATGGCATGGGCGATGGGAATGAGGCATGTGTATGACCAGATGCGTAAGGCCTTGCGCACTGAGCTATTTTTTTCCTTTGGGCAGGCCGAGGGGATGAATGTGACGATGCTATTTTGGCTCCATTTTTTGCTTCTACCAGCATCTGGGAAGCTCAGGAGTGCACGCCATTGCTTAGCAGCACCACGACGGCCGCGACCATCACGATCCTGGCGCCCTAACCGCGTTTCTGGGGCGCTGCATCTCGATCTTCTGACCAGATAATATGCAGTGAGAATAAGCAGGTGAGCGCACCAAAGAACCTCTGGGTTTGGCTCGTCTGCTGCCTCTCATCCTCCTGTTTGTCCGGCTGCCGGATGTGGCAACCTGTTGGCAGGCAGCGTTTTGCCGTTGCAGGGCTGAGGGTGGTTTAACCTGCTTTCAGCTCAAAGCATGTACCAACGGCGCTTGGTATTTCCCCCCGTCGTCTCACAAATCATCTTTTTCTCTACAAGTCGAATTTACTCCGTCGCATTGTCGCAACAAACCTGCTGTCAGCCCAGTGGCCGGCGGCCAACCAACGCCCATAAGCCTACATAGCTACGCTTTGACTGATGCACGGCCGGGCCGTCTCGACAAGCAGCAGCGGCAGCAGCAACAGCTTCCTATTATACGAGTACATGATGCTATTGGCGCGTCATACCCTCCATCCCTCCATTTCCAGGCCGTGGACTGTGTCTGAGTGTGAGGCTGACCTGCAAGCGGCTGCCCTTTGCTGCTGCAAGAGCGCTCCGTGGCTGGCTGGCTGGCTTGTTGCATGCATGAGGAGACTGTTTCGTTTGGCTGCTGTTGTTTATTACGCATGCCTATTCTCTGGCGGAGTTCTACGTGCAGAACGCTATTGACATGTCTTACAGCAACACAGGAGACGAAAGGGGGGACGAAGGCGAGGAGAAGGGCACTGCTACGATGAATGCAGCTGCCCAGGGAGCACAGAATAATCCGAAATTTCAAATAATGGACTGCCACCTATTGCACCATCAACAGTTATCACGCGATCTGGTTCTCACGGGGGTCGCACAACGATTACAAAACGACTCAGCTGGCATAATGAAGAACACTAGCGCTTTGAAACGAGGCAATGTTTGAGACCCTGGAGAGTCTGGGCTTTGGCACCTGCTTGTACTGAGTGTTACTGGCGCCATGGCCTCGATGCCCTTCCTTGTACCTTGTACCCCTAGAATGCTGATAGGAGCACACCGATTCTCCCTCAACACCAGCTACTGTACCGCCCAGCAGGGGAGAGAGACCCTGGCGATGCAAGCTGGGAATACGGGGCTCTCGTCTCCCGGCAATCGCCAGGCATCTTGGTCCAGGTTGACGGGGCAGTTCATCCACGAAACGGGTTGTGCTACTTCTTATTGGACCTACGGGCTCTGCGGACGAGGTACTGGAGGAAATTGTCTGATATCGTTTGCAGCTGCAGAGGGGGTTGGGAATGAGGACATTGGCTACAAACCCTACCCCTCAGCAATCGGCGAAACACGGCTTCTGGATCACAGCGGTTCGTCCGCGATTCTCGACCCAGCGGACCCTTTCTTGTGGATTCAAAGACCTAATACGGAGTACGTGCAGGTACTTTGGCAGAAGAAAAATACATGTACGAGATGTATCGCCTCTCAGCCTTGTGTTTGGCTGCCGGCCCATGCTGCTGGAGCAGACAGGGGTTTCGGTGAGGGCGGCTTGTCTTTCAGAGTCATGGTCACCGCGACGAATGGGCTACCGCTGGAAAGACCCACGCCATCTATACACTGATGCTTCTTGTTTGTGCTTGTGCTTGTACGCGCTGGAACCCCCGTCTGTAGCCGCGGATGCATTTGAATGAGCAGATACGGCGTCACAGTGCAGAATGGGGCCTTTCCTACGTACTCACAGTTGTCGTGATGCGGGTTCGATGCAGTGCGGTGCGGTGCGGTGCGGTGCATCGTACCAGCAGCTGCACGCCGGTTCCCAAAGGGCAACTCGTGCCGAACCATGATCACGGCGCGCAGCAAACCGAGGGTTGAAGGATCGCTCCTGTATGTCCCAAGAGGCACCAAGGCCCGCGGACGCACTTTGGGCATCGATAGTGGCAAACGGCGCCAAAACTACAACGCAAGTACTGTTGGGATGGGCGGCTGAAAGGTGTCGACCACGGCACGGTTCTTCTGCTTCCTTTTGGCCATCTCTTCGTCAATGGCCCTGTCTCCGCCACCACGTTTTTTACTCACAAGCAGCGACTCGTCATTTCTCACTCCCCTTCAGCAATGCTACGTAGGGTCATGACTGAACTAAGTCTGCAGCTACTGCCCGCTTGCGGGATGCAGAGCCAATTCAGGTCATTGAAATGTGCTGCTGGGCGACCGCAACTGGCCTCTGACGACTCATGCTGTATTCCCAGGGGGGGGGTTCCTTGTCCCTTTTTGCCAGCCTGGTTGATAACGAGGCGAACACTGAGCTAACATGCCTACCGAGGTAGATTATCTGTTCCCCTGTCTGCATACCGAGCGGCAGAAGGGCCTATCTGTTTACCAACAAGGGTCTCTGTGCTAAATAAGCGCGGAGTATCAAGATATACGAGTCCGTTCAAACATGGGCTATGCCAACGCGGAACTCAGCACGGACAATGACGAAAACGATCCCTACAATGGGCTGCCACCTCCTGCCAGCACGCAGAGCGGGTTGCTGCACGGGGTTAAGCGATGCTGTAACTGAAGAACGAGCTGCAGGCTTCCTCTTGGCCGGTTTCAGGGTTCATCCATTGAGTTGCCCGCTGCCAACGGGCACATGCCGCTGCGCAAGGCGTCATACAGCTGCGGAAAGGCTTCACCGAAGAGAGCTGCGGGTCCCAGGAGCGGCTCGCGTGCGAGTAGCGACGCTGATCTCAGTCTCCACAGAGCCATTTGATGGTTACGGCTGTCGGCGGGACAGCTGAGTTGTCAGAAATCTGCCGCTGGGTGGTGAAAGGCGGTCGAAGCGTCTATCAGGCTAACCAACACATAAACACGGCGTGAACGGATTGCTTCGCAATCTGACTGCATGTGCATGCGTCGGCCGTGCGATGCAGACGAGAGCTGACGTGCCGATGCTTACGCGTATGTCTCTACAGCAATGTCTACAGCAAGTCGTTTGCGATACAAGCAGACGAGAGCTGATAGAAATGCCTCCCATCGCCCTGCTGATACTGCCTGTTTACTCGTCCGTACCGGTCCTCCAGGATGGGATGTCGAATGATTAGGTGAGCATTGGCAGCGATCGACAGCGTGACCGTTCCCTCTGCATACGATGCGCAGTACGAATGAGCAAAACATGCTCAAAAAAGAACAGAAAGGAAGAAGGGAAGCGGAATCCGGTGCTTCCAGCAACGCTTGATCAGGAGCGGAGCGCCCGCAACATGAGCTGTCGCACACAGGAGCACTTGTCTGAGCCTGCAAAAGATGGTCCGATTCCAAACTGCCCATGCAATGCACGAACTGCGGCTGTATGCGATGAGTACGACGCAAACGCTGTCATGTAAGGGTACGGAGCACCGTACAAGTACGAGTACCTGCGGTGTCACCTTGGTCGGAGCTGGCTCAGAGCTGGCCATCAGTGCCTCTGAAATCTGATGATTTTGACTGCGAATACCTTGGGTGAGATGCAGAGTACCAAAGTGGTGGTCGCAGTCGCACTGTTGCTTGGTAGCTTCGTCTCCAACTAAGTACCACTCCGTACTTAGTGGCCTCGTCTCGTCCCGTCCCGTGTGCCACAGAGGGGAAAAGTTGACGGCCGACCCCACTCGGTGGTTGAAACAGGGACAGAGTTTCCAAAGGACTTACGGAGTACTACCCCGTGCGTCCTGCCAACTCCCGCTGATATGGAACGTCATGCCAGGAGGAGCCATAATCTGCTGATGGCGCTGCGGGCATCGATGGGATCCGGCTTTCTGGTTGGATCACGATCGAGGCTGGGTTGGATCATACATAATTGACCGAAAGGAGAGGCATTCCCCTAGCCCACTAATGATAAAGGTCCTCTCCGGCAGTAGTGAATATGCAGGGCGAGCCTCTTGTTGGGGCTGCGGCAGCTTCGGCAGCCTCACTATTCTGATCCAGGCATGGATAAACATCATTGAAAGTTGGTCCTCTCCCCCTGGTCGCTGACTACTTTTCCAATAGCTCGGGTCCCGAGTCCCTGCTGATCCCACGGCTCAAAATTCTTGACCCCCCCTCCGTTGTTCAGCCTGTCCTCCTCCTTTCCAGCCCGGCTGGCAAGGGTGCTGCTGGCTGTATGATGGTGGTGGGCTGTACAAGCAAATAGCATGAGCTACAACCAAGTACTTGGTAGCTCTACATGATACGGCTGAGACGGGGGAGGCGTGTGCATTAAGACGGACTATTGCCTAATGCGCGCGCGCTCGTGTACGCAGAATGACTCCAAAGCAGACACGGGCGCAAAGCAAAAAGCAGTGCCGCGTCCCCCCAGCCCCAGCCCAATTTGTGGGCTTCCCTAGGGGGCCGGAAGGTTGAAAATCTGGGGAAATGGCATGCCCTCCATGCGTACCCAGCAAACCCCTGACCTGTTTCCTGGGTCCCCGGCAAGCAGGACTTGTGTGTTGTGCCTGGCTAGGCCTCCAACTCTGCCGTCTCAGCTTGTATGAATCGCGGGTTATTGGGGATACAAGGTAAGTTTTGGCGTAGCCCGTCGGCGGCTTATCCCGTATGGCACCAGGAACCAGCAATCTCGAAAGTAGATCAGAAACAAGCTATAAAAGGCAAGGGCTGTATGGTTTGAGCGAGGTGAGCGCAGACTAGACTCAGGCGAGGCTAGTTTTACCTGTTCTCGTCCAGATGCTGGCTGAGAAGAGCGGTGGATATGCTCGTGATAGGTCATAGTAAGGCTGGAGATGCTCACATCTCATGTCCCAACGCATCAGCCAAGACCTTCATATATTAGGCAGAGGATCAGCCGTACCAGTAAAAATAGCAATCCGGGGCCCGGATGTATTACTCCTGAGACAAGCTGCTTAATTAGCCCCCGAACGAGGTGTTCTCAACTTGGACTAAAGGGAACCCGTCCGGAGGATTCCCGTAGGAGTTTTGACTTTTTGCCCTTTTGCTTCTCTTGGGCAGTGCTAGTACCAATTCATCCATGAAGCGGCAGCTGGAAGGCTGACGTGTCTTTGCAAGGCTGATGGACTATGCGCTACTGCACGAGCAGGAGACCGGGGAGAATTGTTGGTGTTGTTATTTGTTGTCTTCGGCTCCCTTTTTTTGGAGCCAAAGGTTGGTGTTAGTGCCACTGCGCTCCGTCGAATCCGTCCGCGGGCAGGAAGATCACGATGATCAACATGGGCCCTTTTTTGTCTCTATCGACGGTACAGCTCATACTAGTAGCCCATTCCTTTCGTATCTAGTCACGGACGTGGCGGATGCAGATTATCGGCAAGGGGGGAGTGTTTATGCCTGCGAACATGGGGGGAGAGGAGATAAACAGCAGCAGCTGAGCTGACGGTCCCAGCATTATGGCCGAATGACTCGGAACAGGCGTGAGCGAGAAGGCCGATATGAGTCAGGGGCTTTTTGCTTGTGCCGGATGCGAGGGGAGAGAAGATGGAAGATGGGATTTTTATCTTTAATTTCTTCTTTATTCTTCTTTTGGAACCCTTGTGAAGATGGAAGTGCGGTGGCGATGATCGGGATGCTTCGAGTTGCATTTTTTATGTAGGTGGTTTACTTGTTTGGGCGGAAGGGGGGGCAGTAAGTATAATTCTGGGAGCGGTGAGCGTCGGACGAGTTTGCTTGGATAATACTCCGTGATGACTTGGTTCGCCTTGTTTTTGGCCTTGCAGGATATTGCATCATATGCCTAATACTAACTGGTACATACTAGTCGACATCATTTAATTAAATTTTTTGATCTGTTATTTTTGGAATTAGAATAGTGAAAGAGTTGGATGTAGACAGATGCTCAGGTTGGATACGATTCCAGATTGCAGATTGAAAAGTCCGGCAACTAAACAATTATACGCCCCCCCAAAACTTGAACTACCACCACCTACTAGGTAGGTTACTCTGCAGTATAGACTACCAGATAGAAACAAGCAGAACAAGTCGAAATTAATTAAAAGACAGATGAGATGAAAAAAAAAAAAAGTTCTTCTGCCGTTTCCACACATCCTTCGCTTCTGCAGGAACGAGTCATGAAAAGGCAGAAACTATCGAACGATGGAAATTGCGATTTAAATTAAACCTGCATGCGAACCAACGGGTGTTGCCATCGGTACATGTTTTTTTTTTTTTTTTCTTTTTTGCTTTTTTTTCTTGCCTTACACGCCCTGAAAACAAAGGCTGACTTCCGATCTATCTAGAATAGTTCTAGGCTATTAATATAATATATATCCTTGCCGTGGCGAATTTTTTCGGGTTGAGCGATCTTACAGGAGAAAAAAAAAAAGGAAAGAGATGAGAAAAAAAACGCCACAAAGACCGAAAGAAGAAATATGGCAAATGAAGGGGTTTTTATAAAAAAAAAAAAGGTGTGTGTGTGTGTGTGCGAAAAGAAAAACAAAAACAAAAGATCTAAAAGCTCTGATCAGTCTATTATTGTAAGAGGAGAGACAATCAAGTAGATAGATAGATAGAAAGAACAATACAGTATAAGAATCCTAAC
Source organism: Trichoderma afroharzianum (assembly GCA_037893235.1). Classification (NCBI taxonomy): domain Eukaryota; kingdom Fungi; phylum Ascomycota; class Sordariomycetes; order Hypocreales; family Hypocreaceae; genus Trichoderma; species Trichoderma afroharzianum. Next base: position 77,865 of record JBBLXW010000024.1, on the reverse strand, counting down.
TAACAACTTTAGTCAAAAGGAAAAATCCACCAAAGAAAAAAAAAAGAAACGCTGGACGAACGGGGAATCGAACCCCGGACCTTTCCCATGCGGAAATATCTAGTCTTTTCAAAGGCTAGATGATGCTAAGGGAAAATTATACCACTAAACCATCCGCCCATGCTATGCGTTGTTTTCATCGTGATGGCAAGAGACTCAAGAAGCCATCGCGACAGTCAGAGAGACTACGATTATCAGTGTAGCAACGCCAAAGGAACACCATGTCACCCAGAACACCATGTAGACAGCAATTTCATCATCGTATTTCATTCATGTATATGATCTCTCAGCCCAGGGCCCTCTTGTCACCTGGCCAGCGGTTCCTTGGCTTTAATCTCTCTAATCGTATCCCTTGTTCTTGCGTTGTCCTCGAAGCTGGCATGTATCAAATCAATCACCTCGTCCACCGTAAAGTACAAGCTCAGCTCGCTATCACACCACAAGAACTTGACTTCGTTGAGATTGCTCTGCAGAACCTCGCCAAGGTATTTGAGGCGCAGCCAGCTGGGCGCATATTGAGCCGTTGTAGGCATTTCATCCAGTGCGGGTGCTGTGCCAGATAGTTTGCTGGGCATGAATAAATCATCGAGTTCTGTTGCCAAAGCGATAAGCTGGGCAATGCTGTAAGCCTCATCCTGGCCTATAGACGACATCTCCAACACATCTGAAATAAGCCGTGAAGCAAGCGAGTCCGCAAGTGACCCAACTGCCTGCGACCAGACAGATCTTCTCAAGATGGGATCCCACGTTGCGGCTACACTTCGAATTCGCGCTGTTCCGGCCTCGATAGACGACTCCTTATCGTCTTGCTGTACTAAGCTCTGTGAACCTCCAAGGAGGTCCTGCAGGATTGTCTTTTGGAGACTCATTTCATTAGAGTAACTGCGGTTAGCAAAGCTTTTCAGCGTCCTGACATCATTGTCGATGCGGAGCATGCTTCGCGCACGAGGTGTCAGGTCCTCACGTTGTTTCCAAGCCAATGAAAAGTCAGATAGCTTCTCTGACAGGTACATGGCGTCGTTATATAGAAACCTACAGGTCATGTTAGTCTGGGTGCAAGCTTGAGATTTATTGGCTTGGCAAGCTTACATGTTGCCTCCAGCGTCAGAAGAGTAGTATTGAGGTGAAATGGCTCGAAACAGTGCCAAGACAAATGTAGGCAAGCTGAAGAGGCCAGGTGCTGTTGTGGTTAGCAGACTGTATTCGTCTCCGTCCTTCGTCAACGCTGCTCCGTCTTCAAGAATGGAGAATATTAGTTCGAGGACAGGCTCAGGCATCGATGAGATGCTGTACGTCTCTTTAAAGACCAACTCTCTTGTCTCTTCTTTGGCTTTGCTCGATTTTGTCTTGGGAGCCGGAGCAGTGACAGCATGGGCGTCTGGTCTGGGGGCGTCACCATCATCGCCCCAACCCCATGCATCAGCACCATCATCTTCATCCGGTGCTCCAGTGGCGTCTTTTGCTTCTTCCGTCTGGTTCGTAGTATCATTTGCATCGTCATTATCTCCCCAGCCCCAGGCATCAGCACCATCATCCTCGTTAGTAGCTTCCACAGTTTCCTTCTGTTCTGGCTTTTCCTTTGGCTTATCGGTTGTGTCATTGTTGTTTGCTTCATCATTATCATCCCATCCCCAGGCATTCGCAGCATCGTCGTCGTTGTCTTTGTCGTGGCTTTCCTTTTGGTCAATATCCATCTCATTCTCATCACCTGCCTTTTCATCGTCCCATGTCTCTCCCCAGGCTTCGCCCCAGTCATTCGTGTCCGCAACGGCTCCTGCACCAGTTCTAGAGAGTTCGTTGCCCTCAGCTATAGAGACCATTTGCCTCTCAATCTTTTCCACTCGTTTTGACTGCCCAATCCCGCCTGTGAGATTGATTCGCACACTATCGAGCGCCGTCTCTCTGCTCTTCTCCAGCCATATTGTGGGCGCCTTGCTGGCCCAGTCTTGTAGTTGCTCAAGACCAGTGTATCCACCATGTTGCAGCGCTTCACAAAATGTTTTCGTTTTTGAAACAAGGACTTGAAATTTATCCAGGTCTTTGAGGCCTGTGGGAACGGCAGGATTGAGCCACTCCCTAGTAAGTTTGGATATAATATCGCCCATCATGACATCAGCCAGTGGTCGCAACAGATCGGCTGGTAATTTGTGAGCGACAAATGTCAGAATCTGCTCAAGATCTGATAATAGGGCCTCCGCTGAGCCATCAGCAGAGCCGACAAGCTCAAGCACGTCTCCTTCCACTCTTATACCTTGGGTGTTTGATCTCGTAGCATCCATGCGTGGTGATACCACTGCAGCATCCAAATTATGCCACAGCTGCTCCATCCTCTCGTCAACTTCCTTGTAGGCCTGCAAGCCAATCACAGCATCTTCCAGGACCATTTTCTCATCTTGCCGTGTATTGTAGATTGCAACTCTTCCCGACTCTGAATCAACTTGTATCAGGGTTTTCCAGACGTGGTCAAATACTTGGTGTATATCGGACTTTAGCTCAAATGCCCTCAGGTCCAGGAGCTTCATTGCTCGGGTGGTCTTGCTGACACCTACTTCATCGAGAGCCGCCCATGATTCTTTCTCAAAGTTAGCCAATGTCGGTGATGAATAAACCGGAAAACGCACTCTCAAGTAGTCTTAGGGAATCAAGAACACGCCTTTCTCTGCTGGCCTGCTCGACTTCGATGAGGAGTTGGTTGACATGTTGGATCTTCCTTAGGACAATGTGCATCTGCTGGCTGTATTGAACCTCTCGATTGAGGAATTCGGCTTTTTCTTCCGCATCTAGGATGGCTTCACCAGTCACGTCTGGGGCCTCGGATTGACGGATGATGTCATTGGCAATGGTCTTTGATCGGATAATGTCCTCCTGCAGAACCTTTGAGTTTTGAACCCATGAGCTGATGTCGTCCTTTGTCTCTTCGTTTATGGTATGGATTTCGGCCTAGGTGTGGCAGCGTAAGCATATAGAGCATTGTAGAGGCAACATCTAGGGATGACTCGTGTACCTCGATAGCCACCTTGGCCTCGCCCAGAGCCCTGATTGTAGGGTCCAAATCAGTTTCTGAGACGGATGGCAGTGCGGCAATGTCGTCAGGGAAGCTCCCTTCCAAGGCAAATGATAGGATGGCATTGCTAAGCTGCTGAGGCTCCGTTGTGGTTGCCATACTGGTTGCCTTCGGCGGCCTCTGATAGCAGCCGTTCTGATACGCCCGGTCAAGGAAAGGTTCGGACAAGGCTCAGAAAATCCCATCAATGGTAAGCAAAGGATCTGCTGGCATCGCAGGACACGACATTCGTGCGATGGTGGTGAGGGCGCGTTGGTTTGCGCAAATCAGAAGGCCGTGATCTTGTCTTTCGGTGTTGCTGTCATTTGAGCTCTCCAGGCCTGCCACCTTGATTGGCCTAGCAGCGGTACGTACCTTGGCCTCGCTGCACTTCAGCTGGCATGTAGTGCGCCACACAGGCTGAGGCTGGGCCTATGGCGCCTATCCCTGTTTGGGTCGGGCAACGCGCCTAATGGCGGTTAAACCCCTCACTATGTGGCGCAGCGCTCGGCGTGTTACTTCACATACTCTTCTACCCCACCAACGGCGGTTTGAATGCATGAATGCAACAAACCATCCGGTACGTACATTGCCATCCAATACCTCCCAGTTTACCTTAGTATTGTTCTTTTGCGTCGGCGACCACTAAGGTAGACAGGGATCGAGCATTTAAATCCCATTGCCGTCAGCCTTCCGTCTTCGGGCTTGTCTCTTCAGGCAAGAGACATTCCATAAGCAATCGCTCCCCCTCCTCTTGGATAAGCAGAGGGAAGGCCTCTTCTCTTTCTCCTTGCTCTTTTCTCTTCTCTTCTCTTCTCACCTCCTGTTGGCTTGCCAGCGGGATAGATCGAACAGGCAGCTTAGAGACGCTGTTCAGACAATTCAATCTTCACCGGGCAGAGCGCAGTTTGCTCTATTTCTCGATATCCAGGCGTTGTCGTTGTGTTTGGTGAGTTCTGCGTTACTGAAAGCATCCCCCAAAGCCCTTCTGCCCCTCTACCCCTTGTCCTCTCTCAAAAAAACCCCCAACACCTTTACAGCCTGCTCTATCTATCTTTTGTCATTCCCCCTTGTCAAACACACGAGTTGGGAGTCATCGTTCAGCTTCTACGCAAGATTGTAGCAAGATTCTGTTAGATGCTGTCAGCCAGGCTTGCAAACAACATTCTGCCGCTCATTGTCGCCATCTTGAGTGCTGGTTTGTACTACCTATCCATCAGCAATCATGGCCAATCTGCCCATGAATTCCTGGAAGGCTGCCTGCTGAGGTTGGTCCTCTCTATACTCCTCTCTAAGTGGCCCATGCGGACAAGCCGTTCGCTTACCTTGCCCCCCTCCCCCCCAAAAAATGAATCCAAATTCCTCCAATGTGCTTCCTCTCCGGCACACCAATCCAGTAACGAGTGACTGGATTCTGTCTGTCTCATTATTATCTCTTCTTGCTCATGGTTATTGCATGATCCTGCTACTTTAACAAGGCTTTTTCCAAGTGCCTAGCCACTTTTCCTCAGCTGTACTGACTGACTGCTGCGTAGGTCTGGCTGGAAGGGGCCCCCTTTCTCGAAAGACTTCAGGATGCCTTCACAAAAACTAAAGCCCAGTTTTCGCAAGGTTCAAACCTTCAAGACCGATTACGCACCCTGCACAATCACTCAATATGTCTCCGAACGGAGTGGCATGCAGGTCGTTGTGGCTGATCGCAAGGGACCAAAGATCAATGGCTACTTCACCCTCGCCACTGAAATCTTCGACGATTCCGGAGCCCCTCATACCCTTGAGCATCTAATTTTCATGGGCTCCAAGAATTATCAGTGGAAGGGTCTTTTGGACAAGCTAGCTTCCCGCGCATATTCTAGCACGAATGCCTGGACTGCCACCGATCACACAGCCTACACCCTTGAGACAGCTGGCTGGGATGGCTTTGCTCAGATGCTCCCCGTCTACTTGGAGCATGTGATTCTACCTACGATTACCGATGATGGTATTGTCACCGAGGTTTGGCATATCGATGGAGAGGGTAATGATGCAGGTGTTGTATACTCGGAAATGCAGGCCGTTGAGAATCGCAGCACCGAAGTCATGGATCTGAAAGCCCGCCGACTTTTATACCCAGAAAACGTCGGTTTTCGGTACGAAACAGGCGGCATGACGGAAGCCCTGCGAGTCCTCACCCCTGAGCGCATTCGTCAATTCCACCGGGACATGTACCAGCCGCGCAACTTGTGCGTTGTCATTGTTGGCGAAGCCGATCATGAGAATCTCCTGGAAATCCTAGATACTTTTGAAGAAAGTATCAAAGATGATATTCCTGCTCTTGATGCTCCATTCAAGAGGCCTTGGATAGACTCAGCTCAGCCGCCTGTCCTCAAAGAGAGCATCGTCACGACGGCAGAGTTCCCAGAGGAGGACGAGTCCGTTGGTGAAATTCTCATTGGCTTTTTCGGTCCTCATTGTACGGATGTTCTTGCTACGTCGGCTCTTAACATTCTTCTTACGTATCTTTGTGGATCATCTGTCTCCGTGTTGGAAAATACGCTTGTTGAAAAGGAGGAGCTTGCAAGCTCTGTATCATATTGGTGGGAATCAAGACCGAACTCGCTCATTTGGTTACAACCTACTGGTGTGGCAACGGAAAAGCTAGCGTTTGTAGAGAAACGTCTATTTGAAGTCTTGAAGGACGTTGTTTCAAAGCCTTTGGATATGGAGTACATGAGAGAATGCATCCGAAGAGAGAAGCGACAGGTCAAGTATCATGCCGAGACGTCGGAAGCTTTCTACTCCACTAACATCATTACCGACTACCTCTTTGGAAAGCGTGATGGCTCAACGCTTAAAGATCTGGCAACGTTGTCAGAGTATGATGTTCTTGAAAAATGGTCGGACGGGGAGTGGCGAGCTTTCATGAAGGAATGGATGTCTGATGCTCACCACATCTCCATATTGGGCAAGCCATCTCTGGAATTGGCCACCAAGATCAAGAGCGATCATGAAGCTCGCATCACCAAGCGCAAAGAGGAACTTGGAACAGATGGACTGCAAAAGCTCGCACAAAGACTCGAAGAGGCCAAAAGCAAAAATGATGCGCCAATCCCACCCGAAGTCATTGACCGCTGGGCTGTTCCCGGCATAGAGTCGATTCACTTCATAGAATCCGATACTGCCCGCTCTGGTAATGCCAAGTCTGTTGGCCTAGGCCCTGGCCGTGCGCAAGAGCTCATCAATGCTGCTTCGGATGGCAAGCTACCGCTTTTCATTCAGTTCGAGGATGTACCCACAAACTTTGTCCACATCACTCTTCACGTTGGCACAGCTCAGGTCCCTGTTCACCTCAAGCCGCTCATGGCAATTTTTAGCGATAACTTCTTCAACACCCATATCGTGCGAGATGGGCAGCAGATCAACTTTGAGCAGGTCGTCATGGAGCTGGAGAGAGACAGTGTTGGCTACGACATTGGAAGCTCCCGGCAGCTTGGTGACACGGAAGGATATATGATTCAATTCCAGGCGGAGCCCGAAAAGTATGATGCAGCCGTGAACTGGCTTCGTACCATGATGTTCGATTCCGTCTTTGACCCAGTCCGGATCAAGGCCGCTGTTATGAAGGCATTGGCCGACATCCCAGAATCGAAGCGTGACGGGCGTAGCATGGCCGCGGAGGTGGACACAGCTATTCACATGGAAAAGTCTACTCTTACCGTTGCCAGACGTGTTGTTGTCAAGGCAGTCTATCTCAAGCGTCTGAAGAAGCTCTTGAAGAAGAATCCCGACCAGGTTGTGGAGTGGTTCAATGAAATCCGCAACTCTCTTTTCACATTTGAGAACATGAGAGTCCTTGTTACGGCAGACTTGCAAAGGCTTCCCAATCCCATCGCCACTTGGGATGCGCTCTCAACAGCGCTACAGTCGCAGAATGGTTCTATGGCTCCTATTCCAAAGCCATCGAGTCTTTTGAACGCTGAAGGAAAAGCCCCCGGTTCTGTGGGTGTCACCATCATCCCCATGACAGCTCTAGACAGCTCTTTCTCCGTCAGCACCGCCCCTGGCCTCTCTTCGTTTTTAGATCCCAGGCTGCCTGCCATTACTGTTGCCGGAGGATACCTCGAGTCGGTAGAGGGACCTCTGTGGAATGCCGTTCGCGGTGCCGGATACGCTTACGGAACCTTCTTCACGCGCAATGTCGAGAGCGGAGTCATATCCTTTAAAGTGTACCGCTCTCCGGATGCGTCCAAGGCCATCATTGCTTCACGGGATGCTATTCAGAAGATTGCCAACGGCGACGTGCCAATTGACAAGCACCTCCTCGAAGGTACCATCAGCCAAATTGTGGTGGGCTTCGCAGATGAGCAGTCCACTATGCCTAGTGCTGCCCAGCAGAATTTCGTCCAGAGCGTTTTCAAGGGGCTACCCAAGGATTGGAACAAGATTATTCTGAAGCGTGTGAGAGAAGTGACTGAGGATGAGATTCGCCAAGCGCTCAAGGATTTCATCATGCCCTGCTTTGAGCCGGGCAAGAGCAACGTAGTGATTACGTGCGCCAAACTTATGCAAGAGGTATTGTATTATTCCATTCACCTCAAGTTTTAACTTGTTATATGTATGAAGCATGCTGACCATTATCTGCTTAGGGTATTGAGACTGCATTCAAGGGACTGGGCTACAAGGTTCAGACTCATGAGCTAAGCCACTTCCACGATGACTATGGTTTGGGTGCTGGCGAGGACGAAGATGAGGATGAGGATGAGGATGACGACGAAGATGATGATGATGAACTTGATGATGAAGAGGGGAGCGAAGAGGATGAAGATGACGATGACGATGAAGACTAGATATCTAGGTTTAGATGGACGCAATGTCTAGAGGATATGTTCGTATAGGATAACACAGGCAACTAAATGATTTGACAAGATAGTAAGAAGACACATTTGTGAGAACGATGACACGGATTTTACCAAGATTGAGTGTGTTGTATTGTTCATTGTGAATTTCTACTTTAGCACATATTCCTTCATTTTCTATCATGTTTTACAACTCGTCGCGGCCACTGGCTTTGACGACACCCTCGTCCTCCTTCTCACCAACAGCCTGTTCGCCCTTCCAATCCAGGGCCTTGAGGCGCTCCGAGAGATGAGGGTGGGAGAAGTGATAGCTCGCGTACATCCAGTCAGCGTCCATGGAGCTGAGGTTCTGAATGTGCAGCTTGATGAGTGATGTGGCCAGCTCGGTGCGCATACCCAGGTCGTTGGCGAACTTGTCAGCCTGGAACTCAAAGGTGCGGGAGACAATGTGCAGGAGGAACTGGATGACGGTGTCCATGGGCGAGAGGGCATCGGAGAAGAGGAGGAAGCCGATGATGATGGGGTGCTCGTTGTGGAAGCCAAAAGAAGAATACAGGGAGCGGTTGTTGATGAAGACAGAGAAGAGGCTAAAGACGTAGAGGAGATGGGCCTGGAGGCTGCGTTAGCGATGCTATTCGGGAAGATTATGAAGAAAGGTGTGAAGCATTCGTACCTGAGAGATTCCAAAGAGGCTTGTGGTGTGACCGAGCTTCCAGTGGCCGAGCTCGTGAGCCAGAATAGCGAGGACTTCCTCCGGTTCAGACTTTTCCAAGAGAGTATCGTAGATGACAATGTGCTTCTTCCATGGGAGGCCGTAAAAGAATGCGTTGGAGTGAGCGCTGCGCTTGCTACCATCGATGACATACAGTTCGTGCAGGGGGAACTTAAACTTGGCGGCTAATTCATTGACCTTTGTCTTGAGCTCGCCATCCTCGAGGGGGGAGAGCTTGTTGAACAGGGGCTGGATGAAGGTGGGATACAGAGTGGTCATCAGAAGCTGCAAACTGGCAGTAAAGACCCAAGTGTAGAAGACGAATTGCGAGCCAGTCTTTTGGATGATCTTGAGGAAACCAGCAACGACGGGGGGCATCAGAACGGCAGTAAGCAGGTTCGTCTTGACGAGATCAGAGATGAACAGGCCAGGCGTCTGCTTATTGAAGCCGAATTTCTCTTCCAGGACAAAAGTGCTGTACACGCGGGTAGGCAAACTCAGCGCCTGCGACAGGAGCATAAAGGTAAAGACAAAGACAATCGAGTGCGAGATTTCACCAGTGAAGCGCGCAGGCGCATACTTGAGCAGCAGGTCGCCGGTCCAGGACCACAACTTGGGCATCACATCGAAGTGGACAAAGGCGAAGTTGACAATCTGGCCCCAGAGGCCGCTGACGACGGAGAATTGGGCCTTGGCACGGCCATAGGCTTGCGACTTGTCAAAGGTTTCCTGGTTGACTTCTTTGGCGAGGACGGCGGGGGGTTTGGGCAGCTGGAGGATACGGTACTGGCGGTAGTTGAGCAGAGATTCGAAGACGTACTGGCCGACGGAGAAGCCCAGGATGAGCCTCTTCCATGGGAACAGCGGGCGATCGAGGAATTGCGACAGGCGCTGATGCCCCATGGTTAGCTTCAAGGTGTTTATACTACAGTGTAGGATATGGAAAATAACAAATAAATGCATGTAACCATAGAGATGCGGCAATTGAGGCCAATGCCGTTGCTCAGACATACCTGTAGAAAGTCCATGATGGCTGTATCTCGATGTCAGTCAGGACATCAACAGCTGGACCTTTGTTGCAGTGGTTTGAAGATGGACGAATCCTTCATCAACGTAATGTCTGGGGGAGGCCAGGGTGTCAGGTATCAGGTACCCGTTGCGATGCGTGTCTGCTGAGCTAATGCATTCCACGACAGCTCGGAAGCTACCCGGTAAGCCTGCGTCAAGGGAGGTTGTTTAATTTTTTTTCGCCAGTAAACTGATAGATATTTAGACTTGCAATGATATACAGTATTAGTTCGAACGTATTTAATTGGCTACCTATTTACTTGTTATTCAATGCCGTCATATCCATAGAATCATCATTTGATCGTCATGTCCCATCCAACTTCAGCTTCAACTTTAGTGCAGTCCAGGGCACCTCAGCGTGCTGGGTACCTGGTAAGTACCATGGCTGCGTGTGCCTTTTACCACTGCCCCCGCTGGGCAACCGCCAGTACTTGCCCAGTACCTGGTGATAACTCCGCACGCTACACAGGTACTACTGTACATGAATTACGAGAGATCCTCTCTACCTATTTTACTAAGTCGTGTGTCCAAGTATTACTACTGCTACAATGAATAGCTGGAGTACGCGACCCAATGTGAGAGCCTTGATGGTACTTTGTATTTGTTTCACGATTGCATACATGTAGGTACATAGAACACGGCGAAGCAATGAGGCTGGAAAGGGGAAGTAAGAGGTTCGCTGGAAAAGAAGCGATAGAATTGATAATGCCGAGGAATATAGCTTAGTACACAGTTTAACAAACAAATACATTGGATGGATATTATCCCGCTCAGCCGTAGAGTCGTTGGGGGCCAGATAGGGGCCACGGTTCTACAAGAAGCATCACTGCTTAGGTAGTTGCCTCTTGAGCTTGAGCTTGAGCTTGAGATTGAGCCCTCTGAGCCAGAGCCCTCTGGTGCTTGACAATTTCAAAAAAGAGCGGCCCACGCTCATCTCGTGGCACATTGGCAAAGTCTGGCCTCGTCACCCCGCGAGGGAGGAACTTGTCTAGGCATAGATTGAGCAGGTCGGGAAGCCATGGCTCGTTCTTCAATGGCTCCAGTATATATGGAAGCAGCTGGACTGGCGGCACGTTGCCGAGCTTAAACTCCCTCCGGACGTCCTCTGGCGTTGCGCCTGTAGTCAATACCCGAATAGCTGTTTCCTAATGTCCATTCGTAGTTGGCTGAGGTGGGCGTTCCGGGCCATACGGCACCGGGGGACCCTGTTCGTTTGGCTGAGGCTCCTCTTCAGTATCATCGTCGAACTCACTAAGTCCTTCCTCTTCGCCCTCTTCCTCAGAGTATTCGCTATCTTCACCCTCGCCCTCTGCGGCCCCGCGAGTCTCCGGGAAACACGCCTCGACCGCACTGGCTGCGGTGGGTGGAACTTTTCGCCCCTGTTGCTGCATCTGTTGGATGATGCTCATGAGCTTCTCGTTCTTCTTATCCGCGGCCTCGATTTTCCTCTTCCAATCTTGCCGCTCTTCCGCCATGTGGATAATGTTGGCCGTAGTCGCTTCCTTTTGTCTCTTTAGCGCCTCATTCTCCTTCTCCAACCGCTTGCCCTTTTTCGACATGTCCTCCATTTCTTTTCGAAATGAGAGAAAAAGGTCGTTGCTATTATTCAGTGTGTCTTCTACCTATGATTGGAACGTCAGTGCTGAGAACCTAGTGGATCCGTAGTCGGTGTATAACATACCTGCTTGAATTTGTCCACATATACATTGAGCTGATTCCTCAGCTCTGTCTCCGTCTTTGTGAATGCATGGACCTGGGCTTGCAAGTGACGCGCTTTGGTTGACTCGGCCTCGGCGTTCTTCTTCTCCCTATCATGGCGGGACAGATGATACTGAACCTCGAGTTCCTTAGTCCTCATAAGAGAATGGAAATGAAGTTCTCGTAGCTCATACTGCTCGATGAATGATTTGAACCGGACCCGGAACCTGGCATTGTCCCTCGTCAGTAAGCCAGGCTACGCTAGATAAAACTTTCCAATTGTGAAGCGGGGCGGGAAGCTTACAGTTCGTCCATTTCCATGTCCACCACTTGTTTCTTCGGGGTATCCTTTTCTTCCTGGTACCCCTCTAATTTTGACAACAAGCTTGCGAATTTCTCGTCCCAGGCCGTGTTATTTCGCTTCTGCGTACTTTGGAGTTCTTTGTTCTCGTTCTGGGACCCAGTGTCAGTGCGCCACGTGCGTCCAAGACTCGAAAACTTATTTTTGACGGGCTAACCTTCATCTTATTGTTGTCCCTCTGCAGTTCTCGACACAGTTTTTCTAGTTTCTCCTTCAATCCCACCGTCTTGCTGAGTTCCGTACGGCTGGCATCTCGCTCTTTCTGGAGGGCATCTCCACGTTTCTTGTTCTTCTGATTTTCCCTTTCTAAACGTCGCATGTCGGCTAGGAGTTCGCTGGAGCGCTTCATGAGGTGCTCAATCTTCTGCATATCGTCCATCTTGGATACTTGCTGCAGAAGATCTCGATTGGCGCGCTTGACCTCTCTCTCTATTTTACGTATATGAGCGTTAATCCACCTCGGGGTTTTAGACGACCTTGATGGTCCAAGCGGTCTCGGGATGATTATTACTGCCATCGCAATAGATTTTGCACGCACCTATTTCCATCTCTTGGTCTTTCTCTCCTGCGGCATCTTGCTCCAACTGCGATATACGGGCCTGCAGTAGGCGCGACGCTTCGGTTGAATCCATTCCTCTCTTGCCCTTGGCTTTTTTGTTCGCAACGGGTGATGAATGAACATGTGAATCGTGGCCATTCGCCAGGGCTGCCTCCACATGGGTTGCCGGCATGGCTCGAGAGCTTCGTCAAGGTGGAGAGATTCGACGGGGTCCGAGTCGCATCAAGGGCCAAATCACATCGGTAGAGAGCCGTGGGCACGCGGGGCGCTCGTACGGCGACAGGTTCCTCCCTGCTCCTTTATATCGCTAAAATCAATCGATATCGGGTTCTAAACTGCGGCTAGCCTGCTGGCGGTGGTGGGCAACGGCTTCGACGGAAACCCAAAAGCGGAATTGCCGTCAAAATCGAACGCCGGCTGGGGCTGTTGGCCGGGCTACTGGACGATAAATGATGCTGATGCTTACGAAATGCCTATGAATCGCGAATTGAGGTCCGGACCGGGTGTGATGAGCCGTCGTTGCGATCCTGACGTGCATACACTTGCCCCCAGCCGTCGATGAAAAGCATGTGTAGATTGGAGGCGTGACCAGGTGGATGGTAATTCGTAGAATTCTGATAGTGCGATGATGCGGCTGGTTGCAATTTGTTAGTGCTCAATGGATTAGGTCAGCAGCCAATATGGTGGGGTTGCTAGCGGACCAGCAAACCGTGTGGCCGGAAGCCTTGGGGGCCTTGCCGAAGGCGAATACATCACTGGCAGAACTGACTAATCGCCTATGACCTTGAAATTTCTACCGAACGAGATCCGCAGATCAGAGATGACTCTAGTTTAGTAGTAGCATCACCCTCAGCATCTCGTCTTAGCTGCGGTTGTTGTTTGTTTTTGTTTGCATGGTTGCGCCCTAGACCCTGTACACTTCTTCTTCGATGTATAACTAGAATCTTTTCCCTTCTTTTCCCTCCGTTATAGAAATCCTCCACCATGTTGCGCAACGCTGCCAACACGGCTCGCAAGACCGTGACGGATCTCGCCTTGTATCCGAAGCCTGGCTCCAAGCTCCACGGATTCACTCTCGTCCGAGCAAAGCACGTTCCAGAGCTGGAGCTGACGGCACTGCAACTGCAGCACGACAAGACCGGCGCCGACTACCTGCACATTGCGCGTGACGATACCAACAATGTCTTCTCCATTGGCTTCAAGACGAACCCTCCCGATGACACCGGCGTCCCCCACATCCTGGAGCATACCACGCTCTGCGGCAGTGACAAGTATGGATGTCTTTTGGCAGCCAGCGGGAAACGATGGCTGACAATGTCCCAGATATCCTATTCGCGACCCTTTCTTCAAGATGCTGCCTCGTACCTTGTCCAATTTCATGAATGCCATGACGGCTTCAGACCATACCTTTTATCCGTTCGCAACCACCAACGAGCAGGATTTCAAGAACCTAATGTCCGTGTACCTCGATGCAACACTCCACCCACTGTTGAAGCAGTCCGATTTTCAACAGGAAGGTTGGCGAATCGGACCAGAGAATCCATCAGCTGAAACCGCCGATGGCAAGAAGCTTGTCTTCAAGGGGGTTGTGTATAACGAGATGAAAGGACAGATGTCGGACGCGGGATACCTTTACTACATTCGATTCCACGATCACATCTTCCCCGATATCAACAATTCCGGTGGCGACCCTCAGAAGATTACGGACTTGACGTATGAGCAATTGAAGAATTTCCATGCGGAAAACTATCACCCAAGCAATGCGAAGCTGTTTACCTACGGAGATATGCCCCTAGCGGATCATCTACGAGAAGTTGATGCCAGGCTCCAGGCCTTTGAGAAGATCGCCAAGGACAAGGTTATTCACCTGCCGATTGAGCTGAACGGCCCCAAGGAAGTTACTCTCCAAGGTCCACAGGATCCATTGGTTGCTCCGGATCGACAATACAAAACTTCGGTATCTTGGGTCACCGGTGATACGACTGATGTGGTGGAGTCGTTTTCTGTCTCATTACTCTCTACGCTCTTGATGGATGGCTATGGGTCGCCATTGTATCGGGGCTTAATAGAGGCTGGGATGGGCGCTGACTGGAGCCCTAACGCAGGCTATGACAGCTATGCGAAACGCGGTATCTTCTCAATTGGCCTGACTGGTGTCCAGGAATCCGATGTGCCCAAGGTCAAGGGCAAGATTCAAGAGATTCTGCGGGAAGCGAGAGACAAAGGCTTTGACCAGGGCAAGATTGACGGCACACTTCACCAGCTTGAGCTTTCCCTTAAGCATAAGACGTCCAATTTCGGCTATTCCATGCTCAACAGACTGAAGCCGAAATGGTTCAACGGCAGCGATCCCTTTGACTCTTTAGCCTGGAATGACACTATTGCTACTTTCCAAGCCAAGATGGCAGAGGGCGGATATCTAGAGGGCCTGATGGACAAATACCTGCTCAATGACAACACCTTGACGTTCACGATGGCGCCATCAGCGAGTTTTGGGGACGACCTGATTGCCGAGGAGCAAGCACGACTATCTTCCAAGATCCAAGATGCCGTAAACAAGGCCGGAGATGAGGAGAGTGCTCGCCTGCAATTTGAGAAGCAGGAGCAGGATCTGTTGGTGGAGCAGAACAAGACCAATACCGAAGACCTGAGCTGTCTACCTACCGTCTATGTCAAGGATATTCCAAGATCAACGGAGCCGACGATTGTGCGAGATGAAATTGCGGACAATATTCCGATTCAATGGCGAGAGGCGCCAACGAATGGTCTCACCTATTTCAGGGCCATCAACACCTTGGAGCATTTGCCGGATGATCTTCGAGAACTCATTCCTCTATTCACGGATAGCATCATGCGTCTAGGTACCAAAGATATGACGATGGAGCAGCTTGAAGATCTTATAAAGCTCAAGACGGGCGGCGTTTCTGTTGGCTATCATTCCACACCCTCGCCGACAGACTTTACTCAGTCTAGCGAAGGTATCATTTTCACTGGCATGGCACTCGATAGGAACGTACCCGTCATGTACGACCTTCTACGCAAGTTGGTCCAGGAGACGGACTTTGATAGCCCGGAGGCCTCCTTGCGCATTCGACAGCTGCTACAAGCTTCAGCCGATGGAGTTGTCAATGATATTGCTTCATCTGGACACCGGTTTGCAATGGGCCACGCCGAGTCGAGTCTGACCCGCAGCGCTTGGCTACGGCAGCAGGTGGGCGGCTTGTCACAGGTTAAACTGGTCACCTCGTTGACCGGTAGGCCGGAATCCGATCAGCTGGAAGATGTCATTAGCAAACTCAAGAAGATTCAGACTTTTGCTCTGACCAGCGGTAAGATGCGCACTGCTCTTACATGTGGCACGGAGAATGTGCAAGAGAACCTGAACTCCCTGAAGACTTTTACGGGGGTGTTGTCTCGAGAGGTGTCGGGGCTGGCACAAAGTAGCCCATCACCCCTTCCCAGAGACAGCAAGGCTTTCTTCCCTCTTCCATATCAAGTCTACTACGGAGGCCTCTCCGTCGCCACAACATCCTACACCTCGCCCGAAGGCGCGCCACTGCAGATTCTTGCACAGCTGTTGACGCACAAGCACCTTCACCATGAGATTCGAGAGAAGGGCGGTGCCTATGGCGGTGGAGCTTATTCGAAGGCCTTGGACGGCCTGTTTGGCTTCTATTCCTACCGTGATCCTAACCCGCAAAACACGCTGGGCATCATGCGCAATGCAGGACGGTGGGCTGTGGAGAAGGAATGGAGCGATCGAGACCTTGAAGAGGCCAAAATCTCAGTCTTCCAGGGGGTTGACGCTCCGAAGTCGGTAAACCAGGAGGGCATGGCAAGATTCTTGTCCGGAATCACGGACGAGATGAAGCAGAAGAAGAGAGAACAGCTATTAGACGTCACAAAGGAGCAGGTTCGGGACGTGGCGCAAAAGTTCCTCGTCGACGCTATTGAGAGAGGAGAGGAGCGGACAACGTTCCTAGGAGAAAAGCAGGGCTGGGTGGATGGATCATGGAGCGTCCACGAGATGAACGTAAACGGCGCCGAAGAGTAAGGGGCTATGCATCAGCACACACAATTGGGAAAAGGGCGTCAATGGACGGGTTATGGCTAGGTACGTTGTGATGATATGGATGTATTTACGACACAAGATGTACATTATGTTATAGAAAGATTTTCTCCTCTCGAGGGCTCATTTTTCAGGTTGAGGCTTTTTTGTTAGCATGGAAGACGCGTTCAGATACGATACATCTTCCTGCCGAGCTGGGTCGACCGACTCAATTCATCCATGGCATGGAGATCACAGAGCAACGCAAGAGCAAAACCACGCAATATCACACACACTGCGAGCTGTTGTCTCTGCTACCTTACTTTCGGGCCGGTGCTGAGGTGCGCAAGCATCAAGCATTGGAGCTTTGAAAGAGGGGGGTCAGACTAGCAGGACGCGGAGTGACGTGATGAAGTTCGTTCTATCAGAGCCAGAGCCCCTGAGCTTTGGGTTCCTGGACTAAAGAGCTGAGCACATTTTTTGTAGGATATATGCCGGGCAAGGGACTAAAGAGTTGAGTACATTTCTGTAAGATGTATGCCCGGGCAAGGTTAGAATGAGGGGAGGGACTTTGTTTTGACACAATGACAGGTTGAGGTTGAATTGTAGCCCGGATGTAAGCGAAGGAGGCTGTGTCGAATACTTTGCTGTGTGATACAAACTTGCCGGGGCTGAGATGTTTTTTTTTTTCTTCTTGTCACCCTCCTGTGAGCTCGTTCGTGTGCTTCCGTCATAGCACTTGGACTGCCGAACGTAATAAGACTGGGTCGATGAGGGAAGCGAGGGTTTGATAAACTGGGGAAGACTTGAAGAAAACAGGACTCAAACAGTGGAGAAGGCAGCAGTTAGAGTTACATAGCAAAAGGCCGGGAAACTAAACTAAGGAACTGAAACTAGGACCAATTCTCGACGGTGGTTGGAAGAAAGGAGAAGAGAGCCATATGGGTGAGATGTTACAGGCGTCTAACTGTCTCGGAACTCTAAGCATCCTGATCTTGGCTCTGCATGGCAATCACCGATATTAGTACCAATCTACTGTTCCGGGAATAGCATTACGTGAACCTGCATACGGTGCCTGGAGCTATTAGACATGTCAAGCAGCTTAGGAGCAAGAGTAAACCAGCGGTGACCAGAAGGCTGCGAGTTTCCCTTGCATGAAAAACATCAACCACCTCACTCCAGCGGGGATTTCAACAAAGCGAACCAATTAACTACGAGCAGTTGGCAATGTTTTTATCATTTATGTTGTGCCTTTTTTTAATCCACTTCCTGCGGTGTGGCGGCGGCACGGCATTGTAAAGGCTCGTGCAGCCACTCAACGGCTGTCAATGACGCCTGACTGAAGGAGAGCGCTTCCGATGACGGAAAGCAGCCTCCTTTCGCCGGGTGTGTAAAAGGGTCGTCGCGTGAGAGGGGGGAATGGACAAAAAAAAAAAAAGGAAAAAAAAAAAGATGAGGCTTTTTTTCTGGATTGTTTTGTTTTGTTTGTTTGTAAAAGGAGGCAGACCAATTGACAGAAAAAGACTCAGCTTATGGCTTCTGGATGGATGGTTGAGAGAGATTGATGGAGGCACAGCAGAGCCACTTTCCGGAGGCAGCCCAAGGCACAACAGAACTTCTGACAAGTACGCACGAGTACATGGAAGGCAGCGGCATTTAATTTTAGGTACTGTACCTACCTGGTAGGATGCACGAAATAATAACAGCTTGTGCTGCAATGACGGGGCAAGGATGAATGTACCTACTCATGCATGTTGCATCACTGCCCTTTTGGAGGTACTCGTATGCGCTGCAAAGTCTAACGTGCAGCAGTACCTACTACCTAGGTAGTGGATGTGTATCGACAGGGGGAAGTTTGTAGGCGATCAGTGACCGCCAGGGGGGTGCCGCTGTATCTATCGGGACAAGGCTCTGCATCGATGATTTGAACCAGACTCTTCCATCTGTGTCTAGTCTCTGTCTTTGTTGACGCTGTTCAGTAAATCCAGTAGTACCTACTACTAGTATTGGGTGATACTAATGTAAACACGAATAGAAGTCACTTCGCCTACCTTAGTAGTACTTACCTATAGTAGTACTAGGTAGTAGTACTAGGTATTACTACCTGGTACCTTGGGTATTAGTAGATGCCATCCTGTGCCATCTCTGTCTCCCTGCCTCGAATTAACTCCGTGATAACTCGTCAAAAGGCCAGCCTCTTCTTATTCGCCATGGGGCCTTGCAGCTACTGGACCGCTCCAGTTTTCCATCTCCCGCCCCCCCGCTGCCACTAAAATGCCAAAGGCAAAAATTTGTCCAAATTGTGGGCAGCCGTTCCCGGTTCCTTGCAACGCAGGTACGTACCGCAACATGCCGCACGCCGTCCATTTTTCATTTTTTTTCTCGTTAAGCACAAAACAGGATAAAACCTAGCTCGACCCCTCGTCACCAACACAACTTTTCAACCGCATCCTCCTTTTTTCTAATCGCACTTGTGCGCTTTACATCAAACAACGTTCCCGCTGCTTCGCAACTGCTCTCGTTGCTCTAGACTCAATTTCTAGGTATGTGATCATTCTTTTTTTTTTCTTCTTTCTGGTGCGCCTTTTCAGCTCCGTGTCCTCATTGGCGCATCCTCCTTTGCACGAATTTTCCCGTGACGAGGCGAATGTCACCGCCACAACGCACAGGATGACTCCCATCTCGAGTTTGTGCAAAGGCTCGCCGACTGCGGAATTTTCTGGCTTTTGCTTGCTCAGGATGGTTGCCTGGTCACCAGTTGAATGATATAAATTAAGCTTATACTCTGTTTTGTTGCGAGCTACTGAGCTAACAAGCATCTTTTTTTTTCCCGCCCCTTTAGAGCTTCCTCCATACCTCTTCGATACCGTCTCGGTGCCTTTGCTCTACAAAGGCACTCACCTCCCTCATCACGGCTCCCCAGGCCGTGATTGACAAAGATTTCTGCGCGCGCAAGATCCCGCACATCATCAACACCATTCCCCCACCCGCCGCTTGGACACTCTAAGCACCTCGACGATTTTTTGCTTTTCGACGTGCCGCCTCGTCACCAGCCACCGTCCCCGTCGTTAAACGACACCCATCAGCTGCCGCATAGGAGGAGTTCTGCGGTTCTTCCTCTCGCTGAGGAAGAGTCGTCGAGGAGGCCTCGCCAGATCACTGAGGGAACAGTCTGCTATCGCTTTCGACCACCCTAACAAACCGCTTGCCTATTTAGCTGCACAGATTCCCGTTCCTTAGAAAACAACTTCGGACCTCTCTTTCGAACTACTTTTCTTTTCCTTCACAGAAGACATCCCCCCCGCAAACTCTTGGGATATGGTTATGGCAACAGCTGTCCTCGACAATTACGTCCAAAATGTCATCCATAATCATGTTGTGAAGAAGAAACCCCAATATTTGGGCGCTCTTCAGGATAATGTTGCTGTCGATCCGAAGCAATTGATCGGTGAGGCCTTCCACCAGCGCGTGGGGGCCGTTGACCATGAGCTCTGCGACCCCGGTGAAGAAGATACCTTCTTCGTAGCAGACCTTGGTGAGGTTTACCGCCAGCATCTCCGCTGGAAGAAGAACCTGCCCCGCATCAAGCCCTTCTATGCCGTCAAGTGTAACCCTGACCCCAGGGTCCTCCAGCTTCTTGCTGCGCTCGGCACGGGCTTTGATTGCGCCTCCAAGGGCGAGATTGAGCAGGTCCTGGGCCTCGGTACCAGCCCAGACCACATCATCTATGCCCAACCCTGCAAGACCAACTCCTATGTCCGCTATGTCAAGTCGGTTGGTGTCAAGCAGATGACCTTTGACAATGCTGATGAGCTCCACAAGATCGCCAAGCTGTTTCCCGGCGCCGAGCTCTTCCTTCGCATTATGACTGATGACACCTCGAGCTTGTGCCGTCTCAGCATGAAGTTCGGTGCCCCCATGGACACTACCGAGAGCCTCCTTGCCCTGGCCCAAGAACTGGGCCTCAACGTCGTCGGCGTGAGCTTCCATGTGGGATCTGGCGCTTCCGATCCTACAGCCTTCTACAAGGCCGTTACCGATGCCCACACTGTTTTCCAGCAGGCTCGCACCTACGGATTTCACTTGCGAGTCCTCGACGTTGGCGGTGGCTTCACCGGAGAGACCTTTGAGAAGATGGCCGGCGTCCTTGATGCTGCTCTGACCGAGTATTTCCCCTCTGGATGTGGCATCGATATCATTGCCGAGCCTGGCCGTTTCTACGTTGCCACTGCCTTCACTATTGCGTGCAACATCATTGCTCGTCGCACCGTTGATGATCCTTCAGTTGAGGCCACTAGCTACATGGCTTACATCAACGACGGAGTCTATGGCAACTTTTCGAGCATCATGTTTGACCACCAGCACCCTGTTGCCAAGATCCTCCATAGCGGTGGTCAGACCCTCTTTGACACGTACGCCGCCGAGCCCTGCCCCCCTGGCGATGGCGTCGAATACTCCATCTGGGGCCCTACTTGTGATGGCATCGACCAGATCAGCCAGAGCACTCACTTCCAACGCATCCTCAATGTTGGTGACTGGCTCTATTTTGAGAACATGGGAGCCTACACCAAGTGCTCTGCCACCCAGTTTAATGGATTCTCCAACTCACACGACACCATCTATGTCTGCAGCGAGCCTGGTGCCAAGGCTCTCTTGGACCTCTAAATAGCGTGGCCTCACAGCGCATGACTTAGCATACATTCATTTGCCAAGATCATTCGTTTACGAAAAGCGGAAATAGATGGGCGGAAGCGGTTTACTTTCTAGCTATTGGTCTTGATGGTTCTCCCAAGTGGCCTCCTAATAGGGGAAAACTGTAGAGAACGAAATACTAGGCTTCTTAGACCACATCCATGGTGTGGTTTTACTATATTCAACAATTGTTTATAAAAGAGTAGTTAGACAGTCAAGAAAACAAGATGGCTCAATGCAGCATATCAAAAGTCTTTGTATCGCATACATGTGTCTCCCTGTCATCTTTGTTTATGTGTCTTTGTGTGTCTTTGCTGAATGTTTTAAGGAATCCACAAAGCACTTTGTGGATGGCCATACTCCCATACGAGATGCCAACGTACGTTTAAGCATGTTTCAATACCGTTAGTCGCGAGCATTAGACATATAATTAGCTGACGCCATCCCATATGATGTTGAAATACCGCTTCACAATCCCTTTTCAGAATATATATATATATACGATGCTTCTTGTTTCCTCTATGAACTTTTTGCCAAGGACGACGACAGAAACTAGGAAAATTTAAGGTTACAAACATGAAAGTACAAGTTTTGCTTGCGTGTTACTGCCATTGATGTATAATCGTCTTCGTACCAAAAAAAAAAAAAAAAATGTTCAACCTGAGCAAATGTTTACTGTCTTAACGCCTCCTGAGCAAATCTCCACATCATTCATAACCATTATGCTTGTCGCAATGATAGATTTGGTTCCGAACGGCAGAGACTGCCGATCGTGTTTGTGTGGCCCAAATCAACAAACCAGACCGAAATTTACGAGCCTCGGAAAAGGAACTGCATATCTTCGGGGCTCAAAGTGTCCATCGCTTTATCATCAGCATTGACAGTAGAGTGGATCATGCTCGTCTTCTTCTCTTGGATCAACACCATTCGGCTTTCGACCGAATCTTCGATACAAAGACGTGTAATGACGCAAGGTCGTTGCTGTCCAATGCGATGACAGCGATCAGCAGACTGCCACTCAGCAGCCGGGTTCCACCAACTAGCAATCAAATATTAACCCAAGCGGATCTAAAACGTGGTTGAGAAAGGATTGTACTTACGGGTCTACGATGAACACTCGTGACGCCTCAGTGAGGTTGAGTGCAACACCACCAGCCTTGAGTGAAACAAGAAAACATTCTACATCAATGTTGTTCATAAAGTGTTCGATTGAGGCTTGCCGCTGAGCAGGAGTCATGCTGCCGTCAAGCATGACAGTTGTGATTCCGGCTCTCCGAAGTCGCCATTCGATAAGTTGCAACATTGTGGTGAACTGTGAGAAAATAATTGACTTGTGCGTAGCGTTGTCAGATCGCAGCTTGTGAAGTTCATGAACAAGAAGCTCGATTTTAGAGGAAGACGTCCAGTTTTCCATCTTAATACGGTTGATAATTGAGGACTTCTTGACCAATACTTCATCCTGCTCGATCTCAGGTTGCTCAAGGTCGATGACCAGTGCAATATGACACCGTGGGCAATCCGGCTCATCGGTCGACTTGATGTAGCTAGACACACACGCTCTGCAAAAGTCATGCTTGCAACGGCTTTTGATAGTGTCCTCTGCTGGTTCGTCACAGATACAGCAGACCAAAACGTTCTGACCCCCATCTGCATTCTTCTTCAATATCAAATCAGGGTGGTCGGCAACTTGCCTCATTTGCATGATTAAACCAAAAATGTTGGCATAGTTGTTCAAAAGAACACCCTGCGCAACATAAGTGTCAAATCTGCGCTGTCCGTTGGTCATGATGCTATTGGCAAAGTCATTCTCCTCTTCTCCGAAAAATTGACGGTCAACATGGACTTCTTTGACAGGAAGTTCCATGGAATTGGTGTGGTCCTTCTTGAGTCGCCGAAGCATGATACGATCCGTCATCAGACGAAGTTTCTTAAATGCCTCTCGACCAGGGCCCAAGTTACCAAACTTCTGAATGGGATTAAGAAGCTCCTGGTTGAAGACAGACACGTGCTGCATGCCCGCATGCCCACAGTCGGAACAGCGACTGTTTTCGTCCATTGACCACTCGAGCGTTGAGCAAGGGCATTGCTTGCAGAGATAGGATGCAAATGGCGTGATGTTAAGGAATCTCACCAAAGAGAAGAGCTCTCCAATTCGATTTTGCAGCGGTGTGCCGCTCAAGCACCAGCGATATACTGTCTTCAAAGCGAAGCACGCTTTGGCGGTCATTGTGGTTCTCGTTTTGATACAATGTGCTTCGTCTAGGATGGTGCGGTGGAAAGTGATGGCGTGAATGACACTCTTTTCCTTGTATATGCCGTCTTTCCGTTTGAACCCCTTTTCTTGCTTGCGATACATCGACTCCAAGCTGTTGTAGGACATCATTATAACATCGAATTTCTTGAGCTCTTTGACAGTGATATTTTTTGCTTTCTGATTAGTTCCATGAAACACAAAAGTCTTCAGTGTTCCATCTGTGTATGATTTGATTTCTGATTGCCATTGCATGAGAGCGACGGGAGGAACAAGGACCAATGTGGGCTGCTTAGCCGGGTAGTCAGACATGATGAGGGAGACGGCCTGGATCGTCTTGCCCAGTCCCATTTCATCACCCAAAAGACCACCCTTCCACTCCGTTGTCTCCATTGCCTTCATCCAAGCAACACCCTCAAGCTGAAACGGTTTTAACAGCCTTGAGATACTCGCTGGCTGGTCAATTTTGCCAGCTTTCATCACAGGCATACTTTCTAAGTCTTTCCACATAGTGGTTAGCTCAGGGTGATGCTTCTCAAGACGATCTCGTTCCTTGGCAACACGGCTTTTGTTTTTTGCCCTTCTAAATGCCCGTCGCCTAGATGCAATTGTCCGCAATTCGTTAGGCGGCGGTTGGCGAACAGCAGAGCTCTCACTATCACTAGTAGCTGCAGAGCTGATGCCGGATGATAGACCGGATGATAGACCGGATGAAAAGTCAGACGGGAGCGCAGACATTCCGGATTCCGAATCGGCTATGGCGGCTAGGGGAGCATCTGCCAAATTGGTAGATGTTCGAGTGGCCGCGGCGCGCTTGGCTTGAACCCTTGCAGGCTTCCTCTTCCTCTGAACCGCCAAAGGCTCATCATCTGTTGACGCTGCGACCTCATCTTCAATATCCTCATCAATGTCCTCATCAATGTCCTCATCAACATCCTCTTCAACGTCATCTTCAACGTCATCTTCAACATCTTCTTCACCTTCATCTTCAGTCTCTTCGCCCAGTGAAAGGGCCTCGCCATTCGCTTGAACATCTTCTAGTGCAAGACCAGCAGCAATTTCAGCGTCCATATCTACGTCAGCCTCAGACAGGCCGTCAGAGTCTGGAATAGTTTTGCTCTTCTTGCTCGGTCGCTTGTGAGTTGGAGTAGGCCCAGAGAGAGATCTTGGCCGTTTCCCCGACGCCTCAGTTGAGAAAGACGATTGTGCATCCGTTGCCTCAGGGCGACGTGACCTCAGACTTTCCATATCGAATTCATTTTGCAAGCGTCGAGCAACCTTAGCATCACGAGTAAATGGTGCAAAGTCATCGTCTTCTTCATCCGAGTCCTGGACCTCTGTTACTTTCTTACTCTTGGCGGTTGCGTTTAAGGAATATTTGCTACGCCGTAATGCTCGCTCATCTCCACCGGGTCCCTGCAGCCTGCTTCTAGCAGGGATTTGTACTTCGAAGGCTGACGAAGTCTTTCCATTAGATATGGTGGCTGCTTCAGCAGGGCTTGGGAGTTTACTAGTTCCAGGCGTTGAGTAACCACTTTCAGAAGCTTGTCCAAATGGTGTAGGAACCGAAGAAATGGATTCCGAGGTCATAGTATCGTCATCTTGCGCAAGAGCTGCAATGAGACGTGATCTACCCCGGAGAGTCCTAGCCGGTGTGATCTCTTGTGACTGTAGCTCATCTGCGGTAGAGGAACCTCTCAGATTTCTCGCGGATCTAGTGCGAGCAAGGCGTTCAGGCGCACTGGCAGGACCATTTCCAGTTTCTGCAAATTTGTCAGTAATGAGTATTTAACTGTGGTGATATATAGATGTGTAATCATACCGGAAGACTTCGGGACAGGGGTGGCAGATGCCTTCAAGGATGGACGACCACGAGGCATTGTAACTATTCACCAATACGGGTGACGATTAAAGTGGCGTGAAAACAACAGGGAAACAACAAAAAGATTTGGTTTGCAGTGAGTCGGCAAGGAAAGGGATGGCTTCGATGGAACGGAGGAAGTTGGGCTGCAGATCAGATTAAGTACATAAGCACAAGCTTCAGGTTAAGCGTTGTAGGGAGGCTTCAAAACGACTGTCGGAGGACGAGCAACTGGTGTCTCTCTCGTCCTAGTCTTTGCGTCCAACAGGGGATGATGAAGTCAGCCTGGTCGCTTGAATCTGATGAAATGGGAGAAGAAGAAAAAAAAAAGAACGGGCAGAGGTTACTGGATGAAAAAGTCGGTAGGAACTTGCCTCATCGACCGTGACTACCTAACCTAGTGGCCATGCCAATTCACAGTGTCTACTTTGACAAGAAGACGCGCATAGCCACTTTACGCGAAAGCACGTGCAATGATAAGGGGAGACAAATGGACAGATCGGCACTGTATGGACACTGTAGAGCTAGCGGAGATGTAGCGTAGATTCCCTACTGTTTAGTGAACTTTGACAGTGTCGATCGCTAAGTGAGTTTGTTGAAGACATCACGTGACACCGTGTTATCTCCGCGACAGTGGCGACACGCCTCTTGCCATTTGCACTGGGCGAAAGAACGCCTCAAACAATCTCTTAGAGAGACATGAAAAGATTTCTCGTCGCCACTCTCCGGAAATCAGTTAGACACAAAACACACTAGATTTTGCATAGAATTGCCGCAAAGAAATCCAGGACGAGAAGAGATCTAGAGACCTGCCTGGCCGCCCGCGGACTCATCATGTTCGTATTCCATACTTGAGCCCAACACTCCGCAGCGATAGTGGCTGACCAATCTCTGTGCTCAGGGTTCGTTCACGCCGGTATGACGAAAATCAGAATGGGCGACCAAGTCGTAACATTACTGGGCCGTGAGTATAGCGATATTGTGATTGATTGTCGATTTAAGCTGACATTGTTCATCTAGCCAATCTGCCTTGACCGATTTCCTTGCGGTAAGCTTCGATGTGTGCTCTTGTTTGTGGTCTGATTCTTCTGACACAATTCTCAGTCGCATAATATCTCGGCTGCTCAAATTAGAATCGATGCAGACCGTCGAAGACAACAGGCCGGTGAAGGCGAGCCAGCTCAAGACAATGAAGCACCCGAAACTGTCGAAACCGTCGAAACAGTAACAATAACGGTAGAGGCAAGTTCCTCCTCACGGACGACTAGAGGCCGTAATGGCGCAACAGAACAAAAAGCCAAAGCTTTAGACAAGATCAAAGCTAGCAAAGCGTTTAAGAAGCGCAAGAAGAGAGCTGGAGATGACGATGACGATGATGACGACATAGCCAAGGCCATCTTTGACGAGAGGCGGGCGCCGCTTCCCGGCCAAATGGAGAACTGCGAGATATGCGGGAAGCGCTTCACTGTAACTCCTTATTCCGTGGCAGGACCCGAAGGGGGCCTTCTCTGCGCTCCCTGTGGGCGCGAGGTAGCCAAGCAGCGAGAGGGACAACCTAAAAAGAAATCTCGGAAGCAGACAGGCGGTGTTGGATCACGACGAACCATCCAGAGTCGAATGCTTGACGGACAAGTCGGAACGAAAAGCCTTGCTACTCTGTGCGTACAAACGCTGGCTAAGAACGTAGACTTGGCGGAGAGCTTGGGTGACTTGCCAGAGCATCTCATCGACAAGATTGCTCGAATGTTTTCCAAGCGGCGTTTACTAAAACCGGATACTTTACCTTTGTTTATGCAGCCATCTACCGAGGTTTTGCACATTTACGATGGAGCAAAGCTGGGTCACCAGGAATTCATCAACGTCTTCCAGGTGGCCTCCAATTTGAAGAAATTCAAGGCGCGGTGCGCAGTCCAGTTCAAAGATGAGGTTATGGATTACTTGCTCTCGAGGGACATTCTTCTTGAGAGCTTCTACCTTCATGGTGCCAATCTGCTAAGCGAGGATAAATGGCACGAATTCCTCGCTGCCAAAGGCAAACCATTGAAGGAACTGCAGGTCTATTATACTGATAAGCATTTCGGAGACGAAACTCTAAGATTCTTGAAGGAGCATTGCCCCGAGTTGACTCGTCTCAAGGTCTGCCATAACCAAAAGGTCACAGATGCAGGAGTAATCGCCATTGGAAATATTTCTACCCTGAGGCACCTCAGTCTGGAACTCCAACAGGAACTTTCATCAGCTGCTCTAAAGACTTGTATCACCCATATTGGGAAGGACCTCAGAACGTTGTCCTTTAAAATTGTACCCGATGCTGACGATGGTGTTCTCGAAGCTATTCATAATAATTGCCGTTCGCTAGTTAAGCTTCGGATCACGGAAAGCGAAACCATGACAGACGAGGGCTTCGCTCGACTCTTTACTGATTGGGAGAACCCGGGGCTGGATTTCGTGGACTTGCAAAAGTGCCGACAGCTGGATGCTGCTCGTCCGCGAGAGAATCCTAACAACATCGGGCTCTGTAGCGAAGGATTCAAAGCGCTTATGAATCACTCTGGGCACACATTGAGGCATGTCAATGTGCATGCTTGCCGACACATTTCTCGCCAAGCTTTTGAAGAAGTCTTTGACGGAACGAGACAGTATCCGGAGTTGCGGCTTCTTGAGATTAGCTTCTGCGAAGAAGTCACAGATTTCATCCTTGGGTCCATATTCCGAGCCTGCCCGAACATCAAAGAGGTGAATGTTTTTGGTTGCATGAAGGTCAAGGAAGTTAGAGTGCCGCGGGGTGTCATATTGGTTGGCGTACCCAATGCTCAGGGAATGATAACTGAGGGGACTGATTAAGTGCCACCATTTCTTTTTTCCTATGTGAGCTTCGCGCTGGGCGGAATGGGTTCTAATGTTGGCATGAAGCCACTGCATATGACTTTTACGCTGCTTCTTAGAGGATTCAAACTGTTTCCCCCTCGTAGTCGGCACTATATCCTGGAGTTTTAAGGCGCGCACAGTAAACAGATATAATAGAATCATTCAGTTAATGAACGTGTCCAGTTCAACATTGTCCCTTATAGTTGTGCTTATATACGATCAATGATTTGTACACTTCCACTTTTGTTAAGTGCTTGGAAATTATACACCCTAGCCTGCTGAAACATGCCAATGAAGAAACATAAATGGCTCTGTCCATTTCACCTCCCAATTTTCTTTTTCCAAGATTCAAGAGCCCGTATAACGCCGTGTAAATCATAAATACATTCATATCATGTGGATTATCTTATGCCTGTCCACCGGTAACATAGGCCTGGTCCTCTTGGCTCCATTTGTTGATCCTGTCAATAGTCTCTTGATCATAGCCAGTAGAGTTGTCGTCATCACGCTTGAACTGCAAAGGTGAGGGAGCACAGGCCGAGACTTTGCGGAGGTAGTTGGAATGAGCGGTAATGTCGAGTCCAGAGGTCCCAGCGTTGCAATCCACGTTGGCGATGCCAGTGCAAACCTCAATTTGGGCTACAGTGTAGTCAATGTTTGAGCCACCGCCAGCAGAGAGCCAGAACTCGGGAGAGACGTGGCGGTAGTCAAAGATGATTGGGGGGAGACGGGGGACAGGGTCGTCAAAGTGAGTAACGCGGAACTCTGAGCCGGGCTGGCTGGTCACGAAGTTGGCATAGACGTCGTTGCCGACACGAGGAGATCCAAATGTGTAGACATCAATTGAGAAACCTTGAGTGCGGAGGACCGAGGCGGCGAGAGTAGCGACGGCACCACCGAGAGAATGTCCCGTGGAGACTATTTCGAAAGAAGGGTTGGCGGCACGGGCTTGGGTGAGAGCGTCTGTGGCGGCGCTGGCGACTTCATTCCAAGCGTCGTTGAAGCCATCGTGAACTTCGCAGCCATCAGCGAGGGAACAGTCTGTGAAGCCAAAGACTACATCCGTGATGAAGTTGCGGAGGTTGTTGCTTCCACGGAAAGAGAGGATGATTTGCTGGTGTGTGCTGTCAACAGCAACGAAGCCTCCGATGCCAGTGACGGAGCCGCTATATAGCCATGGTTAATACTGGTTCTTTTGTATGGGAGTGTAAGTGTTACTCACGTGAAGGAGTTGACAACTGTTCCCGCAACATCAGGGCAAGCGTCGTCAGAGCATGTGACGGCCTGACCAGCTGGTGTCTCGGAGTTGCAGTATGCAGCTCCAGCATACTGGACGATGAAGCCGAAGTTGTTGAGCTCTTGCTGTGTAGCAGTGAAGCTTGTATCGCTCTGTCGAGCTCTAAGCAGCCGAGTGTAGTCCTGAATGGACGGCACGGGACTGCTAGCCACAACGGCTGCAAGAGAGAGAAGCTGCCAGCACTTCATTGTAATTGTTTTATGATATTCGAATATGGGAATTTGGGTTCTAGATGTGAATAGATGATGAAGAGTTGCCTTTGAGTCTCAGCAATCAATGCTTAGCTTCAAATTGACCTGAGGACGAATAGTGAAAGTAACACAAGTACAATGTCAAATTGTCTTATACTATTATAAAACAAAACAACTATTTCATGTTGGAGCGGCTGGATGTTTATATACAATTTACGCACATCGGATTTCCTGATACTGGCATGTGAGACAACACACAGACTCGGACAACCCGAGCACCCCTGATACTACCAGGCAGCAGACGGATTCACCTTTGCGCCGGACAGTTTGTGAAGCAAGCGTCTCACACTGCGACGAGCCTCTCTCGAGACAAAACTCCATAATAATTTTTTTAGGTCGACGCATGAATCCGCATCGTCTCCGTTGTTCCATCACCCCGCAACTTCATGCGTGAAGGTTTCTAGTGCCCTAGTGTCTGACCGGTGTCTGAGTGGCTTAGATGCCTTTGCATTTCTAAAGGCAAACCGGCACCGGAGACGATCCCGAAATAGAAAGAAAGGATTGTTTTTACAAAATAGACGATGGAAACTGTCCGAATGGCGAGCCTATGTCTAGATTTTCTCGGCGGGACTTCCAAAGGAGGAATGGGGAAGGGTGCTGATTGGGAAAGCCGGAAGGGGAATCGTAAAAGACGATTGGTGGCTTTCCGATACCCGTACTATCTACGAATGAGAAGATCGGAAGAGGCGGTTGTTGTGATGAACGGCGTGACTTACATAACGGACGGGCGCGTGGGGGATGTGCTCAAGGATTCGGGATCTACATCAAGATACTACTGACAAGGGAGGTGGGATTTACTGTAGTAAGTAGGTAGTTAAGCCGTGGTGGTTGAGGGTACTTTCCAGATCCGGTCTTTGCGACGGTTTCAGGTCCTTTTGAGAATTGCAAATGATGAGACGAAACGGGAAGAGGTGTAAGAAGAACGTAGTACTGGGACCCTGCCAAGCCGGCTCGCTGTTGATATCGACGAGTCGAGATGACGGATAGTGTGTAGAGTATCACGTTAACTACTATGTTATCGCACTAGTATTGGAGCAACAAGTAAGATAGAGGTGCTATTACATGTGGCAGAGTCTCGAAGTAGAATATTGTTATAAACCAGAGGTGCTGACACAACAGCTTCCGGATAGGTAAGCTTCCCCATCACCTCATCATCAGTATTCTCTTAGCCGCGAGGCTATGACAAATGCCCTTGTTTCTTTAGGGAAGCACTTATGCTTCACTGATATTAATGGCTCGAACGGCACTTGTGATGGATCTTTTGCTATATTGTTGCGGGGAGAAGTTCACCTTGTAATCAGCCGGCTTGACGCTTTCGAGGACTGAATCGGATATTTCTTGCCGTATTAGCATCCACGTTGCGAATTGCGAATAACACGGCGCTTTACAAATGGGGTATATACAAGGTATGGTTACGATGTTGCAATGAGGCCGGGTAGCAGGTATGTTGTATCGCTTTTCATCTCTGCTTCATGGCTCTCCTTCTATCTCTGTCTCTATCTTTGCATTTACCTCTGCCTCTACAAGAGCCTCCTCCGTCCTCTTCCCACGAGTCACGATAGTGGTTCCATGTCGGCGGTCGAGAATCCCACGTGGCTTACTCAAGGAATCTTAGAACAAGACGCATTAAAAAAGCCATACTATAACTGTAGGAACATGCCCACATTCCACGAGCGATTAATCAGGCGCCTGACCTCGGACAACATCTCCAAATGGCAGCTCGCAAACAAGCGCTGGTACCCGCAGTGGCTCCTGCTTAGAAGGGCAACTTTGAATATCGATGGTGAAAATGCGATGTCACTTCTTTTATGGATGTCGTTGCCTTCAGCCGCAAAAAAAAAATTATGACGACACATTAGAGAAATTAATATACGATGCATGTAGCTGCAGAATTCGGACGCAATCCTGCCGTTGAAAAGCAACTGCCTATGAACCAACACAAACAACATGGATTCTTGACATCGGCAATCGGACCGCTTTCATCACTGGGGAGCCACATCAAACGCCTAATACTGTACAAGTCGCAAGGAATTCCACCTATAATTGACCTGGTTTGTATCTGGGGACCCTTTAATTAGATCCTTAATTCTTTGCCCACGTTGTTTTCTCTCTCTTCTAGCCTAGACTTTGCAGGGTTTGTAGTTTTGGCCAGTGGAATACGATCCGAGGCATTACCTCATAATAGGGACTCGCGGATTAATCCTTATCACGGCTGCCCATGTCCGGCATTCAATGCCGTGCTTGTTGGTTGGACAAGTTGATTTCATCCAATTACAGCTGTTCTTCCGCCGACTGCACTTTGATGCTTTCTACATAGAACATAGAACAACAAAGAACAGAACAGAGAACCTAGTAACTAGGGATTTGATACTGCTACACTCCTTTGCCGGCTTCAACAACCAAATGCCATGGAATCAATCAATATTCAGCAGCCATCTCCGCTGGGGGCATCACGCGCATGGCCGCCACTGTTACATCTGGGCATCTGGCGCGTGCAAACCCCTCTCGACTTGTCAACTCCAACTTGCGACTCCAACCGAAGAAAGCGACCGATTCTACGGCCATGCAGGACGCTAATGGCAACTCGCCCTCGATTCGGACACAAGGCTCTAGACGATTTATGCGAACCGAGGGTCACCCGCCTTTGTCTTCTGGGTTGCCCTGGTTTTCCTTGTGATTGCCCCGAGATGTGTTCGCGTTGGAGAAACCTGGGGAGCATTTGACCTCAATATCCGCGTCCACACCATCACCTTTGTGCTGCTTCTCGGGTTGTTTGTGTCCGTTCGCCAAGGCCCGCGCCATTGACATGTTTCCCCAGACTCATTTTCTTCTCGGGCTCCTAGCTTCAACACCCCCCTGCACATACAAGCTTTCCATTACCATTGTTGTAGCGATAGTGGGAGAACCGCGCCAGTTATGTTCAAATACGCAATGGGCAGCAGAAAAAAAGAAGCGCCGCTCCACCGCCACGGCCTTTTCGAGACATTCCACCGAAGCCAATGCTTGATTGATGCCTGAACGAGCAGGGCCTGAAAGACACTTGGTGACGTCCGATTTGGGCTGGGCGGTCAATCGTGCATCTGCGAGCTCAAGGGCGGTGACGTGGGATCGTCGTCTGACTTGATGTCTGTTTTTCATGGTGATATCTGCTGGCTGCCCATGGCATTACATGGTGTGTGCAAGCGCAACCACCACCCAGCTCTTGGCTGGAGAAAAAAGGGAAGAAAGGGCAGAATGGCCCTTGCTCTTCATTGGTTTTATTGGTTCTAGACCTCTTCAGCTGGGCCTGTTTTCCCTTGTCCGAGCGTTCTGCAGGTTCTCGCTCGCATTGCTGCTAATCATGCTGGTTTTTTGGGGCAAAACAATGCACGATAACTGCTGCCCAAGAAGAGCCATGGGTGGGAAGTGAGGAGCACAGAAGAGGCAATAGATTACGAAAAAAACTCGGAGAAAAAAAAAAGAGAATCGAAAATGTGACATGACAGACAGAGCCATGGGCCTTGGCCTTGGGACCTGGCAGCAAGAGGGGTGTCATCAATGTCTCATCGTGGACACGAGGTCGCGAGTGCTGTGTTCATGCATGCTTTCCCTCCCTTGAGCCGTAGAATTCGCCTTGATGGGGAAACGATTGACGGTAAATACTCGACGGTTTCTCCATTACTCGTCCCTGTCAATTGGAATTCTCTTGACCCTTGTTTGTGAAATGCCACGCTCTTGAGCACGCGAGACCACACGAGCCCGGTTCAAGAGTCTGTATCTACCACCACCTACCTAGATACGAGTACGTTGTGACATCTGTTGTCCGCCTGTGCCCTGGGCAGCAGGAACCATGACCTCGTTTTCCGACAGTGTCAGAGTGTCCGCCGCTGTGACTTGTATTCTATCCAGCCTCGTTGGGCTGGGACAAGCTGGACCCAGTGCTGCGTCGGCAAATGCGCAGATAGCAGCAGCAGCAGCCGCCCAAGGCTGGGTTCCAGATGGCTACTATGTGCCGCCGTATTATCCTGCGCCATATGGTGGATGGGTGGATGATTGGCGACAGAGCTATGCCAAGGCCAAGGCTTTGGTCGACTCTATGACTCTGGCAGAGAAGACGAATATCACTGCGGGAACTGGAATTTACATGGGTGAGTGATGAATCTTTGGAATTGAAAATGAGATTTCAACGGCTGTGTGAAACTTAATACTTGCCCGGACATAATAACATGTTTTATATAATGCTGACTGATTTAATACAGGGTGAGTTGGCTTTCATATCCCGAAATTTTCAAAACACCAAGAACCTTGACAAGCGGTGAATAAGGATTCTTATGACTAGTTTCATCTCTAGACTGATATGATGTTGAAATGGACATGAAACCTCACGTAGAAAGAAGCTAACCTCATTCAAGGCGATGTGCTGGAAACACAGGCTCTGCACTTCGAGTCGGCATCCCCCAACTGTGTCTTAACGATAGCCCCGCGGGTGTCCGACATGCGGATAACGTTACAGCCTTCCCTGATGGAATCACAGTTGGCGCAACCTTTGACAAGACGCTCATGTACCAGCGCGGCGTGGCCATCGGGAAGGAGAATCGCGGCAAGGGCGTCAATGTCTGGCTAGGACCGACGGTTGGGCCGATAGGACGCAAGCCAAAGGGTGGCCGCAACTGGGAGGGCTTTGGTGCTGATCCTGCACTCCAAGCTGTAGGCGCCAGAGAGACTATCAAGGGCGTTCAGGAGCAGGGAGTTATTGCGACAATCAAGCACTTTATTGCTAATGAGCAGGAGATGTACCGCATGTACAATCCTTTCCAATACGCCTACAGCTCAAATCTTGGTGAGTCTTTCCAGCCATATTGGGTATAATGGGCAGTATAAGTTGCTGACGGTGGTTGGGCGGGTTGAAAAGATGACAGGACGATGCATGAAGTTTATGCTTGGCCATTCGCTGAAGGCATCCATGCGGGCGTCGGCTCTGTCATGATGGCATATAACGCTGTAAGTGAATCAGGATCGAGTAGAGAATAGCTGAAAGAGTCCGAAGCTAACCAATTGACGTCTCTGCTATAGGTAAACGGTACTGCGTGCACTCAGCATCCTTATCTTATGAATGCCCTCCTC
This sequence comes from Trichoderma afroharzianum, assembly GCA_037893235.1. NCBI lineage: Eukaryota > Fungi > Ascomycota > Sordariomycetes > Hypocreales > Hypocreaceae > Trichoderma > Trichoderma afroharzianum. The sequence goes on along the minus strand of JBBLXW010000024.1, from coordinate 43,179 downwards.
AAGGATGAAATGGGCTTCCAAGGTTTCATCATGACCGATTGGCTAGCTCACATGTCCGGCGTCGCTTCTGCTATTGCTGGGTTGGACATGGACATGCCTGGAGACGTTCAGATTCCATTATTTGGCAATTCATACTGGATGTATGAGCTTAGTCGGTCCGCTCTCAACGGGTCAGTCCCCATGGATCGTATCAACGACGCAGCTACACGCATTTTGGCCGCATGGTATAAAATGGGACAGGACCAGGGATTCCCGGCGACCAACTTTGACACCAATTCCGGTGCTGCGGTTAATCCACTATACCCTGCCGCATGGCCGTTTTCACCGTCAGGAGTCACAAACGAGTTTGTCCAGGTTCAGGCCGATCACGACGTAGTTGCTCGCCAGATTTCTCAGGATGCTATTACCATGTTGAAGAACGATGGTGGCATTCTTCCACTCTCACCTTCACAACACATCAAAGTCTTTGGAACTGACGCCCAGAAGAACCCGGATGGAATCAATTCATGCACAGATCGCAATTGCAACAAGGGCACCCTCGGACAAGGCTGGGGCTCAGGGACTGTTGATTACCCATACTTGGATGATCCCATTACAGCCATCACCGCAGCTGCCAGCAATGTCACCTTTTACAATACCGACAGCTTTCCCTCCGTAGGCCAAGTATCGGCTAGCGATGTCGCCATTGTGTTTATCAGTTCCGACGCCGGCGAGAACACTTACACTGTTGAAGGCAATCATGGCGATCGTGATGCTTCTGGCTTATACGCATGGCACAACGGCGATAAGCTCGTCCAAGATGTCGCCAGCAAATTCAGCAACGTCATTGTGGTGATACACACCGTTGGTCCCCTGATTCTTGAGAACTGGATCGATCTACCATCGGTCAAGGCCGTCCTCGTTGCGCATCTGCCTGGTCAGGAAGCCGGAACCTCACTTACAAACGTCCTCTATGGACACTCTTCACCATGCGGACATTTGCCTTATTCAATCACAAAACAGGAAGCTGATTTCCCAAGCAGCGTCACGACGCTCATCAATTCCGAGTTCCTCAACCAGCCCCAGGACACATACACTGAAGGGTTATATATCGACTACCGCTGGCTCAACAAGAATAACACCAAGCCTCGATACGCCTTTGGCCACGGCCTAAGCTACACAAACTTTACATTTACAGCAGCGTCGATTAAAAAGATCACTCAGCTGAGCTCATATCCTCCCACTCGCTCCGCCAAGAGCGGCATCCTCAACTTTTTGCAAGCCATTCCATCTGCCAACGAAGCCGTCGCACCGTCCGGCTTCAACTCAATCCCCCGCTACATCTACTCTTGGCTTTCACAGGGCGACGCCAACGGTGCCGTCTCAGACGGGAAATCAAGCAAATATCCATATCCCGATGGCTATTCCACTGCCCAGAAACCCGGTCCTCGCTCCGGCGGCGGCGAGGGAGGTAACCCTGCGCTGTGGGACATTGCGTATAACCTCACGGTGACGGTGCAGAACACAGGCGATGGGTTTGCCGGCAAGGCTTCCGTGCAGGCATATCTGCAGTTCCCGGATAATATCGGCTATGATACGCCGATTATCCAACTCCGCGACTTTGAGAAGACGGAGGAGCTAGCACCGGGGGAGACGACGACGGTGACATTAACGCTTACACGCAAGGATGTTAGCGTGTGGGATGTGGTGGCACAGGACTGGAAGGTGCCTGCGGTTGATGGAGGATATAAAGTATGGATTGGAGATGCCAGTGATTCCTTGAGTATAGTATGTCATGCAGATACGCTCAAGTGCGAGACTGGTGTTACCGGACCGGTGTAGATGTAGATGTTTAGCGGATATATTTGAAGAATTGATCACTTTTGTTTTTCTGTTGTCATCATCTTGTTCTGTTTGTTCTCAAACTTTGTCTTTTTGAGTCTTTGGTGCGCCTAGTAATAGTACAATACAATACATCTCTATCTCTAGTAGATGCTCCTTTTATACAACCTCCCATCATACACTCATATCGTTTTCCCACAGCATATATTCCCAATTTCAATTCCCCTTAACCGACCAATTCGAAAACCCCCCCTCCCCGCTCACCACGCAACGTGTCTCCGTCCCTTGAGCTTCCTCCGCTGCAAGATCCTCCGCCCAGTCTTACTCCTCGTCCTCTTCAGCCACCCATGTCTCCGCTTCTGCACCAGCCTCGTGTGGCCGTTCATGGTATTTCGGGGCCCGAAGCGCAGCTGCAGGCCCTGCAGGGCAGGGTGCGAGGAGACTGCCGCCGTGGGCACGAGGTCTGCGGATTCTGGTGAGGCTGCTGCTGCTGCTTGTGGTGATGGCGCTGTGAAGGAGTTGTTGGGGCGGAAAGTGGAGGTCAGTGTAGGACGGAGAGGAGAGAGGCATGTGTATGTCCTGGCAAAGCTGTTAGTTGAAAGCTTCGACAATTCAAGGTTGGTGGGGGGATGTGTACCGTTGCGAGAGGGCGGAAATGCGCGGGGCGAGGAGTGGCCGCGCGAGGCGAATGATGGAATTCATTTTGGAAGATTCCAGCGGACTCGGTAGGGGAGAGTGTCGAGTGCTGTCTGGAGCGAATTGGTTGGGAGGTTTGTATGGATGTTGCGATGGATGATTTTGAAGTTGAGAGGTTGAGTGATGGTGTTGAAATTTTGGAGGCTTCGGATTGGCGGGCGGTCGGTGGGTGGTGGGTACGTACTGTGTGTGCAGTTGATAGCGTCTTTTTGATGAGAGAAGATGGGATAGAAAAGAGGAAAGGCTCTTGTATGATGAGAATTATCTCCTATAGATTTGTGATAGAAAATACTTCAATTGAGTTTCTCTATGCATATTGATTTTTTAAAAGGAAGAGAGAATAAAGAGAGCGTACAACAATTCCTCTATATCATCTCTATGGCCTACCGATCCTCAACATCATAGCCTATAAATGTCTATCACAACACATACTCCAGCTCTCGATATTCCAAACCCTTCGCCATGTCCTCGCTCCCACTCGCCTCCCAGCCCATCACCATCTTCACCTCCCCAAAGTAATTCGCCTCTCCCTCCTGCGTGAACCCCAGCTTCTTAAACAGCGCCCTGCTTCCCGTATTCTCCTGCTTAATCTTGGCCATCAATCCAACCAGCTGTACCTTCTCCACATCCAGCTTCTCGCCTCGTGCATATTCCTTCATTATTTCCGGTAAGTTTCTCCGTAAATATGCTAATATTGAACGCACTGCGGCCTCCCCCACGCCTTTCCCGCGGTGCTGCGTATTCGCTATCATGACGTCTACTTCGCCTGTCAATCGTATCGTGCTGCTCTCCCGAGGTTCGGCAACCTCGTCATCATCATCGTCTTCGTCAGCTAGATAGAGGAAAAAGTTGATGTCTCCTTTCATTTTGTCGGGTGAATCGTCGACTTGAGCCTTGATTTGTCGTGCTTCATCGTTCTCATTGCTTGTCGCCCCGCTTAATGGCTCGCATACAATAAAGGTCAGTTTGTCATGAGATGTCCGCCATGACTCCTGGTTTTCATATTCTTCCTCCAATGTCATAGGTTCCGACGCAGTGGCCTCTTGAATTGCCTATTTCAACTTTGTAAGCAAATCCTCCAAGAACAGGAACGGGCACCCCGTACTGGGTCTTTCATCCACCCATGGTAAGTGAGCACATGGTGGGCTTCATATGGCACCAGCAAGGCTTTGCTTGTTGAAATGGCTAATCCCCTGTCAGCTAAAAAAAAAAAAAAAGACGAAAATGTCAAGGATTGGGGGTTTCCATACATATCGTCTGATTGACCTTCATCTTGAACCAGTTACTTCTCCCTGCATGTACTTGTATGACGAGGAGTTGTAGGAGGGAGAAAAAAATATTTGAATGAGATAGCGCATCGGGCCTGACTAACAGGAGGGCATGTAAGTCAACCTCAGCAACTTGATTTCAGTGAACTACCACCACGCATACAAAGGTTTTACTCTCTTCAAAAGCTGAAGAATATATCAACTAATTGACCTCGAGTTTCATTTCTACAGCTGTAACTTGTATACAAATACTTGGTGCTAAGTGGCGACCTGTATTGATCCGACCCATCGCATTCCATCTAATATCGTACATATCCTACAACGCCATGCATTGCTATATAAACGCGCCCACACCTCCATGTTCGTTCATGACTGGCGTGCGCCAACCTTGGCTGCATGTGTCTCGGCTAACAGCTTGGCGACTGCCTCCTCGCCCATTCGCGCCTCCATCGCCAACAGTTCAGCCATCTGGTTCATTTTGTTTCGAGTCTTATCCAGCAAAGCTACCCTCAGATGCTCTGTCAGCTCGTCATCCGAGAGATCTGCACTAGGTGTTGGTGGGAAAATCGTGTCCCATTTACTCATTCGAGGCGAGGGCTCTGCTGGTGTGGACTCGGTACCGTAATCAGCGTCCTTCCCCTTGACAGCAAATTCAACGGTGCGCCTATCAGGCCGAACTCCTAAAGCATCCAGCAATTCTGATGCTTTAGTTGGCATAATGGGCTGAAGCAGGATGCCGGCAATGCGTAATGCTTCCGCACTGTTATAGATGACCCAGTTCAGCAACACGCGAGATTCTGCACCTTGAAGCTTGACCAAATCCCAAGGCTTCGTATCGGAAACGTAACGATTTGTCTAATGCCATTGGTCAATATCTGATGCGTATCTGTTGGGTATATGTGCATGACGAATTATAATCATACCTCTCGCAACAATTCGAAAATCTCGCGTATCGCGGCGCTCGTATCGTAGTCATCCATTTCTTTAGCAAAGGCCACGGGCTTCTCAGCCAAGTGACCTTCTAAGCTAAAGTACATCGCATCGGCATTGTTTGCACCATGGTTACCAGCCCAGACATCCAAATCTCCGTTGCGATATGCAGTCACGGCTTCGAGAGTCGACCACCTTACGGACGCCTTTGGCTTGGCGATTCTATAAAAGAGATTGCCAATGTTCGCCTGTAGCTCTTTAACATAGACTGTACCAATCAGCTGGTTGGAGTAACTCATATCCTTGTGGAGACTGGCGTTTCGCATGAGGAAATATCGTAGGGGATCAATACCCCATCGTTGGATGGCGAAGATGGGATTGACAACGTTGCCCAGTGACTTTGACATCTTACGATTAGACATGGTCCAGTGGTTGTGACAGAGGAAGCCTTGTGAAACAGGTAGGCCTAGTGCAAGGAGCAAGGCAGGCCAGTAGATTGTGTGAAAACGCAGGATATCCTTTCCAATAACCTGCAAGTTGGCTGGCCAGAGTCCCATGTCTTCCTTTGCCGAGTGCCACTTGCTTCCGTACCCTGCTTTGGTAAGGTAGTTGATAAGAGCATCAACCCAAACATAGATGGTCTGACTCTTATCCTCGGGGTCTGCTACGCCCCAGTTGAGCCTAGAGGCGGGCCTGGTGACGGACAAGTCTTCAAGATGGTTTTCTATCCAGTCTCTCGCCTCTGCCATGCGATGAGCTGGCTTGATCCACCCAGGATTCTCATCGTATATCTTCAACAAAGCATCTTTGTATTTCGTCAAGGGGAAGAACCAGGTTTCTTCCTTGATCCATTCCACCTCGTTATCCGTCTCGGTGCTCACCATGATCTTCTTTCCGGTTTGAGGCGCAATGCTAGGCCTTACCAGATCCTCGGGATAGAAGCACTCGTCGCTTACACAATACCATCCTTCGTGAGAACCTTTATACAACCCCAAGCTTTCAGGCGTCGCATGCTTGAGATGTAGCCAGACCTGGGCTACCACGTCCTTGTGGTCCTGGTCAGTTGTCCGGATGAAGAAGTCGTTTGAGATGTTTGCCGCAGCCACCAGTTCTCGAAATTTGTTCGAATTGACATCACAAAACTCTTTCGGTTCCATTCCATTCTTAGTAGCGGCTCTCTGGATTTTCATTCCGTGCTCATCCGTTCCGGTACACAAATAAGCTTCCTTGCCTTTAATCTGTTGCCAGCGCTTGATGACATCTGTGACTACCATAGTATAAAGATGGCCAATGTGAGGAGCTTTTTGATAGACAAGTTAGCTATGCCATTGACAAATCAGCTAGTTATTCACTTGATATTTACCAGCATTGACATAAAAGATTGGAGTTGTGATATAATACGGCTTCTCGCTTGAAGACCCCGCAGAGCTTTGAGAGCTGTTCCAGCGTTGCACAGCGGTGAAATTTGTTCTGCAGCCGGAACAGATCCAGCCAGACGGCGAGGCCAGCCGCGGCTGAGCTCGCCGCAGCCCAGAAATGGCCCGCGGTCTTAGTGAGAGCATGATTGCGACGAGCCTTGATCTGGAGCAAGATCTGAAGATGATAGTCGAGAGGAATTGCATGATACAGTGTTGTTAGTGCGAATTGATTGCAACGATAACTGTGCGATAAGGCGGGGCAGCCTGCACGTCATAAGAAAATGTCTAGCTGCCTAACAGTCCGCGTCTTTCTGATCAACAGAAGCTAAGAGCAGCATCGGCAGAACATCTAGAAAGAGCGCTGATGCTGCTGAAGCCAAAGACATCATGCCACTGCCAGATGCGGATACAGAAGTTAGGGCTTCTAGCGAAGGTATGTCTCAATCCTGGCATCATCGTGGCCGGCTCTTCATACTGACTTGACATGAAATAGCTGCCGAACTCTTTGTCAACAACTATTACCAGGCAATAAACAGCAAAGCTAAACTTGAAACATTTTATATCAACTCATCAACTCGCTACTCGATTCCGGCCGACATCTCCATCAACGGCTCTGTTGTCCCCACACCGGCGGAGTATTCTAAGCTCCTCGAATCGCAAGGCGAGAATGTGCTTTACGAGATAGAATCTCTTGATACACACATCATCAACCCTTCATTCCAATACGGTGCTCCTGACACCGTCTACGAAAGCGAAAAGAATGAAAAGAGCGGGCGGCGTATGAGCATCGTGGTCACGACGATGGGCAAGGTCCGGTTCGGCAAGGGGCGCGAAGCACCACAGAAAATGTTCAACGAGACGTTTGTGCTGGTGCCCAACTGGGACGCCATGGCGAGGAATCCGGCTCGAGGCCTTAAGAGATGGCTCATCATGTCGCAAAACTTCCGCGCTCTGTGATTCCGGCCTGATGAGGCATTCCACATACAAGCAACTGCAGCCATGACGGCTCAGATTGGAATGCAGAACACACGACAGCACCAAATCCACGATACCCATACGAAAAAAGAAATTGTTATTCAGCAAAAAGTCATAGGATGGTCTCAAGGCATTGTTTCAAGCAGTACTCGTTCGCCTGAGCGCTGTACGTGCGGCTGACCAAACCTATTGTAAGTTCGCGTCGTACACGCAAGGGAACGAGTACTGCTTGAACAATGCCTTGATGCCGGCGAAGCAGGGTTCATATTTGATATGGCACATGATTGTCATTGGAACCGATATGAATGATTGCAAGATAGAGGAGAGGACACTGAGTGATGAGTCCAACCGAATGAGTACACATCTTCTGGTTGGTAGGAAACGCGGGAAAATAAATACATGTCGAATTCGAGCACATAGCAATACAGTTCAGCTTCCAAGACGAATTACTTTTGCACTCGGATGTGCAGTATAAGAGTGGTGTTGTAGCAAATAGTTGTATTCGGTCTGTTAAAAGAACGATGAAAATGAACGATGGGGTCTAATTCAAGCAGACAGCTGTACTATCCAGTACGGAAGCAATAAACAACTGCATCAATTCCAATAGACAATACCAGTGGCGACTAATAAATGCAAAGTTGAGCGCCTCATGCATCCGATTGTTCTCGCCATTGTTCTCGCGACGCCGCGCCAATAGCCGCCCCAAGCCCCATCGCGGGGGAACGCTGTTGGTGGCAGACTCGAATATTTGCAGCTTCTCGCTGTAGCCCAAAAAAAGCCCCGCCATTCACACCTCCAGCATCCAACATGCCGCCTAAGGCAAAGGCCACTGCAAAGGCTGCCAATCCCGAACCCAAACGTGAATATGACCAGAGTTTTCTTTCGTCCTGTAGGAAGCTAGGTAGCTAACGCATATATTCTCCCGCTGCTGCAGCTGCGCCAGAAGCCCCTCCTGAGACGGTTGGCGAACGATCCAAGCAGCGGTACTACCAGACAAACCCCGTCGAGAAGCGCTTCGAAGAGGTCGACTTCCCGGGCCTGACAGCAGCCGAAAAGAAGACGTACACGCACACGAACCTGATCCTCCCTGTCGCGAACCGCCTTGTGACACTGTCCAACAAGACAGACCGCGAGTACTGGAAGCACGTCGCCAAGGAAGGCCTTCCCTGTCGACGCCTCAAGAACAGCTACCACTGGGGCCAGGACAAGCACGGCCGCGATATCGGCACTTATAGATTCGAAGAGCTCAAGAAGCGGTCTTTGAGTCAAGCTAAACTGACTGCGCTTGACGTCTTGCACCGGCAGTTTCTGACCAAGAGAGACGCTGCTCGGAGTAACGGCACAGAGCTTCCCCAGGAAGATATCGACCAGGAAAAGGAACGACGGAAAGAGATGGCGGCATTAAAGAGGGAGCTGTACGGCGAGATTCCCGGGCCTCTGGCCAATGATCCGGAGTGGGATGATGTTGCTCCTATTCCACAGACTGAGCCTGAGGATGCTCTGGCCAGGATCGCCTATCCAGATGAATACGCCGAGGGTATGATCATGGCATCTTGAGTACTATGATGAAGCATGGTCTGCTTGACTGACATCTTTTCCTATTTTACAACAGCTGTCTCTTACCTTCGCGCCGTCATGGCCGCAGAGGAATACTCCCCTCGCTCTCTCCGCCTCACCGAGCGCATCATCGGCATGAACCCAGCCCACTACACGGTCTGGCTCTACCGCTTCAAAATCGTCGCCACCCTCAACCTCCCCGTGCTAGACGAGATCCAATGGCTCAACGGCGTCGCCATGGACAACCTCAAAAACTACCAGATCTGGCACCACCGCCAGCTCCTCCTTGACCACCACTACACGGCCATCTCCTCCGACCCCGAGGCATGCAAGCAGTTTGCAAAGTCCGAGACCGACTTCATCTCCAAGATCCTCGCCGAAGACACCAAGAACTACCACGTCTGGTCTTATCGCCAGTATCTCGTCACCAAACTCGGCTACTGGAGCCCCTTTGAGCTCGCCACCACGCAGAGCATGATTGAGGATGATTTGCGCAACAACTCTGCCTGGTCCCATCGCTTCTTCGTCGTCTTCTCCGATCCTTCCGTCTCGACCAAGGGTAGCGCCCCTACGGAACATGATCCCAAGGTACCCGCCGAGATCATCGATAGGGAGGTTGCCTACGCAAAGGAAAAGATTGAGCTTGCGCCCCAGAACCAGTCTGCGTGGCATTACCTGCGCGGCGTCCTGGTAAAAGGTGGTCGTGGTCTCGATACTGTGGGCGAGTTCGCTTCGCAGTTCGTTTCGAACCTGGGCAGCGACGACGAGGACGTCAAGAGCTCTCATGCGCTGGACCTCTTGTCCGAGGTCTACCACAAGCAGGGCGATATTGAAAAGGCCAAGCTGTGTCTGCAGAGACTGTCGGAGAAGTGGGATCCTGTGCGAGAGGGATACTGGAAGTACCGATTGTCAGAGTTGAAATAAAGCACCTGGTAGAATAGCATAGCCGACGTCTGACTTGAAATTTGAGTACATGTATATCAATCTCCTGGCAAATATAGTGATGCCTGTTATCAAAGAATACTGCTAAGATGCCATGTTTGTCATATCTATTTTATATCTACGTGTTTTATATTAGCAATGATATCTCAAGGCCATCATATCATAACGCGAAAATGGTTTCCTTAAAACGCCAAGCAAGCGACCAATGCTCATGCGTAGAAAAAAAAAATCCGCAGTGAAATCACTTTCCCCCCCTTTTCGCTCAGAATGTCCCAACCCGCATATGCCTTGTCGCCATGATAACCCAACGCCAGACTCAGTAACTCGTCTCTCTGGAGTGCCAGAGACACACATCTCCATCTGCGATTCATACTCCACCGGCTATTACTCGCTCTCTACTCGCCAAAACTTCCATCCTTCTCTCTCGCCGCCGTCGCCGTGAACGCCGACAAGCTGCTCAACGCCCTCGGTTCCTTTAGCATTGAGGAACAGGTCCACGTCAATCTCCATGCCGCCTTCTTCATCTTCGTCGAGGCCGTTCTTCAGGACAGCCGGCCACAGGACACCCACGCCATCACCGCCAAGGGTAGTGCTAAACTTCTGGTAGCCTTCAGCTTCAAACCGGGTGTCCAGGGTATCAAGTTTCTCCTTTTGCACATCTGGCTTCAGCAGCGTGATGGAACAGCCGCCGCCTCCAGCGCCAGTGAGTTTGGTCCATCCGATTCCCTCATGATCGACCAATTCACGCACCCTCTCCAACCTGGGGTGAGACACGCCCAGAGAGTTCAAAAGGCCGTGGTTGATTGTCATCAACTCGCCAACCTTCCTTAGACTCTCCCCATCTTTAGGATCAAAGCTCTTATCTTCGATGAGTTCGGAAGCTGCGTCAGTGACGTTGTGCATGGCATCTAGAATTGTGCCAACAAGCTTAGGGTGTGTCTTGTTCAGCTTTCCAACCTTGGCTACTTCGTGCGCTGTAGATTTGGCCTGCTTTGTATCCACGAGGAGCAGAGGCAGCTCGGGGAAGTTCCACAGTGGGCGAACTGACGGAGGCTTGCTGTAGTCTGTTCGCTGGAATACTACAGCCTTGCCCTGGGAGGCCACGGTATTGTCGACTCCTGAAGGATTTCCGTGAATGCACATCTCTGACACAAAGGCCCAGCGGTTGATGCGCTCGATCTGGATGCGAGCCTCGTCGGAAGGTTGGTCAGGATGAGGACCAGAGAGTGTCCGTAGCTGGAGGAGAAGAGAGGCGGCTAGGCAGACAGAGATGGAAGCACTACTGCCAAGACCAGCAGAAATAGGAATTGTAGATCGCAGAGTATAGAGGGATCCTGGGAAGCGCGGCGATCCCAAAGAAAGGAAGAGGTAGAGGAATGCGGTGGCAGAGCTTCGGTGAACCTTTCGAATCTCTTCTGATCGGTCTGGGGAGACCTCGTCAATGTGTGGCTGCAGGGCGGCCAGTAAATCATTATCAAGCTCCGTGACCAAAGAGTAGTATGACTTTTTCTTGTCTGGGTGGTGGAAAGCCGCCCAGGGGAGATTATCGATATCCCAGGTGTGAGTGAGGTCGATGTCGGGGAAACGAAGCGAAACGGTATGTTTGGATTTCGACAGCGTTGTGACATGGAGATAGGATCGTAGGGAAATGGCAGCAGCGATGGCAGCCTACACAGCAACAAAGGAGACAAAGTTAGCTATTGATGAAACCACATCTCAGTCACAAGAGATACGCACCCTGCCATAGACAACTGAATGTTCTCCAAAGACAATCACCTTGCCCGGCGCGGACACCATAAAGGCGGGCGCCATGGGAGCAGATGGCCGGCGCAGCGACATGGCGCGGTGATGCCCAGCCGACAGTCCATTGCCATTGACGGATGGCATCACGCCATTGCTAGGGCTCTCGGGGGTGTCTGTACCGTCAGACATCTGAACTTTCTTGAGGATCTTGAGCGAATCGTCTGTTGGCTGTGGCTGTCGATGCGTCTCGAGTTGTGACCTGGCAGCCCACCCACGGCACGAGGGGCAGAAGAGGGATGTCGAAAGGTTGACAGGGGTAGCCGCTAACAGGACAAGAATGGCGAGTCTTGCTGCTTTATCCTCGGTCGCGTAGAGCAGAAGTCGTCTGAGGATATAAAGCGAACGCGGGGAGTTGCCAGCTGCCAACAACTCGAGGGTTTCGTGGTTGGGGCAAGGAGGTGGGCGATGGAGGTGGACGATGGAGGGTAAAGTAGATTTGTACAAGTCTGCTCGTGAGATGGAGGCTAGAGTACCAGTACCTGATGGGAAACCCAAGCCTTGCCAAAAGGGTCAATGCGAAAAAGGGTCCCCGCAGAGCGATTGTGCACTTAGTGGGTTCTTTGATCTCCAACTGGCCTCCAAATCCCACCTTTTTGTTGCCCGTCTTGTACTTTAGTAGTTTCGGAGCAACTTGGAAGGAGACACTGGAGAGAACGCTTGTACTTGTACCACCAACAACACTCCCGAATAAGGTATGGGCTGATATAATTTCCAATATTATAACTAAGTATCTTTACAATGATAATACTTATTAAAAGGGGAAATATCCAGCTTGAAATTCAGAATAAGCAATACATGGTGGTACTTGTTGTTGTCTTACACACAAACAAAACACAGACACGAATGCGCGGGCCAAGTCACGACTACGAGGTCGATGCCACGATGCGCAAACGGCCAGCTTGCATTAGCCCGGCCGCCACTAACCAGAAGGTACCATCCAGCTCGCTTTGTGCATGCCGGTACATGCCCCCAGATGACGGGCGGTGCGTAATATTCAGACGCCAATTGGAAGAAATTTGGTCAATGGCGGGCTTCCATTCGCTGGACCAATTGGCTGGCTGAATCTCGATAGTGGGTGGGTGCCGTGCTGTATGCCGCTGCGTATTCGTATTGACAGATTGCAGCTGGATTTCAGCATCTGTCTCTTTGAGCAACCCAAACTTGCCAAACCAAGTCATGGCTGATACGAACTTGCATCTTGGTGTGGAACAAGTTTCATCTCACTGCATGTATGGGGTACCTACTGCAGCACTTTTTTCAAGACTTCCTCATCTGGAAAGCACAGGAAACTGCAAGCTCTGTACTCCGTAATGCCTTATTGCCCAAGGTGTACATAGATGCACTAATATCACTATGATCGGTGTTGACGCCGGAATCCATCCATCCATCTCAAAATGCACGTCACCCCCAACCTGATGCCCTCGAAGCCCAAAAAGCTTCACATCTCCGCGTCTGTGGCTGTCTGAAATCCCTCTGCCCTCCAATGCCATGTCAAAGGCTAAATAGGCTGCATCGATGGAATCCTTTCAGCACATCGATCGGGCCGTGTCAGCGCGGCTAAGGCGGGCTTCAATGTTGATCAATATTTTGCTTGTCTGCAGCCTCCGACAGCCACGATAGGCACTTTCTCATGACCCAACCAATACCTTAGGTATGGTCTAACTAGTAGTACTTGGACATCTCATAATGAGATTCGAGATGATTCCTTGAACTGCTGTGCATGGGTCATAGTGACTACTGACGTCTCATGATATTGAGTTCAGCTATGGATTGCTAGAAACAGCGTATACCTTTTCAGCTCTTGTTTGTTATTGAAACCATGTTGCACGTCGTTCTACTGTCTTTTATCACTGTGTTGCATCAGTAACAGCTTGAAAGCACAGATGACACCGAGACACTTTTACATAGACCGTAAGTGACCTCTTCGTACATTACCTTACATTGTTACCGTAACCCACACCGGACAAACTACTAGTACAGCGTGCAAGATTCGAGAGCTTCTTCGCCTATCATCAACCAATCGTACCAACGGATTGATAGTCATCCCATTGTCCGACTTATATCTCGGGACTATCAATTCAGCTATACATGGGTACGTAAATAAGAACCTTAATTACGCCTTCTTTTCTCCTTCATTCCTGAGACAAAAGCCTGTACCCAAGCTGCCACAGCACTTGTATGAGCTTTTCAGTCTAAAGTAAAAGCATTCAACCCTCCATACACCCCAATACAGCCATCACAGCAACATTCAACATTTCAGAACCCTCAAGAGAATATTCCTAGAACCTAAAGTCCTCGTCAGATCCCGGTTTCTCTTCAAAGTCCCTGCCAAGGCCGCCATCTCCAACCATTCCATTTCCATAAACGCCACAACCAAAAAGTCTAAAACCCAACTGCCAAAACATCGAATCAAGTTTCCCCATCTGGCCGATCCAATGCCACCGCCCAGTCTGTCACTGCCCTGCTCTTCTCTGGGCTGGGACCTGCGATGCGCGGGGTGATGACGACACTGCAGCCTCAAAACATGGCCCAAGATTGCGCCCAGTTAATGGGGATTTAGTCGGTTCTGTGCGACGCGTAATCGTCCCTCGGGTCACGTTCACAAAGACATGTGAGCTGATCGTCATGGGCTTGCTTTAGGGTGTTGATAATTGGGGATTTTGTCATAAGTTAAACTATTTGTACCTGCTTCCTCCCGTAATTTAGTAGCCATCACGTCCCGTCTTCGACAAGGGGGCTCTAGGTAACCACCAGCACACGCAAACGATACGAAAAAACCGAGAACAATTATACCTTCAGCTCCGCGGACAGCAATCCTTACCGCAGACAACAATCGTCACTGCAGGTCTGCCTAGTTGAGAATACCAAGTGTAAAAGCATTTGGAGCTGCCTTGCTGCGTGGTTCCTAAATCCAGATAGTCAACAGATCAAACACAAGACAAACCTGCCTGTTCGATTACTTTGCCTCCTTGTAGTACAATTCGCAATAGTTCACCAAATCACCAGTCATCATGCCTGTCACTGAATTTGCCATCATCAAGCTGAGGCCTAATTTCGACCCCCTCGAGTTTCTCGAGACACTCATGGAGTGTCAAGAGATTCAGGACAGTTGGATTTGCCGCAATCAGCCATGCAATTTGGCGCCTGGCATGAACCTGAGCAGCATGTACACGGATGCCACAGACCAATCAACGCTTCTCATCACGGCACCGTGGGATTCACCCGAGGCTCACGGAGAATGGATACAGAGTCTTGACAATAGGACGGCCAATGGCAACTTAACCGAGTTCAGCGCTCCAGGGTGCGACTCCGTCTTGCTCTTCCACATGGACCCGGCGGGAGCGAGGCCACAGATGAGGGAACCCTTTCAGCACAAGGATACCAACGACGTATTCGACGTCTGTCGCTTAACATTCAACGGCGATCAGCGGGAGGCAATACAAACCAAATATCAAGCACTGGAAAACGAGCTGCGAAGGGAAGGTCTGGAGAAGAGCATATGGGCGGGCTGGAGGATTGAAAAGGCAGCTGGTGAGGAAGACAAGGAAGATTTGATTGTATTCTGGACTGGCGATGTTCCGAAGAAACGACTGGAAGGATTGGCGAGCCTCGCCCTCAAGAAAGATCATTGCCGCTTCAGGCACGTCGTGTAAATAGGCATCACCGAGTAACCGCAGGGCCTCCCCTTATTCAGGTAGCCTGGCCGGCACAAGAAAGACATCGGGCTCACCAGATTTTGGTGTGCGATTGTTGCTTTTTTGTGTCTCAAATCGTTATTTTTTGAGCTCTATTGCGAGCGTGCGTTCTGAGCACATGAAATGCAAGGTATCCCGAGACGCCCAGTTGTGCATGTAAACCCTTCCCACGCCCAAAGCCACCCCTATTTTACCAGCAATTCATTTCCTTAGTTCTTCTTGGGGACCTCTGCGATTTGCAGGTCTGTAGTAGCAAAGGTCAGCTTCCATCATTCTCCTCTCGACGCCACGGTAGTAGACTGGGAATTGAGGAATGCGTCCTGCAAAGGGTCGGGGTGCATACTGGGAGGCAGGCTCTGCTTGAGCTTCTCGGCCTTGTCATTGTCCTTCAGCACCAGAGTGTAGAGGTTCTTCTGGCATCGGACCTTGAACTTGATGTTGTGGGCCTTCTTGTTCTTCTTGATCCGCGCGGCTGTAATCAAGTTAGTTGACACAATTCCTTCTTCTCATCTCTCATTCTCTCTCCCAATTCTTGTCGAGATTTCTTCTTCGAAAGGGGAGGTTGGATGTCGGATAGCTGCGTTGAATACGTACAGGAAGCGTCCTTCCGACGGCAGATCTCGATGAACTGGAGACGAAAATGTCAGTACGCAAAGGTTCGACTTGTTTTCTGTCTGATATAATGATCATTTACCTTCTTGATGTCAGCGACTTCCTTGGGCATTTTGGCGGTATTTGATCGGCTCTGTGAGACGGGTTTGGGACGACAGAGTACGAAATTTACGATTCGAGATATGGTGGATTTTTGGCAACAAATTAGTTTTGTGCGCTCCCGCTTCGCGGGGCGGGTCGCACGGACCAGCAGGCGCACTAGCCACATTGGAGTGTGGCTGGTGGTTGTGGCGTCGAGCGTGCGTGTTGCCATCCACGTCTACTATAAGTGGCTTTGCTTTGATAGAACGAATTGAGTTGAGAACACATTTCATCGGTGCATACGAAACATTGACTCATTCATCATTATTTTTTAATAGTAAATACAGTTTTGACATCCTGCCATTCAGCGGATTCAAAAAGCGCCCAGTCTCTGATCTCAACGCATACCTCACCTTCAAGATGTCCAGTACTGCACTAGATGGTGCAATGAAATCCAAGGTAAGCTACGCTACGTATATAAAACTCAATTCAGTCTTGATTGTCTAACATAGCTATAGAATGTGCTTCTAGGTAATACATATTCCCTACCTATCAATTCAGATGGCATCAATTCTAACAGAAGCCAAAAAGCCTTCGGAGGCGTCGTGGTCGCAGCCGCAGCTTGGTCCATCTTTGGTGGCGACTTGTTTCCCGCACAAGAAGATCCCAAAGGCGACCCTGAAACATGGACCAGAGAAGAGATGCGAAGATGGCTACACGCGGTAAGTTGTGCAGATTAGTGAGAAGGGTATTCATCCCGATCGCGCTCGCTGACTCGGCCGTTGCTTTATAGAGAAAACTACATCCGCATAGAAAAGATACCCGGGAGGAGCTGCTTGCTAGGGTGTTAGCGAACATGAGGCATCCACGGACATGAAGCATAGAGTTTTCCCTAATACCCTTGTCCATGTTTGATCCTTGTTTGATATTTGTCTTCATATTATAGTGATGGTGGCTTTGAGATGAACTACTGTATCGTTGTTGTCGCTTTAATTTATAACAATAAGCCAAACTGCCGATATATGACTCTTATCATCGAATTGACACGATTAAACCGAGCACCTGATTTATCAACAATTTGACTAACAATTGTAAAACCGGTGTACAAATGCCAATGGTACTTCCGGCTGCGTTTTCATGGCGTTATACGGAGCCAAGAATACTACTCGAGGACTGCTCTCGATATTTGTCCTCTTCATTACAACAAATGAGTTTCTCCGAAACATATGCACATAACCTTCCTCTTCTAATATTGCTAGACATTGAAACATGGCCACCGTCAACTCCCATTACGCCGCCTTCAAATGCTAAGTTATTACTGCCACCTAAACTCGCTCAACCTAGCGAACTTTTCATCCAGCTGCCTCCTGGCCGCCGACGTGATACCCCTCTCCGGATTCGCCATCTGTTCGCTATAGCACAGCTCTATCAAAGCCTTGAGCTCGTCATACGAGAAGCTGTTCAGATCAATCGCCAGTGTTCCCATGCCGTGTCTATCCTTGTACTCCCTTGCTTTCTCAACAATAGCCTCTGGGCCCCTCTCAAACAGTTGAAAGTAGCTTGTTGCTTTGGCCAGGTCGACTCCGTCCTCGACATTTTTGAGGTTCTGCTGGAGAACGAGAATGTTTAGTTGCATGCGATGGCATCCTTTGTCGTTCATGGGGGAAGCCAAGGAAGCATTCTGAACCAAAAAGGTGTTGATGAGAATGCCAACCCCGGTCCTTATAAAGATTACTTCCTTGTCTCTCAAGAATTCGACAATAGTCTCATCCAAAAGAACAAGCTCTTGATTGAGACTGATAATCTGAGGATCAGGCTCGTTCACATCCTGCTCCAGAATGTACGGCGCTGAGTCCGGCGAGAGAGTGTTGCGCAACGAGTAGATAACCCGGCATCTTACTTCCATGTGTAAAGTTAGCAGAGCCGTGGCAGCCAGTTCTTCAAAGGAAGACACGATGGTGTCAAACGTTCTATTAGAAGACATTGTTAGCGAATACACTAATGCAGAGTCGCAGAATCCTCGATAGCAACTTACTGAGCACTCTCTACCGTAAGAGGAAGCTGTACTGGACTTTGTCCCGAAGTCTTACTTGGGTCGTTCAATGTCCACCGTTGGCCTGACTGGCGTGGGAGGTGCTGCCGTGAAGTATCCGTCTCTTGCGATGTTATGTGCCTCAAGCTCTGAATCTTCGCGGCCAGCCATCTCATGCTGGTGTATAAGAGGCACAGCGATGAAATTGTGTCTCGATCTTGGATGACGTCGTTGGCCTCTAGCCGCTGGCCATTCGTCTTCTGTATGAGAAGCTGAATTTCTTTCCTCATCAATCCGCTATCCAACTCATCGGCAGCCCAAAGCTGCTTTGCTATGTCGTTGACCTCGCTAGATTGGACTGAAAAGCGTGCCGATGCGCGCAAGTTGCTTGAATCAGCAGGCTGATCGTGCCTCTTCGTCACCAGGGATTGAAACCAGCTGAAGCATCGATCATAATATCGCATCATTTGGGTCACAATGAGAGAGCTCAAGGCCTGGTCTGGGGGAATTGTCCCAAGCATTCGGCAAAATGCCGTGACTACCTGGAAGAATGCGGTGGCACCCTTGAATATAGGCCGTTGGGAGCATTGGTTCCAGTCGGGATCTTGTAAGAACGAGTCAGATTCTCCAAAGACGGTGTCGCACAGCTTCCCAAGAGTCTCATCCAGCTGGGGCTGGAATACATTGACCAAGAAATTGTCAAGGAATGTGGTTAAAGTGCTTGTGGCCAGATCGGAACCGGGAGGAACAATGGTTTTCAGCCGTTGTAGGAAGATTAGAGTTGGTGGTAAGAGAAGACTCATGTTGAAAACGCTCGGCTCAACCAGCGATTTGTAAGAGCCTGGCGCCCCCCGATTTGCACCGTAGGCACTCCGCCTTGATCCGACATCGTCAGCATTTGACTTGTTCCTCTTGTTCTCGGAGCCATGCTTTCGCGAACCGCCCGTCAAACCAGGGACAGTAGCTTGAATGATGGTCTCCAGCGCATCAAACTCTGCAGCTACTTCAATAGATTTGGTATCCGCTTCAGAAAACTTGAAGAGGTGCTCTCGCATGCCGTCTTTGCCGCCAACACCCGCTCCTGGCGTAGGAGAATCGAACTGGTAAACGTCGGCATCTGTCGTTACGTAGTTGTGCAAAAGAGAGCGAATCTCGTTCTGGTAAAGGTGCCATAACTCCTTAAAACTACCGAGCAGGGCAATATTATTGCCAGAACCCTCGCGGCGAATAAGAGCCTTGATGGACTCGTGGAAGACACGCTGGCCTTCTCCAATGGCCTCAAATTTGCCATAGAGTGTCCAAAGGAGGTCATAAATAACGTCTGCACGCATCTGGATCTCCCTGGCGCTATATATTTGCACTCCATCCAGCTTTCCAACGGCGGCGCGGAACGAAGTTGGGTGTCGCTGCTCAACCTCGTTAATAGTTTCATTGACAACGATGAACAGCTCAACAGGCAGTCTTTGCTTCAAAGTCTCTACAGCATTCTGCAGTCTGCCTAGCTTGTTCAATGCCTCGACCAAAAGAGTCACGTAGTAGAATGTGTCCGCCTCTGGGTTCTTCATTGGATCTTCCAGCACCGGCCTCTCGAAATCAATCGAGTCTAATATTAAGTAGAACGGAGTGGTTGGGGGGTTTGCGTCATTGTGATTGCTTTCGTTGACTCCGCCACGGTTCTTGGCCAAACTTGACCACCTTTGCTGGCAGTACGGCGACTTTAGATAGAGGTGTTCGTGCAGCTCTTCGACCAGAATATCCATAAGGACAGTTTCCTGGTTGGCAAGGTAGCTTCGTAGATCGCTGAGCGCCCCGATATTATCCAGCTCTGGCTTTCTCAGTTTTCGCAGTGCAGTTTGCAGCACGTCGACCGCTGTCAGGAACCGTTTCTCGGATATACGAGCTTCCAGTTGGTCAGGGACGGCTCGAAGGTCGTCCAGTTCGTTCAGCGTTTGTAGTAATTCGTCATACTCTTTCGACTCCTCAGAGAGAATCTTTAAGGTTGGATCTGTCGCGCATAGACTGGCCTTGGATAGTGCCAGCGACTCCTTGAGGGCACGGACTCGCTTCTGCGAGACCTGAATGCTACTTTGGATCTTGTGAAATGTACCGATGGAGCTGTTGAACCCCTGATGATGCTCGTGGACAATGTTCTTCAGCGAGTCCTGGAGATACGTATGCGTTGTCTGGAACTTGCGATAGTCGTGCGCACGACCGACCGAGCTGTTATCTAGGAGCTGGAGCGCGAGCTGGACAGGCACACAATCCTCGCGGCACATGGATGGCCACTCGCTCTTGATGTGATCCAGGACCTGCGCTATCTGCCTCTCGGCGCTCGTCTCCTGGACGCGCGGTCTCGAGGGCATATTTCGGAGGCTCTGGTTTGACACCTGGGCATTGTATCTCTCGCCTCTATAGTTGCTATCGCCGTACGGATCGTAGTCGTCGGTCGACCGCCCAAAGTTACCGTATCCGTCGCCATTGCGCATCGAGCTGCCGTAGCTGTTGGACATGATGCCGTCGAGTAGTGTCACCAGACGGGGTCACAAGCGAGCATCGTCGTCGGTATTGGAAAAAGAGAGGAACTGCCTGGGCCGGGGTTTGGGATCCCTGCAGCTGTTTCTTGTCGAATTTCCTGCGGGAAATGGCAGCGAAGCAAATACAATTTGAAGATATCAAGATGTCGCTTTTAGGCCATTCTCGGTGTTGGCTGGGAGTTGACCCTGAAGGTTGGCTTGGGGTACAGCAGACAGCACGCACAGACCACTCCAGCAGCCCAATCGCCATGAACCCCGCCAAACCTTGAGCTGCAGGTACGTTGAGAGCAAAAGGCTAAGGCTCAACGCTACTGATGTTAAGCACTTGTAAGCCTCAACAGTGATAAAAGTGTTATTGCCATGAGCATGAAAGAGAGCTGATTACCTGCTGCTGATGAATGTTCTATATTACAAACATTTATTTGTACTGCATTGCGGAAGCAAAATAGTTCATTAACGGGCCTCTTATTGTGAGTTTGTTCCATAGTGGCGTCCTACCGAAAACCGCAAAAATATGTATGTATATCGATCCTTGCAACGTACAATCCAATTTCTCGGTCTTGAAAATAGATCATGGCTAGATGATCTGGAAAATAATCAATAACATTTAAAGGCAAACATGTTTACCCCAGCAACTATCCAATTAAGCCGTTCTGTTCCCAGTTCCATAGAGTCTCTTGTCTACCGCGAGCAATGCTTTGGCAAGATTGCTTGCACCATCTGCAATCACTTGCGGTCGCTCCCAAAGCAAAAGTCCCTGCTTCCCCTGAACTCGGCCAGTCCAAACTACCTCATAGTGCTGCCTGGCCCAGCTGGGGCATACGTAGGGATTGACCGATGGTGGTGAAACGCCATCTCGAGCTGAGCTTGATCCATTCTGAACCGCGGCATCGTTAGCCAGGAACACTGTGATGGAAGCTTTGGGCTTCCTTGAAAATTTTGGCTCCGCATCATCTCTTGCTGAGTGATGATTGTCTGCCAATAGCCTCAGCGTCCCTTCCGGGCCCGGAAGCCAAGTCAACTTGGTCATTGTGACGAGTTCTAATGAAGTAAACTCCTTCTCGGACCCTAATATCCTAACAATGGCCAGGAAGAAGACTAAAAGCCCGGTCGGAGAATCGCAAAGTGCGTATGCTAGCGTATTTGGATCGTATGCACCTGTTCCAAACGACTCTCGCGTGGCAAAATCCGTAGTGGATATTTTAGCTCTTTCTCGATTGTTCTTCTGAAGAGCCGCAACGTCTTCCTTTGTATAACCCAAAATGGACGTTTGCAGAGTCTTTGCCAAAGTCAATTTTAGCCATTCGACTGGTGCTTTCAATGCTGTTGGTGCTTTCAACGGCGGCGATACTAGATGGACACCAAGGCAAGATTCCAAATGATTAGCAGCCAGGTGCGTGAGAATTTTCCAGTCGATTCCACCTTGGGGAGTAATAGATGATCCAGAATTAGTCGCGAGGTAATGCCTGTATCCTAGTCGCCTCATGAGGATGTCGAGCATCTCAGACGTTTTGGAGACGACCCGGACATTTTTGGGCAGAGAATCGCTAAAGCCCAGCCCAGGGAGCGATGGCATAACAAGGTGAAAGGGTTGGTTGGTGTTGGCATCGTTAGGATCCGTAAAGGTATCGATGATGTGGCGGAAGGATAAATTGGTAAATGGAAACGGCGGGATCAGGAGCAAAGGCACGGCGTTTGGATGCCGCGAGCGCGCGTGGATGAAATGCAGCCTCGAAGGCCCCTCTGTGGTAGATGATTGGAAGCTGATCCTGAACTGCGGGACTGAGGCATTGATTTCCTTTTCATGCTCTTTCCAAGTGAAGTGCTCAAGCCTGGCATTTCTATTAGTCATTGGAGTTTTGATGAGAGGTCGTGAGCGCTGACTTACCAATAGTCAATGAGCGGTTCCAGCGCTGGTTTCGGATCCCACCACGCCCTCGAGTTCGCGTCGGGAACTTCGCGAGGAAGCCGAGCTAGCTCGAGCTTCTGCCGCGTAAAATCGAGATACTTGCTCGAAGCCTTTGCTCGTCAAAAAGTGATTAGCCGCGACGCTGCATTAAGCTTGAAGAATTAAGATGATGTACGCTATTCCGGGGTCATACGTGAATCTTGTATTCTTTGATGTCTTCGTCCACCGAAGCGGCGGCGGCGCTTGCTGCCTCGGCAGGCTGAGCCATGATGTAAACGGGTCTTGAAATACACGATACCTTCAGCGCGCCGTAAGCTCGTCAAGACGGGTCCAGTGTTAGTTGAAGGTAGCGCTCATTGCATCGGCGGCATGCGCTGGGACGCAAACGCTATGGCCGAGCCCAGGAGGGTCGCGAAACGGTTGTGAAAGGGGAAAGATAAGAAACAAGTCACATTCGGATGGAAAAGTAACGTTGGGAGCAACAACAGCTCAAGGCTGGCCAGCTGGATTCATCGTGCAGTCCATCCGAAGCGGCGGCTAGTGGCTAGCGTGCCTCTTATTCGCAATTTACGGGGAGCCCAGCAAGCTCACTAACAGCGTCATGTCTCGCTTCCAACCGTCGTGGGGCTGGACCGTGTGTGTTGCGGCGCTTCTGCTGGCTTGGCTGGGTACTGCTACTCGTAATGTGTCAGTGGCGGTGCGGATGAGCTGAGCTTTTGACAGCTCCGTATCATTCGCGTCATCGCTGGTGCTGTTGAGGCGTCTGAATCGGCACCAAGTCGCTTCAGGTTCTTCCATACCTACTAGGTAAGTAGGAGCATCACGTCGCATAAGCATCAATCACCGCGCTGCTTTGAAGCATAAGCCAGAGCCATCAATTCGTTAATAGTTTAGTTCCTTCAAGTCCTAGCGCCTCCCAAACGTTAAAATACCAGTATCAAATGTACGAACAATCGCAGCTGCTGACATCACTCGGCCGACTGATTCTGCCCACAGTATATCCTCAGGAATGCTTGCTAATACAGCCATGGAGGATGCACAGCCCAATCTCTAGTCCAGCCGTCGAATCTTGGTGCCCACCGTCAGTGCCTTTTGCACAAATTACCGTCGGAAATCGCAGCTGTCCCCATTACCTTCTGGGTCTCTGCCATCTTCCATCCTCATCGCAAGGCTTCTAGGTAGCCACGTCAATTTGTCTGATTGGTCCATCGAGGGCTTTAATAAACCAAGAGGAAGAAGACTGCTGTACTCTGTTCCTTGTCGCCAATGGCTGCCAGCACTGCGCAGGGATGTGTCCACCAGGCATCCAGACTTCCAGGGGGGGATAATTGGACCAATGCTGGCACGGCAGAATGATATTTGCTGAGCACGCCAGCTGGGAAGAAACTCGCAAAGTCATAGTCAAACATGTGATCTATATCTCGGTAGGCTACTGTACAAGCACATCACACTCTTGCTGGTTGTTGGCTCGTCTCATGCATCGTAATTCCGGAGGGTAACACAAATGGAGTACGAAGCTGTATTACCATCATGATCCACCCCTGTTCGGTGCAGAATTTGAAGGTGCCGACGCGCCGCGAAGATTTATTTGGCCGATACGTGACACAATATTGCTTCCGACAGCATCCACAGCCCCTCTGGGTGAGGTCAGTGTGGGGCCTGCCGGCGCCGTCTCCTGGACTCGGAAGAGCTTGATGGCCGTGCCATTCCAGATACCCATGGTGCCCTTTGCAATCTGCATTTCACTGGCAAAGATGACGCCCCAGAGCAGGGACTCGTACCATCCGAGTGCCAGCTGGGACCATTCAAATAAGTGGACTCGTACGGCAGACGGCTCGAGGCCGACAAATTCAATCTTTTGAATTCGACGCAGCGTGTCAGCTGTAGCGTCTCGGGCCGATGTTTGTCGTGGGAGAACGCTGGATGCTTGCTGAATGATGGTCAAGATGGTATGTAGAGGTAATTCCGGCAACCAGCTATCGATCCACGAGGCTGTCGGTTCAAAACTGCCGCCAAACGCCTGGTTGGTGGTCGAATATGCGCCAAGACTTGTTGAGCTGTTCTGCCGGGAGAAGGACTGGATATTAGCCGGCATCTTTCCCCGGGCTTTCTCGGACATTCCTCGTAGCTGTACAGGCACTGCATCTTCAACGTTAGTTACCGATGATGCTTGAGACGGATTTTCGCTGGCAGTCGACGCGGCTGGTGTGGGCTGAGGCTCCTCGTCGCTATCTTCTTCGTCATCATCGTCTCCGACGGCAAAGGCGCTGTCCTCGGGGACTTCCTCCAACGATTGGGTTCGAGATAGAGCATTTGATGGGCTTCGTACACTGTCGGCAGAGCTTCGTCGAGATCCATCGTCGAAAAGCCCAGTGTGAACCCCAGCCCCAGCATCCTTCCTTCTCCTATTGATCTTTTCAATCTCTTCTTGTCCACTTTCCAAGGTAAATGTCCTGAGCGCCTCAATACGCTTCTTGTTCTTGATAATGGCCAGTATTAGCTCCGGATTCTGGCGGTATTTGTTTTCAAGAATGGAATTGATCGAATCCAGCAGAGAGTGTAAAAGGACATGATTAGTTTCATTGGCAAGTAGAAATGATGGCGATGCCATCAGCGAAAACAAATGCATGAGCTGGGAGCCAGTGGAAGCACTCAGTCCCTCAATGCGCGGAGCTATGTTGTTGATGATTGCTAGAAGCGCAGGGTAAACTGGAGCGAAGTTGCCCTGACTTGTAGTAATCAAGGTATAAATTGAGTGTAAGAGGAAATCAGCGTATGTGCCCCTGAATGCATTGATTCTGATGCTCGCAGGGAGGCTTTCTTGGCCTTCGAAAACCTTGTTCAAGTGAGAACCAAAGCTCGCTTCAACGCTCAGTGTCTGCAAAAGAAACGCGCACATGCGCACAACACCCTGTTTAGACGGCTCATTCCTGTATTCCAGAGCGTAGAATAGTGCTAGGATAACAAAATCGTGTGCCCGATCGGTATCAATGATGAAGGACCGAAATCGCTTATTGCATTGAATCAGTTCCCAGAACAGCATCAATACTTCTGGAGCAAGATTAGAAGAAGATTGAGAGCCGGGGATATATGAACTCTTCTCTTGAAGCGGCTGATTGAGAATTCGCGTCATTCCATCAACTATGAATTGAAAGTCCTGAGGGCGATGTATTCGGCCGAGGAAATGACGGAAGTAATTCTTGTGGGAGCCCGAAGACGCATCTTCGGGTATGGGGTATATGAGCATGGCTAATAAGAAGTGTATAGAGTAAGTCACAAGAACCTGCTTAGTGTCTCTGAACACTAAAGTGTTGTATGGTACGCGCCAGCTGGCTGGATTATATTTCAACGTCTTCAGAAATCGACAGTCAGCTAAAGGCCTTTTCCAGAAGAAGGTTTGGGTACTCACAGTGTTTAAAAGGGAACAAAGGACCGAGAGCACTACCTGCTTATCAGGAGACGTGCAGAGGTAGGTCAGAGTCCGCACTCCCCTCTGTGGTAGCACCCCCGGGGTTGTATACATGCTTTGGCCAGCAAGAGTCATGAGGAGCCTTAGAATTTCACATCGATTGCTTTCGAATTCTTTGGTCGTTGCCACGGCCGTATTGCACCCAACCCCGCTCTGCCATATGGCATACGTAACCTTGGATTGTCCATTTGGCTGGCGAGGGAGAGTGAAATCTGAGAAGAATAGGAGATCGACCAAGGTTTCTATCAGCTCCTCCGCTAGAGGTCTCAGATTCTCATGCGCCTCGGCTGAAGTCTGCACCGGCTCTTTCCCTTCCTGAGCTTCATCAAACAGCACCTCATTCTTGGCAGTTCGGCCCTTTACCTGTCGGGGTGTCCACAGGAACTTTTCTTCCCAAGGTCCTAAGCTCTCTTTCTCATACAAGTATGGCAGTACTCGGGTGAGAACCCTGATACAGTTCAAAATATCTCGTTCTGGAGCTTGGTCGGGATCTGGGAAAGATGGATGGTGTCGTAGAGTAAAGGCTCGCGTTGTCAGGGTTTGAATCAAGGTCTCGATATTTTCTAGGGCATTGTCACGAGTTCGGCGGATATCGTTGGGCGAGAAAAGACTAAAAACATCTTCCGACGATTCAGGAAGCTCCCAAAACTATGACCCCATCAGCATCAGCATCCCCGCGGCCATCTGGGATCAAAGGCATGACGAACCGAAGTCCAGTAAGGATCATGCGCCGCAATGTTGCGCTCCTCTGATAATCTGAAGATGCCCTGCTTAAATCCTATCTTGGAGTCGCTGGCCCCCATATCTGCCGCACAAGGCCTCGAGCCCTGCTGACTGTTTTAGAATGACGTACCAACAGACTGGAGCGTCTGGAGATCCACGATGAAGCTGTCGCAGGGGAGTTCGTCATCAGCGCCATTCACTGCAGGGCTGATCACGTGTGACGCATGCAAGCGGCAGTTGCTTGTCCCGCCGTATTGCCGACCGCAAACGCCCTCGTATCGATAAGAAAAAGTTCAATGATGAAAGGTGAGCTTCCCTTGCAGCACCTTGTACTTTAACTTTAACTCGCGATGGAGTATTGAGATTCGCAAGGGTTACTTTGTTTCCCTTTGCCTGACACTACAAATACGAGTACATGTCGTTCTCATAAGAGTATGTTGTCTCACAGTCTGAGATGATTCAACCATTCCTTCGTGCGAGGCCACTGGCCCATACGACTGCCCTGTGGGCCGTTCGCCGACAGCTGCCTCTCACGAATCTCAGCCTTAGAAGCTTCACAGTCACCCGGGCGCTTGACGGTAAGCCGGCAGGGAAAGCGCGAGAAAAGCGTAAACGGAAGATAAACGCAAAACTGCGAGAGGCTGCTACTACCAAAACGAAGAAAAAGAAGCTGCCAAGGAAGCTGCCAAAGGATAAAAAGCCCAGCACTGCAGAGCCTGGAGAGTCTGCGTTGGATGGAGGAGAATCCCAGGATGCAGCGGTGCCACCAACTGCAGGATTATGGACTACCCTGAAATCCCGGCTTCAATCTTCGACTTCGAAAAGGCGAGCGAAAGCTGCCGATGAACTTAAGAATGAGCAAGAAGATGCGGATGTAATGGCTCGCTATGCGGCAGCACCCATGGCTCCAGGCGACGTACCTCCCGAGAAGACCTCGTTAGCCGGGAGACTTGCAAAGGGCAGGAAAGCAAAGGAATTGCCAAGACTAGATGTGAAGACGATAAGACCTCAGCATCTTAATCTATGTCCGGTTGAAGAGGATGCTTTGCTACCGGTACCGCAGCTCAGTCATAACCTCGACCGTGTGCTGTTCAACCCGGGAGTCTATCATATGCAGGACGGCCGGTCTCGGGTCTTTAATTTCGATCCTTATCTTGCTTCCATCATGCCAGTTAAAGAATTTGACTTTGATGCGCTCAGGAGCTATGTTACCTCATCCAAGGATGTCAAATTGAGACAGCTCAGCGCCGCGCATGGGATGAAGTATTGCGGCTCAACGTCGAGCATGACTTCGATTCTCTCACATTTTCACTTTCTGCTCTCTGCTTGGAGGAAACCTAATTTCGCATTCTTATCACGATCAATAGAGCCCGAGTCCTATAATTTTACTGCCATTAGCCGTGGCCCTTCTGCCGCCTTTGCGCACTATAATGATGGCATATATGCGTTCGATTCGGACAAAGAATACGATACTGAGAATATTCTGAGCTTATTGGGCAAGTCAATGGAAAAGCTCCTCACGTTGCCGAAAGATGAATTCGAAAAATACAGGCTATCGCGGTCTCATCAGTTGTCAGAAGAAGAGAGAAATGCACAGGACTCCTTTCATTACACGACTTTGGGCGACTTTATGATGCGATCTCAATTGGACGCCTACGATCCTCGACTTCCTGGTTCTGGTATGTTTGACTTGAAAACTAGGGCGGTAGTCGCCGTCAGGATGGATGTTCGAGGTTACGAGAAAGGTGCCGGCTATGAAATTCAGAAGCGATTCGGCCAGTGGGAGTCTTTTGAGCGGGAATACTACGACATGATCAGAACTGTTTTCCTCAAATATTCTCTGCAGGTGAGAATGGGCCGTATGGATGGCATCTTCGTCGCATATCATAACACACAGCGGATATTTGGCTTCCAGTACATCAGCTTGGAGGAAATGGATGTGGCTCTTCACGGAACATCTGACCGCCGACTGGGTGATCAGGAATTTAAAACAAGTGTCGCTCTTTTGAACGAGGTTATGAACAAGGCAACACAACGTTATCCTGGGCGAACGTTGCGATTGCATGTCGAGACACGGGACACAAAAGTCCCTCTCACTTATTTCTTCGTGGAGCCAGTGACGGAGGAGGAAATGAAGACGACTCAGGAAGCTGGGAAATCATCAGTCGAGGAACTAGAGCGCGAGTTTCAGATTCTCAGCGAAAATGAAAGTGAAGAAAACTCAAATGAAGCCGAGAGTATTGAGCAGCCCGAATCACAGCCATCTAATGAAAAAGAAGAGCAAATTCCCGACGAGCCTTCCTACCAGGACCCGCCAAACGAAGCTGCCTGGAACGTCATGATGGCAAAAGTTGACGCAACCGTGGAAGATGAATCTCTTGGCATAGGTTCGGTGAGAGAGGCTGTTCAGGAGGCTCTCGAACAGAGCGGAATTCTAAACGGCAAGACAGAACTGGAAATCGAGCAATACCTGGATGCTATGGTAATGTCTCTCACGGCGCACTCCTCCAAGATCAAAGAATTGAGGGACAGATCAGACGACTCAAGAGACGTTACAGAGTCAGCTCTCAGGCGCACCACAGATGATAATCTCAGTGCGGTGGAGGAGTCGGTGGCAGACGAAGAGCAAGTCACGGAGCCTAAATTTGGCAAAGATGGCTCAGAGATGCGGGATGCTTCATTAACGGACTTGATCCTTAAGGCTACCGAGGGAATTGATAATAGAGCAGGCAACTTAAAGACGTTTCAACGCATGTTCGCTGATCTGGCTATAAACTCTGAGCAAACAGATCCAGAAACCACCGAGATGACAGAAAAGCTACCCGCTGAAGACGATCTTTTGGATGAAGATGAATTTGCGGAAGAAGATGAAGACGAGAATGAAGCTATTGAGACCCCAGGAGGAGCTGGGCAACCTGACCGTGAATTATTGGGCATGATTGTGACAGTTCGCAACCTCGTCAACGGTGAACAGGTTGACCGACCGACGAATATCAAGAAGGAGGACGATTTTGATTGGACGGTTGAATATAATATTACTGAACTGCGAGATAAAAGGGCGCGGAAAATCTACGCAGGGATGAAGCAGCGGCGGAAGAGGGTATTTGCACCATCGCCTTCGGATAGGTGGGATTGGTACAAGATGTTCAAGGGGAAGCTACCGGAGTTGGCCAAAAAGGGAGAGCAATTCAGAGAAATGCGTTCGCAGCAAGAAGCTGGCGGTCCGGTGCATGTTGCTTGGGAGCGACAAGGTCTATCCCACGAAGCCTTCAAACCTGCTGGGGGAGATGTTGAGAAAGACACATGATGGATCACGAAATAACGATGTGGCTGTGAGACGGCAGAAAGCTGCTCTCGTGTACAATATGGATTTTGCATAATACTGCCAAACAGCTGACTGGTCTAATTTGGCCCGGGAACCGAGAGGATGGCTGTATCATCACTTGGATATTTACGGGAGGAGGAAAAAAGGAGGAGCAATGGACCTATGTTTGTTTGTATGTACAATATAGTGACGAAGATATGTATGATTTGGCGAGAACTCTTGGGTATGGTTGCTCTAGTCTATCCCTCAGCGAAAAGCTCTTGGAACTGATGCCTCGGACATGTCGATTCTCGATGAGTAGCGGCATTTCTCACTCGAGGCTTGGCTGCATCAAAACGAACGTCGAAGCCATTATACCAAGGACGCCAAGCAAAAGATCGCTCATTACGAGATAAGTGCAAACGCAGCGCTTACTTATATGGGCATAACTTGAACGGCCCGGGATCGTCGGCGCTACAAACAAGGAAGCCAAGTTGGATTTCACATGGTAGAAGCTGCTCGGCCGACAATCAAGCTGGTGCAACCCCTCACCCATGAACTTGGTACTAATGTGCGGCTTTCTACGTTGGGGACCGAGAGGGATGAAACAAAATGAGGCCCGGCCATTTTAGGTGTAGAAAAGAGTACGGCTAGGTGATTTTTGTAGGGTTTGGGCTTGGCTGACATTGACTGCGCTGAAGTGGCATTCAGACAATTACGTCGTGGCTCGTGATTCATGTGAAGGCCAAGGTTGGAGTCATTTGACATGGAACGGTTTGTCTTACACGGTATTTGAAGCAATACGCTGCTATTGGAGAATCTACCACGTACTTACACGGGATTCTTCAATTCATAAGTATAGGTAAATACAAGTACAATTCGCACAATCTTGACTTGCCAGCACTTTTTAATTGCCGCATCCTCTCAATGATATAATGGGAACCGAACTTCAAATGTTCCATACATACATGCATGCATCGCAGAGGATCTTTCTTGTCATCGCATCGCATAAGCTTTCCCCAAACAATCAGCCGCCAGTAACCTTCCCCGCCTCCTGATCTGCCGAGCCGCACACCATTTCCTCTAATTACCTGGTCTCTGCCGATGCATGTGTAGGAGCGCGCCTCTGATTGGGTCTCCATCTCGGGGCCTCGCCATTAGACGGGCCTCAGGAGAGGCCGTTGAGGGGCTCTTACTGGACGATGCCTCGGCCCT
Organism: Trichoderma afroharzianum; assembly: GCA_037893235.1. Classification (NCBI taxonomy): domain Eukaryota; kingdom Fungi; phylum Ascomycota; class Sordariomycetes; order Hypocreales; family Hypocreaceae; genus Trichoderma; species Trichoderma afroharzianum. The sequence goes on along the minus strand of JBBLXW010000024.1, from coordinate 12,195 downwards.
GCATTCGTTCAGCGTGGCATTGGAGATGGAGCGAGACAGAGTCCGGAAGGTCATCCGCCCCGGAGTGCGTTCTTGACTTGGCACAGGGCCGGTTCCTTGTGAGCTGAGTTTTGCCTTGTGAAGGGCCCAAAGTTCGTATAGTTCGAGCGGAGAGGATTTGCAACAGCCTGGATTGCAGTTTGTAGATGGGTGGGCACTAACATCATGTAGGCAGGTGGACATGGATATCGTCCATTTATATATAGCTATGATGGAAGACCTTATTCGGTTCCTGGTTCCTGATCCTGATCCCTGTGGACAACCAGGCATCTGAAGACAGCTCAAGCCAGCATTTGTGATCAGCTATGCGTCCCAGCTCGACGCTCTCCCTGCTGGCTCTGGGCTCTATTGCTCAGGCCGCGGTTTCTCTTGAGAATAGCAGTCTCCCTCGTCGAGATATCGAGAACTTCGAGAGGGCTATTGAGGCAAGAAGCTTGGCCGATGATATATGGAACGATATCAAGAATGCTGCGACGTGCACTGCTTGCCAGGTCAGAAAACCTCACAGTCAGCCGCATATGTGACTGTATACTGACTCGGCTCCAGGGCATTCTCGTCCTTCTCAAGGGCATCGCTGTATTTGGAGATGGAGCGTTTGTAAGCGTAGCTACGGAACTCTGCAAGCTCGCAAAGGTACCTAGATGACCACGACGGTCTGGTTTCCATCTAGCCACGACTAACGAAAGGCTTCAGGTTGAAGACGACGATGTGTGCGAGGGCACCGTGGGACTAGAGGGTCCCATCATTGCGGATGCTATCCGAAACATGGATCTGGGATCCGATACGTCAAAGCTCTTCTGTGGATCGTTCCTTGGCCTTTGCCCTGAGCCCTCTGTTCCTCAGTGGAAGATTCCGTTTCCCTCTCCGAAGCCACAGACTGGTCGCCCTGCGCCGAGCGGAAAGACGCCTCTCAAGGTGGTTCAGTACTCGGATATTCACATTGACCCTCTTTATGTGTCTGGCTCAAGCTCGAATTGTACCAAGCCTATCTGCTGCAGGTGAGTCGATTTGTGCAAAAAAAGGGTGACGATGAGGTGAAAGACACTGACGATACTGTTGCTATAAAGACCTTATACCGCCGCTGATGAGCCTGGCAAGTCAACATCGCCTGCTGGGCCAAATGGAGACCACAAGTGCGACACTCCTGTCGGCTTAGAAGTTAGCATGTATCAGGCCATCAAGAACATTGTTCCAGATGCTGCCCTGACGCTCTTCACAGGCGATATTGTTGACCATGCAATCTGGAACACGTCGCAGCCTTACAACCAGAAACAAAGTTTGTGTTCTCTTTTCTTGAATTTATTGCGTCTGAGCATTATGTGGTTGACTAACATACTTCCACTTGCAGTTTCCGACGCATATACTTACATGAGCCAGTATCTGGGCATCGTCTATGGTACCGCTGGTAACCATGAATCTAATCCCACAAATGCTTTCCCTCCTAGGTCCATCAGCAACTCATCGCAATGGGTATACGATGCCCTATCTGACCAATGGACGCGCTGGGTGGGAGCCTCAGCGGAATCCGAGATTGAAAGTATCGGCGCATACTCTACCAAGTATCCTAATGGCAACCTGAGAGTCATCTCTCTCAACACCAACTTTTACTACCGCATGAACTTTTGGCTGTATCAGGAGGGCATTGAGCAAGACCCCGATGGTCAAATCCAATGGCTCGTGAGTGAACTCGACGCTGCGGAAAAGGCAGGAGAGAGGGTTTACATCATTGGACACATGCCCCTCGGAGAAGGCGATGCTTTCCACGCAGGATCAAACTACCTTGATCAAGTCGTGAACCGCTACTCGTCGAACATTGCCGCCATGTTCTTCGGCCACACACACGTCGACCACTTTGAGGTCAGCTACTCCGACTACAACAGCCGAGATGCTTCGCATGCTGTCATGGCATCTTACATCTGCCCCTCGCTGACGCCCACCTCGGGCATGCCCTCGTTCCGAGTATATGATGTCGACCCGGAGACGTTTGCAGTGCTCGACACCACGACCTATATTGCTGACATGACCAACGCGGATTTCCAAACGACTGGCCCCGTATGGACGAAGCTTTACTCCGCCAAGGAGACGTACGGCTCCAAGTTGAATCCCCCGGTCACCGACGCAAGTGTCGAGCTGACTGCCGCGTTCTGGCACAACGTAACGGCCTTGTTCGAGTCAAACTCGGACGTGTTCAACGAGTACATCTCGCTCAAGAGCCGTGGCTGGAACGTCGCCTCATGCACTGGGGACTGCAAGACGCAAGAGCTCTGCCAGCTTCGAGCTGGTCGTAGCGAGAACAACTGCGTGGTTCCTTCAATTGGCCTTCACCTTAACAAGAGGTCAGATGGGCTGCATGAGCACGAACACTCGCATCACCGATCTCACGACCACCAGGAATGCGGCATGTCGGCAGGTATGAAGACGCTGGGCTCTTTGGCTGTGAGGAAGGATTTGTTGGATGAGCTGGAGACTCGGGCCAATGAGTTGAAGGCCAAGGCTTGAGTGAAACATGGGAGAAGGTTGTATTTTATTTTTGAAAGATCGTAATGAAGATGTCTTTAATCCCAATTGTGCCGAATTATTGATTTCTGGTCGAGGCATTATGTCATGCTGGAAACTATGAAAGCGAGATCTGTCCGAGCATCAGCGAATTCGGAATTGTATCATGAAGTGAAGCCGGAGTCTACTAATGGAGGCCGCCGGCACAAGCAAGTATGGAGTGCTGGTGATCGTGCTGCCCTTTCAAGCAAATTTCCAAGGTAACTGTACAATATTACGATTAGTAGAGATAACGATGAGGATCTTTTTCAGCTTCATTTCCTGGTAGTCACAGGGATCAACAATGTATTACAACAGAAGTATATACAAAGAAACAATGATCTTAGATGATGGAGCAGATGCGCGTCTAATGTGGCTTTGTTGATATTACGTTCATGCTCCAAGTCATGCTCATGTACCTCTACTCAATACTGCCCCTTGACACACCAGCTGTCTCGCAGCTGTACATGTACAGGTACTGTCCGTGTGTCTACATGTACCTACGGCATCCCTGACACTCAATTCACTATGGTGCTCTATTTCAACATCCCCCAACTTTCGTATTCTTGATGCCTCAGCTCTCAATTGTCACTCTTCTGCCTCGCAGTAAAAGACGCATCTGATCATAAATGTTTGTCCGCATCGCGCTCGCATGCTCGGACTGCGGCCACGGCTCAAGGCGCGGCCTTCCCTGCTGGATCTGATTCGCGAGGGCAGCATCAAGGGCTCCAGCGACACCGAATCCAGCAGCGACGAGAGCGACAGCGACAGCCCCAGCGACAGAGACAGCGCCCGATCCCCTGGACCTGACCTGCAGTCCCCTGTGGGCGCTGCCAGAAGCACGTTGTCCACTCCAGCAGGCCCCGGAGGCGCTGAGCCCGCCACAGGCACCAACACCAGCGCCGCTTCGGGGGCCAGTTTTGTTAGTGGCGGGACTGGCAGCGCTACATCATTGCCTCCACCCCCGAGCCCTGTCCTTTCAGCAACTGCTATCAAGCTTCCTCTGTTGCGAAACTCTCCACCTCCAACTCCATCTCCTTCATCTCCCGACTCTTCTCCTACCGCTGCCGATCGAGAGCTCGACGACGCTCCTCCTCTCCAATCGCTCACGATGCCTTCTGTATGCGCCCTCCCAACCCCTCCTGGCACGTCTCGCAGCTCCGTCACTCGGGCATCGGCGCGGGAGCAGACAACTGCAGCCGAAGCCGTTGACGAGCTGGAAACGACGACGAGGCTGATGCCCCGCTACGTCAATCACTCAGGAAGCTGACTTGTATGGCGCCACAGAAAACCACAGAACAAGATGGCGATGCCATTCACTATGGTAAGGACGTGATGATGAGAGAAGAGCACTTGATTTGGGGCAAGACTGAGCAGAGTTACTGACAATGTTGCGCAGGCAAGATCTACTCCATCTCAGGGTCGGTTATCTCGATACATCCGGATCTCCATCATACAAATGTCTTTGTAGCTAACCCAACTGCAGTCCCGTCATTGTCGCCGAAGACATGATCGGTGTTGCCATGTACGAGCTGGTGAGTAACATAACAATGATCAGCCACAGCCACGGCTGATTAGCTAATTGTTGGCGTCCAGGTCAAAGTCGGTCACGACAACCTCGTTGGTGAGGTCATTCGAATCAGCGGCGATCAGGCTACGATTCAGGTCTACGAGGAAACTGGTATGACGACACCCCCTCTCACTCCTACCTCCACACTCCGAGACCGATACAAAATACGTCAAGCTTCGATACTGACCAAGCTCCCCTAGCCGGTGTCAAGGTTGGCGACCCTGTTGCTCGGACAGGCAAGCCTTTGTCCGTCGAGCTGGGCCCCGGCCTGCTCAACAGTATCTACGACGGCATCCAGCGACCCCTAGCCAGCATCTCCAAGATCTCAAAATCCATCTATATCCCTCGAGGTGTTGCTGTTCCTGCGCTCGACCGAGAAAAGAAGTGGGAGTTTACTCCTCAGCTCAAGGTTGGCGATCACATTTCCGGCGGCGATGTCTGGGGAACTGTGTTTGAGAACTCTTTCCTGGCTGTCCACAAGATTCTGTTCTCTCCCCGAGCCCGAGGTGTCATCACCAAGATTGCCCCCAAGGGCGAGTACACCGTGGTTGACAAGATTCTCGAGGTCGAGTTTGATGGCAAGAAGACGGAGTATCCCATGATGCAGACCTGGCCTGTCCGAGTCCCCCGCCCGACGTCTGAGCGTTTGACGGCCGACCAGCCTTTTGTTGTCGGCCAGCGAGTTCTTGATGCCCTCTTCCCCAGTGTCCAGGGCGGTACCGTTGCCATCCCCGGTGCTTTCGGCTGTGGCAAGACTGTCATTAGTCAGTCCGTCTCCAAGTTCTCCAACAGTGACATTATCGTCTACGTTGGATGCGGCGAGCGTGGAAACGAAATGGCTGAAGTCTTGAAGGACTTCCCCGAGCTCACCATTGAGGTTGACGGCCGCAAGGAGCCCATCATGAAGCGAACTTGTCTCATTGCCAACACCTCCAACATGCCCGTCGCTGCTCGTGAAGCTTCCATCTACACCGGTATCACAGTCGCCGAATACTTCCGTGACCAGGGTCTCAACGTCGCCATGATGGCTGATTCATCGTCTCGATGGGCCGAGGCCCTTCGTGAGATCTCTGGTCGTTTGGGAGAAATGCCTGCTGATCAGGGTTTCCCTGCCTATCTGGGTGCCAAGCTCGCATCCTTTTACGAGCGAGCTGGCCGCGCGCAGACTCTAGGATCGCCCGAGCGAAGTGGCAGTGTCAGCATTGTCGGTGCCGTCAGCCCCCCCGGTGGTGACTTTTCGGATCCCGTCACCACTTCCACCCTCAACATTGTCCAGGTCTTTTGGGGTTTGGACAAGAAGCTTGCTCAGCGAAAGCACTTCCCTTCAATCAACACCAGCGTCTCATACAGCAAATACAACACCGCTCTGGACAAGTGGTACGAGCAGAACAACCCCGACTTCCCCAGACTGCGTGACCGTGTTAAGCAGTTGATTTCCGATTCCGATGAATTGGACCAGGTCGTCCAATTGGTCGGTAAGAGTGCCTTGTCTGATACCGACAAGATCACGCTTGATCTTGCTGTTTTGATCAAGGAAGACTTCCTGCAGCAGAACGGTTACTCCGACTACGACCAGTTCTGCCCGCTCTGGAAGACGGAGTGGATGATGAAGCTCATGGTTGGATTCTACGACGAGGCACAGAAGGCCATTGCTCAAGGTCAAAGCTGGGCAAAGGTCCGCGAGTCAACAAGCGACCTGCAAACCAAGCTGCGTCAATTGAAGTTTGAGGTCCCCACCGATGGTGAAGACGTGATTGTCAAGAGGGTACGTTATGATAATTTCTATACATGTCAAGGGCGACGTCCATGGCTAACACATATATTCTCTACAGTACGAGGCTATTCAGCAGGAGATGCTGGACAAGTTTGCCTCGGTTGCCGACGAGTAAAAAGGCACTACTGTTTTTTATTTCTTACAATTGTTTGTAGATGTGGTTGCGCGCATGTATATGTACGTTGCAGTGCTGGGACCTTGGAGCAATGTGGTAACTCAGGAATGAGGATGGTAGAAGACGGCCAAGAGACTTTGAGACGCCGCTTAATATTGTACCAGCTCAATGTCAATATTACTTTTCGTTTAATTCAAGCACCGATTTGTCCCATGGGGTTCGTTAAAATGCCTATCAACATGGGAAAATGCTAGCCAGCATCCCAACTCTGTTATCCAGCACCCCAGCGATTGTATGAAGTTCAATTGCCAGAACAGAATATAAGGGGAAGCCTTTTATATCCTCACTTAGAAAATGGCTAGAGTGCCCAAGTGGCTCTTTGAGTATCTGCTACCGACACTACTTTCTGCTACTATAGCTATATGTTTCTAGTATCTGCAACTATAGCTACATTTCTCTATATGTTAGCATCTCATGGCACTATTACTGACCTATCTATTCACCTGTAGTTACCAATTTGTGACATGGGATGGTGGCTAGCATCTCCCATCAACTTATAATCAGCTCCGTGACCTTCACGAATACAGTGCGATTGATGTGTAAAGTTTAGCGACGACACTGTGCGAAAATCATACATCAAGCCAGCAGCTCATTGGACGAATATCAACTCATATCGTCCTGGGTGAGAGTGACTGGCCTGCAGAATAGAGCATGAAATATCACTTAATACCCCTTTTACCTTCCTTGAAATAATGTCCGAAGACCTCCGTGATGAGGTAGAAGCTCTCAACTCCATCTACGGCGAGGGCTGTCTCGTCCCCTCCGAAGACCAAGATGAGAGCCCGGCATCCTCATCGACAACATATATATTGCAGTTGCCCGGCGATGAAGCCTCGTCACTGAGACTACAGTTTCCAGATACATATCCAGCTGAGCCGCCGGCGGTATTAGGCACGCAGCACAGTTCCGGAGGAAGAAGAGGCGCTGGCGCAAGGGACCTGGGTGTGTTTAGGGAAGCCCTGGGGACGGTATTCCAGCCGGGAAGCGTGTGTCTGTTCGATGCAGTGGAGGAATTTGTGAGACGGATGGAGGAGGAGAGGGAAAAGGAGGAGTTGCTTCAGCAGCAGGAAGGGGACGACGCTGAGGACGGCGAAGGAGCGAATGCAGACCGGGGAGAGCGCGCAGTGGACGGCGGACAGACGGATTTCGCAGCCATGACGCCTCCTCCATGGACTCTATCAGAAGTCGTAGTAGAGAACAAATCGACCTTTGTGGCTCACGTTGCAAAAGTCACGTCACCAGCAGAAGCGAAACTCTTCCTCCAGCACCTCCTCTGGTCTGATCGGCGCATCCGCTCAGCGACGCACAACATCACGGCGTGGAGGATACGTGGCCCAGGAGGCACGAGCTATTCCGATTGCGACGATGATGGGGAAGATGCTGCCGGTGGGAGATTGTTGCATTTGCTGCAGTTGATGGAGGTTTGGGATGCGATGGTTGTGGTTACGAGGTGGTATGGGGGCGTGAAGCTTGGGCCGAGGAGGTTTGCTTTGATTAATAGCGTGGCGAGGGATGGGCTTGTGAGGGCTGGGTTGGGGGATGGGGGTGGGAAGGAGAAGGAGAAGAAGAAGGGGAAATGATGGTGATGATTTGTGTTGATGGAAGGGGAGAAAAAGAAAGAAAGAGGAGGGATATTCATATACATTGTTTTACCTTTATATACAACAGAATAGAAGAGCATGTTACACACTCCTGTAGCTCTCCGTGGCCCTCGTGAGATGCTTCTGGAAATAAGGCAGACATACCATACAATATATTATACTTGCTAAACACGCGAGAAGAATACGAGCATATGTTTGGAATTCTTTCTTTTTTTTATTTTGCAAATTACTCTCTCATAATGCGTCATGTTTTCATTGCCATCGTTATCCCGATAATCCTGATCCAATACAACGGATAGCCAGCTTTTGCGTAGAAGTAGTAGTAGTAGTAGTAGAAGAAGAAGAATGTAGCTAAAAGCAAAAGCCAAAGGCAAGAAAAAAACATCAAGGACAAACAGGCATGCTCCCATACAAACTCTATAAAAATCTTAATCTTGCGGTACCATCTCTTTGATGTTCTTTCATCCAAATCATTCCAAACTATTGTCGTAAGATGTACCATATATCTCTGCGGCTGCTCATGGCCGTGCTCTCATTGTTGTTTTTAAAGAACCTCCTCGATCCGAACTTCGTGTGTCTTTTGTTGAGCTCGTCGTGCACTCGGTTAGTGCCGGGGTTTATATAAGATAAAAGTAAAAGGAAAATAACCAAGGCCGCTCATGAGCCTGCTCTATGCGGTGGCAGTTTCCTTGTTGTTTCGGGACTGGGGAGCCACCAGTGACTTTTCCCACTCATCCATCAGGTTGTTGGCCGTCCTCTTGAGGTTGCTCGGGGATAGATGATGAACAACGCTAGGAAATAGGTCCTCAAGCGTCGGAGAAAGAAGTGATGCATCGGCTTTCCTCGCCCTAAAAGATTGCAGGTTTGAGTATCAGTCAATCCATTCATGCACAGCTTCAGCTTCATGGAACAAGACATAATCCTTACGGCTTGGCATCTTCTTCGTCTTCCTTCTCGGGAATGTCATCAATGCCACTGCTATTAATGGTAGAACCACTCCAGCGGGCAGACTTGGTGGAGACGGGGGAATCCCAGTTGGACCAGTCAGTATCGTCAACAGAGTCGAAACCAAGCGGTGTCCAGGAGAATTTGTTGTTCCCTTTCCCAGTCCCGTTCTTTGGCTTCAGCTCGGGGGTTCTGTTAGCTTGGGATGTGGTCGACGCGGCCGTACTGGAACCTTCATTACTGCTGGTCCTAGTGTGGGTGGTGGCATGGTTCGGCTTACTCGTATCTTGCTCACGAGCATTGGCGATGGAGGTCGAGATCGGTCTTTGCGGCTGGCCGGTCACGGGTTCATCTCCGACGGTAATCTGGCGAATGTCCTCTACGAAGGCGCGGAATCCTAGCTTAAAGTCTTCGACAACGGATGCGACACCGACGACAGACGCCATGCTTTGCTGCTGGGACCGGGGTTGCCAGGATGATCGTTTTGCCAGGGTCGGGTCGGTGAGCTGGGCCATTCTCTGTTCCACCGATGGGAGGGCGATCGGATCTGCTTGTGTAACTTCATTGAGGGAGAATACACTCTCTGTCCGTACGGGAGAGAGAAGGGATAGAGTGCGGGCATGTCCGCCACGAATAACCTTGCGGCGGGCTTGAGCAGGAGTGGTTTGGCCCTGGAGAATGTGCTTTCGACGATCTAATTCGACGCTGCGCCGGGATGCCACCAAGGCATCATCGTCGATGCTGGCCTGTGAGATCCCAAAGGGATCGGTTCTGTGGCTGTTGCTTCGTTTGCGGTAGACTTCTTCCGATGCCCATTGCTTCTTTAGCCGTGCCAATTCCGTCTCGGCCTGTGCGAGTTCCTCCTTGAGCTCCAAGACTCTCCGCTCCTGCGCCGCAATTGCGATTATGAACTCGTTTGCATTCGATGGGGAGGTAGCAACAGAAGCAGGAGTCTCCAATGGCGTTTGAGGAACAGACGAGACCATGGCTGACGCGGACAAGATCGCCGGCGAGTCGGCCAGCCTCGGGCCGTCAAACGACATGGCAACGGGAAGGGTAAGCGAGAGGCGGTTCTTGTGCCGCGAGACGGAAGGGGACGCACGTGAACGACCTCGAGTGAAGGAGTCGCTCCGGGGAAGAGGCGGTGGAGGCATCGCCTGAGAGTCGTCAAAGGTGGACGAGGTACTAGACGCACTGTGCGATCGTGAGATTCCAGGGGAAGAGGAGGTGGAAGAAGCGAAGGTGGCGGTCCTGGCGATGCTGCTGGTATCGGTCACAGGGCTTCCCGCCGCCGACGAGCGAAGACGAATCTCGTGCTGCTGCGAGGCCATATCCAGGTATCTCGGCAGGTTGATGCGGGCTCGTAAAGACAGGACGATTACAGGTGATAAAGAGTGGCTACCGTCAACAGGACGGCGTTTTTCAGAGTGCAAATGAGTGGCTGGGGCCCTGAGGCGCCGAAAGTGAACGGAAACAACTGCTACTCGGACAAGGAGCGCTCTTTGGTGGTCCTGGCTTAGCAGCTCGTAGTCATCGAGGAGAGGGCGAGCACTGCTGTCGACGATGCAAATTCCAAAGTGCAGGCCGCTCATGGGACAGCCGATGCTGATAAGGAGAAGGAAAATCGGACGCTCCCGCTCTCATAATAGCACCGGCTGCGGAGCCCTGGCCAGGCTTGTGCAGTCCTTGGGGCAGATGCGACGACTCCGTTTCGTTTCAGCGCAGGGCGGTTATTGGACAGCCAAAGCGCAGCCGGGGTCGCCTTACCCAGAACAAGCCAGAAGTTGCCCGGGGACACGACAGGGGGCGATGAGCCTTTTGTCAACAGAGGCGAATGTTCTGGAGCTAGGCTGGCGTGCTTGTGGTTCTAGTCCCGGTACCAGCAAATGAGGCGGTGGGCGAATGTTATATGCAGATGGGGATGGAGATGCAGATGCAGCCCGACGAGAACTGAAGCAACAACAACAAACAGCCCGGCAAAAAAGGTTTGGATGGAGGCCCGAAAGAGGGGGCGGGCTTCGTTTTCCCTTGCCTTGCTGTTTTGTTGACGCTGAGATCCGCTTCTCCCCTCCTTCGCTTCAAGAGGGGGAACAGAGAATGTCAATTTTGTCTCAAATCGAACCCGACCACTCAGTGTACAGCAACTCGTGGGTAAGTGGGCGCGAGTGAGTGGTGTGTGTGTGGTGTGCTGGCAGCGAGTGGGTGATGCCTGAAGCAGCAGAGTTGAGTTCGTATGTGCTATTATTGATGTTGTTGAGCTTCGTCGTGCCGGTGATGATACCAATACCATGGAGCACCAGGCGGAAAAAGTTGTAAAACAGCTTAGCACCAGGCAGTCAGATGTATATGTATCAACCGTGACCTCCGTTTCAACGAGCATGACGCAGTTATAACCACTTGTTTTGCTCGTACGAGGTCAGACATGCGTTTGCCTCTTGGGCTCCCTTGCGGAGGCAGTCAACTGACTTGCACGCTGGAACCCGAAGCCGCCAAACCCGCCCAAACAGCTGCGCATCTCCAGTGGATCGCTTGGTCGCTCTTCAGGGGCTCGGCGGAGAGGGCGAGTGGGGGTGCAGCTACGAGTACATCCATACACTGGTTGACTGGGTGCTTGTGCGAGTACCGCTACGTGCTAGTTGAGTCTAGCGGGCAATATCTCGCAATTATGCTCACTGAGCTTGTTGGGGGCTGGCGGCTTACAACTTCAATGCCTCCATTATTAACTTCGATGCTTCTGTCATGCTCTCACTGACAGCAGCTGATGGCTGGGGGCATAACAAAACATCCATGGAGCTGCTAGTGCACCCAAGTAGCGGTACCAGCGATCGCGTACCGGTTCTTTGGCTAGCGCTGGTCGTTGCCGCCTGGCGCTGCAGATGTGGTACGTGCTGTTGGCGCCGTACTCAGTACAAGTACACGCACTCGGCCTCTTACGAGTACTTAGTACCGACATCCTGCCTGCGCCGCCCAGTGGCCGCATTACAGGTTGTTGGTACTTTGGCCTTGTACCTACGAGTACTGTACTGTGCTCGCCAGAACCGAACCGACCTCAAATTTCCGCGCGATATCTCGACACCTGGACAAGCGGCGCGGCCGTGTTTCGCATGCCTTTCCTTGCGTGTCCTGCAATAATCATGCCCTTCTGCTACTACTAACTTGAAGTTGAGTTTGTGACTTGTATCTTTCCCGGTCGACAAACTTTCTGCCCTTCTCCACCATCCGCTCTCCGGAGGGCTGCAGCCCGTTGCACGTGCAGCCTGTTCATGTGACTTCCCGTCCATCTCGCGTCGCGTGCCCAGAGATCCATGTCAAGCTTTTGGCTGTGTTTTTGATGTGAGTGGAGATTTCACACCCATTTCCGCCAGCCCGGCTGCTCGTGTCCTATCGCGCTGCCGCAAGCGCTTCTTCCTACATGCCACAAGGATCACAAAGGTTAGCTTGGTACAAGACCCCGCTTTATTACATGAAGTGGGGCGTAGTGCATCAAGTTGCAGTACTTTAAGCACCATATAAAAAAACCAATAGAACCAAGTATACGTACAGCTTATTCTTAATA